>JARHVA010000309.1:3096250-4312500 GCA_037957365.1 Torreya grandis
AAGTACACTATCAAAGATAAGTTTCCTATTCCTATCATTAATGATTTGCTAGATGAATTGAATGGTGATTTTTATTTTACCAAGTTAGATCTACTTTTTGGGTATCATCAAATCCAGATCTAAGATGAAGACATACCCAAAACAACTTTCAGGACTCATGAGGGTCATTATGAGTTTTTGGTTATGCCTTTTGGTCTAACAAATGCACCATCTACTTTTTAGAGTTTGATGAATACTATTTTTAGGTCATTTTTAAGAAAATTTGTTCAGGTATTCTTTGATGATATCCTCATTTACATTAGAATTTGGGAAGACCATTTGTAACATGTGAAATAGGTACTCTCCATTTTGGAACAACATCAATTGTATGCCAAACCATCCAAATATGCTTTTGGGGCTTATGAGGTTGAATATTTGGGTCATCTGATTTCTTATGAAGGAGTTAAAATGGATCCTAAAAAAATACAAGCAATGGTGGACTAGCCAATTCCTAAGACACTCAAGCAACTATAGGGATTTTTGGGGCTAACTGGTTATTATCATAGGTTTGTCAAAAATTATGGTAATATTGCAGCCCCACTCACCTTTTTGTTGAAGAAAGACTCTTTTCAGTGGATTGATGCATCTACTCAAGCATTTGAACAATTGAAATTAGCTATGCACACTACTCTAGTATTGGCCACTCCTAATTTTCCAAGACTTTTGTGGTTGAATGTGATGCATCTAGGTATGGTATGGGTATTTTACTCATGCAAGAAGGTAGACCACTTGCATTTGAAAGTCATCATCTAAAAGGTAAAAAATCAGCATAAACCCATCTATGAAAAGGAAATGATTGTCATTTTGCATGCAGTCAAACAATGGAGACCTTATTTGATGGGTTATCACTTTCAGGTAAAGACTGATCATGATAGTCTCAAATATTATTTGGAACAATGGTGGTCATCTAAATAACAATAGAAATGGGTAACTAAGATGTTAGGCTATGATTTTGAAATAGTCTACAAAAAGGCAAGTACAATGTGGTGATAGATATACTATCCAAAAAAGATGAATCAGTTAAGGCATTGTTATGTGTCATAAGCATTTTCTAGATAGATTGGCTAGATGAAGTACAATCAAAATGGGAACATGATAGTTCCACCCATGATTTAATTCAAACTATTTAGCAAGGTTTAGGTGGATTTGAAAAATTCACATGGAAAGATAATGTATTATGGTTTAAAGATAGATTATACCTATGTAAGGATTCTCTTCTTAAACAAAAAATCCTTTAAGAACTCCATGCAACTGCAATTGGGGGTCATTCAAGATTTTTGAAAACTTATCACAGAATCAAGCAAGATTTTTTTTGAGAAGGACTCAAGGGGTATGTCTAGAAATATGTGGTTGAATGTATGATCTATCAACAAAACAAAGGCAAAACCATCAAACCCTCAAGTCTTTTACAACCTTTATCCATCCCTAGCCAATGTTGGGAAGAGTTATCTATGGATTTCATTACAGGGTTACCAAGATCTAATGGTCAAAATTTTATCATGGTTGTTTTGAATCATCTCAGTAAGTATGTTCATTTTTGTTCTTTATCATAGCCATTTGTTGTTAGTATAGTAGCCACTACTTTTCTCAATATAGTTCAGAAATTACATGGGACCCCTAAGATCATTGTTAGTGATAGAGATCCCATTTTTACTAGTAATTTTTGGACTAAATTATTTACATGTTTGGGCACCCATTTAGCTCATAGTTCATCCTATCATCTTCAATTTGATGGATAAATTGAGGTAGTCAACAAATGTCTAGAAGGATATCTTCATTGTTTTGTTTCTGATAAATAGGATAAATGGGTTCATTGGTTGCCACTTATTGAATATTGGTATAATACTTATGTTCATAGTTCTTCCAAAAGTTCTCCTTTTGCGGCATTGTATGGATACCACCCTCCATCCATCACTTCAACTTTGAAGGTTCATCATAAGGTTCATGTAGTTGAAGAACATATTCACCATCAACAAGAGGTCCTTGCAAGTTTGCATGAAAATTCAGCTATGGCCCAGAATTTCATGAAGCAATAGGCAGATCAACACATAAATGAGAGGCATTTTGACATTGGTGATTGGGTCTTTATTCACTTGCAACCATATAAGAAGATGCCATTGAAGCAATAAAAAAATGATAACAAGTCATCCCTTAAGTATTATAGGCCTTAACAGATCTTCTATAAAATTGGTAGTGTGGCCTATAAGTTAGATTTTCCTTCATCCACTCACATACATCTAGTATTTCATGTATCATTATTGAAGAAAGTCATTGGACACAGAGTTTCCATTCAAATAGAATTACCAGAATTGGATGAAGAATGTAGAGTTGTTCTTGATCCTGAGGTGATGCTTCACATGTGCACTAAGCAACTGTGTTCTAGAGTGATTACAGAGTACCTAATCAAATGGAATAATCTACTATGTGAAGATGCTACTTGGGAGGATGAAGCATTTGTGTATAAATATCCAAAGTTTCCACAACACTGAGGACAATGTTGTTTTGAAGGGGAGGAGCTTGCTACACCCTTAACCATTGGTGTGTTTAGGGATATGTGTGGCTAAATTGTGGATTACATACCTATTTTATATACTTGTTATATTTCTATATGTTCTTCAATAGCTCAGCCTATGGAATAACCTTGGCTAAGTAGACTATGTATAGGAGGTAGTGGTTAGTATTTATTCATGATGTTAAGTATTATGTTATTAGTACATTATTGTGGAGGTTGCCCTCTCAAAGTGGCTTTGATATATTATCTAGTATTTTTCTCTGATATCAAATATTTTTGTGTGATCTCTCATATTTGATTATTTTGTGTGATATAACATCATTCTGTGCGAACATCTAAGTAATTTCATTACACTAGCATATTAGACAAGCTAGTGAGAAGGGTGGAAAATTTTAAGTGGGGTGATTTTAAGGTGTGTCTAGTCATTCTAAGTCCATAAAATGTCTTGACACTTGTCATCCACTCCCTCCAATATAATTTCATGGGAAACTAAAGCCAAAGTTGAGGCCAAGTGTGCAAGGTGCATGGAGGAGTTTTTTAGATTGCAGATAATGATAGCTCCTTTCCAGATGATTCTAAATGACTAGGCCTATAACCAATGCATAAAGAGGCATGTTTAAAAGCCTTCCCATTCATTCTAATCATTATAACTGATCTTAGTTAGTTATGATATGTTCAAGAAGCCCAAATCATGAAGGTAATTTTTATGAGTTAGTTAAGAGAATTTTATGCCACTTCACAAGAGTTTGATGACTTGGATAGCCACTTGTTCATTTTGACCTTGCATGGTTCATCCCATATCCTATTATCATGCACAAATAACTAATTTTATTATCTTTACAAGTGTCCTTGTGACCATTTGACTTTCTCTTCTTCTCTTTCTCTCAAGTTCTATAAGAGCTAACCATTTTAGCCATTATAACTTATACTCCACCTGAGTATGGTGAATCCCTGCTCATTTACATAACATTTGATCAATGAGACTACTAATTTTTACCTATTCATGACTATTCTTATTATGTTTTACTTGAATTTTGGATCTTTCATAGTGAATACTATAGATTCCTTAGCATGTTGTCTCATTCGTGCATCCTATTTGCAGTTGGAAAACTTCTTCTTACAGGGCATGTGAAGTGTTCTAGGAAATGTCAAATATTGAGTTAGTCAGTATATTCGCTAGTTCTATTCAAGGCATCTTTTCTAGTCCTCCTAACTTTTCATATTGATCCTTAACCTTATAATGTAACTTTGATGTGAGAAGATGCAAATTGAAGAAGTGTATGTTTGGTTAGTCCTTTGTTCTCATGTGTAACATGTTGTTGATTAGAAGTCATCATCTTATTTGGTGTATCACCTCCCTTAGAATAGTTTGCTTTTAGTTATCTCTCTCCCTTCACCCCTAAGGTTTAGGTTTAGTTATGATCCAAAGTGGTACATCAATGGAGCTATCCTTATCTAGAGATTCACCTCATCATTAGGCTACCCACAAGCCTATAGGTGTTTCCCTTGTCCCACTTGGATGAGGAGAACTTAGGCATCTCCTCAAAGGGTGAAAATCCTAGTGATAATTTTTTTTAGCATGCTCGATGGGACTCTTAGTCCAAGAGGTTGAATTATTTTTGGTGTTATCTTTCAACAATCAACTTTTAAAGGCATCTATCCAAGCATCAATGGTGACTCTGAAGCTATATCAATTGGTTAAGTAGCCCAGGTTATCCTTTGAAGATTGTTGGTAATATTTTCCTTTGTATTTTTGCTTTCAATGAGGTTTCATGACTAATTTTGGTGTTGAGTTTTATCTTACACAAGTTGGTGAGGTATTTCCAGCTCATGGCATTCCTAATCAGCCTTTATATGATTCTTATCAGCCTTGGTGTGACTCTTACCAGTCTTGCTATGACCATTTCCAACCTTATCATGATCCTTATCAGCACTATAGCCATATTTTCATGATCCTTATTAGTCCTACAATCAGCATTCTCTATATCTTTCTCCTAGTTAACCTATCCACTTCTCTAATTAGTCCATTGCAACTTTCAAGAAGACACTCTTGGGCTATGAAAAGTATTTGTTGGAGCTTGATACACTAAGGGTACATGGTCAAGATGTCCCTAAAAATTTCATTCACAAGGTGAGACATGCCTTAGAGTTGGTCCAAAGAGAGTGGGCACCTATTGAGAGAGTCAATTGTCAAAGGCTTATAAATGAGATGTTAGATGTGAGTGGCTTGATTGCATCCTTAGAGGATAAGCTAAGAATTCATGAGAGGCAGCCTCATCAAGTATACCAGCATTCATATCCATTTCCCCAAGTTTTCTATCAACCATATTTGATCCCTACTCATGAGCCTAATCAAAATTACCAAAGTCATACTTTTCCAAATCAAGTGGAAGAGAGAGTTGAAAGGACTAGCTTTGTGTTTAAAGTAATCCTTGATAGGCAAATTAAATTGGCCAATATACAAATGAAACAATCCATGTTAGTATAAAAGGAATTGGAATTTTATCCCTCATTTCCCTCTCCAATTACATCCCCACCTCAAGAGAATATCACTAGATATGAGATTCCAAGTTGGAGACAAGGTGGAGAATACAAGCCTGGGGAGATCCCAAGTTCCTTAAACACTTCATCCACTTCTCAAGTTGAATCACCACCTCAAAAGAAGATTCTTAATTATAATATCCTAAGTTGGAACAAGATAGTGGATTCATAGGGAAAGAAAGAGGAGAAAAGTCTTGATAAAGAGTGTGAAGTTTAAGAAAAACTTGATACTATGTAAGTCCCTCCCACCCTTCTTCAAGAATCTTCTATTGTTCCATGTCATCCCTCTTGTACTCTTCATCCTCATGAAGATGTCTATGAACTTCAAGAAATAATTTTCAAATATAATCTATCCAAGCAAATTGAATATTTAGATTCAAGGATGAAGCTACTAAGTTAAGGTGTAATGGAAGGTTTAGATCCAAAAGAAGATCCTATGCCTAAACACACCCCATCCACCCTTCCTCAAGAGAGTCCTCAAGCTAAATCAGATGTGAATGAAGTGATTTTTAATTGGAAGGAAGAAAATCAAGTTTTTTTAGCCCAAGGTCTGCCTCCCCTTCCTCAAGAGCTTCCAAAAGATCCCCCTACATTTCACTCTCTATCTGATTTTGATTTTTATGTGCCACCTCCACCAACTAGTTCATCTTATCCTCACCCCATCACCCTTTGCCTTGATGGACCTATGGTATGGGAACATAAAGAGGAGTAGTTGGTTGATAAAAATTTAGAACTCTTGCTTGAAGAAGACATACCTCCTTGGCAACCTCATTGTGATAGGTCACATGATTTCAAAATGCCTAGTCTTGGCATCACCATGAAGGAGAAAGAGATGGAAGATCTTGAAGCCCTTGAATAAGACTCTACATCTGATCAAAAAGTTTTGGATAATCATCTCAAATATCAAGATTAATATGCTATTATCAGTGAAGAATAATTTCAAGTCTCTCTCAAAGAGGTTGCAGCCTTAGAAAACTCTCTTGAGACCAATGTGCGAGATGTTGTTCTTGAAGATGAGCCAATACCTCAGCTTGAGCTTGAATCAGCATCAGATGAATTGGATCTTGAAGAACACCAGCTTGATGACATCATACATCAAGAAGAAAATATTGAAGAGGTAGTGGTTTTAAATGATAAAGAGGACAAGGATGATTGGTAGCTACAAATGAATTTATTTCAAGATCTTGAATAAATTGGACAAGTTGAGGGCCAAATACATGACTAGGTGAAGAAATAATATTCCATGGAGGACAATGATCAAGATTGGATAGAGTATGTAAAGCTCCTTGATGAGCTAGAATAACTTGTAGCTGAGAAGAAACCCAAACTTATTGAGAGCACCATGGAAATCAAGAAGGAGGTTGTAATTGAGGATACATATGATGAGGTTGAGGCTTTTTAGATGCAAGAAGAATTAATTTCCATATCCAAACTATTTGTAGCTTCCTGGTTCTTATTGAACATCATGCCAATGAATTTGGCAAACATCGTGAAAAAGTTGGAGGCATCAATGTTAAAGGACAAAAGGCTACATGTTTCACTAAGTCCTTATCATGAAGCAAGAAGAGTTTCAAACTTCCCATTTGATCCAAGAGGGAGCTTTCATCTCAAGTTAGTTAGTGTTTGAGTTACTTTGTTTAGTTTTATGTGTGTGTTCCATAAGTGCTCATGAAGCACATGTGTGTTTGTTTTGCTTTGTGCATGTCTTTTATTTTGTGTGGTTGAGGTATTCATTGGTCTTGTCTCAAACAAATCTTATGGTCAATGGTCAAATCTTTCTTATTTTTCTCAAACTTTAGTTAACTCCCTAAACCCAATGGACTGATAAGGCTACTAGTCTAGTTAGTATAGTAGGCAACTACCCCTATGAGTCACCAATTTGTTGACCACATTTGACTTTTAAGTCAAATTTGGACCCATATAGGTAAAAATATGAGTTTTATATATTTTATTAGGTCTAATTTATTTTCATGGGGTGTCTTATGTGTTATTTTATGTCATCATAGCCTTGGTCTTAGTTATATTAGTTAATTTGTCATTTTAGGTCATTTAGTGGACTTCTAAGGGTCATAAATGCAAGAGGCTAATTTTATAAGACGTATAGATGTCCATTTTTACTTTTAATCATCCAAAAATTCAGTTTATCTATCAAGGATGTTAGTTACATCAGATTCTTGCAAGTTGTTTAACTAAAATTCAAGAAACCAACTAAAAGAGGGAGCATTTGGCACTTGTATGGCTCATGGGGAAGTGTGCCACATGGGAGAATATAATATAATGTCTCTTCAGATTTTTTAATATTATTTAAACATTTTAAGTGCTTTTAAAGTGCCATTGTTTTCCCAAAACCATTCTGCTACTTTTTCACCCTTCTTGGCAAGCAAAAGTAGTCTTTAGGTTTGTACTTGGTACAACCATTAGAGGAGGTTTTAGATAAAAAACCTTGGGGAGGTGAAATTAAACTTAGATAACTTTATTTACACATAATAATTTTTAATACTGGTGACCCGTGCTTCATGAACTATCCTCATGAAGTTGACTGTGCTTTTCTACATGTTGTTTTATGCACCCTATAGGTTTTGATTTGGTTTGGGAATTTTCATATAATTCAATTGGTAATATTGGTTATAGATAATTTTTAATATGTAACCTCATGTATCCAATTCTTTTTTTCATGTTTCAAGGTGTTTAGATGAGTCAAATATCTCAAAGTTGCAAAAAAAGCACCTTTCTATGCAACATGGAATTTTTCACTATGTTCATGATTTCCATGCTTTGAAAATGGATCCAGGGAGTTGTGATAGGTTATTTATCATGTTTAAAACATTTTAAAATTATCTCATGTCATATAAATTCATTATCCAAGAATTCCCATGAAGGTGCAATCTTTGAATGCCATATAATTAATTGTCATAGAACTGCCATACACAGTCAACCATGTGAGCTATGCAAGGCTATAAACCACATATAGGGAGTTTTGATGGAGAAATTGAAATTTTTAATACACATTCATATAAAAATAAATCAGGTTGATATTTTTCATTGACATAACGAAGACTATAGCAGTAATCACTCCATCACCATTACTCAGTCTGCACCATGGTCTGTACTTATAGGTATCATGCATGAACAAACACTTGAGAAGGAGGTTTAGTAATGAGTTGAGGTAGTTTAAGTTTAAATTCATCCATTTTATAAATTTTTTAAGGCTTATAAGTGACCATAATCATTTGAATTCACTCATTGACCACAATGTTACATTTTCTGCCTGTGCCTTGAAAATGCCCATCTGCCTGTAGGTGCAAATAGAGAGCTTAGGTTCCATATGAAATGTTAAGCACATAGTGAAACTCATATTAAAGACCTTAAAATTTATAAAGGATCATAACATGCATTTTTATATTTCTATATGGCTAAACAATATTAAGAATCACCCTTAAAGGTAATGACTGCAAGCTCAGGGTTTCAGTCCCCAAAATGAGGAAACAAAGCACATGTGGGTTTTATGGATAGTATTTAACATAGTCTCAAATAATTATAGTGCCTATAATTTACTATTAATTATATCCTCTATCAATTACATGATCCTCACAAGGATTTAATTGTATAGGATAAATGGGAGGTGGTTTTTGGGAAGACTAAAATCATAATTTTATGCACTAATTTCGAGCAATGAAACCTATAGGTCTGAGTCCTAAAGATCCTCTTTTCCACCTAAGGTTGAAATTAATAATTGAAACCATAGTGGAATGTTCCTAAATTATTTAAATGGAATAATTTTGACCTAAAATATCATCAAGGAGTTTTAAGTGGTGATGTTTTAGGGTTCAACATACACCTATAGGTGTCATAGGCCTTAAAATATCCACCTACAACAGGTTTTAACTTTTGACCCAATCATGAAGTGAGTTTCAAGCATGGAAATAATGCTTATTTGATTAAATTTTTACTGATAAGTATATAAATGGATTCCAAAATATACTTTCCACATGTTTCAAGGGTGAAGGTTTCCTATAGATCCCTTTACCTCAAAAAGTCAACCACAGTTGATTGTGGTGGGTAGTGAACAGGACAATAGTAATACTTGCCATGGAATTAGCACAAGGGTGATAAAAATAAATGAAAATAAGTATAAAATGGTACTAGTTGTAATATATAAGGTTTTAAATGTTTTCTCATACATAAACTAATCAACCTACACCTACAAGATCCTTTGACCCATAGACTGATTGTGATTATTCTTTGACAAACAATGAACATGTTTGAAGTCAAAAGTGATGGAGAAGAACTACGTAGGTGAAAAATTAGGTTAAATAAGTTATAAAGTAATTAAAAATGACTGAAATTAATTTTTTAATCACATTTATTAATCTAAATCATATAGAGCAACCTATAGCTACACTCCAAAGAGCAAGAGACATAGTCAAAAAGGGAAAATCAGTCTTGTCCCAGTCAAGGAGTTAGGGGAAAACATAGGAGTTTGAGTGGTTTTTTCAGGTTTAAAAAAAAATTAATCATGAATAAATTGTCTCATGGAACTCTCATATGGTAAATTATTGATAAGGAGCCCCAAACATGTATAACACAACCCACATGCTAAAAAACCTTGCACAATTTGTCTCCTTTCTAGTCTGTGCTTGGGATTTTGTGTATTTGAGGGTCTATTGACATGATCAAGAGATTATTATTGGTGTATAATGTCCCCTTAAATTTTGGGAATCTCAAAAAACTATGTGTTTTGTGTATACAAATAGTGGAAGCACCCTCTATTTTGTCTCAGACAGAGGGCACTTCCCTAGGTGCACTAATTAGTAGTTTTGAGGAGTGTAGGCAAAGAGATGAACCAGGTGATTTTTTAAAAATTTAAAATAAGTGTGGAGAGTTTTAAAATATACAATTAAATATGTTATAACATGTACAAGAGAATGGGAACCAAACAGGGTGCTCTGGAACCTCAAAAGTGTAAGCAGTCTCATGAGGCATGGTTATGCCTAAAGGCCAAACAAGAGGTCACTTTAAATTATAGATATAAGTAGAATTTATAGTGGATTTTTAACATGTATATTGGGAATTATATGTGTGTATTATATATTTTAAATTATGTAATCCATCAAGAAAGTCATTTTGAGCTCTAAGTTGCAGGTAGGCCTATTAAGCATACTTAGATCTAAAGCCAAATGAAGAACCATTTGCACTTATAACATGAGATATGTTTTTAAACCTATTAAATCAAGTTTTATATGGTATTTATAGATATTTTAAAACTTTTTTTTTGCATAAAAATCACAAGAAATCCATTTTTGAGCTTGAAACTCTCTTAGGCTTGCAAGAAATGGAAGAACTCGAATAGGTAACTTCAAACGCTCATACCTCCCTTGGTGCTTTGCATGGATAATAAAGGTATTTGGAGATGTTAATAAGGTCCTTTAAAAAAAAATTATTGGATTTTTTTTTGCAAATTAAACATGAAATCTTTATTTACGAACCTTAAGTAGGTAAAACCCTACTCTAAAACCCTTGTTAAACCCCTTACAAGGACCCGGTTTAGAAAAAATGGAGTTATAAAGATAATATAATGAACTATTTTGACCATGATTAATAATTTTAAATTTTAAATTAATCCCTCAATATACTCCCCCATGCTTTTTTGTTGTACAAACTTGTACAAATAGGGTATTTTTTACCATTTTATGTGATTTTCAAGTGTTATAAGGATTTTAAAGATGAAATAAATTTTGGGAGGGATATATATACTTTTTATAACTTATTATATCCATTTAATTCTTTTAAAATACTCCTAATTATGGAAACATATATCTTCATCTTAGCCAGTCAAAATTGGCTTATTGGACAAGCTAGTGAGAAGGGTGGAAAACTTCAAGTGGGGTAATTTTAAGGTGTGCCTAATGATTATAAGGCCATGGAAGGTATTTAAACTTTTAATAAACTCCCTCCCATGGATTTTCATGGTAAATTTAATCCAAATTTGAGGTCAAGTGTGTAGGGTGCATGAAGGAGGAGGTTTTTGGATTGTAGATAATGATAGCTCCTTTCCTGATGATTCTAGATGACCAAGCCTGCAATAAATGCATGGAGAGGAATGTATGGAATACTTACCATTAATTCCAATAATTGGACCTGATCCTAGTTAGTTATGATATGTTTAAGAATCCCAAATCATGATTGCAGTTTTTTTGAGCCAGTTAAGAGAATTTTATGCCACTTTGCAAGAGTTTGATGACTTAGATAGCCACTTGTTCCTTATAACCTTGAATTGTTCATCCCATATCATATTATCATGAAAAATTAACTTATTTTCTTAGCTTTACAAGTTTCCTTGTGACCCTTGAACTTCTCTCTCTCTCTCTCTCTCTCTCTCTCTCTCTCTCTCTCTCTCTCTCTCTCTCTCTCTCTCTCTCTCTCTCTCTCTCTCTCTCTCTCTCTCTCTCTCTCTCTCAAGTTCTATAAGAACTATTCATTTTGGTCATTATAACTTATGCTCCACCTGAGTATGGTGAAGCCCTACTCATTTGCATACCATTTGATCAATAATAATACTAATTTTTACCTCTTCATGAATATTCTTAGTGTGTTTTACTTGAATTTTGGATCTTTCTTAGTGAAGACTATGGATTATTTAGCATGTTGTCTCATTCTTGGATCGTATTTACAGTTGGAAAGCTTATTCTTATAGAGCATGTGAAGTGTTCTAGGAAATGTCAAGGATTGAGTGAGTCAGTCTATTCACTAGTGCCATTCAAGGCATTTTGTCTAGTCCTCCTAGCTTTGCACATTCATCCATAACCTCATAATGTAACATTGATTTGAGAAGATGAAGATTGAAGGAGTGTATGTTTGGTTAGTTCTTTGTTCTCATGTGTAACATGTTTCTGATTGGAATTCATCAGTTTATTTGGTGTATCACCTCCCTTAGAATAGTTTGATTTCAGTATTTTCACTCCCTTTTTGCCCCCCCAAGGTTTAGGTGTAGTTGTGATCCAAAGTGGTACATTAAAGGAGTTAGACCTATCTAGAGATTCACCTCATCCTTAAGCTACCCACAAGACTAAAGGTGTTTCCATTATGCCACTTGGATGAGGAGAGCTTAGGCGTCTCATCAAAGGGTGAAAATCCAAGTGACAATTGTAGTGTTATTTATTTGGGTTTTAATTGATAACTATATTGATATTTTAATTTTTCATATTTTTCATTATGTTGGTTTTGAAATTCACTTAATAATTTATGCACTTAGTGTAATATTGTGTACATGGTGATACCATGGTAGATGGTTTTGGTTAATCTAGCTTAAGTTAAATTTCTAATGTAAGTGTGGGATATTAAAAAAGAGCATAGTATTACATTCTAAAAAATCAATATAAAATATGCAATTAACTATTATTTTATCTTTGTTTAAGATTTAAAAGGTTGTTTGATACCCTGATTCAATTCACTATTACATTGCAATTTATTCAAAAGTCTAATCACCAAGAAATTAAAGAAGGGATTATAATCCCCTGTGATGGAAAATTTATATTAAAAATGTGGTTTACTATTTTTATTCTTTTTGGGTTAACAATTAAATATTTTTATAATTAATTATTTTTCTTCCTCTTATTATATAGTTGTTATCGTTTAGTCTATTAAGAAAAATTCTATGTTTATGATCGAGGGCACATATATTTGGTTGTAATAGAAAGATAAGATTCTTATATATAATTAAGTGTTGAGTAACAAAATTAGAAACTCAATCATGTTTCACATCCCTGCAAAATCATCTCATCCATGCAAAAACATCACATACTTGTAAAAGCATCGCATCCCTACAAAATCATGTCAATGAAGAAAAACTTAGCATGGAAAAACTAAACAAAGCACCACAATGAATAAAAAGTTAGCATGAAAACCATGTTAAATCTATACTTACGATAACAAATTAATTTAAACAATATATAATATGATTTTAATTTTAACATGTTTTGGATATAAATTCGCTAAACAAATCACAACACCAAATAAAATCTTCACATGTCACTAAACAAATCACCACCATAAATAAAAAATTCTCGTGGTACTAAACAAAACAACACATAGAAGAAAAGATTTGCATGTGGCATGGCACTAAAAAAACACTACAATGAAGGACAACTTTGAAAGACACTAAATCAAAAAAGTAGCATGAAACACAACTAAATAGGTCAATTACAATTAATTCCAACTACATACATCAAATTTTATAGGTCAGGAGTCCAACTTAATAAAAATATAATAAGTTTATTTCAAAATCATAGAGATTAAAATAATTCAAAGAAATAAGAGTGAAAACCATAGGTGGTGATTTTAATATTGGAACAAAAGAGCACAAGCAAGGTAAAAATTAGAGCAATGGCAGTCATGCCTAGGGAAGAATTAGACTAGTTGTGAAAGAACATGCCAAAGGTGCAGGCATCATAGGAATACTTTGAGCAACTAAAATACTGTTTCAATATTTGGTATGTGGAGATAGGGAATGAATAAAAATGAACCTTTGGCATGGAGGGAACCATGATGTATCTTGAAATCACTGATCATCCACCATTCATTTAGGGATTTTTGGGAAACACAAGACTTAAATAATTCAATCAAATGAGTATTTAAGAATGAATATAAGATAATAGAAGTGAAATTTTGGGTTAAAATTATAAAGTTTCCCTTCTTTGAGTTGATGAATGATTTTGTGCAAATAGTACTGAAAAGAATATGGGATGGAAAAATATGGCCGAATCAAAATATAATTATACTAGTTAACATAGAAACCTTAGATATGGTAACCAATGTGTTTAATGAAGGGGAAAATATATCTCTATTTACGAAAAATATTTGTTTGCATGTGACTAGGGAAGTCAAGAAAATATATCAATTGAAGATGGGGATGAGAGAATTTTTACCATAAAATCTAAATAATCATGGTTTGAAAACTTATTGAGCATATTAGGGGTCATTTTTCCCATTTTTTTAAGATACAACACTTTACAAAAAAGTAGTATACTTTCTTACTAATTTTAATACTAGTTGTTTGTTAGAATAAATCATAAGGAGAAGTAACATTTTTTTCAAAGTATGACCCTAAATTAAAATTTAGACACTTTTGGAGGAAAAAGTGTGTGTATATTATAATGAGGTATAAAATAATTCCACACTTTGGTTGTTAGATTTGATGGCACTCATCAATAACAACCCTAAAGTACCAAAATGTTTCATTGATAAGCACATAGAGGATATGTATGTTGCATTCACTCGAGATAAAACTTGGGTTGTGGATACATGGAACACAAAGGTTCCTCCTATTCCATTTTCATTCATGGAAATATATGAATTGTTACAATGAGAATTGTCATGTCAATATGACACAATTCAAAACCTACAAGTAGAGCCAATTTCTTTAGAGGACCCCCATGCAATAGGAGATAAAAAAACTAATGAGAAACCTAATAAGATAAGGAAACACCAAAAACCAATTGAGCCAACACCCAAATAGGTGACTATGGTCAATCCTTCATAATCTAAATTAAAAAATAGTATGGCAAAGAAAATAATTTGGGAGGATGTGCTTGTTGGGAAGGAATCCCAATAACAACATCCCAAAGAAGAATCCACCAAAGTAATGAAGATTCCACATTCTTTTTGGGAAATACCATCAAAATAAACTAAAGTGACCTTATATACATACTTGTTATTATCCTAACAAGCTAGCTCAATTAGTTGGGTAGAATTGTGATACATTGGGAGGTCTCAGGGTCACTCCCCCGAGATGGCCACCTCTATAGTCAATTATATGCCACCATTTTTTTATTTCCTTGTCGAGTTAGGTGTCGAATTGAGTCACTAGAGGTTTGTGGCAACATAAATGTGTAAGTCCCATCCTTGGGTATATTCCTAGGGAGTAATGCCTTAAAAAAGTGCGAACCCTTTTTTACAAATATACATACTTGTTATTAGCTCTTCCCATGGACAAGGTCACATTAGCCTAGAAGGGTATTCCATTTACCATAGGGAATCAACCACTAGCTGATGAGGAATGATATCCTATTATTTGGAGGGAGGTATATGCATATGCCAAAGAATAAGTGTTGTATAATATAGAGTGGCTTACAACTCTTGATTCTTTCTTGAGGTTATCACATAATTTTATAGATCTAAGAACCACCATTCCCAAGTGAGAAGTTCTAAGAAAACAATTAGGGAAGGGGGGAGAGGATGTTGGTGATACGAGGAGATCGCATATAATGCTAGATTCCTTGACCATGTTGTAAGGATATATTGTAATATCCCCAACCAATAGGGACCATAGAAAGACAAAAGCTCTGATACCACTGTAATATCCCCAACCAATAGGGGAAAGACAAAATCTCTAATACCACTGTAATATCCCCAACCAATAGGGACTATAGAAAGACAAAAGCTCTGATACCACTGTAATATCCCTTGTTTCCCTTGAAATCTAAAACTAAATATTATTGAATTGCTTATCTTGATGTTGGTATCTATGCTTTCCGCTAATGCGTACATATTTGCACGGATCTGTACAAACTTTGTACGATCTCCAATATAGCACACCCTATTTGCTAGACCCCTGATCTCAAGATATATAGCTCTAATACAGAAGATCTTTATCTGTGCAATATTTGAATCAAAACCTTGAATCAAAAACCTAATAAAATAAATCTCTGTAAATACCTATGATAAATTTTGTGTGAAGTTATCTCTCAACATGGCAATAAATCAGCTGATATCTCATAGCCTCTGAATCGCACACACTGAAGAGTGGACGTTCTCCAATGCAAATGGAATCCTGGAACCCTTGGCTCAGTCTTCTCAGAAGAATTCTTAGCAAAAATCAATAATCATAATCTCATAATTCTCCAACTCTCTCCCATGAGAAACCCTTATACCCTCAAAAATGTATGCTTGCCCTAATTAGGGTTTCTTAAATTAGAATTAGGGTTGCACAATTAAAATATGCTAACTAATTAATATTTAATTAAATCGATCAAATATTAATATCTCCCTCAATACATGTCCGATCGAGCCCAAACGAAATCCAACTGGAAAAATTCTGCTAAACGAAGCCAAGCCAATCTCCATCAAGACCCTCTAACCATCCTATCAGCCTACGAGGGTCGCATAATAGGCTAAACATAAACTCTAAACATGTCAACTAAAAAGGGGACATGACATATATTAACAAATTTGAGGTAATAGAGATGCACTCTAAAGTTCAAAGAGAAAGTAAGTTCCCAGTAAACCTGAATCCCATTTATTCTTAGCCAATTTATACCCAAAGACCAAAAATGGTGAACAGGGAAGTGAACATGGAATAAATACTATTGAATTGAATTCCACCACACTATAAGAGGGGTTATATTTGGGAGGAGTGAAATATATATAGAAATAATTGACTAAAGAATGACCTTCCAAATCTACTTCCAAAACACCACCATGTCATAGTGATCCAAGAGGATTCATGTTCGCTCTAAAAATAAAGTCATCAAAATCCAGTTTGATTGTTAACACAAAATAGAGCTAGATGAGAGTTTTGCAGACACATTTTTGAATGGATAGATTTTGAGTCTGTATGCATAATATATTACATGTTGAAGTTTAAGATCAACAGGGCAAAAATGGTGTCACATGGTGACATGGTATAATTCTAGAATGCCAAGTGGACCAATCATGTAGTGACACATGGTGGTGAATTTGTGAAAAAAAATTGGGTTTGGTTTTCGTCCTTCATCTTTGACAGTGTATGGTGTTGGTTAAGTGGGCCCCACTATTTGCTTATTAGGGACCCTCAACAAGGTCCAACACACTTTTTGTGAGGAGGGGTGCATTTTTCACCTTCATAACTCAATGTATTCTTGGTTGTAATGAAACCTCTATATGCTTTGTAAACCTATGAATGTGGGATATTTCATTTAGCATTGTAATATAACACCACCAAGTGCCTTCTCAAGCTGCCATATGGCAGCTTTCAATAGTACTATGTGGTCAAAGCACAACCTTGCTACATGGTCAAAGTACATAGCATGATTGTTGAGTCAATCATTGAAACTACCAAAGCCCAACATAGACCATCGTTACATGCCAAGTTTGGGGTCAAGCCACATCAACAACCATCAACTAAGTTTAGCACATTAGCCCAAAAAAGGCTTGTCGGTGATTAAAATGTAGAGGCTCTAGTTTTGAAAAAATCCAAAAGTCATTCCACTTTACCAATGTGGGATAAATGATTTAGATAAAAACTAAAAGACATAGCTGACAGTTTGAACCTTGGCATTTTTGGTAAAAAGCTAAGGAACCCACTGTTACACCCATAGTCTTGAACACTATATAAAGTGTTTGAGATGTTATTTTTAAGCATGTTTTAGTGAAGACCAAGCATAGTGTAAAGGTGTAAGAGACTTAGGAGTATTTTTAAGTACCTTAAACTTTGTGAATCAGTTTGAGAGTAATACTCAGGCAGAGATAAGCCTGTAAAGATGATTTTTAGTGAATTCTATATATTTTAAGCATTTTAAAACAATTTTAATAGGAATGATCCCAATTTGAGCAGATCTGGAGATGTAGAATTTTAAGCCAAACTCCATTATCAAATCGGTTCGGTGTCTTTTCTATCAATTTATCTCTATTATTATTTGCATTTTTAAAATTTAGTCTATAGTGGATATTTAAATTCTATTTTTAAATTCATAATCCTTTAAAATCATTGTAAAAAAGGTTTAGATATATTATTCAAGTGTGTTTTCTACCTTTATAACTCTTGTTTATTTTTTATTATGAATCAGATTTGGTATCAGAGCCAAGTTGTGTTTTAACAGTGTGGATTGCTAGTGTATGTTGACAAGATCTAAATCTCGATGGGGTGAAGGATAATTAGTAGAGTACGATCCAGAGATTGGGTCAAGATGTACTACTAAATTGTTAGGAGAAGAGTTTGAGTCTAAACCAATCCTTTTTGGAAATGAAGGGCATGGTTGAGGAGCTTTACTGAGAAAGACAAAAGAAAATTGAGAGTGATGAAGGTAGTAAAGAATATAAGAAACCTTCCTCTTCTTCAAATGATGGTAAAGATAATAAAGTCATTGAATCTCTTCCTTCATTAAAGCTAGATATTAAGTTTGATTTGCCAATGTTTAATGGTGAGATCAATGTACAAAAACTAGATAATTGGATAAAGCAAATTGAAGTATATTGTAGGGTCCAAAAGATTGCTGAGGATGAGGCCAAAATTCACTTGGATACTCTTCATATGGGAGGAATAAATCTCATCTAGTGGGAGAGTAAGTTGAAAGAAAATGAGCTTAAAAAAGGTAACTCAATTTTTACTTGGAGTGAATTTGTTGATGAACTCAGAAATCAATTTTATCCTTTAGTCTATCTGTAACAATCTATGATGGATTGGCCAACTTTAAATAAACTAAAGGCCAAAGTGTTCAGGAATATACACAAGAATTTAGAAGAAAAGCTTTACTTTTGAATATTCTTATTTATATATAAGAAACACTGCGTAAGTACATAGGTGGGTTGCATAGTTATTTGAGACACATGATTCTTGTTCTCAATCTTACTAATCTAGATGTAGTATGTGTTCAAGACACTCACTTAGAGGCTAGAGGAAAACAAACAAAAGAATATTTTCCTAAAGTTAAAATTAAGTAATATGATGTTGAACACTCAAAAGGGCAAATTTATAGAAAGGGTAAACAAAAATCCACTTTTACTATTCAAAAAGAAGAAGGAAAGCCAATTTGTAATCATTGCAAGAAAAATCATGATGAGTCCAAGTGTTATAAATTACACCCTAAGTTAAGGCCTACTAATAGGTTTAGAAATAAGGAAAAGAAAACTAATGTTATGGTTCAGGATCTAGGTTCAAATTTAGGGGATGAAACTAAGATCATATCCCTGAGTATGCAAAAGTGTTCTTCTCTTTCTGTTTCTAGCACTAAGTCATCCAATGTTGCTTCTTATTCAAAACATAAATATGTGCATGATGATAAGAAAATAAATTATTTGTTTCACATTAGATTTGTTTCAAGACATACTAAAATTGACACTTTATTTGATAGTGAATCTCAAGCAAATTTGATTTATGAGGAGTTTGTTAAAAAGTTAGGCTTACAAATCAATCCCCATCTGAAGCTTTATCCACTAGGTTGGGTGTGTGATGATGCAAAGATGCAAGTAACCAAAAATTTTAGACTAAAATTTTCCATCACATCCAATTTTGTGGATGAGGTTGATCTAGATGTAGTCCCTTTGGACATATGCAGGATTGTTTTAGGAAGACCTTATCTTTATGATAGGAAGGCAATCTTCTATAGGGAGGAGAATAAGTATTTGCTTGTTAAGGATGGCATTAAATACATAGTTAGGGCACATCACATTAAGACAAGTCTTTCCTTGGTTACAACAGGGCAAATGAAAAGACTAGTTAATTCAGGCAAGACTTTTTGTCTCATATTGATTAAGTCTAAGGAAAAAGAATATTCTTAGGCTTTGGAAAATTATGATCCTAGTCATAAAAAAGAATTAGTTTAAATCATTTCTAGTTATGATGATGTGTTTTAGGATCCCAAGGGTTTTCCCCCTAAAATGGGAGTTCAACATGAAATTTAGTTGTTACAGGATTCTCCTCTCCCTAACATCGGCATGTACAGGTTATTAGTGGTGGAAAATGAGGAAATCAAAAAGTAGGTAATGGAACTATTGGATAGAGGTGTTATTCATCTTAGTTCATCTCCTATTGGTTCACCTATAATTTTGGTGCCAAAGAAGGATGGCACATGGTGAATTTGTGTTGATTTTCATGCTTTAAACAAAATTACTATTAAGAATCATTATCCCCTTCCTCGTATTGATGATTTTTTAGATCAATTAAGAAATGTTGTTTACTTCACTAAGTTAGACTTGAAAATTAGTTATCATTAGGTTAGGATTAATGATGGTGATGTGTGGAAAACTGATTTTAAGATAAAATAGGGACTATTTGAATGGCTTGTCATGCCTTTCAGGTTATGAAATACATCAGCTAGATTCATACATTTGATGAATGATGTTTTCAGGCCATTCCTTGATGATTTTTTTATAGTCTAATTAGATGATATTTTGATCTTTAGTCAGTCTTGGGAAGATCATGTGATCCATATTAATAAATTCATGGATGCATTAAGAAAGGAAAAACTTTATTTGAAATTGTCAAAATGTGATTGTGGCAAAACTTCTTTGATTTAAAATTGATCCTACAAAAGTGGAGCTAATAGTTAAATGGCCTAAAACCAATAATGTAACTGATGTTAGAAGTTTTCTTGGTGTAGTATAATATTGGAGGATATTCATTGCTAATTTCTCACTTATTTCATCACCTTTACATTCTTTGACTAGTACTAAATAGGTCTTTTAGTGGGGAGGCAAGCATCAAAAGGCCTTCAAAACTTTGAAGACAAAGATCAGTACTGCTCTTGTCTTAGAACTTCCTAATTTGTAGCAACCATTTGAGATCGAGATGAATGCAAGTGATTATGCTATGGGAGTTGTCTTGATGCAGGGAAAGAAGCATGTCTACTATCATTCTAAGACCTTCACAAGTGTGGTAATAAACTATCCAACTTATGATAAGGAATTATATGCATTGGCTCAAAGAGTTAAGAAATGGAAGCATTACTTGATGGGCAAAGAGATAGTGATACATACAGATCATCATCCCCTCCAGTATCTCCAATCACAGGCCAAGCTACAATAGTCTAGGAAATTCCATTGCATGGGTTTCCTATAGTAATTTCATCTTGTGATCAGGTATAAGAAAGGTGTGCATAATAAAGCTGTTGACATGCTTTCTAGGCCTCCTATGGTAGTTGCATCTATTCTTTTACAACATAGTTCCTTGTCTCATGAAAGTTATAAAGAACAATATGTTAATGATGTTGATTTTAAAGATGTGTATAAGGACTTGATGAGTGGTAAATAGATAGAAGAATCAGATTATCATGTGGATGATGGACTTTTGTATCATCTAGATAAAATTTATATTCCTCAAAATGAAAGGGTGCACATGATTAAGAAAGCTCATCCTTCTCTTATTTTTGGTCATTTTGGAGTCGGTAAAATGGTTGCACATTTTAAAATGTATTATTACTAGCCTTGTATGTAAGAAAATGTTGCCAAATATATCAAGGGGTGTGGTCTTTGTGCTGGAAACAAGCCTAGTAATAGGAAGCTGGGACTTTACACTCCCTTACTTATTCCTACCCATCCTTGGGAAAGTATTTCCATGGACTTTGTAGGGGGCTTGCCTATGTCACAAAGGAAACATGATTACTTGTATGTGGTAGTGGATAGATTTACAAGATGTATGTTTTGATCCCTTGAACTAAAAAAATTACTTGGGAAGGTGATGCACACTTGTTCTTTTAGCATGTATGGGTTCAATTTGGTTTGCCTACTTCTGTTATTTCTAATCGATATTTTCAATTTATTGGGAAATTTTGGTCAACATTGTGGGAATTAATGGACACTAAGTTGAAAAAGAGCACTATATTTCATCCACAAATTGATGGTCAAATAGAGGTTATGAACCACACAGTGGTACACTTACTTAGGGGTTATTACAGTAAACATCCCAAGTTGTGGGATGAACATTTGTGTTATATTCAGCCTACTTACAGTCATGAACTTCATTCTTCTACTATGAAATATCCATTTGAAGTTTGTTATGGATAGGATTCAGATGTTGATGAACATAATGATGCTATTAAATCAAAGAATTTCATTAAAAAGATACAACGGTACACTAGATTGTTTGAGATCAGTTAGAGAAAAGTCAAATAAAGTATAAAGCAAGACATGATAAACATCATGTTGATCACCAGTTTGCTATAGGTGATTTGGTATGCATTCATATTAGTAAGGAAAGACTGACAAGTGAAGGTAAAAATTTGAAACCAATCCAGTATGGTCCTTTCCAAAGTACATATAAAATTTCTAACAATGTTTTTTGGTTAGATTTGTCATCTTATATACAGATTTATTTAGTTGTGAATGTGGAAAATCTAAAATTATATGAGCCTCCAATGATTTTACATCATGATGAAAGTGTATCCATTCTTTTTGTCAATGATTTTTCTCCTGAATGTCTAACATAATTGCAGAAAGACACAATTCTTGAGATGAAGGTTTAGACCTCGTGAAGGGGAGATGTTGAATATCTTCATGTTGGTCTCATTGGGATGCACCTAAACAAGGCCAAATAGATGGAAGTCGGAAGGGTGATATAGAAATACCCTCACCTCATTATGAATTAATCAAATTTTGGAGGTCTAAAATCTCTTAGTGGGGAATATTGATCCAGGAGGATTCATGTTCACTCTAAAAATAAAGTCATCAAAATCCAGTTTGATCATTGGCACAATGTAGAGATATAAAAGAGTTCTCTGATGCATTTTGAATGGATAGATTTTGAATATGTATGTGAAAGATATTTCATGCTAAATTTTAAGATCAATAGGGAAAAAATGGTGTCACAGGGTGACATGGTATAATTCTAGCATGCCAAGTGGACCAATCATGTAGTGACACATGGCGACAAGTTTGTGCAAAAAATTTGGGTTTGGTTTTCATCCTTCATCTTTGACATTGTATGGTGTTGGTCAAGTGGGCCTTGTTATTTGCTCATTAGGGACCCTCAGCAAGGTTTGGCACACTTTTTGTGAGGAGGGGTGCTTTTGCCACCTTATTTCACAATTCAATGTATTCATGGTTGTAATTAAACCTCTATATGCTTTATAAGCCCATGAATGTGGGATATTTAATTTAGCATTGTAATATAAAACCAATAAGTACCTTCTCAATCTGCCATATGGTAGCTTTTAATAGTGCTACATGGTCAAAGTACAACCTTGCCACATGGTGAAAGTACAGAGCATGGTTGCTAAGTCGATCTCTAAAACCACAAAAGCCCAACATAGACCACCATTACATGCCAAGTCACAATACCAAGTTTGGGGTCAAGCCGCATCAAAAACCATCAACTAAGTTTAGTGCCTTAGCCCACAAAAGGCTTGTCGGCAATTAAAACTTAGAGGCTCTAGTTTTTAAAAAAAACAAAAGTCATTTCACCTTACCAATGTGGGATAAATGATTTGGATAAAAACCAAAGACATAGCTGACAGTTCAAACCTTGGCATTTTTGGTAAAAAGATAAGGAACCCAGCATTACACTCATGGGCCTGAACACTATATAAAGTTTTTGAGGTGTTAGTTGTAAGCATGTTTTGGTGAAGATAAAGCATAGTGTAAAGGGTGTAAGAGACTTAGGATTATTTTTAAGTACCTCAAACTTTATGAATCAGTTTGAGAGTAATACTTAGGTAGAGATAAACCCACAATCATCTTGAGTGACTTCTAAATAGTGTAAGCATTTTTCAACAATTTTAATAGGAGTGATCCCCATTTGAGAAGATCTGGAGACGTAGGCTTTTAAGCTGAACTCCGTTATCAAATTGGTTCGGTGTCTTTTCTATCAATTTGTCTCTATTACTATTTGCACTTTTAAAATTTAGTCTATAGTGGATATTTAAATTCTATTTTTAAAGTCATAATCCTTTAAAATCATTATAAAAAAGGTTTTGATCCATTAATCAAGTGTGTTTTTTGCCTTTACGACACTTGTTTATTTTCGATTATGGATCACTTAGAGACTGAATATAAATCTAATTTTGAATCTTCTACTGGAGTGATATCAACTCAAAAGATACCCGTGATTGATATAATATCTATTTTACTATCTAAAGGTCCAAATAAAGTGTAATAACACTTAGAGAACCAATAATCCAAGTATGATGATGATAAGGGTGAAATCTCAAATACAAATAAAAAGGAGCACAAGTCTAAACATTAAATCAAATAACCCAAATCTGAAGGATGTTCAAGGTGCACATTTTATTGGCAGAGAAGCATCACAACCTGCAAGCCAAGAATATGGATCAATAGATCTTGTTCCCATTATTTGTAAAAGAAAGGAAAAATATGCCATATTGGTATAAAATTTATCATTTCCAATGTTATAATGACTATTGGTTTTCAATTTCAAGTAGATCCAATTTGTCAAGCTATTCTTCTTATTGAGACCTTGAACATTAATCCTCAATCTCTTTTATAGTGATAAAAGTGATGTTCTATTATAAATACTAGAGGAAAATACAGTATTGCATCCACTACCTTAAAAACCTCCTCCTCCATAATAGTTTATTTTTGTTTGTTTTATCAATTTTGATGATATCTTGTAGGGATAATGATAAGGAAAACAATTTTTCAGTGGATGAATGGGAAAGTTAGTTTTTTTTTAATTAGTAATTCATTGGATTGATATTTTAAGCTTTATAACATCAAGTAAAAGCATCACATGTTTGTTGTAAAGTCTATAAACCCAGGAAGAGCTCTGAAATAATTCTTTTTATATTTCAAAGATAAGATCATGGAAAAGCACTGCGAGACTACAAAAGTTTTGCATTGTAGTAAAAGTTCATAAATATTTAAAATTATATAAATCATCACAAAAAAATTAATTTATTGAATTTTTTAATATAATTCATAGTTTAAAAATGATCACAAAATATAATTTCTTATATATTTTGTGTAATTTCTTTTATATTGCAATAGGATAGAATTTTTTTGAGATTATGTCTTCACCTATAAAAATTTTAAAATCATTAATAATTATCATATGTAAACACATATTTTTATTACAAACCCTATGCCATTTCCTTTTTTTTCATGTTTGGTCCATTTATGAAAATTTCCACCCCACGTTAAACTCTCTTTAACCTTTGATCCCTCTAGATGTCTTCAAATTTCATCCATTTTAACTTTTGACCCTTGTGTATCTACTTCCTTAGACACTAGAGCTCATTTTGGACATATTTCTCTCCATGGATATATTCAATGGTTATAGGTGAGTCATCACTTCTATCTCATGAAAATTCATTAGGTCACTGAATCTATCCTCTATCTTTGTGGTTCCTTCCACCTTGTCCCAATTTATCATGCCTTTTGATGTAGGTGAATCACTATATATAGTTTTATTGTGTCATTTAGTGGTCTTATAAGGTCGTAGGACTTATAAGAGTGTGATATGGATTTTAATATATTCCTTCACTTTGTTTTAATATTAATGAACCTTTATTGATATTATTTACTCTTATTACATTTTTTCTATGCTTTGATCAAGTCAAAGGGCTTAAGACAGGGTTCTTTAAAATATAGTCTAGGTGAGAAAGTGTGACCTGTAGGTTCCCATCATTGATTAGGTATAAATTACATTGAATAGAGTTATAAAATAAAATTACAGACCTAATCCAAGTGGAATAAAGTTTTTAAAGCCTTTATAACCCCATATATCAAAATTTCTTTGTTTTTGGCCTATAAAACCCTAGTTTGGGGTTTAGCTCACTAAAATTGCTCTAAAGCCTATTTGAAGCATCCAAATTTGCTCAAAATTGGTAGTTAATTAGATAAAGACATCCTCTACATGATTTAAGTGGTTTAAATTCTTTAGGACCTCCATAATTGTAGAAATAGAATAATGTTTTTTAACAAGCTTAATTCTACAAGAACAAATTTTTAGTCCTCCTTTGAATCTTCAGCTAGTTAAAAGTCTTGAAAAGTTTTATTGGGTTTTGTAAAGTGTAAACTAGTTTGAATAATCTTTCAAGTCTGAGTTTCAATCTATTATAATCTCAAGACAATTCATAGACCTGTAGGAAGGCATAAAACAAGCATAAAAGACATGTTTGTCTTCTTTCTTGAGAAACTAGTTGGTAAAAGGACCTAGAACTTATCACATCATATGAATATCATGTGTATGGATGTATGAAGTTTTCCTAATGGTATTAAATCTTGTCTTATGACTTTAGTATAAAATAAGAATAATTATACCTTAATATAAGCTAGCAAACCTATAGTATAACCAATCCTATTGAGAGACCAAGATATTTTGAAGAGCATAGACGCTATAGGATTTCAATTACACCATGGTGGTATCAAAGCAGAGTTTAAGTTGTTTTAAAGTTGAAAGGATTTGATTTATAAGTTGTGAAATAAGTTTGTAAAGATGGTATCTAGAGTGAGATATAAAAGAGGACAGAGAAGACAACCTACTCAAGCCATGTTTCTTAAATAAATGAGAAACATTCAAGCTCATTTATAGGAAATGGACATTGCTCAAAGGAAAGGAAATGACATGGGAAATCTTAGTGATAGAGAATAAGAAAAAAAGGCCTCAATAAGAAGGGGTAGAACTAGAGGAAGCAAAAGATAAGGTAGAAGAGATATTGATTATATCAGTCATAGGGGTAAGTTCTAAACCCAAACTTGAAGTATCTATGTATGAAGGTAGCTTTAATGTAGAAGAGTTTATTGACTATATTAATGCTATGGACAAATATTTTGATTATGAAGGAATAGATGATGATAAAAAGGTAATATTTTTATTACTAGGTTAAAAGGTTATGCATCCTTATGGTATGATGGAGTTCAAGATGAGAGAAGAAGGAAAGGGAAGCCCAAGATCAAGATTTGGGAAATAATAGTGACCAAGTTGAAAGAAAAATTCATGATAAAAGACTATTAGACTACTCTCTTCAAGAACTTTCAAAATCTAAGGCAAATGGAGATTACAGTTAAAGGCTACAAAGAGTTCTACAAGCTAAACATCAGAGCATGACATACAAGAAGATGCTGAAAAGGTGGATAAATATATAAATAGATTAAGGTTCAATATTCAAGATGAGATCATTATTATATCACCAAGATTAGTTGAAGAGACTTTCCAATTTTCTCTTAAGGCATAGGAGAAATTGTTTAAGAAATAGACTCAACATTCAAGAGGTATAGGTAGAAATTTTTAAGGAAAAATACAACATGGTGGAAGAAGTCAGTTGAAATCAAATCATGAGGAAGCTAGTAGTTCACAAATTCCAAATCAGCCTACAATAGGTGGTTATTATTTTAAAGGCAAGAGACCATTCATAAGAGGCAGAGGAATATGTTTTACTAGTATATGTTTCAAATGTAACAAGTATGGGCACATATATTATAAGTTCCCAAAGAACCCTTCTACAATTCATGGTAGTATTCAATTTATCCTAGCTAATGAGAAGAGTGTGGGTTCATCTTCTCATGAATATTCACCTAAAGTTGGAGAATTCTTATTCATGAAAAAAGTGTTGCTTAATCCCAACAAGGAGATCAAGAGGCCTGCACAAAGAAAGACATTGTTTAGATCCACTTTCAAGTGAAAAAATAAGTGTTGTAAATTCATTATAAATAGTGAAAGAATTGTTAACTTAGTATCTTATAAAATGGTTGACAAGTTAGGCTTGAAAAAATCAACACACCCTACTCTTTATAAGGTGTTTTAGCTAGAAAAATGACATCAATTCTTGTAAATGAGGAATGTAAAGTAGAGTTTTAGATATGAGGATATAAGGATGAGGTTATGTGTGATGTCATGCCTATGGATGTTTTTTATGTTCTTTTGGGTAGACCTTAGTAGTTTGACAGGAACCATGAATGATAGGAGAAGCAATACCTACACCTTTGATAAAAATTAAAATAAATACACCCTTATACCATTGAAAGAGAAGAATATAGTAGTGGAAGATAGTCCTAAGATATTGTTGATAAGTGTCTAAGAATTATTATAACAAATCAAAAAGGAAGAGGTATGTTATGCACTTATTGGTAAGCCTACAATAGTAATCATAACTACTAAGTTGATTGATCTACCTATAGAAATTCAGAATTTGTTTAATGAGTTTGTTGATATATTTGTGGTGGCTTACCAAATGAACTAATTCCAAGGATAAATATCAGCCATCACATAGATCTCATAAAAAATCCAATCTACCAAACAAGGTAGCTTACAAGATGACACTAAAGGGAAATGAGGAAATCAAGAAACAAGTATAAGAATTGTTGGATAAAGGCTTAATAAGGGAGAGCTTAAGTCCTTATGTTGTTCCAATGGTTCTAACTCCTAAGAAAGATGGAGGTTAGATAATGTGTTTTGATTCAAGAGCTATAAACAATATTACTATTACGTACATATTTTTTTTTCCTATAATTGATGATCTAATGGATTTTTTAAGTGGTGCAAGGTATTTCTCCAAGATAGATTTGAAAATTTGTTATCATCATATCAAAATTAGAGAGGGAGATGAATGGAAGATAAATGATGGGCTCTATGAATGGCTTGTAATGCCATTTGGGTTGACCAATGCTCCAAGCACATTCATGAGGCTTATGAATGAGGTACTCAAATCTTTCACTGGTAAATTTGTTATTATTTACCTAGATGATATTTTGATTTATAGTCAATCAAAGGAAGAACATGTTGAACATTTTATAATAGTTTTGAGTAAAGTACAAGAAGTAAAGCTATTAATCAACCTCAAGAGGGGCACTTTCATGAAGACATAGTTAATCTATTTGGGATTTATCATTTCATAAGAAGGTTTGAATATGGTAAGGAGAATTTCCAAGCCATAGTGGAATGGCCTACACCAATGAGTGCATATGAAGTAATAATTTTTCATGGTTTGACTAGTTTTTACAAATTATAAGGAATTTTAGTAGTATTTGTGCTCCAATTGTGAAAACAATCAAGGAAAACAAACAACCATTTAGGTGGACTGAGACAAATGATAATAGTTTTTTAGATTCTAAAGAATAAGATTATAGATCAACCCATCCTAACTTATCCTGATTTTAGCAAAATTTTCTAAGTAGAGTGTGATGCTAGTGGGAATATCATAGGAGTTTTTTTGAGTCAAGAAGGCAAACTAGTTGTCTACTTCAGTGAAAAAATTAAGGAGGCAAAGAGGAAGTAGTCAACATATGATCAATAATTTTATGTTTTTGTTTAAGCCTTGAAGAAATGGAGGATTTATTTGATGCCTAAAGAGTTTTTTCTTTATATTGATAATCATGCCTTGCAATTCATTAGTTGTCAAAATAAATTAAGTCGAAAGCATGTAAAGTGGATTGATTTTTTACAAAGTTTTTCTTTTGTTATAAAGCATAAGAGTGGGCAAGCTAATAAAGCTATATTCATTAGAATAAATATGATTTTGTAGGAGTCTCAAGTGAGTATCTTGGGATTTGACATGTTAAAAGAGTTTTAAAAGGAAGATCCTAATTTCAAGGAGGCATATGAAACATGTGATAACCAAATAAGAAAACATAGGAGTCCATGGATGGACTACATGTTTCAATATGGACTGTTACTCCATGGAAGCCAACTATGCATATCGAGAGAATCCATGAGGGAGAATATATTGAAGGAGAAGCATAGTGGCAACTTGGAAAGATATTTTGGGCAAGATAATACACTTTATCAATTAATTTCACACTACTATTAGCTAGGGATGCAAAATGATGTGAAGAGATTTGTTGAGATATGTAGAACAGGTTAGTATGTTAAAGGAAGAAGTCAAAACATAAGACTATATTGGCCATTTCCCATTCCTAGCAGGCCATGGGATTCAATAAGTATGGACTTTGTACTTGGGCTACCAAAGTCTCAAAAAAGTAATGATTCTATCTTTATAGTTGTTAGGATATTTAGTTATAATAACATAAATAACATTAAAATATAATCCACTTAAAGGGGGAACCTCCAGTAATCAGAATAAATGAGAAAATGAATTCAATAATGAAACTTATGATGATTATGGAGATCTATGATCCACCATTTATATACCCATAATTGGGAAGAGTCACACCCATAATAGGGAAGGGTCACACCCATTCATTCCAATTATGTCGACCTAAATATTAAGAATTAATAAATGAAAGATAAAGGTTATGATCTCTATTTCATAACCTTAGTGCTCATAATGTTAGGGGTGTAACATGCACTTCCCCTTTAGAAAATAATTTCCCTCAATACTTAGCAACTCAGGATGTTATTGCATGAATTGTTCATCCTCCCATGTTCCATCTTCAGTGAGAAAATTCTTCCATTTGATGAGAAATTTAGAAATGGCTCAGTTACATAATTTCTTCATTCATGTCTCTATAATAGTGTTATTTGGTACCATAATGAATTTCCCTTCTTCATCTAACTCAGGCAACTCAAACTGGACCAAAAGCTTGGAACCAATTAATTTTTTCAAGCATGAAACATGATAGATAGGATGAATTTTGGAAGAAGGTGGATGTTCTAACTTATAAGTGACACTTTCGATCTAGTGCAGAACCTTTTAGGGCCCATTAAATTTTGGTGCAAGCTTGATATTCTTATGTTGTTTAAGTGACCATTATTTATAGGGTTGCAAGTGAAGGAACACCCAATCTCCTTCCTCAAAATTCTTCTCACTACGGTGATGATTGGCTTGTTGTTTCATCCTATTTTAAGACATAACCAAATTCTTCTTAAAGACTTTAAACACTTATTATTCGTATTGAAGATGATCCTTGACTACACGGGCTTTGGAATGACCCTGTAACTAAGATGTAGTAAAAGGTATGGGGTAGCCATAAATAGCCTCAAATGGTGTCATCTTTTTTACTATGTGAAAGTACATGTTATACCACCATTTTACCTATGAAATCCACTTGGACCATTATGCTTGTGTTTTTGAAGAAAAAAAATGCAAGTATCCTTTGAGACATTTATTCATAATTTTAGTTTGGCTATCTTATTGTGGATGATAAGATGAACTATGGGAAAGTTTGTTTCCCCATGTAAAAAATAGTTTAGTCAAAAATATGCTAGTGAAGATAAGATCATGATAACTCATAATGATTTTAGGAATGACATGGATTTTTTGTACCTTTTTCATGAATATTTCTGCCATAGTGCTAGCTTGAGATGGATGAGAAAACCCACAAAAATGTGTGTACTTGGTGAGTCGATCCACAACCACTAATATCACATCCATGTTATTCGATTTAGGTAGGCTTGTAATGAATTCCATTGATATTTCTTCCCAACGTTGTGCTAGAATGGCTAATGGTTGTAATAGACCTAGGGTCTTAATCATTTCTCCTTTATTTTATTGACATTTCAAACATTCTACCATAAATTTATGTGCATCCCCCTTAAGGCCTTCCCAAACAAAATCCTTATTTGTATGGTGATAATTATTTAATAACCTAGAATGTCCTTTGATGGGTGAGTCATGCATTTGAGATAAGATACTAGCTTTTAATTCTGAATTTTTATACAAAAAGAGTCTATCTTTGTACCATAATGAGTCTCCTTTCCAAACATGGGTTCTCTTTAAATTGTTGTATGAGTTTCCAAGTTAGAGTGCCTTGTTTACACTATACCTATGCTTCTCATACCCATTTATGTTGTAATAAAGAAATAACATAATTTTTTACTTTCTCTACTTCCTATCAAGAAAGTGCATTAGCTACAATATTCTCCTTTCCTTTTTTGTAAATAATTTCAAAGTCATATCCTAGCATCTTTATGACCTATTTCTATTGCTCCTTTGAAGATAGTCATTGCTCCAAAAAATAATTTAGACTCTCATGATTTGTCTTATCTTTGAAATGCCTTCCCATGAGATATTGTCACCATATTTTGACTGTGTGAATGATTGATAACATTTATTTCTCATATGTGGGCCTTACCAAGTTATTTCCTTCTAAATATTGACTCTCAAATGTTAATGGATGTCATTATTACATTAGTAATACCTCAATGACATGGCCATAAGCATCACATTCTACCATAAATGTCTTAGATAATTCTAGGGTAGCTAGTACATGTGTGGAAGTAAAATCTTCCTTCAATTATTGGAATGCTTAGGTGTCTAAATTTGACCACAAAAATGAATCCTTCTTAAATAATGTTATTAAGGGTGCTACTATGCAAGCATTGATCTAGGAGGATCTATATTTTTTCTAAAAAATAAGTCATCAAATCATAGGTTGATCATTGTCATGGCGAAGGGCTCATCGAGAGATTTATAGTGCATTTTGTGGATCACAAAACGGAGCTCATATGCATAAGTTATGGCACGTGGAAGATCAAATTGGGCAAGTAAAAAAAATGGGGTTTGGATGTCGACAAGTGGTGAGAGGAGCAATCGAGGAGTGAATGACAAGTGGTGAGAGGATATTAAACCACATGGTGGGTCCTCAAGCCACCATATGGCTTACCACCATTCACTATGGTCCAATTTTGAATATATTATAATTTTAATTCAATTTCATGCCAAAGTCCCTCAAAATTCCTCCAACTTTCCACGTGAAATTCATGCTTTCCACGTGATACCACAAGACCCCTTGTTTCATTCCACATTCAAACATCCATGAAATGTCACATTTCAACCCATAGTTCCCACATACCTCACATGCCATGTCAAACACTTTCCACACTACACCACAATTCCCACACAATATGTGGTGATGCCAATTACATGGTAATGTAAACCATGAATTATGTGGTATTGCACTATCTCACGAACCCTCCATCTTCCCAATGTGGGATTAAGATTAACATAGACCAATGAAAATGTAGAAGAAGGGATTTGAACCGTGGTGCTTAGGATAAAAGGATAAGGGTTTGACTGATGCACCATGGAGCTCAAACAATATATAAAGGGGATGAGATTATATATGAAACCAAGTTTGGATGTGAATAGTGTTATTACAAGGTATGTTTGAGAGTGGTAGAGAGACTTAGAGTATTTTAATTTGCCTCAAACTTTGTAAATGATTTGGGAGTAATACTCTGACAGATGTAAAGTCTATGAAGATGATTTTGAAGACTTATTATTATTTTAAAATGATTTTTGCTACAATTAATAAGGAGTGATCCATCATTGGAGCAGATCCAAAGACATAAGCTTTATAGCCGAACTCCATTATCAAATCATGTGGTATTATCTATTGATTTTTGTCTCATTTATCTGCACTCTTAAATATTCTATCAATTTTGAATTATAAAAAAAAATTAATAATTTAAAATTTTGATTTTAAGTAAATCGTTATATTAAGGTTTTGATCCATTGCAAGTGTGTTTTATGCTACTACAATACTTGTTTGATTATGATTACAGATCAAATTTTTGGTATCAAAGTTAAATTGTGTTGCCAAAATTTGGTATTTAACCATGTGGATTGCTATTGTATGTTGACAAGGTTGAGATCTAGGTAGGGTGAAGGAGAATTAGTAGAACACGATCCAGAGATTGGATCAAGATGTATTGTAAAAATGGGAGATGACTTTGAGTCTTAATGAGCTTTCCAAAAATCCTTCTTGGAAATGAATGACATGGTCACAAAACTTTACTGTGAATAATGAATTAATATGGAGCATGATGGAGGTGGTAAAAATTATGAGAAACCTTCCTCCTCTACGGGTGATGGTAAAGACAAAAAATTTGTTGAATCTCTTCCTTCACTAAAGCTAGATATTAAGTTTGAATTATTGATGTTTAATGGTGATATTAATACAAAAAAGTTGGATAACTAGATAAATAAAATTAAAATATATTGCAAGGTCCAAAAGATTGTAGATGATGAGGGTAAAATTCACCTGGCCGCTCTTTGAATGCGAGGCACAACTCTCATCTGGTGGGAGAGTAAGTTGAAGTAAAATGAGATTAAAATAGGTAACTCAATTTCCAATTGAAATGAATTTGTTGATGCACTCAAAAAGCAATTTTATCCTTTAGGCTATATGCAGCAAGCCATGATGGATTGGAAATCGTTCATACAAACTAAAGGCCAAAGTGTTCAAGAATATACACAAGAATTTAGGAAAAAGACTTTACTTTTGAATACTCCTCTTTATACATAGGAAACACTGCTTAAGTATATAGGTGGGTTGCATAGTTACTTGAAACACATGATTATGGTTCTCAATCCAATAGTTTAGATGAAGCATGTGTTAAAGCCATTCATTGAGAGGCTAAAGAAAGACAAACAAAATATTGTTTTCCTAAAGTTAAAAGTAAGCAATCTGAAGTTAAGAATTCTAAAGGGCAAAGTTATGGAAAGGGTAAACAAAAATCCACTATTACTATTCATAAATAAAAGGGTAAGCCATTTTACAATCATTACAAGAAAAATCATGATGAGTCCAAGTGTTAGAAATTACATCCTGAGTTAAGTCCTTTGAATAGGTTTAATAAGAAAGATAAAAAAGCTAATACTGTAGTTCAAGATCTAGGTTCAGATTCCAAGGATGAAACTAAGATCACAGTTATGAGTATGCAGAATTGTTCTTCTCTTTCTAGCACTAAGTCATCTAATGTTGCTTCCTCTTTAAAATAGAAATATATGCATGATAATAAGAAAAGAAATGAGTTATTCCACATTAGGGTTATTGTAAAACATACTAAAATTGACACTCTATTTGATAGTGGATCATAGGCAAATTTGATTTCTGAAGAGATTGTTAAAAAGTTAGGCTTAAAAACCAATCCCCATCTGAAACCCTATCCACTTGGTTGGGTGTGTGATGATGCAAAATTGCAAGTAACCAAAATTTGCAGATTGAAATTTGTCATCACATCCAAATTCATGGATGAAGTTGATTTAGATGTAGTCCCTCTGGACATATGCATAATTTTATTAGGAAGACCTTATCCTAAACATAAGAAAGAATTGGTTAAAATCATTTCTAGTTATGATGATGTGTTTTAAGATCCTAAAGGGTTACCCCCTAAAAGGGGAGTTCAAAATGAAATTTAGTTGTTATAGGACTCTTCTCTCCCTAACATTAGCATGTACAAGTTATCAGTGGTGAAAAATGAGGAAATCAAAAAACAGGTAATGGAACTTTTGGAAAAGGGTGTTATTCATCCTAGTACATCTCATGTTGCTTCACCTATCATTCTAGTGCCAAATAAAGATGGCGCATGGTGAATGTGTGTTGATTTCTATGTTTTAAAAAAAATTACTATTAAGAATCATTACCATATTCCTCATATTGATGATTTGCTAGATCAGTTAAGAAATGCTATCTATTTCACCAAGTTAGGATTAATGATGGTGATATTTGGAAAACTACTTTTAAGACAAAACAAGGATTATTTCAGTGTATTTTTATGCCTTTTAGGTTATGAAATGCACCGAATACATTGATGCTATTGATGAATGATGTTTTCAAGCCATTCCTTGATGAATTTGTTATAGTCTACTTAGATGATATTTTGATCTTCAGTCAGTCTTGGGAAGATCATGTGATTCATATTAGGAAAGTCATGGATGCATTAAGAAGGGAGAAAATTTATTTGAAATTATCTAAATATGAATTTAGCAAGACCTCTTTGGTTTACTTGGGTTATATTTTAGGACATGGTGAATGAAAAATTGATCCTACAGAGGTGGAGGTTATAGTTAAATGGCCTAAACCTAATAATGTAACTAAGGTTAGAAGTTTTCTTGGTGGATTACAATATTTGAGAAAATTCATTTCTAATTTATCACTTATTGCATCACCCTTGCATTCTTTGACTAGTAAAAAATAGGTTTTCCAATGGGGAGGTAAGCAACAAAGGGCCTTCAACACTTTGAAGACAAAGATGACTACTGCTCCTATCTTGGCACTTCTTGATTTGCAATAGCCATTTGAGATCGAGATAGATGAAAGTGATTATGCTATGGGAATTGTTTTGATGCAGGGAAAGAAGCCAATATAATATCATTCTGAGACCTTCATAGGTTTGGTAAGAAACTATCTGACTTATGATAAAGAATTGTATGCATTAACTCAAAGTGTTAAAAAATGGAAACATTACTTGATGGGCAAGGAGACAATGATATATATAGATCATCAGCCCCTCCAATTTCTCCAGTCACAGGCTAAGCTACAACAGTCTAGTAATTTTCATTGGATGGGTTTCCTATAGTAGTTTCATCTTGTGATCAAGTATAAAAAAGGTATTCAAAATAAATTTGTTGACATGCTTTCTAGGCCTCCTGTGGTAGTTGCATATATTCTTTTACAACATAGTTCTTTGACTCATGAAAGTTATAAAGAATAGTATGTTGATGATACTGACTTTAAGGATGTGTACAAAGACTTAATGAGTGGAAACTAGGTAGACGAATCAAACTATAATGTGGATAATGGACTTTTATATCATTTGGGTAAACTTTACATTCCTCAAAATGAAAGGGTGCAAATTATTAGGGAAGCACATACTTCTCTTATTTTTGGTCATTTTGGAGTTGGTAAAATGGTTCCACTTTTGAGAATGTATTGTTATTGGCCCCATATGTAGGAAAATGTTGCCAAATATATCAAGAGGTGTGTTCTTTATGCCATAATCAAACCTAGTAACAAGAAATTGGGACTTTACACTCCCTTACCTCTTCTTACTCATCCCTGGGAAAGTATTTCAATGGATTTTGTAGGGGGTTTGCCTATGTCATAGAGAAAATGTGATTACTTGTATGTGGTAGTGGATAGATTTAACAAGATGTGTGTTTTGGTTCCTTGCACTAAGCAGATTACAGGGGAAGGTATGACACACTTGTTATTTTAGCATGCATGGGTTCATTTTGGTTTGCTCACTTTTATTATTTTTTATCATGATTCTCAATTTTAGGGAATTTTGGTCAAAAGTGTGGGAATTGATGGACACTAAGTTAAAAAAGAGCACTACATTTCATCCATAGACCAATGGTCAGACAGAGGTTGTAAACTGCACAGTGGTACATTTGCTTAGGGGTTATTACAATAAACATCCCAAGTTATGGGATGAGCATTTATGCTATATACAACATGCTTACAATTGTGCACTTTATTTTTATACTATGAAATCTCCTTTTGAAGTTTGTCATTGCTCTAAAAAATACTTTAGACTCTCATGATTTTTCTTAACTTTGAAATGCCTGCCCATGAGATATTGTCACCATAGTTTGACTGTGTGAATGATTGATAACATTTATTTCTCATTTGTGGGCCTTACCAAGTTCTTTCCTTCTAAATATTGACTCTCAAATGCTAAGAGATGTCATTATTGCATTAGTATTGCCTCAATGACATGGCCATAAGCATCATATTTCACCATAAATATCTTAGATAAGTCTGGGGGTGTGGAAGTAAGAGCTTCTTTCAATTGTTAGAATGTTTGGGTGTCTAAATCTGACCACAAAAATGAATCCTTCTTCAATAATGTTGTTAAGGGTGCTACTACGTAACCATTGATCCATGAGGATATATATTTTATTCTAAATAATAAGTCATCAAATCACAAGTTGATCATTGTCATGGTGAAGGGATCATCAAGAGCTTTTTGGTGCATTTTATTGATCACAAAATGGAGCTCGTATGTGCAAGTTATGGCATGTGGAAGATCAAATTGGATAAGTAAAAAAAATGGGGTTTGGATGTTGACAAGTGGTGAGAGGAGCAATCGATGAGTGAATGACAAGTGGCAAGAGGATATTAGACCACATGGTGGGTCCTCAAGCTACCACATGGCTTGCCACCATTCACTATGGTCTAATTTTGTATATTATGTAATTAATTAAAATTCATGCCAAAGTCCCTCAAAATTCCTCCAATTTTCCATGTGACATTCACACTTTCCACGTCATGACACAAGACCCCATGTTTCATGCCACATTCAAACATCCATGAAATGTCACATTCCAACCCATGGTTCCCACATACCTCACATGCCATGCAAACACTTTCCACACTCCACCACAATTCCCACGTAATACATGGTGATGCCAATTACATGGTAATTTAAACCATGAATTTTGTGGTATATCAATATCCCACTAACCCTCCATCTTCCCAATGTGAGATTAAGATTAACATAGACCAATGAAAACATAGAAGAAGGGATTTGAACCATGGTGCTTAGGATAAAAGGATAAGGGTTTGACTGATGCAACATGGAGGTCAAACAGTAAATAAAGGGGATGAGATTATATTTGAAGCCAAGATTGGATGTGAATAGTTTTATTCCAAGGCAAGTTTGAGATTGGTAAAGATACTTAGAGTATTTTAATTTACCTCAGACTTTATAAATGGTTTGGGAGTAATACTTTGACAGATTTAAAGTTCATGAAGATGATTTTGAAGACTTATTATTATTTTAAAGTGATTTTTGATACAATTAATAAGGAACAATCCCCCATTGGAGTAGATCTGGAGACGTAAGCTTTATAGCCAAACTCCATTATCAAATCATGTGGTATTATCTGTCAATTTTTTTCTCATTTATTTTCACTCTTAAATATTTTGTCAATTATGAATTATTAAAAAATTCTATAATCATTTAAAATGTTGATTTTAAGTAAATCATTATATTAAGGTTTCAATCTATTATAAGTGTGTTTTATGTTGCTACGACACTTGTTTGATTACAATTACGGATCAAGCATAGTTGTGAACAAATATTCTATAGTAGCATGTTAGACCCAAGAATCCTCTTAAACCTTTGATATTTTTTTAAGTTTTGGCCAATATTTAAAAAATACAATATTTTTAGGGTCCACTTTAACACCTTCATGTGATACCACATGTCCTAAGTACTCCACTTCCTTCACTCCAAAGGAACATTTAGATTTATTTACATAAATTTGATGGTCTTCTAATACCTTTAATATATTATCTACATGATGCAAATGTTCTTCCCATGTTTTACTATAGATTAATATGTCATCTAAGAACACCAATGCAAATTTATGAAGAAATGGGCAAAAATTGAATTCATGAGGCTCTAAAAAGTAGATGGAGCATTTGTGAGACCAAATGGCTTAACGAAGAATTCATAGTGACCCTCATGTGTCTTGAATACAGTCTTATGTACATCCTCATCCTTTACCCAAATTTGATGATAACCCAAACTCAAATCTAACTTAGTAAAGAAAACAACACCATTAATTTCATCTAATAATTTATCAATGACAGGAATAGGAAACTTATCTTTCAAAGTGATCTTATTGAGTTCCCTATAATCTAGGCACATTCTTCATGACTCATCCTTTTTTTTAAACCATAACCATTGGATATGAATAAGAACTTTTACTAGAACAAATAATACTTGAGCCTAGCATTTCCTTCACCAATTTTTGGCTTTTGTTCATAGGGGTAGCGATAAGGTCTAATGTTAGGAGGGATACTTCCTATACTCAATTCAATTGTATGATCATGATCTCTATTTGGAGGTAGGCCTTTTCGTTCCTAAAATACTTTTTGATGTTGTTGAATCATCATTTGCAGATTTGGAGGTTCTTGATTTTCTACATCATGTGCTTATAAGAAATGTAGTTGTGCCACTATGTTCTAAGATCATTTCTTAAATAAATTTTCCATCTTATGAGAGCTAATAATTTGGATTGGTGGGGATTTCATCTTGTTAAGTGTGTAATTTTTTATTTTTATACTAAAAACCATGAATAAGTCATTAAAATTGAAAGACATTATTCCTAGTTGTTTAAGCCATTACACTCCCAAAACTGCATCTGCTCCCCCAACCGATATGGCAAACATTTATGAATCTAGTTGATAGTCCCCTATTAAGAGCTTGATATGATGAAATTTACCCCCATAAGAGAGTTGTTTCCCATTGGCAATCATGACCTAAACATTGGAGACTAGATACACAAAGCAATTGACTCATTATCTAATTTTACATCAATTAAGTTATGGGCACTCCCTGTATCGACTAAAACTATCATTTTTTTCTTCTTAATATAACCCACCACTTTGAGTGTTTTTGGTGTGTTTATCCCATTTAATTCATGTAGAGAGATAGTAGGGATTTATTCCTCCTCAAAATTTACATGTTCTTGTTCTATTTTTGGTTCCTTTGTATCTAATTATTCTTCCTCCAAAACCTCATTATCAAAAATCATTAGTCTTTTCTCACCATTGGCACACTTATGTCCTTTAGACCATTTATTGTCGCAATGCCAACATAGACCCTTTTCTCTTTTTTATACCTCTTATTGAGGAGAGAGATTGGTAAATTTCCTTGAGTTAAAAGAGTTAACCATATTTCTATCAACAATATTAGTCATATTTATATCTTGCCATCCTGAAGTTTGAACTTGGTTGAATCTCTTGGTACTAGAGTTTTGTTACTCAATGTGTAGTGTTTATTGCATTACTTTCATAGCTATACATGATTTCAAAAAATGAAAATCATGTTTAATTTTTTCATTTAACCATTGATGTAAAACTATAGTCTCTAATAAGATGTTGCTTTCAAAGTTTGGATTGCCAAATCTCATATGCTCTACATTATATTCTTCTATATATCCTATTTGTTTTAAATTTATTAGTTGGGTGAAATAACTTCCCTTTTATGGCTACTCATAGTGGGATATTAAGTCCTTAGTAAATTCATCCCAACTAATCACTTTCCCTTTCTTGTCATTCTTCATCCATTGCTACCATTGGTAAAGTTCAGATTCTAGATGTAATGAGGCTATACCAACCTTTGCATTCTCTGGTATATTATGAAGCTTAAAATATTATTCCATGAGACTTATCTAGGAGGTTACTATTATAGGCTAGAATTTTACCCTTTGTGGGAGATTTTTTCAGGCTCTCTCACTCCCAGCTATAATATTGGAATAACCTTAGGCTGTGGGTATCCTATAGTGAGGTTGAACCTCTCGAGAAGGTTGACTTCCTCTTGGTAGATCACCTAAAAATAAAGCTAAACTAATGATCTACAAGGAAAAGGGTTAGAAAGGGGATAAGGGCTCCTAAGAAAGATAACTAGGTGATGCACCAAAATAAAATGGGAAAGTTCCATAAGCTTGAACCCTAGTTTTGTAGAGGATAATACTGACTTACACAACCTCAAGATCAAGCTAGTTGCATTAATATTTCATGGAGGAGGTTCAGGAAGTAATGAATGCAAACAAAGAGGAGTTTTGAGACTCGCAAAAATTTCACATCAATGGTGGAAAGAGCACTCAACCAGACCTACAAACAGTGTTAAAAAACTCCCTAAACAAAGTCATAAAGGAGGACCATGGATGAGGAAGATTCTCCTTCACACAATGCCATAGTGCACAACTCAATAGACACAAATCTAAGGATAGAGGTAGGCAAAGAAAATCCTTTATTACATCAAGAGGTAGTTATTAAAAATGCTTGGTAAGGTCAAGCCTAATCAAGATGAGCATATTTTACAATATCTCAAAGAGTATCCCAGTTCCTCTAAAATTTGCAAATCAGAGAGAACTAGTCTCTAAAAATTTCAAATCGGAGAACCCCTTTACAAAATGAAAAGAATAGGATATATAGAAAAGAGAAGAGAAATAGAGAGAGAATGGAGAGGGGCATATTGTCCATGATCATTGAATTAGCTCCACCTTTTAAGGGTTGCCCCACCACCCCTTTGTCTAATTAGGACAAGTCCATCATTAACATTTATCCTTCAATAGCTCCAATTAGTTCTCAAGCTATTCTCATTGGCTGAGAAAAGTGCACTAGAGGACAAGAGTTTATTTTATATGGTGAGTCATGATCCTTTTAAGGAGAAAACATCTTTGAAGGTTTTGATCATTATTGTATGCTCCAACTATTTCTCCAATCTCCCAAATTTTCTATGTGAGTCGCGCCATACCTTCCACTTGGCTTCATTATGAGGACAAGGTCCTCATATCTTAAAAATGATAGAGCCATGCCATGTGTGCTTTGAGTAGCAGTTTGTCAAAATCATGGCTCAGGCTAATCTTTTCATTAATCACATACCTACTCTATGCTTTGGGACTTGAATTTGAATTAACTATAGGTTGAAAACCAATCTAAATTGTTGGTTTTCTTATAGTTAAAATATATGACACTCTATTTGATGCCTGGTCTTTTTTCATCGATGAGTTGTTGACCTTTGATCTATACTAGGTCTGAAAGACCTATTCTATCCCCCACTCATCATTTATCTCCTTGCTAGATCTTGATAAGTGTCAAGCTCATGATAATATTGATGAACCTTTTGAAAACTTGACAAAAGGAAACGGCTATTTACAGGGGCTTAAACTTGACATTTGTGGGCCCGTCATTAATTCCTTCAGAGTTTTATTTTTGGCCGCTTCTTTGGACTATTTACTCATGAACAAGTCTCATGAAATAATTCATTTCTTTTTTTTGGCCTTGAATAATTTTCTTCAAAAATGGACCTTTGGATTTCTTGTAAAGTGCCCTATTTTTCACTTGAAATGCCTTTTTTGAAAGCAAAGTACCCTTCGGCCTTCTTGAAAGTGACCCCTTTTTCCAAGAAGTGCCCTTCAGAATTTTTTCAATGAACCTTGTTTGAAAGGAAAGAATCCTTTAAAATTTTGAAAAAGTCCATTCAGCTTTCTTGAAAATGCCTTTTCTGAAAGGAAAGTACCCTTCAGCTTTTCTATTTGGTCCATTTATTCCATCCAGAACATTTGCTCATCTATTCATTCATTAGAAACTTGATCCATCTAGGCACAAATTGGTATGTGGGCCAACTTTGGCCAACATTTTTGGCAACTCGCAAGGAAACATGCTTATTATGATTGAGAACCCAGATTAATTTGCCTTGTCTAGTCCATTGGGCATGGAGTCTCCTACCTATGCAACTGAGCTGGTCTAAAACTAGATACAAGGCTGACCCTTTCTATAACTTCCTCTTGAAGTAGTAAGGACAACACAAAACAAAGAGCTCAAGGTACTTAGGGAAAGGAAAAATAGAACATAAAGGAAATGTGCACAAGGCAATTAGAGGAAAGCATGAAATCTATCCTAATATATACAAGGTTAAAATTTAGAAGTATCTCCCTCCTAGATCAAATGGGAAACTATGAGTATTATTCACTTTTAATAATCCAAGATGAAAATTACCTTGATTTGGAGGTACCAGAATTGATAAACTAGGCAGTTTTATGGTCAATCCTTTTGATGTGCTCTCTAATAGATGGAATGGAATAAACATGTCTCTGATGTAGACATATTGGTTCATGTCCTCCAAACTTGGCTCATGTTAGACCATAGGGGCTTTTTCAAACCTCTCATTTTATGGCTCAATTTTGTGCTTTGAATCAAGCACAACATGTGATGGCTCCTTTGAATTGGTGCTTGGTTGACTGTCTAGACTTAAGAAAAAAAGCTCTAAGTCATCCCAAAAGGCAACTTCCTCTTGGTCATCCGAGACAATACCAACTTCAACTCCATATTTGCTTTGTTTGCTTTTAAAGGAGCCATATGGTATTTCATCAATCCACCTAAGGCCCAACATGTCATATTTTGTGGCTCTAGATATGACCATTCCCCCTCATTCTTGAAGACATTAGTACTACCTTCAATAGATAATTCATCTTGAGATTAGTCAGCTTCTTCAACCTGATTGGTGAGTTCATCATCATACTTTGGAGGAGGCATAGGTTGGTTTATAACCTCTACCTAATCCATGAAGTCATGGTATAGATACTACCATACTTTATCTTGATCCTCTTACTCATTCATAACCTCTCTAACATGGTTAGTTAACTAATTGACTATGTCAATCTATGCACCTTGGCCATCTTCATCTATAGCCACACCAAACGGAATTTCTTAGGGCCAAACAAAATCCTCTTTGATCTTAGCTGCATCCTGAATACACACCTGTTTAAGTATGAAGGCATCAATACTACCTTTAGGCTCTAATTCATAAATGTCAAAGCCATGCCACAATAGCTAGTCCAAACCTAATTTATCCTCCCTTTTTTGAAGTGGACTACCTATCATGATCTCCTCATCATAGACACTTGTGATTTCCTCTTCAAGATAAAATTTGACTCTAAGCCCCTCCTATATTCCTTACAAAATAGGTTATTCCTCTAAGAGGGAGATGGTGGGAGGGTGAATAAGTTCATTTTGCTTGTAGCTTAAGAGAGTGTCTTTCCAACTAGGTACTTTGAGTGGTATCTTTGGTGGTTCTTGAGGGAGGGAGAAAGAGTCTTGGAATTCTTGTAGGGAAAGCTCATTGAGCTGAGCTAACACCTCTTTTTTATATTCTTCAACCACTAACTCCTCCTTCTGTTGAATTGGTTATTGGACCACAACAACTGACACCTCTTCCTTCTTCTCTATGCCTTTCTGAATTGATTTCCATGATGTAAATGTGTAGGTAACAACCACCATTTCTTATTTTTTAATAGGTATAGGAGAGGGTGGTTTCATGAGAAAGGGCATGACATAATCAGGGGTAAAGGGGTATGAGAAGATCCATGGAGGGATGGTTTCAAAATCTTGAGTGGGAACGGGCATAGGGGTAGGAGAAGACAAACTAATTGGTTTGGGTTTGACATACTCATCCTCTCAATGAGTCAACATATCCTCTATTGAGAGTATCCATTCCTTCATCTCTTACTTCTCAATGTGTGGATAGTCACCTTCTTCAATGGATGCCCACACACTCCAACACTTATGCAAGAAGTGTCTTATCCCCTCCATGGCATGAATGGGGAATTATTGTCCAAGTCTAACCTCCTTATTGATTTTCATGATTGTTCTCCCTTGGTCCAGTATTTCTTCTCTGATTCTTGACAAGGATGGACCTTGACATGGCTGACTAGGGGGTTGATTTGAAACCTTTCGAGGCTAAGATTGAGGCTCTTAGAGGGGAGAGAACACATAGGACTGATTTCATTGAGTTTGTTGATATTCATAAGACATAAACACACTTTTCAAATTTTGGAATATGCTTCTCAACCACACCTTATTGTCCCTCTTACAAACTGCCCATTGTTCATCCTCACAAACTAACCACTTATTCTTGACCAACTAAAGAGAACTCCTTGCCTCTTGTAGAACATCAATAGGGATGACTAAAGAAAGTTCTAAACCCCTACCAATCTCCTTTATCAACTCAATATAATCTGATAATGCTTGTTTGAATCCTAACATGGATGTAATAGGATAAACATAGTCTTACCAAGGGGAATTATAGGACTGAGTTGAATGCAAAGGAGACTGATCTTGGTCATATGTAGGAGTGGGAGGAAGGAAAAGGTCATGATAGGGCTGATAAGTTGTTTGAGGGCCACTTGGGGGGAACACATAAACATTATTAGCTTTTGATAAGTGTGATGTTAAGGTAGAGAATAAGCATGTTAATCAAAAGATAATTACTTGAACATACCAGACAATGATGATTAGGCACTTGGACTGTTTAAATCAGTTGATAGATGTTCAAAGTCACCATTGATGTTTTTTGAAAGCCTCTAAAGGCTGATATGCAAAATAATAACACAAAAAATTCTTCTATTGTTTTGGACCTTCATCCCACCGGGCGTGCCAAAAACTATTATAGGCTAGAATTTCACCCTTTGTGGGAGATTTCTTTAGGCTCTCTCACTCCCAGCTATAATATTGGAACAACCTTAGGATATGGGTATCCTGTAGTGAGGTTGAACCTCTGGATAAGGTTGATTTCCTCTTGGTAGATCACCTAAAACTAAAGCTAAACTAATTATCTACAAAGAAAAGGGTTAGAAAGGGGATACGGGCTCTTAAGAAATCTAACTAGGTGATGCACTAAAATAAAATGGGAAACTTCCATAAGCTTGAACCTGCACTAGTTTTGTAGAGGATAATACTGACTTACACAACCTCAAGATCAAGCTAGTTGCATTAATATTTCATGGAGGGGGTTCAGGAAGTAATGAATGCAAACAAAGAGGAGTTCTAAGACTCACTAAAATTTCACATCAATGGTGGAAAGAGCACTCAACCAGACATGTAACCAGTGTTAAAAAACTCCCTAAATAAAGTCATAAAAGAGGACCATGGATGAGGAATATTCTCCTTCACACAATGCCATAGTGCACAACTCAATAGACACAAAACTAAGGATAGAGGTAGGCAAAAAAAATCCTTTATTGCATCAAGAGGTAGTTATTAAAAATGCTTGGCAGGGTTGAGCCTAATCAAGCTAAGCATATTTTACAATATCTCAAAGAGTATCCCAGTTCCTCTAAAATTTCCAAATTAGAGAGACCTAGTCTCTGAAAATTTCAAATCAGAGAACCCCTTTACAAAATGAAAAGAATGGGATATATAGAAAAGGGAAGAGAAATAGAGAGAGAATGGAGAGGGGCACGTTGTCCATGATCATTGAATGAGATCCACCTTTCAAGGGATGCCCCACCACCCCTTTGTCCAATCAAGATAAGTCCATCATCAACATTTATCCTTCAATAGCTCCATTTAGCTCTCAAGTTCTTCTCATTGGCTAAGAAAAGTGCACTAGAGGACACGAGTTTGTTTTATATGGTGAGTCGTGATCCTTTCAAGGAGAAAATATCTTTGAAGGTTTTGATCATTATTGAATGCTCTAGCTATTTCTCCAATCTCCCAAATTTTCTCCATGAATCTTGCCATACCTTCCACTTGGCTTCATTATGAGGACAAGGCCCTCATATCTTAAAATTGATAGAGCTATGTTGTGTGTGATTTGAGTGGTAGTTTGTCAAAATCATGGATTAGGTTGCTCTTTTCATTAATCACATACCTGCTCTATGCTTTGGGACCTGAACCTGAATTAACTATAGGTTGAAAGCCAATCTAAATTATTAGTTTTCATATAGTTAAAATAGATGACACTTAGTTTGATGCTTGGTCTTTTTTCATCAACAAGTTATTGACCTTTGATCTATACTAGGTCTGAAAGACATATTCTATCCCCCACTCACTATTCATCTCCTTGCTAGATCTTGACAAGTGTCAAGCTCATGATAATCTTGATGAACCTTTTGAAAACTTGACCAAAGGCAATGGTTACTTGTAGGGGATCAAACTTGACGTTTGTAGGCCCATTATTAATTCCTTCAAACTTTTGTTTTCATCCACTTCTTTAGACTATTTGCTCATGGACAATTCTCCCAAAATAATTCATTCCTTTGCTATGGCCTTGAACAATTTTCTTCAAAAATGGACCTTCAGATTTCTTGTAAAGTGCCATATTTTTCACTTGAAATGTCCTTTCCAAAAGGAAAGTACCCTTTGGCCTTCTTGAAAGTGACCCCTTTTTCTGAGAAGTGTCCTTCAGATTTTTTACAATGAACCTTTTCTGAAAGGAAAGAACCCTTCAAAATTTTGAAAAAATCCCTTCGAATTTCTTGAAAATGCCTTTTCTGAAGGGAAAGTACCCTTTGATTTTTCTATTTGGTCCATTTATTCCATCTAGAACATTTATTCATCTGCTCATTCATTAGCAACTTGATCTATTTAGGCATAACTTGGTATGTGGGCCAAATTTGGCCAACAATCACATCTATACCATCAAACCTTTAGATGTTCATCTTTGGTAGGTGTAATTTTGGCCCTTGGAACTGTTGTCCTATGTTTATTTTATTGTGATCTCCAAGATGGTTTGGCTATGTATGAGTGATTGTAGGTTGTGAATTAATTAGGGACTTCAATTTAGACATTGAATCCTATTTAAACCTATTTAAACCCTCATTCAATGATTTTGCAAATGGGGCAAACAAATTATCCTTGATAAAATTAACCATTTTTTCACATCCCTTAGGTATATTTCCTTTAATTTTAGTGGTGTATAATGAACAAAATCATTGGAATTAGTGGTTGAAGAAAAGACATATCTTCCAAAAGGCATGGATATTGATTTGTTTTTGTTTCTATCTCTAGATTTTTTCTCAATTCTTGGAGGAAAGTATTTAGAGTGAGTGCTAACCATAAACAACCAAAACATGTGTTGTATTAGGAGCATATGTTCCACTATTAACCAACTTTGACCAATGAATTTTAGAATGTAAAATTCCTCAAATCTCAAAATACAAATAAATTACCCTAAATAAAATTTTATGAGCCTTTTGAAAATATAAACAAATCAGAAAAAATCCTAACATTATGGCATGTAGATTCATTTTATAAAAAATCATAAACTCACAATAACTTGCTCAATAATTATCACCACGTCCCATTTTTTTCTTGTGGACTCCTTGATTGATTTTCCAACTCCACTAAAATAATTGTATAAAAATTCATGTTAGTTTGAGAGATATAGTGGGAAAAAAAATCTTTGCCAAAATCGATGCTCTGATATCAGTTGTTAGGATATTTATTTGTAATAACAAAATTAACATTCAAATATAATCCAATTCAAGAGGGGAACCTCTAATAATCATAATAAATGAGTGAATATTTTAAATAATAAAACTTATGATGATTATGGAGAGCCATGCTCCACCATATATATACCCGTAATTGGGAAGAGTCACACCCATAATAAGGAAGGGTCACACCCATTCGTTCCAATTATGTCAACCTAACTATTAAGAATTAATAAATGAAAGATAAAATTTATGATATCCACTCCATAACCCTAGTACTCATAAGTTTAGGGGTGTAACAGTAGTGGTTGATAGGTTTTCTAAGATGGCACACTTTATTCATTGTACATAGATAAGTGATGCAACTCATATTGCTAAGATATTCTTCAAATAATTAGTGAAATTGCATGGTCTTCCTAGGAGCATTATTTAAAATAATAATATAAAATTTGTGGAAAATTTTTGGAGGAATATTTGGAATAATTTGGAGATAAAGTTAAGCTTCAATTAAGCTTACCATCCTCAGACTCATGGTCAAATTGAGCCTTGGAAACATACTTAGAAGCTTGGTAAGTGACCATCCAAACAGTGGGATCAAGTACTAGCTCAAGCATAATTTTCATATAATGATTCTCAAAATATAATTATAGGTTATAGTAAATTTAAGATTGTGTATGGTATCCATCCAATGGGATTTTATGAGTTGAGGAATTTAGGCAAGCAAGAGAAAAGAAGTGCAGAAGGTGAGGATTTTACAACAGCTATTTAAGAATTACATGAGCAAGTAAAACAAAAAATAGGAAAAGCACAAGTATAAAAAAATTAATAATATCAAAATAAAATAATCTCATTTTAAATTAGGTGATTTAGTGTTTACTCACCTCAGGAAAGAAAGATTCTCTAAAGGGTAATATAACAAGTTGAAAATGAATAAGATTGGACCTTGTAAGGTCTTGATAAAATTTTATAATAAAACTTATGAATTGGAGCTTCAAATTAATATTTTAATCTCACTTATATTCAATGTGGTAGACATATATCCTTTAAAAGAAGAGGATAATTCATAAAAATCACTTGAATATAAAGAAGATCAGTTCATGCATTTGGAGCAACAACTACCAAAGGTATAACCAGATCAGCTTGAAACCATTCTAACTAAGAAGGTAGTGAAAAATATAAGGGATAAAGAATAATTTAAATACTTGGTCAATTTTAATAACCATCCACTTTAATATTCAACATGGATGACACCTTTAGAGATCATCAAGCATGGTAGTAGTGTTAAAGAACTCATGAACAAGAGCTCATAAACAAGTCTTTTGTTCCCTGGTAGTTGAATACAGGTGCATCATTGTAAATAGTTTAATTATGTTACTTAATGGTATTCTAAATTATTATAATTAATGTTTGACCAATAAGAGGTCTTATATAGGCTTCAAATGTTGAAATTAGGTCATAAAATAGTGTTTTAGACTTTCCTGCCAAAACCAAAAAATTTGAATTTTTGAATTGGTTTTCGCCTTTTGAGAGAGTTTCATCAAGGTTAAAGGATCATTATCCTTATTTTATTGATACTTGGGTTCAAATATCATGTTGTAAATATTTTTTACCCTTAAACTTGTTTTTAAGGTCTTCAAAACCCATTCTCTACTATGTTAAGCCTTATCCAACATAGGAAAAAAGTTAAATTGAGCAAGAAAGAAGAGTCTTAAATTAGTTGATAAGATTTTGGTAAATGAAAATATAATAAACCCAGTTTATTAAAGAATATAAACCTTGAAAACAATCTATGAGGAACTAATAAAATATTGGAATCAAAGATAAAAGCAAGTTGTAGGAGATTTTTGAAGGTTGTTAAAGGTTTCTTATAAGTTAAAAGACTATATAGACTATGTTTCAAGCATATTTAAATAAATAAGGAGTGTTATATGATTGTAAATATATTACTTGACTTTATTTATATGTGAAGGAACCTTAATTTATATTATTTACTCTTGTTACATTCCTTTTTGATGCTTTGCTCAAGTGACAGGGCTTAAGACATGATTCTTGAGAATATAGTCCAAGTGAGAAAGTGTGATATGTAGGTTTCCATGATTGATTAGGTCTAAATTATATTAAAAATATTTTTTAAATAAAATTATAGACATAATCTAAGTGGATAAATTTTTTAAATCCCTTATAACTCCTGATATCAAATTTTCTTTGGTCTTGCCCTATGAAACCCTAGTTTGGGGTCTAGTTCACTAAAATTGCTCTAAAACCTAAAAGAACCATCCAAAGTTGATAAAACTTGGTATTTATCTATATAAGGACATAATTTACATGATCCAAGTTATTTAAAGTCATTAATTCCTCAAAAATTTCAGATATATAAGTTTGGGTTTTTTACAGGCCTAAAACAAGGCTACAAGAACAATTTTTTTTTCCTCCTTTGAATCTTCAAGATAATTAAAAGTATTGAAAGGTTTTATTGTTTTATGTAAAGTGTAAAAAAAAATTAATAATCCTTCAAGTATTAATTTCAACCTATTATAAGCTCAATACAATGGATAGACTTGTAGGAAGGCATAGAACATGCCTAAAAGATAGTTTTATCTTCTTTCTTGAGAAACATGTTGGGAAAAGGACCTAGAAATTATCACATCATATGAATATAATGTGTATGTATGTATGAATTTTTCATAATGTTCTTAAATATTTTATTGTGAATTTAGTATAAAATAAGAATAATTATACCTTAAGACAAGCTATCAAACCTATAATATAACCAGTCCTATTAAGAGACCATGATCTTTTGAAGAGTATAGACCCTATAGGATTTCAATTACACCACCTTTGATTTAATTTATTGTTATTTTATGAGATCATCCAGAACATTTTTCATGTCCTATATAACCATATTTATAAAAGGTTATCCTAAGTCATTTTACCAAGTGTTAAGTGTCTTTCAAAGGTTGTGTGAACCTACTCCATTTTCAAATTAATGCCTTCATTGATCAAATATATTAATCCAATTGTGAAAAATCTATCACATTGATACTTCAACTATCCTCAAACCATTTTGACATCATCCACTTGTATCAAAATAGGGTTTATAAAAATGGTCATATAGTTTACAATACACATCACTAGGAAGATAAGATAAAATCTCACACTCAAAATTCCACTCGCATATGATAATTGCATTAACTATGATTCTAAAGGTGAAATATATGTAGCTAAAACTCCTCGATAAGTATTCAAATTAAATTAAAATTTCACACATTTTTTTAAATGTTATTTTTAAGTGTTAGGTCAAACAAATCAAATGAATCAAACAAATCAACCCATGAATTATGCATTGAAATCACATGATATTTTAAGACATATAATGATGCACTTGCATACAAAAATTCACAATCTATATAATTTCTTGTTCTATATTTACCAATGCAAAGCATTTTCAATAGTTGTAGACATAATTTACCCAATTAGCTTAGCAAAAAATTGATGATTCCTATTGAAATGTCAATTTTGTCCTTTCATAGTCATAACTCTAGATTTAACACAGGTTTACATTACCACTTTCAAATAATTTTTCTAGCTTCAAAATTCTAATATTCTACCAAAGTGTGTCATAATTTCACTTGATTCACCACTTCATTAATATTTGTACATTTTTATTGTTGCTTGTTCAATTTATTCTTATTTTAATACCATTGAGTGTTTTGATTTATTGTTTAAGACTAACACACATAGATTACCTTTGTACTGGCCTTTAACTTAATTATGAATTATATGTATTGCCTTAGTGTCTAAAATAGTTAAATCATTTGGTGAGCACCTCTATTCTTCAAACTCATATGTCTTTTTTTCACCCATATGATTTTATTTTTTATTTTTAAATCTGCGTCTTTTCTTTTACATGGATCAAGTATTAGCCTAGTATTTTCATTTCATTAATTTCTAATTTTAGATTTGCATCCACTTTATCATAAATTGATTTATGTAACCTAAGGTTTCTCAAACCCTCATCCTCTCAAGTCTAATTTTTTAATTTTAAGGTATGATTTTTGAATCTTCATGATTGAATTCTAATTATTTACATATATTAATCAAACCTTAGTTTTATCTTCACCTCTTTCTTCTTTGGTATTCATCCACTTGAAAAAAAATGGTGCACACATCTTCATTATTTAAACTCATATACATTTCCAAGGTTATTATAGGGTTTTATACTTCATTTTCAAAATTGATATTTAGATTTACATATTGTTTATGCATATTTCATTACTCAATCATTAGCATAACTTTCTTGATGTTGTTCATGCTTATATCTTATGCCAACTAGGAATCCTATATCTACACATCTTACTAGGTGAAGTGTTAGACTAAGTGGTGTTACTTGTGATTTGATCCAATTACCATTATTTTATTATTAAAAATGAAAAATGGTTGCTTCTAGTGATGTTATTGCTTCTATGGTTGATGTTAATTCCATATGAATGCTCAATATGTTAATGATGAAATTCCTTTTACTATTCCTTTGAATGATGAAAATGACAATGAATATATTTTGTATGTCACTAATGTTTTTGATGATGTTCATCCATGTAGATTTTATATAATTTATAAATATAAAGAAATGATTAACAAGCATCCCTCATATTTAGAACCTTTATTGCTTAAGTTGAAAGTCATTCAATAAATAAATAGGGATAAGGAACCTACATGTGTGACTACTCATATTTCCTTTGAATTTTACTAATACACCCATTGGAGGATATACATCTACATTAAGTGGTGAGGATAGTGCTCCTAGTCTCCCAAATATTCTATGGCTCTACATATTTCTACACCTCCTCATCTTAATTATATTATTCCTATACAACCTAAGGGTTTTAATACTCCTACTATCAATCCAATGACCAATGTATGGAATTATTGTATTTCATCTCTTGGTCTTGGACATAGTCAACATGTTAATCATTGCTTCCATTAATACCAATGTTAATCCTACAAAGGTACCTACATGTATTCATAAAAACATTAATCATACTACAACACATTCACCTGGTGGTGCATCTCTAGATCCATTGATTCAACAACTACTTGATTATGTGTGATTACAAAGTTATATAAGTTAAATTTGGTAATTCAAATGAAATATGACATGATAATGAGGCCAATGATTAATGTGTTATCTAGTTTATTGATTTTGGTTGTCATTTCTGACATTTCTACCAACCAGTCAATAGGGAAAGGGGCCCCACTATAGAGTTTTTTTGGCAAATTCATACTTGATACTAAATTATGAATTATTTCATTTATAACTTGTTTTGGGACCACTTTATAGCAAATTTTAGTTTAAATATGTATGCCAATCTATGATATGACCTTGATATGAAGATATCTTTGCTAGCTTGACTCTTTTTTACCAATATATCTTATCAATGGCATGAATATTTGTCATATATTTCCCTTTGGTTCACATGTGACAGTCTTGATTGCTATTGATATGTAGAACTCCTTTTGACTACCTTATATAAGTCTTTAGACTTTTTTTTGGCCATGTGAGCTTCGTGGATGCTTAAAGCCCTATAGAATTTAGTATTAGTTGAAATGTATTAGGTCACTCTTTAAATTAAATAATTTCACACTTAGGTATATACTACTTAAAACCATGAATTTCTAATTGATTATGTTTATAGAGGAAAAAATCTACTAAAACTCCATAAAAGAAGTACTTTTTCAATATTTGTATCACTATCCATAATTTTTTTCCTATCTCTACCTTCTTAGATAGATTATGTGAGTGCCATATTTGTATCACTATCCATAAATTTTTTTCCTATCTCTACCTTCTTAGATAGATGATGTGAGTGTCTCTGAACCTATTCTTTACCATCACTGAATTCATTTTCACTTTGTGGGAAATTTATTTAGAGTTTGGCTCCTTAGATTTTCTAGATTTGAGGCCCAATTTCATGCACATATATATAGTTTTGGCATCCATGACTTTGTAGTTTATTTACAACATAGCAACAAATACATGGGTTGGCTCATATAGGGATTTGCTATAGTTTTACTAAAAAATAAAAACTTAGGTGGTTTACAAACTTTTGAATTGTAAAATACAATAATTTTTAAAGAGAGGCAATGTTGAAGAGCAATAAAATGTGATAAGAGTGAAGGCTTTATTTTAAAGAGTGTAATTCTGTTGGTTTCTAATTATTTTTATTATGAGTTAAATAGGATAAATTTAGCATCTTCTTGTTAATCCTTAGCTATGAATTTTAAATAAATGGAATGGAAATTTATGTTTGCTATCCATTATTATTTTGTTGGGATAGATTTTGGTGGTTGTAAATTTTCCTTTGTAGGTTTATATGCCAAGATGTAAAGTTAATGGTAAGTGTTTGTTGAAGATAAATCACAATAGATTGAGAAGTGAATGAATAAATTAAATTCAAGAGAAAAAGAGGAATAGATTTGGGTACAACTATTTACATCATCAAAATTAAAAGATTAAACTTATCAAAGGTAATTTTGCAATGTATTCATGTGCTAGTATCCAAATCTGCAATTTGATTATTCTTCAAGCTTTGGATGAAAGTGGATACGATTCCCAAAATGTTGATATTACATAATGTATACACTCAATATTGTTTACTCTTATAATGTATTTCAAAATTCAATGACATTTATGTTATAATTGAGATAATACCTACAGTTACACAAAACCTATTAGAGGCATGAAAATGCTTGAAGAAATCCCATACAATCTAGGAAAAACACTTACTAAACAATGCGTAAAATTTTCAAATAGAAGGTTTTATAAAAATAAATAAAAATTGAAGGCATAGAATGAGCCTACCACCATTGGGTTAGTGATGCCAAGTTTGGTGAATCTAATAGCTCTTGAAATAAATCCTGGCTCAGAAAACCAACAAAAATTGATTTAAAGTAAGGTCATAAAAACCATGTCTAGAAAAAAATATAAATATCTAAGAGAATATCTACAAACATAAAACTAAAATGATAATCCATAGTAGATGAGTGGGTTTTTAGTAGTGTGATGCTACCAAATGCACTCAGAACATATGATAGTGAGCTCGTAAAATTGATTTCATTTTCAAAATCTCACTGCCAGATGTTCCCCATAAATAAAACCCTTACCTCTATTTAATGAAGGGATACAATACAAGCTTGCCATCAATCTACAATTATTTCCCTTAATGAAATAAGAGATTTTTAACACATCTTGAAACATTTTTAGATGCTTCTAGAAATGTTGGCAGTGCATATGCCACCTTCAAGAGGTGATTCATGGATACCAATAAAAATAAAAAATAACATAATTGAGAGGGTGTGGCAAGACCAAAGCAAGGTGAGGTATAAAGGTAATTGATAAGCAATCGAAGTAGAACTCTAAATTTAAATAGAGATAATGAAAAATTATAATTGATTTTTATTATAAAAATAAAAATAAAAATAAAAATAAAATAAAATAACACATTTAAAGAGGATGCTTCTCCACAAATTTTTGAGACTTTTAATGTGAAGGTGGTTTTTGGCAGGGGCAACTAATGCTCTATCTTCGTGGTGGCACCCAAAAGTTCCCTAGCCCAATGTCAAGCCATGTCATAATTTTGATCTATAAATTTCAAGATTGAAATTTTCCCATCTATTTCTACATAGGCCAAAATCCATGCCAAACAAACCACCAACTTCTATCATGTATCATAACTCTTTACCATCACTTCCAAGAGGTTCAAACCCATCATCCCAGAAATGTAATTTAAAATTTCAAAAATCATGAGTCAAAAATAAAAAAGATTCTAAATTCATTTTTTATTTATAACAAGAATTGAATATAAAAAATAAATAAATTAAATGTTAAAATTTGAGAGGAGACATCCCACAATATTCTTACATGTTTATTATTCATAGACTAATCGCCCTCAAATTTTGTCTTGTATATATGTATTTATATTAGTTTAATTTCATAACAATTGATATTTTTTTTATTATTGTTTATACTTATTATAATTTAATTACAAAACAATTAATAATCTCACCATCATTCCCTATCATAGATCTCGACCAACCTATTTTTTTTACTTTTGACTCAATCCAACTAGAAACATTTTTTTCCATTTTACTACCTCTTCATCTATATTTATAATAGGAAAAATGTATGTATTTTGTTGACATTTTAGTTCATAGATTTTAGTGGTACTATGTTTATTAGTACTTGCATTTTTTTTCACTTCATATTTAATGTACATCTTCAGACTTTAAATACTTTTGGGTGGCACACCACTGTAGCATTAAGATCATAGAAACTTTAGTTATAACTTGTAGATCATAGTTTTTATATTGACATATGCATTATTTGTATTTATATTGTCAAATACAAGTATTTTACAGACAATAATAACTAGAATCTTGTTATTTTATTTAGTCGATTTAAGTACGAGATTTATTTATTGTGTTATGTTAGATGTGTGATTTTTTATGGTAAAAAAATGTTTGTACACAAATTTATTTTATTTTTGTAGTTTATTTTAGGTATGTGCATGGATTTGGGGGATAATTATGTAGACATTTCTCATAATGTGATCAAATTGACAGATGGGCTTCATATCAAGATAGTTGTAGGGTTTATTATGTTGATAAATTTTTAGCATCTGAGGTCAAGAACAGAGACATATCAAAAGCCTCTATTTGTGCCTTATACATTGACCCAGCCACTAATGTACCATTTCAATAATTGAAAAACATTTTCCAAGCCATCGTTGCCAACATAATTTAATCACAACTAATTTTTAGGATTGATTGTGGATATTGTTTGATTATCTACCGTGTAATAACCACTAGGTCCCATTCTATTTTTTTAGAAAACTTGACTGTGAGTTTATCCACAATGAGATTATAAATTATTTTTATTTTGGTGAGTTTCAAGGCCAAGGAAAAGGTTTTACACAAGATCAACTAGGTGCACATCGTGTGCCTAATAAACGTACAAGGATATGTATCCAAAAGATACTTTAACCTGAGATCCCCTCAATAGTTTAACAAGTCATGGAGATTGACACTCTACATGCACTTAGTTCACTCATTTATACACTCGTTCAACATATGAGTAGGCTCTTACAAATCGTTGCTAGAGATACACCACCTAGTGTGCATACCCAAACCCAACCTTGAAGATCTTGTCGAGCTATATGCACTAGACCTTTTGATGAAAATGGTGTTGGTGGTTTAGAGGGCTTGAATAATATACTTATGAGTGATGTTTTTTTATCATAAACATTTGGTGTGCAGACATCAACCACTACACAGATGTAGGTATATTTTATACAAATGTCATGTTAAATTTAAATTATAATTGCAAATTTTATTTTAGCTAACAACTAATTTACATAGAAATTGAATAATATATATATCATTTTTAATGTCCCAAGAGGTGATGGTGCCTTCATCGTCACAACTGATATTTATAGCATTTGATTTGATGTAACCATTATTTACATTTTTGGATCCAGCTACTAGCCCATCCACTACTACATCTGTCTCTATTATGAAAACACCTTTTACTTATATAAAGGTAAAATTTTGAGTTAATTTTATGCTCTATGTACATTTAATATATGTATATATGCCTTATAAGTTTAAGATAAATTTATTTATCAAGGATCTCAAAATTCAAGTACAGTGATATTAAATACACTCTTGGTTTAATAAAGGATAAAACCTTGCCATATATATCTTTGATATTTTATAAAAAAGTAAGTGAGACCTTGTTTACATTCAGTTAATGGCTCAAGTAGACACTCCTCCATCACTGCAATCTAAGATGGACATAGGCATTGTTTCTACAATGTCATTTGCATAGGTGTTGACAAAGATATATATTAACTTGTAATTTTGAATTGTAAAAATAGACTTGTTTTAATAATTTGACTACATACTTGGGGAAAATATAACTTATGTGAATATATTGTGTATGCAAGGTTGTCCCATGAGTCCCAGTCAAATGATTAGAAGGGAAACTTCTCATGTTTTTTACATATTTTAGGTGCCTGTTCAAATAGTTGAGCCTGCCATTGACTCATTGGAGAGTCAAAAATAAATTGAGCAAGATCGCAAGCTTGTAGTAAGTGCATTTTTAAATAATTTTTTATTCTAATTTAAAATTAATTTCTTAACAAGTGGTTGAATGTATTCTATGTTAATTTTTTAATAATGCTTGTATTTGAATAGGTTCAGTTGCAAGCAATTTATGAGCGTAGGACCCACAATCAAACCTTAGATCAATCCAAGGCATTAGTAGGATCTCCATCTACTAGTAGGGCATCCCAGATAGAGTCTTCTTTGAGGAATGCAAAGAGAGGGAGGCTGTTTGATGATTAGGATGTCTTACATGAGATGTGCTTTTTTGTATGCCTATATGGTAATGTATGCATTTTTGGTATTGTATATACGTATATGACATTCACCTAATATTAGATACTATGTTAGTAGATGTTGTAATTTTTTTTATGCCTATCATGACAATCTATGTATTATTGATATTGTACATGTGCCTATATAATTTTTTGAATTTTTCATCTGAATTATATTAATCTACCTAATTTTTATTCAGTTTTAATTTAAAATGTTATCATATAGTGTTATTTTGATCTTCCAAACTATTATCTATCGGATCTCGTAGTTAATGTTGTGCACAAATGAGGATTAAAAAATTATTCTTTTCAATGTTATAAATCTTTGATCTCCCATATTTTTTTAAATTAAAATTTTTATTTGATTGTGTGTAGTGTAAAAAACTTATGAAAATCTCATCTATTTTGCATTTATCATCACCCATTTACAACTTTTCAATTGATCATTAGCATGCAATTTAATTTCACTTAAGGCCTATACCCAATCATGTTCATACTTGTATAATGTATATATTAACTTCTATATGACCTTGACTATAATATCTTTATTCTGATGAAAGGCAACCTTACTGACTTGAAACAAAATATTCATTCATGAGATAATGATCAATCTTTGGCCAAAACCCTTTATCATCCCCTAATACCAATAAATGTACAGTTTACTCATCTATGTTTAATAAGGATATGAAATCAATATTAATATGATATAATATCATGAATAATTCCAACATCACTTATTCACACTTTTTCTCAACTTGATTCAAAATCCACTCTCAAACAATCCTCTTTTAAACTAGTCAATTACTCATTAGGTCTGCTCTTAACTAGTCATCAGTCTCTCAGATCTACTCTACTTCCTTTTAATAATTATTGTTTAAGACACTTTGGATATTTATTACTAAAACTAAAGGATTTATGTAGGTCTCAAAACTTACAATAAATAAACCAACTATATGTCTCTAAAATATTGAGCTTTCATTCTTAAATTCTATCTTTTTAAGTTATAGGTTTCTAGACCTAATTGTTACTCTACTTGGTCAATTTCTAAAAATAGAGTTTGTAAATCTTAAAAGCTATATTTATAGAAATATTTTATAAATTCTAAAATTTTAAAACCCTTACCCAATTTTATATAACTCAAATCAATCAAAAACTCATCTTACCTTATGCACAACTTTCTCAAAAATGGTCTTCTACTAGTGTATAGAAAAATAGTCTTTTGTACCTAAAATTTCAAACATATTTTCAACCCAATGATATTTGTAATAATTTATAATATCCATTCCCCAATTTTTCACAAATTTTCAGACCTTATTTTTTAATCATTTGAGATTTATAAGTGTTTTAATCATGAAACCCTTACTTTAGATTTACTCAAATTTTCTATAGGGTGAGAGCTAATTATTAATAGTTCATAGATCTCATTGGTATTTTATATGATCTAAAACATGTATATTGGTATTAATAAACCTATTAAACTATTCTAATACTCTAATTGAGTTCATATAATAGCTTCCATGTGTAAATAAGCCTCTAAAAATGACTATAACAATAAAAATACAAAAAAATTAATGGTTTCATGAATATAACTGAGATTTAAGCTTGCAAAAAATATGAAAGGATTAAAATCATATTATAAAAGTATAATACAATGGAAAACATGTAATAAGACTCAAAAATATTTATTATGTGCAATAATAAAGCATTTACATAGTCCTTCTCCATTGAGACAGACTTACAACATATGTTCTAACCTCTTCAAAAATGATATTTTTTGTCCTTTTAAGTTCTTTGGTTGGTCTTGTATAGTTCCACCTCAGTGGGAGTGAGAATTATCACTTTTATAGAGTCTAAACCAATATTATTAATTTACTAAACTTTCTCAGATTCTCTCTTACTTGTTCAAATTAAACTTACTAATTTGACCTAATTTATAGGTCTTGATAATTACCTAAGCCTATTGTCAACATAGATTCTACATGTATTTGGTGATGCTCTTGCATCATGTTTACTATCCTCCAACGTATTCCTTTTGTCATTCACTCTTCACACTCTCTCACTATAAATTTTATAAGCTCGACTATTCTTAGATGCCTTCTTCTTCTTTAATACTTTCAAGAATACTTCCTCTAGCTCTTATATCCACCTATCCAACCTTCATTTAAACCACTCAATCCACTTTCAAAGGCCCCGACACTCCTTTAAAACTTATTGTAATTTTTCCCTTCAAGGGATATTTGGCCTAATAGACCTAATGCACATTCTTGAGACTATTTTATAACCCTTCCACACTTCATTCCTTCAACACCTTCAACACCTCACTCTTAATGTACTTCAACTCTCCATTGAGGTATTTAGACCTAAGTCAATACCCATTAATATTTATATTGATTTTTAGGCCTATAAATTAAGGATGTTATGCCTCCTATAACTTATCTTTGACAACTGATCTTTGACAATATTACAAACCTATTCTAGCCTCTAAATCACCCTGAACACTTAAAATACACTTTCATGCAAAAGTGGGTGAGAAAAGGGAGAGAGAAAGAGTTTCATGTGGGTGTGTGGTTTATAGAGTATAGGAAAGTAGTATGAGCCAGTAGATTATGTAGGAGGTTTATAAAAGATGGATAGATGGATCAATAATATGTAAAACTATGTGGAGGATTGAGTCACTACTGTTTAGAAGCATGGAAACCTTGACAACAAATATTATCAAAGTTTAAGTTATGGTTGTATAACTCTCACTCTGATGCTTCTTGACCAAAAATTGGAAATATAAACACATAAAAGGGGGAGGATAATGTGCATTACTAGTTTTTGGCCTCCCATCAGCCCTGAATGACAAACCCACCACCCATTCTAGCCTTAAGAACGCCTTTCCCAATACAAGAAAAATGCAATTTTTAAGCCTAAGTTTAAACATAAGTAAAATGAAACATGTAAGTCATTTATATGAACCATCAGATCCTTCCCCTACCTATTCAATACCTATAATCACATCTCATATCACTTATGTGGGACCTTTGACATAAATCCATTAGACAAGTTGTAGTGAGAGGTCCTAAAATGCAACTTTTTAGCATTAAATAAGCAACTTCTTGAGCTCCAATTGCCATTTATACGTCTGGGATCTCCACTTGAGAATATCACTTCAATCACATTTGGATAGGAAACTTACACATGATCACATGGCCACAACATTCAAATCCACCTGAAAGTGCATTTTTACTACTATTTAGGAGTACCAAAACACTAACAATAAATATTATCATATTTTTATTTTTGGTTGTATAAATCTCATTATGATGTTTCCTAACCAAAAAATGGAACTACCAACACATATTATGGGTTAAATAACATCTAGTACTAGGTTCTTGGCCTCCCATCAGGCACGACCAACAAACCCACCACCTATTTTGGCCTCAAGAACGCCTTTCCCAAGACAAGAAAAATGTAGTTTTTTAGCCCAACTTCAAACATGCATAAAACAAAACCTATAAGCCATTTATGTGAACTATCAGATCCATCCCCTACCTCTTTAATACATCTAATCACACCCTAAATAACTCAAGTGGAAACTTTGAGAGAAATCCTTTGGATGAGTTATAGTGACGGGTCCTAAAATGCAACATTTTGGCATTGAATAGGCAACTTCTTGAGCTCCAACTGCCATTTATACCTTTGGGACCTTCAATTAATAATATATCATCTTGATCATGTCCAAATAGGCAAATTACATGTGATTACACTACCACAATGATCAAATCCACTTAGAAGTATATTTTCACTACCATTCAGGAATATAAAAACACTGATAATAAGTATCATCAAAGTTTAAGTTATGGTTGCAAAATTTTCATTTTGATGCTTCCTGACCAAAAATTGGCCCTACCAACATGTCCAGGGGATGGATAATTCCCAAGATGAGGTTATTGGCCTCCCATCAGGCTCGAATAACAAACCCACCACCTATTTCAGCCTCGAGAATGTTCTTCCCAATACAATAAAAATGCAATTTTTTAGCCTAAGTTCAACACACATAAAATAAAACCATGTGAAGGTCAAGATTAAAGAGAAGCTTCATCTATACACTATCCACCTTGGCTACCCTAATTAGGTGGATTTGTGTAGTCAAGAATCAATAGGAGTTAGTTCGCCTCTCTAAAGAAAGAGGTCTCTAATTTGAGGTTTTTTATCAAATTTTGAGATGTAATAAGACTTCAAAAGATGCCTACACTTACTTTCCATGATTAAGGTGGAGGAATGGCCATAAGTGGGGATCCTACATTGAAAATAATGAAATATCATGAAAATGCTAGTGAATTCAATGAGAGAGTGGCAACTTGAGAGTTGACAATCAATTACATGCAAGTAAGAAGGATTAAATGTTGAATGGGGAGATAGTTAGACCATGATATATTAGTAAATAGGATTTTAATAATTTCAAACATGCTACACCTATGCCTTCAGCAAGCAAATAGTCATTTGATGGAGTCAAAAAAGCATTGAAGTTCTTTGAAACTACCCTATAATAATGGAACTACTTCATGGGAGTTGAAAACAAGTTGGTTGAAGAAAAGTGAAGCATTGAAGGCAAGGACATGGTGAGTTAAGATCAAAATGTAATCATAGAGACCACCATCCCCAAATATAGGTCAACTCATGAAGGAATTTGACCACATCAAACACTTAAAATAGCCATGATGCTCCTTCTATGCCTTCATTCAAGGCAACCTCATTTCAAGGACAAATGCTAAGTACTTTTAGCAAGCTTATTTTAGCTTCACAAATATAAAAAATTTACTGACAGTACCAACCACGTGAAGGTGGAAGCTTATCTAGCACCATTAACCTATAAAAAATTATTAGTAAGTAATTAAAAAGAAAATTCATATCTACTACCTAGAAAATAAAAAATATTTGGTAAAATTAATTACATCTACATTTTCAAAGTCAAAATACATGTGTATTTCAATCCAACAAACCACTAGGATCTATTATAACCTTAATAGTATCAAGAATAGCTTCATGGTCTTACTCCTGAAATTTCTATAGTTTCCTATTTAATGGCCTCTAATGATATTTTTGTAATCAAATATTCATTGCAAAAATCAAATTTGAATAGTGCAGTATCTTCTTGTGCATTTCAAACTCTTCAAACAACCATTGATTTGAATTTTGTATAAGATATCATCGAAACCAATTTCTAGTGACTAACACTGACCCAATGGGATAATCAATGTTTTCTCCATCTATAACTAGGGAAGTCAATTTTTTCTTTCTCTCTACACACTAACACAAGTAGTAATTTGTACTTTCTTCATTATCCTCATTTAATATAACCGAAAAAACATGCCCTATATTGCAAAAACCATTTTTAGTGACACTATGAAGATATATAATGAGAATAAATTATACATAATAAAAATATTCTATCTAGCTGCACTAGATCATATACATGGTCAAAGTCATCTGATAATGTCATATCTATAAGTTGCAATGTTGTTGGAACCTGATATGTGTTGATTGGAATTAGAGGTTGGTAAATTCAATCATCCACCCACTCTTATGACTCACACTCATTCCAAACATACTCCATGTAAGTAGAACAAAATCATGCCATGTGTCTCGTGTGAACACTCCAAAAACTTACATTTGAGATATGAAATGATTGGATCTCACTTGAACTCATTAAAGTCATAAAAACCTCATACTTTTCCAAGTGTTCTTCCTCTATTAACTTGAAATGTCTATGAATAGTATAATTTAGTTGATCACCATGACACATGTTCTCATTACATCATTCAACTATAGTTTTTACATCTATCAAATACACACCCTCTTCAAATTTCAACTCCTCCCTTGCAATATCTTTTTTTTACACATGTTCCAGCATCGTCATGCTCCCCTTTTCCATGGCCAGCCTTGATAAAACTCCAAATGTGTTTTACACCAATGGTAATGTGCATTCTACTCAACTAAAAAAACATCCTTGCATTTTTGAATTACAATGTGTAATTTTCTGACCAAATATAATGTTGATTGAAAGTAATGTTCCTCTAACTCAACTATTCATAGAACTTCTCAAAAAAACCTTGCACATATTCTAAACAATTTGATCGGTTATCACTGATATATAAATGGTATTCCCTTAATATTTTTTGTTATTTTTCTTTACTATCAGGTGCATACATGGATGCTATATGCATGAATATGGAAACTTGTGATGAGTTTTAATATTGTGATTGAGATTCTATTTAGGGTGTGAATGTGTAATTTTCAGCAAAGTTAACTACTAAAACAATAAAACCAAGTGGAAATGTATCATTTCTTATCTTGAAATGTTAATCCAACCATCTAGCCATATGTGTGTGCCTTGCATACTCATAAATAATTTTCTTCTTAAATTTGATCAAAAATTCAGAAACAGGTATCTTCTTTGTAACAAGCTTGTATATTTTAGATTCTTTACCACCTTTTACTTGATAAGTCACTAATTTTTATTTTCTTAAGCCAACTAATTCCTATCCAATTTCTCTTGTACTCTCCTCATGAATATATTTTTTTTATTTTTGGTAATCCACCATAAAAGTTGCAATTTTCATCTAAACATGATTTGTTATAAAATAATTATCCATCTGATATTTCTATAAAAAATAATTGGAATAAATTCCATGGCTTATTTTGATGGAAATTTAGTGCCACACTCTTTTAAAATGTTGTCAGTATGAAAAGTACAATGAATACGACAAAAAACATCATAGTGCATTGAAAATTTAACATGTTGCCTACAATAACAAGTGGTGTGTGTGTGATTTATTTTTACAAAAAAGGGTTTGGCCATTTCAAAATATATTTGACAAATAGAAATTTGTTGATGTTTTTCCAAAAACTTAGAGTACAATTTTGTTTGATTCATAGCCAAGAAATATTTCAGATGTGGTTCATGGTTATGAGAACCAACTCTTTTTTTCACTGCATCTCTTGTATTGGGTGAAACTCTTGTATTGTCTTTCCAAAATTGAGCAACTCTTTGAGAGAATTGACTATAGTCTTGTACTTTCATGGAATTCTACCAAATAATTCCTAGAGCTCTTTGGTATTTGGTTCATTAAGTTTTTCACATCTTTCAATTACTTTCATTAATGTTTTTCTATTTATATTAAGCGTTTAGCTTATTTTTGAAAGCATTCATTTTTTCCTTGTTTAGTCACTTACTACACAAGTTGTAAGTATATGCTGGGAAACATTAAATCTTAGGTGAATGATTTTGGACCTATAGTATGATATGCATCATGTAAATTTTCAAAAAATTTATTGTTTTCATCATCCATGTTAGATGTTCTTAGTCATAATGTGTACATTATAGGTCTCATCTTAATCAATTTTATCAACGAAACAAATAATTGACATTTTTGACTATGATAATCTAAATTATGAAAGAAACTATTCAAAAATTTTTGATCCAATCTTCTTGAATGGTGATCAGACATTTTCTTATGCATTGGTTCTAAAATATTTTCATTGACTTCAATTAAGTACTTGTATTTTCTATGCATAATTCTTGGAGGTATTGTTAATGGTGGAATTTGTTGAGAGGGTGTTTCAAAATCATTACTACTTTCATTTTTTAGAGGTGGGATAACACTTTATTTATTATTTATTTCTTCATGATATGTTTTCATGAAATTTTCTTGATTGTTAATTTCATCATTATTTGTTTCCATCAATTTTTCTTCATTCATGGGGGGTGAAGCATCATACATAGACTTGTCATCAACAAAATTAAAACTTAAAACTTTGAATGTAAACTTCTAACATTATCTAATTTATTATTGTCATTTTCATTATTACTCATTTAATTATGATCAATTTCATCATTATTCAATTTATTATGGTCAATTTCATCATTGTTTAATTCATTATTGTCAATTGGCTCATTATATATGGCATTTGGTTCATAAATATTAGGGTTTATACCTTGTCTACGATGAATTTTTTGCATTCATGTCTTATGTTTCTCTCTTAACTCTTATAATTACTTTGTTGTTTTGTTCTTCAACATCTTCCTCTTCTTTGAATGTAATCTGTCACCCATCAAGGACAATCCATAACTTTTCAAATGTGGGGTCAAAAGTACATAGGTACTATAGGTCTCATAAAACTACGTAGATAATGTTTGTGCAGACAAAATTCTTGATTTGGGTTTAAAATAAACATTGAAAAGTGAGTTTTATCAATACTAATAATAGCATGTTGCATTATACAATAATGTGATTGCATTATACAATAATGTGATTGCATTATTCAATAACATGATTGTGTTATTCTTAATACTCAATTTGAGTTAAACATAGACTTTGAGAAGTGATTTTTTATCTATATTGAGAATAATGTAATCACGTTATTTAATAACATGATCACATTATACTTAATATACATTAGGGATTAGGGCATTAGTGCATAGGGTTTATGTATTAGGGATTAGGGCATTAGTGCATAGGGTTTATGTATTAGGGATTAGGGCATTAGGGCATAGGTCTTACAATTTATATTTTAGGGAACTTAGGGATTAGGGATTATGGCATAGATTTTAGGTTTAAGGGTGTATATAAGGTCTAATTGCTCTATGCCAAGTGAACCTAATTATTACTACAAAGGATGTTAACCGGGGATAAATCGATTAGTAAATAGGGAAAGTTTATGGTTTATAATTTAGGGTATAGTGTTTAGGGTTTATGGTTTAGGGATTAAGGTTTAATTTATATTTGGTTTAGGGTGTACATAGGGTCCACTATGTTTCTGGGCTTAATTAACCCCCACATCATCATAGATTACTCACTAATTTTAGTCAATTGGGACAATGAGTAATGTGATTCAGGCTAAATTACTTGTAATGTATATACCTAATTATTAATCTAAATGATGTTGATTAGTGTTAAATCGATTGATTTAGGGTTTAAAATATAGGGTATAGGGTTTATGGTTTAGATATTGGGGTTTAAGAACTATAAGGTTTAGGGTACACAAGTTCAATCACAAAGATAATTGAGGATAATTTGAATCACTTGGACTTATTGGTGACTATCAAATGTGTTTTTGGGTTATCATTATACCCCAAACATTCATGTGATTTAGGCCAAATGAAGCCCCATGAAATGATTGGTTCAGGGTTTAAAGAGTTTATATTTATGGTTTAGAGTTTAGGAATTAGGAACTTTAGGGATTAGGGCTTAGGGTATTGGTTTTAGGGCATATAATTTAAAATTGTGAAGGCAATTGGTGTAAATTTGAGATCCTTAAACCTAGATCTATGAGTAAAAAATGTGATTTTGTCCTTAATTATCCCCCACATCATCAAAATTTGAGCCAATTAAGTTAATTACAGTAAGGAGTGATGTTATTTTAACCAAGTTGATCCCTATGAACCTAATTATTACTATATAAAGGATATTAATCGAGGTTAAATTGACTGGTTTAGGGTTTAGGGTCTACAATTTAAAGGGTTTGGGATTTAGGGCTTATAGCTTAGGGTTTAAGTTAAATGGTACAGGGTTTAGAGTTTAATATATCAGATATAGGGTCTAATCACTAAGGTAATTTGAAGAAAATTTGAGCTACTTATTCAGTTATTTATGATAATTACCTTCATGTTTGCATTTCTGATAAAAGTAAGCTCAATTAGGCAATACATGTTGAATACATTATACAATCAATTAAGCCATAAATTAGTTTAGGGGATCAATTTTTCCCAAGTCATGCCCCTAATTACACAAACTAACTAATTGGATCAATCCATGATAAAATCAAACTTAATTTTGACCCAAATCATATCTTGCTCTTGAAGGGGTTCAAATTGGCCTCAAATTCCTCCTCAATTAAATGAATCAACTCTCTAGTTAATTATATATGACATGACATTAGGGTTAATTTCACTCTAAATCATATCATATACAATTTAAAATAGGTTCATGTGGCTCATTTTGACCCTAATTACCTCCATAATTGAACTAATCAACATTTGCATTCATTAGCTGATGACTTAAAGTTTATTGAGCTTAAAACCACATTATATACATGTAAAACTTGCATATAAATAAATAATGTTTCTTTGATTCAATCAAGCTAATGAAATTGGAGCTGATAAACCCCCAAAGATAACATTTTATAGTCATGTAATTAGGTTGAAGGGGCTTGAAATAGCCCCAATTTACTTCAAATGCATAGCTAGATTGGTACTCCAAAGGCTAAGTTTTGGCTATAGGTTAAAAAACTACATTTTATGACATCTCATGATAAAATCATTTATATCATAAAATGTATAATGAGTTGCACCTTAAAACTAAGTAATTATAAGTAGTTAATTTAACATAATAAAATGCCCATAAAATTTTTGAAGTCTAATGTGATACCTAATGTCACTAAATCTTGCACCCTAGAGTTGGTTGTTCAAGCCTACTCTAATATTTGGGCAAAATTGGAATACCCCTAGGCATGTGGGTTGCCTATGGTAGAGGTAGACCTCTAGGTTTAAGGGTTAGATCCCTAGATTGATCTTTGAATGCTTATCAACTACACTAACTATTTTCTTATGTGAAAAGGGATATAATTATACATGAAAATAAACTACTCTAATAAGGTGATACACCATCAATATCTCCACAATATTACCATACAAGTGCACTACGAGACATGACTCACAACACTAATCTCTAGATTATGAATTGATCTAACATTAGTATTTCAAACATGGAGGTAATATGCATAGAACTACTCAAGGTTATTTAATTATATGTCATTTATAGACAATAAGGCTAATCCTTACACTTTAATATAGACCAATACACTTGAAAACACTTCATGTGACCTATTAGAGTGAGAATAACTTGCATCAAACATGGAAGAGTAAAGAGAAAATCAAATATAGATACTGATCACTTGAAATTTCACTACACACCACTTTACACACTTATACAAGATGTTTATGAGATCCAAACTATATTTCAATTCCTATTTCAAAGGCAAATTACAATATCAAACCAGCAGGACTTCGCCATACTAGGTGTGGAATTCGATTACAAGAGCCAAAATGGCTTGCATTTATAGAATGTGTGAGAAGAAAAGTTCAAATATCACAATTCCACATGTCAAGGCATGAAAAATAGTTATATTTAAAAATAATTAAGTGGATAATAGAGGTATACAAGCTCTCCTTGGACAAATGTTCATTTGAAGCATGAAACTCTCCAAAACTGGCATAGGGTCCTCAAATGGCCTTTTTAAAAATCTACCTCGATGATGAGGCATCTCTTGACTAGTCAAAAATTAAATAGGGAGAGTTGAAACCTATGCAATATTTGAGGGCATTAGAAACATTCCATGGCAGTCATCATATGCATCCCTAACTGCTAGCCATTTCCTGGACACTTATACACACCATTTGCAGTCATTCATTAGTCTTTTTAGCCTCATTCTTCACATTAGTCACCCAAGTGACCTTAAATTGATCAATATAATCCATATAAGATGTGTTATTACACTTTTATAGAGTTTATATTATTTCCATTCCATGAATTAGACCTTAAAAGGTCTCAAAAACCAACTTCTCATCCTCTCACTAGGCCACTCTTTATCTTCAATCTCTATCAAAGACTACCTAAAATGAATGACTTAGAAGAGATGTTTATAGTCTATTTTTAGATGAGAAATGGATATGGAAAGTTATAATAGGTCTCAATTGACCTCATCCAATGGTCCTTATTCTTAAAATCTCCTCTACACCTACAAAACATAAAAAATCCTACAAGAAACCCTATTTTCACCCTGTTCATACAAGTAGGGTTCAGACCAAATATATGTCATGGATCATGAGAGAGTCCTCCATAATTTAAAAACCATTTCCAGGCCATCTGACCCCCTATAAATTAATATTCTTTCCTATTTTATCCATCGGGTCTACATAAGGGTTTTAAGAGGGTTTTGAACTGTTTCGCTTCTTAGTGATAGTTTATAAAACTTAGATGTTCAAAATTTAGAAAAATTTCACTAAGAAAAATTTATGAACCCCCTTCAACCATACCCAACTCCTTGGGTCACCATGAAATGTGTTCGTACAAGTGTGAGCAAGAGAAGTTGGCCTATCAAGTTTTGGAATGCATTTTGGACACCTTGAAATGAGTTTGAGCCAAAAATGACCCCTTTATGTTTTTTCTCTACAACTCAAAGGTCCTAACACATCATAAACTATCCCTTAAATTTCATCAATGGGTTTGTAATGGTCTTGTGGTCTTAGAAGTGAAACTAGACCCTTGAAGGGCTTAGGTCTACCATTAGGCCTAATAGGCCTGATTGTGTTTGAGTTGCCCTTGACCAATTATGAATAATGTATAGCAGTTGTGAGTGATTAACCATATTTATTTATCCTAATCATAGCTCTACACACCTTCCTTCAATGATCCAATATTTCCCAACACAACCTCTTACCATCTTCTCACCAAGTCTACAGTCTAGACTACCTGGGAGTAGCCTCTATCTGAGATAAAATAGAGGGCATCTCCCCTATTTTCCTTGCCAAAATAGAACTATGGAAGGATATAATGGGTCCTAAAGGTGATCTATAAAAACTTTAAATACTATACTACTTCTCTAGATTCATCAACAACACAACTTCAAGACAAACTCACAGAGTTGATGACTATTTGTAGGGGTTTGTATGCAGGGTTGAGCATGCCTATAGGTTGAGGTTTTAGTTCAACCTCTCTTTTACCTTGAACATCATATAAAATTTATATCATCACTATGAGGGTATAAACTATATGTTCATCTCATCCTACATATCTTTCCACCTTAAAACCATCTTTCCTCATTAGCTTAGGCTAATCTGTAGACTCTCTAATTATCCTATCCACTCAGGAAAAGGATATCCCTATAGGTGTCTTCCATGCTGAACATTGTATCTCATGCTTGGGTCTTTCTTAAAGTAATCTCATATTATTTCAAAATTGTTTGAAGTCATCTCATGCTTGAAGATTATGTCAACATCCAATTTGCCTATCTCTAATATGTTATCAGTCTATAGTCAGCCTGTAGATGCCATTTTGAGAACAAAAAGGGCTCATGTAGGTGCTCATTATTGTCAAAACATTGTGTTCCAACTCCCTCAATTTCTCTTTGGTCCAATAGTTTTATTTTCATTCCAATGGATTCACTTTTCCTAAAGGCTATGCTTTCATGTGTCACTTTTACATTGTAGGACCACTTGGGCTTCAAAAGCACTATAAATGACTAACATTCTATAGTGAAAATTTGCTTGAAGTGGAAGCCTATCTACATTACCTTATCTTGACCAAATAATTAATTTATTATGTGAATACATTACCCCTATTCTTTGGCTACATGAGTTAAACCACAAGACCTATCCATTCCTAAGATTCTCACCAAGATGTGACCTTTATATATGAGCAAACACCTTATTTGGAATAAATAAGGTAGCATGTCTCTCTATGAAACTTTATCAAACTAAAGGCAAGGTTTTAAGGTCTATCTGCCACCTTATGACTTCATTATTACCATAACTACCTCTTCTACATTTTAAATTTTTATTTAAGGTATCGATAAGCTTCAATATCTTCATGTCATCATCTTCATACCTCTGTGGATTGCTCTTAGGCCCCTGTTATAGCTGCATGTAGGTGAACATCATATCACTGACTATGTATATTGAATAATTGATTGTCACAACCAATATTAAACCATTTTGGAAGGCTCAAACTCACTATATTCACTTTTAAAACCTCTTTACACCTTGAAAACCCCTTCACTTCTTCAAAAATATTGGTCAAGTCTTCTTTTCAACTGACTGTAGGTGAATGTTTGTAGGAAAGCTGATTCTGTGTGACTTTAGACTTCTCACTTCACTGAGGGCTACTCTTGAGACTAAAATTTGAAAAGAGAGATAATGACCATGACCATGAGAGGCATAAAACACCAATTCACCTTTTATTTGAAACCACTATAGGAGAGAGAACCTTTTATAACTGATGAAACCTGTTTGCAGACTGTGATATAGTTTCCAACTAGCAAAATGAGAAAGTCAAGGACCATTCTTTGATGTTCACAAATGCAACCAGATTGATAAACACATGAGAAGTATGGTCATTTTCTTCTAGACATGTACAATACTTGGTTTGTATGTACCAATACAAATAGAGGATAAAACTATAGGCCATGGGGATGTGTAAGGAGAAAATAATATCAAACCTTCTTAGCAATAGTTCATAGAGCACAAGCAACCAATCCTATAACTCTAATTATGTATTTTTAGTAGATAAAGATTATTTTCATCCCTCAAGAGCATTTTATCCAACTCACCTCCTGTTGTCCATACTAGACTAAAATTGGTTGACCATTTTTGCATGCAAAGGAGAGCGATGGAAAGGCAAAATGGTTTTTTTCCATATTTAAGTTTGTCAAAGCTTATAAAGTGAGGGAATGGACTTAGGGGACCTGAAAGGTCACTCTGAATTATACCACACATGTTAGGACTAATGCATAAGTTTTACAATAATTTAAAACCACATGAAACTACTCGATCTTCTTGTTTTCAATGTAGCACCTACATTTGTTAGTCCAAGACTACCACCTCTGACAGTAATATGACATGTAGGATGATAAAGTACACTTTAAAACATTTATCCTCTATGGTAAATTGTGCAAGTCTGATAAATGACTCAAAATGACCTTATATGGCATATAATAACACTAAAGACTAAAAATGATTATGATCAATGCTAAAGACACATTAAATGACCTCACTATGACCATGGTATACATTTTACCCCCTAGTATACCCCTATATCAAGTTTAACCATATAGGGGGGTTGATCTAATTTGACTTGTGGTCAAATTAGTCAACAATACCATGACACCTTAATTCACTAGCCAAGGTTAAAGACCTTTCTCATATCACATGAAATAACACCACTATTAGGGAGTTCAATAACATATAAGAACATATATAAAATTTGAGCTCAAGATCAAATACACATGTTTGTGTGTTATGAATATATAATGCAATGCATTATTAACATGATCATGTTATTAACTAATATGATCATGTTATTAATGTGGTTAATAAATCAATCACGTTATTAATGTGATCGCTCTATTTGAATTTGAATTCAAAAACCAAGCCTTTTGGATCAAGAATGGCTTGGATTCCTGAGCCAAAGGCTTGGACCTGTCAATCTACACCTAAGTCTAAGAGTATTGATAAAAAATAACAAAATTTAACTTTGATCACCAAATACACTACAAATTTCAATGATAAAATTAAAAAACTTAATACCATCATGATGAGTACACTTTCTTCTTTCCAAAAAAATGATTTTTATAATTTTTGGACTAATTTAAGGTTTAAAACTATAATTATTTTTAACTATACCTTTTTTAGCCACTACATGCCATAAACATACATGCATATACATGTTCATGTAATTTTATTTCCATTGATCCAAGTTCAAAACAAGTTATATGGTCATAAACTAGGCCTAATTATACACACATACAAAAAGAAATGATTTTTTATTTTATTTTGAGATAGTTAGGCATGATGCATGGATGACTATCCATGTTTTTGTCAATTTTTAAGATCTATTTACTTGTAAAATTCATAAAAAAGGTATTCATTAAAAATATAAAAAAATATAGGTCACAAACTAGAAGATCTTATCTAAATGTTCACCAAAGGTTTTCAAACAATATTAAATGCTACCAAAAAAATGGTACATCAGACGACCATCTATCTACTCTATTTTATTAAAAAAATAGGAGTTTTTATTCAAATTTTAGATGTTTAACCGAGTTATACTAAACCATTTTTTTTTTTAAAAAGTGTTTTGGAAACTAGACTTGAAATTATACATTTCAATTTCTTACACTATCTTCAAATTTAGAGTGTAGATATCTCAAATTATCTATAGAATTTTAGATTTCTAAAAGTTCTAGAAAATCATGTCCATGGGTAGGCCACTTTATGTCCCTCAACTTTGTGCACTTACCCTAACATTGTGATTGGGAAAGACAATCTCTTTACGGTATGACTGCAACTGTGAAGAACAATATATTGATAGTGTTTATAGGTCATAGAATAGTAACCTCTAGAGTCAAACTAGAGAAGTTAATAGGAAATCAAAGAGTTTATTTTAGTCTTCTAATTGTTATTTTTTTAGTTAGATTAATTGAATGGAAAGACACAATCCTAATAAGAATCCAAACTTATTTTAAAGGGTATAAAATGAGGAGTGTACACGTCCAAAGCATGTGGGGCATAATGTCTCATAAATAATGAACAACATTCTCATTTATTTTTTGCAAAATATGTTTTTAGAAGAATTTTTATTCCAAGTGCATATACTTTGTTTTATTAGTCTTTCCTTGTAGGGATTAAATTTGATAGTCAACTTTGATTGTCAAGTATTCTTTTATAACGGTTACCCATTCAACATTTCCCTTAAAAGTTATGAAAATCATATTTAAATAAGGAAGAATCAAAGAGTAAATATATATTTATATAATAATTCATAAATATGTATGTAACCCTTAATATTTTTTGACATCCCACCCAAACATTCCCTTTCCATTTCATACGATCTTCAAAACAATTCTAGTATATGTTACAATTGAAAAGAGAAAATACGATCGTAAGACCATGAAATTTAACCCCAACAAGTTCCAAAGGGTTCAAAGCATCCTAAAATTTTAAGTCTATAAAAATTGGAAGATTGATATTTTATTTAACATATTTTTTAATGAAATGTGTACTTAGTTTAATTTTTCTAGTGAAGTACAACTCTTTCTTGTAAATTTTCACCATGGAAGGTTTAGGTGAATATATTCCCTTCAACTTGAAATTAAGACCAACCCTTCATATTTTATCACTACTTCTAATTCTAAAATTTATCACAAGCTCCCTTGATGAATTTTATTATTCATTTCAAAGCCCTAGACATTAAGAGGTATCTCATTCATTTATGCTTCAATTTTTTTGTTCCTCGTGAGCCATGATAAACCCAAACATGAAACCTAAAATTTATTCTCCTAATGTCACAAACCCAAAACATGACTTACCCTAAATGTAGCAACTTAATAAAATTATAACTTAACATTAAGTTCTAAAACCCTAAGCAAACAAGCATAATAAGAATAAAGTTAGCCACCACCACATAAATACAATGATGCAAACCAATTTCTAAGAAGCCATGAAACCTATTTTTTTTAAGTGGGTAGGGTAAGATCTAACAATAATATAGGGAAGAATTATGTTATAAATAAAGGAGACATATTGGATTGATATACAACACATAATGTACAACTAGAATTCATCATATCACAATCCATGCACCTGGAACATAATTGTTGACTCTATACTTACCAAATTAAATCTCACCTATGCTATGATATCAAGAAGCCTAACTTCTATGTTATGCACCCTTCTAGGTTTAATGTCCTCCATAATATAAGGGATATATTTCAAATGTCCTTTCCCACAAATACTTTGGAGTGCAAGCATCTTCAAAGGTTGGATTTATCCTACAAATTATTCATTAGAATCCTATCAATTGGTATACATGAACTAAATGAGTTGAGAGTGTTAAACCTCGAAAGAAACATGTTCTCTAACCCTACTCCTTTTGCTTTTTGTATTCTCCCAAATTTAGAAGCACTCTTCTTCCATTAAAAAAGGATTAATGGCACAAGTCATGCCTTTATCGATAACTTGTTGTCTTTGATTTATTTTACCATTTACGATAATCCTCTACAAATTGTTACCATACTAGAATAACTTAAAATTTTGAATTTATTGTAGTAGTTTTACCATTATTTGATAAAATCACAACTTTTCCAACAATTTTAGATAGTTAGAGATGTTGGATATGTAAAAGAAACACCTTTACATAAATATTCCATCTAATTTGTCAACTTTGTTGAAGATGAAAAATTTGTTATTGTGGGAGTCACAAGGTTTCCCTTGTGGTCTTCAAGTTATTTATAAAATAGACCCACCAGTGTGTCCATTACATGCCTTATATAAACCCCAAATCCTAAAATGAATATGTATTTATTTTGTGTTCTCTATGATGAGTCAGTTGGATAACTTGGATCAAGGTCTATTTTATCTTGATCCATAAATAATAATTTTTAGTAATGAATGATTTGAAAATTTGAAATTAAAATGAACTTCCGTTACAAATTTGGTGCACAATAGAAAGGTCTTAATATATTTAAGACTATATACATGTATTTATAACTACAAGTTCAAATTTGGTGCAATATTGAAAGGTCTTAATATATTTAAGACTGTATGCATGTGTTTGTGACTATAAGTACATAGTGGGTCATATATATTTAGGTACATAGTACATAGTGGGGGTGCACAATTGAAAGTGGGTAATATACTTATGATTCATTGGGTCATATATATAAGACTAATAATTTATTAGTATATTTATAACTTTAATAATATGGTAAGTCGTATATTTAAGATTATAAGTGGCATTCAAAATAACTAATACATGTTTGCTATAATTTTGGGGCAATCAAGACCCACAAACACATAGTAACCTTAGCTAAAACATGTCCAAATTAAGGTGAGAACATATTATATAAGACAATTAGAAGTAATAAATAAGGAAATATAATAAATTTTGGAAAAATATGTCAATGGATACATTGATCCAATTAGCCATTTTTAAAAGGATTGAAATCTACTTTTATCCAAATGGAAAATATTAGCCACTAAAATTATCCTTGGTGAAGGACCACCCTTATTGCTTTACACTTTAACTTTAGGCACAATAAAATCAGTAGAGAAGAGGTAGATAAGGATTTCATGAGAAAATGGGTTGTGTAATATTTCATTAGACATGAACACATGGCTAGGTCTTTGAGATCCTTGAAAAAGTTATTGATTTGCACTTATATATCTTGAATTGACAAATTGATATGTATTTAGATGTAGTAGCATGTGTTCACACCAAATCATAATTAATATGTGTAGAAATATATGCTCATGATTAAAAGCATAGTCCTTAATAATTATATTCATTACCATCAAAAGCATTATCGTCATAATTATGTTCATCATATGCATATTCACCATTCAAATTTGTATCAATTGAATTATCAACAATAGTAGAAGGAGCATAAATACCACTAAAAATTATCATTTTATTCTTCAAATAAACACTACTACCAAACAAAGTAATTTGAATAAAATCAATAGTAACACCATTAAATCTAGCACTTCACCTAGTAGGGATTGTATGTCTAGCTTTCTTAATCAACATAATATGTAAACATGATAAGAATGAAAGGAACTAGGGTTAATGATAAATAAATAAGAACAAAAATCACTAAAATCTAAGAAATCACATTTAAAAAGTGGATCAAACCCTAGAAGTTGAAGGAATAATCAAAATGTAAGGCTAACTAGTTGATAAAATGGGTTCAACAATTTGTTTTGATGCAAGTTGGTTGAAAGGTGTAAACTTATAAAAAAACAAGGGCATATGGGGAGATCTAAGATAATATAATAAATGGTAGTAATCAGATCTACCTAATTCTTGGAAAAAAAAAGGAGAGATAAATAATGAAATGGACACACATAGATTTTGAAAATGACTTATGGTATTGTAAAATAAACTTTGAGATTATAGATTGGAATCCTAGAATCAGACTGTATTTTTTATGATGACTAGAATTGACCACCCCTAATTATGACCTAATTAGAATTTCATAGTCAATTATGGTATATTTCTGATGATTTTTATAGGCTACTGTGATTATGGCTCTATGACTCTTAGGGGTTTGAAACTTTTGGGATGCTCCACCATGGCAAATTAACATAATCCTAGCTTTGCTTGATACAATGATGTGCAAAGTTGTCATAATGTATTATATTTTGATGTAGCCATGATTTTCCATAATATAAAAAGAGTATAAATAATTTTCAATGTTATTTTTATTAGGTTGTTATGAGGATTTTAGCTACATATCTCGCATGCTTAAAATCATGGCTCAATATAGTTCTAGTATTTTTTAGTGTTTCTAACCCAAATGAGATAAATACACCTTCTCTCCATGGATAATCAAATGAAACTATATGCTCCTTAATGACCTTATTTTGGTACAATTATGTAGGTAAATAACTTTAATAGATGATGTAGGAAGGATAGGCTCAATGTGTAGGGTCCTTGACAAGTGTGCAATAGATAAAAGGTGAGTGCAAGAAGTTGGGGTACAAAAAAGTGGATATTTTTTTTGCCAAAATGTGATTTTGATGTAAACACATGTGTAATTTTAAAAAGTGTGTATGGGATTTTTTAATTTAGGATTGGTAATTACCAAACCTAGAGAATGAATGGTCTAAATTGCATACACATTAAAGCTTGTACATGCTATAATGCTTGCACACTACCGTTTCTTTGTAATTTACAAGGATTTGAAGGAATACGAGTAGATCAACTGAAAAAGAAGGTTGTGTACTTACTAAATAAAATTTAATCATAAATTAAATTTATTATAGTAAATATAATAAATTAGGGCCACTCTAAATCTTGTAGATTAGGTCTCACAACTTCAAGAGTTACAGTTCAGAAGATATTTTTTCAAAAATTAAATTTTGTAAGTACTTAGTCATTTTCATGATTTTAGTATTAAACCTAAGACTTTTAGGGTGTAAATTTTGCAACTAGTGTCCATTTAGTAGGCATATAGTCATTTTTTAAGTTTTAGGACCTTTTGGATTGGTTGCTAACATCTATAGGAATTATAGGTGTGTTAAAAAAATGTACAAGTCGTTGCACATAATTTTGAACACATTTATGCATGATCACCCCAAATTAATTCAAATTCAAACCAAAGTGTGTGATTAGGAAAATGTAAGCCATGTTGGTGACATGCGCACATCCAACCACCTTTTTGTTCTAATTTTACTTGCCATTAGGTTCCTCATAGGCCAAAAGTGACACAATAACACCATATCCACTTGTGAACAAGACAAATATCGATAATTTGTGTGTGATCATTAAAGATGACAAAATATGATTTTATATGAAATATTATTCTTGTACACTTGAAAAATATCAATCATGGCTCAACCCTTCAATTTATGACCTTTTCATTTCTGAAAAGCTCATGTTTGTCATCTCACTATGCCAAATTGCTTATCATATAGTCTAACCCTAACATTATGATGACATTGATCACATGTAGCCTATAGTTTTACATAAAACTTTATTTCTTTCTTGCACAGATAGTTATAGGTCCTCAACAACTCTTTAACCTATAGGACAATAGCGTCTAGATTAGGACATTAGTGGCAATGCTAGTTTTCCTACCTTCCAAACATTTAAAATTTCAAATCTCTTGATATGTATGAATTTGCTTATGTAAATCTCCTATGAGATTATTTCAAAATGTGTAGTAAAAAAAAATCAAATATCATTCATTATATATCTATCAAGCACCTGTTAAGCTCACATCACAATGCTAAAAATATTTTTTAAAATTGAGCTATACTACCCTATTTCCAAATTAGTCATATGAACAATCGAGGAGAATTATTTGTTGATTTACAATCTAAATCACTAGATGCACTTGCATATAACATAATGCATGATTGCTCACACATAATACCACATAAGGAGGATAATTATATGCTTTGAGGCCCTTTTTAAAGTATATGGTTATGTAGGAAGCACTTAATTATAGAGGGGTCTTTGAGGTCAGCTCGACTTCACTTTAGCCCACTAACCCTTGTTTTATAAGGTGACATGCCCTAAATAGTAGGACCTAGAGTTTTGAGAAAAATAATAATTTATGGAAACTGGGCACATGATCTAAAATGATAAACTATAAGGTGACATCAAAACCTAATAAGTACAAATGATTGTTTCAAAAAAGGATCTATATTCTGAGCTAGAAAATTTGTTGAAATCAAGATAGAAGCATTAACGCTAGTGTCCCAACTGATAGAAAGTTAATTTCTAAAATCTGACAAATCAAGGTGAACCTTTAGACTATTTTCTTCTGCACCTATGCTTATAAAATATGCATGTGCATCATTTCATAATCTAAGTGTTATTGTACCTTCACATTGCTACTTTCATAATATTTTTTTCATTATACTTTTATATATTTAACATATTCTCAAATTCAATATATTTATCAAAATATTGTAAATCTTAAATTATTTAATTGGCCTAATTTTATAAAAACTTATTCCAAAATTGATTAGGCTATTCCCCCTGCCCTTAAATCCCAAAAAAGGGTTAAACATTTTGGTGAACCTAATCTCTAAGTCTTTTTGCACAACCCTAGCTTGCCTCAAGGTTTTCAACCTTCTAGGGTTTTTAATTATAGCAATTAGTCATATCTAATTTTATTGTTTGTATGAAACCTAGGCATAGTGCTAGAATAGGTATTTCACCTATTGATCATCTTTAATTTCCCCTTATTCCACCTAAATTTTCTAAAGCTAATACCATGTAAAATTATGTCAAAAATGAGAATGAGAAAAATGCAAACAATGTTATCATAGAGAATGAATTTGATCATGAAAATAATGAAGCACATGATAATAATGAACATAATCAAGAAGATCAAGAGTAATTTAAAGCTATTTCAATGTTTCAAGAGTGTATTCATCAAAATCATGAAGATCATGATAAGATTCTCAATACTATATTGGAGACTAAAAAAGCTAACAGTATCAATGAAAAACCATTTGCATATATTAATCCAACTATTAGTGCCACTAAATATATCTACCAGTGATTAATCCCATTATCAATCCCCTTGAGTAAACCATTGTTTGCTACATCTAGTGGGGGCACAAAAAATGTTTTAAAATCATTATTCCTCGAGGATCAAATTGCTATTACTACATCTTCCATGAGGCCATTTAATGCTTCAACTCAAATACTAGTTTCAATGTCTAACATCAACAAAAATAGTATTTGCATCCCCTTTAGTGACTTCTCAAAAAATAAATATTAATTCCACTAGGTCTATTATGCAAGCTCTTCTCCAAGTTATTTAAACTTTAGAAGATAAGGTTACAAATATTGATCAAAATGATTTAAAATCAACTTATGGTATTGATTCACAAGATTTACTACATAATCCTCTTGTGGCTTAGATATATTTGCACCCTTTACCAACCAATTTTGTAGCACCCAATTTCACATTTTATGATGGAAAGAGTGATCCCAAACAACATCTTTAATCTTTCTATGCAACATGCCTTGAATATGCTTACAATGATAAAATTTTGACAAAATTATTTCCAATAATCTTAAAGGACTATACTTTGAGATGGTTCTATGGTCCACCAATGCAATTAGTGAAAGCATGCAAACCTATAGGCGATTAGTTAAGCACATTTCTCAATCAACACCACTGAAAAGATGTCATATGTACAGAATGCCAAGATCAAGCAAGGAAGCAATGAACCTATAAATAAATATGTTTTGAGGTACAAGATAATGTTGGACAAAATGATAAATCCAATAACAGATAAAGCACTTCAAGATATCTTTAAGCAAGGTTTGATTACCCCACTACATTAATTGATTATCTTCAAGAAGTTTAAATATTTTGATGACTTAGGATATATTGTCTAAGATCAATAAAGGACACTTATTGTATTGAACAAGCTTAAGTATGTATCAAACACACCGACTACATTTTATACCAAGTTTCATATCAAACCAAGCTATAAGGTTAAACCTACATAGGATAAAAAGGAAGACACAACAATAGTCAATATAATGTCACATCAACTTGATCGTCTCATTTTATTCAATGTACATAAGATAATTTACATGATTACCTAAATTTCCAACTTCGCTCCTTAAGAATCTTATGGAGTGTCATCTCATATCTCTCCCTCCTCCCATAGAGGTTGATACGAGTCAACCTCTACCAAAAGGATATGATAAAAATGCTTATTTTGACTATCACCAATGTGTCAAACATTCTAAAAATAGATGGTACAATTTTAATCATAGGATACAAGACCTCATTGATAGTGAAAAAATCACCTTTGATGATCTTCTAAAAGATTCAAGGTTATAACTTAGCGATCATCAAAACTAAAAGATATTCAATAATCCATAATAAGATCATTCTAAGGAAACACATTATGGACATATGATTCACATCATCCTCCACCACATTATGGACACCCATTAGATGGGATTAGTGGCACACTTACATGCATAATACCTCGTATGGTTCATAATCCTTATATTCTATTTGATGAAAGTGAAATTATGGATAATGACTTAAATATTTAGTTATTATTTATTAGGACACATATTTATTATTAACATATACACAATGCTATAATTGATAATGGTTCTAGTGAGAATGTATGTACCATGACAATAATTACACATTTGGTATACACACGCGGTGATTTATACCCTTTGACCAAGATGGTCAGAGTATTTGATGAAAAATCACAAGTTATTGGTGAGATTGATTTGCCTTTACAAGTTGGTCTAACACATGTGACCATGACATTTTAATTTATACCATCTAGAGGGGTATTTGATATGTTATTGGGATGACCTTGGATTCATAAGCTTTGCATATTACCTTATACAATGCATAGATGTCTCAAGTATATTCATTCCAATAAGGTAATCATAATTTTAGGGATTCAGTATGAACATCAATCACAATAAGAGAAGTTTATTCAAAACAACAAATTATACAACCTACTAAGGTTAATCATGAGTGAAAAGGTAATCAAAAGGCAATCCCCTTTCCTAAGTGATCGAAACATGAGAGGTTTTTGCATCAGAGATACATAATGGACTCCATGAATCCATAATATATACATGCATGGCCAAACTAGTTGCTAAGAGAATATCAACATGTTTCAGATAGGGTACAAAGACCCATATTTATAGTTACACTAAAGAAATCACAAAGCACTAAGCAATGGGTTCCACGTAAAACTACAACTTATAGTATGACTTATTTGTTGTACATTATCCTAAGTCTATATCACCTTATGAGCATCCCTTATATGGTATCATCGGCTATCCCTTTCTTCCTTAAAATTAAAATATGCAAAAAATACAAAAAAAATAAGAAAATACAAAAACATTCAAATAAAACAAAATACAAGAATAAGCATACACATGTTTACTAGGTTTTGAATAAATGTTGTTTACTTTATGTTAGTATATATCATATCATTTCCTTTCTATACACACATATGTTTCACGGGTACTTGAGTGTGATACATGCATACACTTGATTTACAATACATGAGCATATAAATGTTTGACCTTTTCTTCTACCCACGTGACACACTACATTTGGGGTGTTTGCTTCATTGATTATGATTGATAAAACTTACATTATTTTATGATAACTTTATATTATCATGTTAATTTTAAATACAAATGCTTACACATGTCCATACTCGTGTTTACATCTTACATAGTGTGTTAGATATTTTATGCTACAAGACATTGTACTAACACATGCATGAAAAAATAGTATGATATGCTTATGTTGGTTGCTTACATATTTCACTTATTCATCTTATCATGCATGACTTACTTTATTGTACTTATTATTTGTTACATTTTCTTGACTATGGAACATTTGAACATGTACCTTGTTTGTTGGCCACAGTGCTCCTGAGAGTTGTTTCTTTAGTGTGTGGACATTCGAACATATCCTCCCCTTAAATGTGTGGCATTTTAAAATGTACTTGTTTTCGGTCCCTTTAGACCCATTTTGTGTGACATTGAGTGTTTTTGCATGTGTGCTTGATTATTTCTTGATTTTTTTATTGTTACTCCTAGATGTTTCCATGATCCATATCATGCATCATATGGATTGTTGTGATTGTATACTTAGAATTTCATTGATATATCTATTTAGACATGATACCACTATATGCTTGATTACTACTTAATTAATACATGATTGATACATATATGACATGGTTATCTTATCATTTTTAGATAAGGTGACTACCAGGTTGCATTTTTGTCACCTCAAAAGGAGGACATATCAATGGGGGCATGTTATAGAGACATGAGTCCACACACATAGTTGGCAGAGTTAACATAATTTAATATAGTTTACATGATTTAGATATACATTTGGGATAAAATATTATGCATTTGGCACCTAATTTCATAGATTTGGGATAGAGTTTTACAAATCTGAGACATATATCATATACACAAAGGTTACATTTTAAGCTATACTTAATTTTGAGATAAACTAGAAGTGTGTATGCCATGAAAATGCACCAAATAATAGATACATATTCAGATTATACACCACTTACAATAGATTTGATGAGGGGGAATTAACAAATTTCATTCTTTTCTCACCACACATTGATATACCAACTTTTCCAAGACACACCCATTGAGCTTTTATTTGTCTATAATAGTTGTTTCCCTTGAGTAGTGAAGTCAAGACTTAACACCCTTAATGAATATCATTTTTGAGTTGATATGGTTACACCATTTGACCTTGGATAGATTGGCTAGATTATGTTCACACTTGAGTTGTGTGATTGAGATTTAGTACTCTCAATGTCCTTGCCACAACTCACCCTTGCATCATATTAGATACATGATCACCCTAAAAATCCCCATCTTCACATCTTCAAGGCTTAATTGTGAACCCTCTCTCCAATACTTCAACAAGGAAACACCATCACCAAAGCGAAGTACCAAGGGGAAACATGGTTGCATCGACACACAAGTGTTTTCCTTAATCTATTTACTTTCAAACATTTCACTTATTTAATTTTTAAACTATATGAATTAATTACATTGTAATATGCTCTCATTTGTAGTTAATACACAAACAATAAATTACAATGGGCATCAAGAAAAGGCAAGGTGTGTTGTACACACCAAGGTATGCATTTATTTCCTTTAACCTAGTAATTTCATCCTTATGATTACTATATTAATGTGGGGTGGTAGGGGGAAAATGTAGATGCTAAAATATTTTTTTTATGACATACTAGTCTTGCATACTTGAAAAATGCCAATCCTAGCTCAACCCTTCAATTTATGACCTTTTTGCTATCGAAGGGCTCACGTTCACCATCTCACTATGCTAAATTACTTATATTATAAGTATAAATCTAACATAATGATAAGACAGATCACCTGTAGCCTATAGTTTGCAAAAAACTTTATTTTCATCCTACATAGATAGTTATAGATCCTCATCAATTATTTACCTTGTAGGACACTAGTGTCCAGATTAGGACATTAGCATTGATGCTAGTTTCCCAAGTTTGAAACTAGTGTCTCTACCTTCCAAACATTTAAAATTGAAAATCTCTCAATATGTATAGGTTGACCTATTTATTAAATTTAACCCTCCCATGAGATTATTTCAAAAGGTGTGGTATAAATACAAATCAAAGGTAAATAATTATCTATCTGGTAAGCACATCTCAAGCTCATACTACACTATTAAAAATCATTTTCAAACTAAGCTATATTTTCATATTATTCCTTATTTCAAAATTAGTCAAATGGAATAGTCTTATTACAAGTCTGAAGCATTCAAATAGCATCCCATGAGTATTATTTATCAAGATACAAGATAGATCAATAGATGCACTCACATATAGCATATTGTGCAATTATTCTCAAACAAACCCTCATAAGGGGAGAACTACATCGATCTAAGGCCACTAACCTCAGTACAAATTCACTTAAGCCCAGTAAAAATTCACTTAAGCCCACTAAACTCTATTTTTCAAGGTGGCTTGCCATAACTTAGATGACCTAGGGTTTTGAATAAAAGACTAATTTTTGAAACTTGTGCACACTATCTGAACTGATGACCTATAAGACAATAGCAAATCCTAACAAACATAATTTATTATTCTAGAAAAGGATCCATATTGTGAGCCAAATAAAATCATTGAAATTAGGACAAAATCATCACCACTAGTCTTTGTGGTCTAACACTAGTGTCCCAATTGACAAAAAGTTAATTCCAAAATATAACAAATCAAGGTAAACCTTTAGACTAACTTCTTCTACACATATGCATGTCAGATCTATTTATGCATCATTGAATAATCTAAGTGTTACTTCTCCTTCACACTGCTACTTTTAGAATATTTTTTGACATTATACTTTTCTACATTTAACATATTCTCAAATTTAGTATATTTATCATAATATTGTAAATCTAAAATTATTTAACTGGATTGATTTTAGAATAGTTTATTCCACAATTGATTAGGATATTCCCCATACCCTTAAATCCTAAAAAGGGGTTAAACAAACATCTATATTCACTTTGAATTTAGGCCAAATTGGTGTGACTGGGGCAATGTAGATCACATTGGTGACCTGTGCACATCCAACTACCCATTTATGCCATTTTTACTTGTGATTATGGGGATTATAGGCTAAAATCAACAAAACACCACATATCCACATGAAACCATGGAATATGCAAACAATTTGGGGCATATTCATAAGTGATCACCACAATTTATTTAGAATTTAGGCCAGAGTGATGTGATTGTACATAGTAATTTGCCTTGGTGATAAGTGTGCACCCAACCACCAATTTATTTTGACTTTAATTGTGATTAGGTATATTATAGGCCAAAAGTGAATAAAACACCATATCTACTTGTGATTAGGGAAAATTTGAAAAAAAATAGCACATTTATTCATGATCACCTCAATTCACTTCAAATTCAAGCTAAATTGATGTGATTAGATCATTATAAGTTACATTGGTGACCTACGCACACCTAACCACATCTTTATTCCAATTTTATTTGTGATTAGGTTTATTATGGGCCCAAAACAACACAAAAATGCCATGTCCACTTGTAGCCAAGGTAAATTCACATAATCTTGGGTGAATTTGTGTATAATCACCCTAATTCACTTTGAAATAATGCTAAAGTGGTTAGATTGGGGTAACGTAGGTTGCACGGGTAACATGCACACACACAACAACCCTTTAAGTCAATTTTACTTAAGATTAGGTACTTTATAATACAAAATATACACAACAACACCATCCAATCACATTTACCTAATTACACCGCTTTGGTCTATATTTAAAGTGAATTGGGGTGAACATGCATAAATGTGCCCAAAATTGTCTAAATTTTCCTTGGTCACAAGTGGATATGGTATTTTATGTCTCTTTATACCTATAAAAGACCTAATCCCAAGTAAAATTGGCATAAATGGGTGGTTTTATGTGTGTTGGTCATCAATGTGACTTACTCTACCCCAATCACACCACTTTAGATTGAATTCCTAGTTAATCACAGTGATTAAGCATGAATGTGTCCCAAATTATCCACATTTACCCTAGTTTCAAGTGAATATGGCATTATTTTATTTTATTTTGTGTATAATCCCCATAATTGCAACCAAAAATGAGATAAAAGGGTGGTTGGGTGTGCATAGGTATTTAATGTGACCTACATTACACCAATCACACCAATTTGTCCTTAGTTTAAAGTAAATTGGGGTGATTGAGAATAAATGATCCCCAACTAATTTGTACTTTTCTTAGTCATAAGTGGATATGGTGTTTTTATGTCACTTTTAGCTCATAATGGACCCAATTGCAAGTAAAATCGACATAAAGAGGTAGTTGGGTGTGCATTGGTCACCAATGGGATGTACATTACCCCAATCACACCAATTTAACCTCCATTCAAAGTGAATTTGGGTGATCATGCATGAATGTGCTTAAATTATCCACATTTTCCCTAGCCACAAGTGGATATGGTGTTGTTGTGTATATGTTGGCCTATAACACCCACAATCACAAGTAAAAATGGCATTACAAGTTGGTTTTGTGTGCACAGGTCACTAATGTGATATATATTTCCCTAATCACACCTAATTCAAAGTGAATTTGGGTGATCATGCAAAAATTCACCCCAAATCATCTTGTTATGCCCTTATCACAAGTGGATAATGTATTGTGTCACGTTTGGACTATAGGGAACTAATCACAAGTAAAATCAATAAAAATGGGTGGTTGGGTGTGCAAGGGTCACCAATGAAACTTATTTTTCCCCAATTACCACTTTGTCCTAAATTCAAATTTAATTGGGGTGATCATGGAAAATTTTCCCTAAAATATCTACATTTTCCCTCTTCGCAACTGGAAATGGTTTTTTGTATTGCTTTTATGAGCTTGAACATAAATGATTTTATTTAGTTAACCAAATAACCATTCAATAAATTTTTTATACAAAAAATTATTATAATAGGTCCTTTATAATAGGGTGAGAAATAATATTATATATCCCTAGTCTATTATTATTTGTTATGAGTCTATAAGAGGCTACATTAACTAACAACATACCTAAAAATTGAGTGAGTTATTTTATAGTATAACAATCTCACTATTAAATTTATCTATAGATGAATTAATAAAATAAGTTATTCTAACATCCCCCCACCTTAATTCATCATAGTCATCAAATTTTAAGAGAGAGAATCTTGAAATGCCTCAAACTTATTGAATGAAAGTGACTTGGTGAAAATATCTACATACTAATCTTGAGTGGGGAAATACTAGAGCTGGATATTGTGTTTTTGAGCATGTTCATGGATAAAATGGAAATGAAATTCAATATTATTTGTGTGCTCATGAAAAATTGGATTGTGAACAAGTTTAAGAACACCTTGATTTTGTAGTACAAAATTATTGGTTGAGTCTGAGGTACTCCCAATCCTAAAAAGATGCAATATAGTCATATCTCTTTGTAGATAACTCTTCCTATAACATAATATTATACCTCAATATAATGAGAAAAAAAATATGCTCATTACTCCCCCATAAGATTGGACCAGATTTAAGAAAGAATGCAAATCTTGAAGTATATTTTTTTTATCATAAATAGAAGCTGCATGATATGAGTGTGTGTAACTTGTCAAGAATAACTTATAATTATTATTGTATTATAGGACATATTCCATTGTTACTTGAATATTTTATATTCTTGTATAATAGGCCATATTAAAAAAATATTATAACAAACTCCCCCCTTTTATTTTTAAGATAGCGGTTTGGAACATATGAACTCCTTTGGAATCTATCTTGAATGAGATGCTCATCTATTTTTATGTATCAAGCTCTGGAAACCTATTGTAGGCCATACATTGACTTTATAACTTTGTACACCTTTTAGTCCTGAATATGTGTGACATAACCCTCTAGTTGGATCATTTATACCTCCTCCTAAAAGTATCCATTTAAGAAGGCACTTTTTATGTCCATCTAATGAACATTCAACCTAAATTTTGCAGTCATAGAAAATATAAATTTGAATCTCCTTATCTTGGATGTGGGAGAAAAAGTCTCCTCATAATCTAAACCTTCTTTCTGAGCATAGCCATTTTCTACGAGTCTTTCTTTGTGCTTGTCTATAAAACCATATACTTTTTAGTTGGTTTTAAAGACCCATTGCATTTGATAGGATTCTTACCTGGTGGAAGATAAACAAGCTACCATGTGTTATTCTTCACAAAGATTGATATTATGTATCCATGGTATCTTTCCAAGGTTTGGACTCTTGAGATTCATGACTATTGAGGGCTCAAATATTTCTACAACTATGTTCATTAGAGCCAAATTTACCTCTATGTGATCCATACTATGAATCCTTAGCCTTGTAATGGATGTATTTAGGAATCCATCTAATTTTTCATATCATATAATGATAGAATACCACTTGGACATACTTTGAGCAATGTGTGGTGGTGATGGAGGTTGTGATTGACCATACTCATTGTCACTACCACTATTATCTTTTGATAAATTTACAAGTTTGATAATTGTATCAGGTGCCTATGTGGAAGGTGGACTAATATCACCTTTCTCATCAAACACTACATCCATGTTGATAAGTGTGTTCTTAGTCTCTAGATCAAGGAGTCAATTTTCCTTCAACTCTTTACTATATCTTTAAAAAATACATTCCTTGGTTTTCTTATCCAATTTAATTCTTTTATTTTTTAGGACATGCATATATGACTTGTAACAAAAAACTTAAATATGAGAAACTTTCAGTTTCTTCCCAGTCCAAGCTTCTTGCTATGTAATACCATCAAGGGACTTTGGTCGGTGGCCTATTCAGGTATCTTGTTGTGTGACATGCTTTTTCCCAATATGAGAAAGGGAGTTGTGCATCCTAAACCATGCTATGAAACATCTCTATAGTGATATGCTTACATCATTCTACAACATCATTTTTTGTGGTGTATGCAATGCCAATAAGGAGTAGTGAACTATCAATGTATTCCATTTTCTATGAGGTATGTAGTGAAATGTGTACTAGTGTATTCCCCTCATGATCTGATTGGAGGTCATAAAATATGTGAAAAGTTTCATTTTTAAAAGTGGCCTTGAATACTTTGAAGGTTTGGAAGGCCTAATCCTTATTTTTTAATAAGTATACCTATATTTTGCAGGAGCAGTCATTAAAAAGATATAAAATTATTTGTATCCTCTGAGGTTGGGAGTCATGTGCCCACACAAATCAGTGTGCACCAAATCCAATGAGTTAGGAGTATGATATTCACTTTTTCCAAAAGGAACCCTTCATTTTTTTCCAAATAAACAAATGGAATAAATATCATATTTGTGTTTGAGTTTGGGAAGGCCTATGACCATTTTTTATCTGCTCAATTATATTACATACCCATAAATAAAGTGACAGTATTTATGATGCCACAAATTTTCCTATTTTGTCTTTGAAATAAGGGCTTGATGGTATTTGTGTACCACATCAAGTTGGAACATTTTATTGATGTCAAAAGCTCAAGCCACAATTTTGGAGCTTTAGACTTGTTTTTAATTAAACAATTTTTTTGACCATCTACTTGATCAAACTTAGCCTTTAGTTTGTGATCAAGTAATTGATTTATAGATATCAAGTTCTTAGTGAGACCTATAACATACAAAATATCTATGATTTTGTAAGTGTTATTGCCAAGATTTAGATAAATATTACCATGACCTTGAACAATGTAAGAGGTATCATCGTCAAGAGAGACATTACCCCATGATGTTATTGGGTTCAAGATGGAGAACTAATATTTCCATCCCATCATGTGCCTTGTGGCACCATAATACATGTACCAAACTAAATTTTGAGGATAGGTTTCCTCACGTGTGTGAGTGGAAAATAATTTATCATCTTTTGAATAATGATTGTCTTAAGCAACATTTATGTGTTGTTATTTCTTCTTCTAATTATTTTTGAATGGGGGTCTTTTCTTATTTACTTGTGGTGAAGTATGTGAAGTGGGAATATTGTTATATAAGCATTGTGTATATGCATTATACTATAAATATTTCAATTCATGGCATGTCCTTCCAAAAAATAAGTAAAATTTCTTGGAATGAGATGTGTTCCCTTGCTAGTTTTGTTGATTATTTTGTTTAGAGGATTATTTTGAAGCCTTCATAAGCTTATTCGCCTTTTGATGTGATGTAAGTGTATGTTCTTCATCATCTTCCTCTATAATTTACATGGCTTCTTCTTGTTTTAACATGTTAACCAATGTATCAAATGTTGTTTTTTATTTGTGACATTTAGTGTGGTCATAAAAAAAATTGTACGTAGGGGAAAACACTCTAAAGACAATTGGAGCCAAAGAGGTGTATGTCACTGTCTTGATAAAGCTATAATCAAGGCTCATAAAGTTACAACACAACATATAAAATCTTCCAAATTTTCCTTTAGTCTCAATTTGAGACAATGTAGTTGGCTTTATAGATGCAGAATCTAATTTTCATCCTTCACCTCATAGATAGTTTGTAGTTTATCCAAGGTGTCCTTGGCTATAATGGCATTGTGGATATGAGGTTGTACCTCATCCAAGACTCTGAACATGATTATCAACTTTTCCTTTTGATTGGATTTATCAAATTTATGTTGTTGATCAATGTCAGTGGCATGTCAGGTCAATGTGTCATCAACAACTGGCCATATATCTTCAAGTTACAAGTGTGTTTTGACTTTAGTCTTCCATGTTGCATAGTTTTCACCATGAAGATGTTGAGTGTCTAGTAGAAAAAATATCAATCCATTTTCAAGCATTGTGAATAAGTTGATAATGGGGGATGGATAGGTTCCTTATCACTCCAAATAGGTCCCCTTTTCAATATATATTTTAGTTTGATACACCACAACTCTTGATATATTTGATCTTTTTAAATACTCATCAGTATGTGACATAACTTCATCCTTTCGATATATCTGGTGGTACATGAAAGAGATGTTTACGCACATGATATCAGAGTGGTGCATGGTACCAAGATAGTATGTGAAAAATATTTGTCTAATCAATGGCACCTACATAGTAGGAATCCATGTACATGGGTGTGACTTCCTTAAATACTCAGATAATCCAACTATTGGTATCTATGCCAAACAATTGTGGATAATGGGTAACAGAGGGATGGTTTAATGAAAATTTATTAACCTTATTACTCCTTGATGATTTATAGGGATGAGGCCCAAAAATCATTATTGTAGTTATTTTAGGTTATGGATGCAGTAGTTCAAGCACATCGACATAACTTGTAAACATGAACCAGAGGCATATTTGATACAAAATGCTATAAATTTTTGAGATTTGATAATCTTGTTTTGTGTTTTTTTGTTCCACCAAATTGATTGAAAATAAAATGGGAAAATTTACAATGCACTTTTATAATTAATCAATTTCAATTTACAGAAAATAATTATTTTATAAGATTAAAATGCTCTAAAATAATCCCCCCTTTTTGGTGTAGAAATATTCCCTTTTGGAAATATTAACCCCTTTTGTTTTTAAAAAATTCTCCCTAGATTTTTTTCTTTTTAGAAAAATAATGGTTTGGGGGATTTGATCCTTAAACCTCTCCTTACTGGATGCCTTAGCAAATTCTGACAAACTAGCCTGAGATATGTAGTTCATCAAGCATATAATGCAGGAAATTATTTTTTATGTTTTAAAAACTTGTTTTTTTCTTTTAAAAATAAATAAATAACACACCTTTATTTGCAGAGTGATCAGTGAGCTCAAGAAATGAGATTAGGAATAAATGCTAAACTCATCGAGTCTAGTTTGAAAGAGAGTTCAAGAACTAGTTGAGTGTCGAAGCACTTTAGGAGGTTGATGCTACTCAGAATCGAATGATAAATTGGAGTCAATGTAACATTATTGAGTTAGGGTAATCTCGATGCAATCTATTTGATGTAACACTATCAATCTAGTAACTACCAATGCAATCTATTTAATGTAACACTAAAGTCAAAGTTACAGTTTCAATATATAGTCAATGTTATGCTAATGCCAAGTTGAATCAATGCAATTTTAACTCAATAAAATACAAATCAGATCAATATGAGATCGATGCAATGTAAGATAAGATAAGATAAGTAGATGTCAAGGGAATTAGTTTTACGTCCTAGTATGACCATAAAGTGCTAAATAAGACTTGTATGACATGAGTCATAAGGATCAACAAATGCAAGATGATTTTCATTAATTGGATTTGATACCAAATATGAGCTTGAACAATTGGTTTTATTCAGCTAACCAAATAACCATTACATAATTTTGTAATAGGCCTTATATAATAGGGTGAGAAATAATTTTAAATATCCCCAATTTACTATTCTACTCTATGAGTTTATAATAGACCATGTTAACTAATTACATACCTAAAAACTAAGTGAGTTATTTTATAGCATAACAATCTCACTATTACATTTATCTATAGATGAGTTAATAAACTAAATTATTCTAATAGCTTTTGGTTTATAAGGGACTTAATTATAAGTTAAATTGGTATAAATGGGTGGTTGGGTGTGTGTGGATGGCCAATACAACTTATATTGCTCCATCCACACCACATTGGTTTGAATTCAAACTAAATTATGGTGACTGCACATAAATTTTCCCCAAATCATCCCCATTTTCTCTAGTTGTAAGTGAATATGGTGTAATTATGTCACTTTTTCCCTATAAAGGACTTAATCATAAGTAAAAGAGGCATAAAAAGGTGGTTGGGTGTGCATATGTCACCAATATGACCTGCATTTCTCTAATCACACCATTTTGGCTTGAATTCAAAGTGAATTCTAATGATCATGTACGGTTATGCCCCAAACAGTCCATAATTTCTCTAGTCATAAATGGACATGGTATTGTTATGTAGCTTTTAGCCTAAAAGGCACCTAATCACAAATAAAATCAAAATGCATGTGAATTTATATGTCAATATCCCCTCAAATCTCATTATCTCTAAGAGATGTGAGGTTTATAAAATTAATTTTTGGCACATATAGAACTCTTATAAACATCAAAAATCAATCTGGAAGGCCCAAAAACCTATAAAACAACTATTGGTTTGCACAAAATAGATGTCAAGTCCAAAATTTATGCCAAGATAACCATATGTTGAGTAGTGAAATCATAAAAATGACTAAGTATATAATAGATTAGATTTTGAAAAACTATCTATAAACTATAATTCATGGAGCTGTGAGACCAATTCTAAAAGATGCAAAGTAGCCCTAATTTATTATATTTACTAAAATAAATTTAAAACATAATAAATATTTAAAATTTATTTTTGTAAATACACAACCTACCTTTCATTTATTCAACTTGCAATTTTTAGGAATCCTTACCAAGTGTAAAGCCACAGTAGTGTGTATGTGTTGTAGTGCGTACATGTTTTAGTGTGTATGTGCTTTAGATTTAGAAATTTGAACCTAAGGCTTGGACCTACACACACACAACCAAATCTATGTTTTAGATTGAAAATTTTAAAAAAAAAACTTTAGACATGATAAACACTATAAATTTCATTGGGATATTCCATGAAAATATGGCCACGATGTCAAGCAGACTCTCCTCTTTCTAAATATATATATTTTTTAATTTTTTTAACCACTTCAAGGTTTCCATCTATATTGATTTCTAAGTATGTCTTTTTATGCCACTATATGTCACAAATGTAAATGTCTATATTTGTTTATGTATTTTTCATTTCCTTCATCCAAATTAGAAAAAAAATTATAAGGTTACAAATTAGGTTTGATTCTACATACATTAAAAATATATATATTTTAATTTTTTTTAGGTAGTTAGGGGGGAGGAGGTAGGGGGTGTTAATGCTCGGCTATCCATTTTTTTTATCATTTTAAATGTTTATTTTACTATAAATTATTTAAAAATAAATACTCATTAAAAAATAAAAATATATATAGGTTGTCAACTAGATAATCTTATCTAACTTTCCACCAAATGGTTTCAAAAAATACCAAACGATGCTAAAAAAATGCAGGGCACATGGCCCGATACTGACTTACCTCTTCAAATTTCAATAGTTTGACCTACTTATATTTGATCATTTTAAAAATAAATTAATAATTTAGAAACTATAATCAAAATTCTATAATTCATGTTCTTATAACATCTTCATATTTGAGTGCAGGCATCTCAAATATTCCATACAAGTTGACATTTCTTATTTTTTAGGAAAAAAATAACCACTTAAGACCCCATTTTGGCCCCCATATTCCATGCACTTACCCTAGACTCGATGTGCAACTCAATAACTTGGAAAACCATATTTAAAAGTTTCTAGATAGTTTAAAATGACTTAGGGTAAATTCTTAGATATATGCTCATTTAAATTTAATTTTGACATACTCATGTATAGGCCGGCCATATGAAATAATGAAGACCTACAATCAAGGCATGAGAAATCAAGACAAGGTGTAAATGATCGACAAACAACAAGTGGTTAGAATCAGCCATCATTTTTTTTTTGTAATGACAAAATTGGAAAACCACAATTATGATCAACTTGGAAAAAGACCTAGAAACAAAAAATGAGTTGAATTGAGGACGATTGCATGGATCTCAATGTATAAAACTAACATATCTAAGGTGTTCATAAGAAAATGTGGGTGATAGAAGCTATGCAGGGTCCAATGTGAAGGGAAAGGGTTTAAAAGAGCCAAATATGTGATAAGACATGACAAAAACATTACTTATACCAGAATTAGGTGTTTATAATGGAATAAAAGTATTCAAAGATTCGTTTACAACATCTAATTCCTCAAATATAAATTTATTAGATGTTTTCATCTTATTTTGTTCCTCTCTAGCAACATAAATCATGACATCAATTTCTATAAGAAATAATCAAATAAAAATTTCAAAGCAAGTTATCTCATGTGCACTCATAGTAGTACTTTTTGTAACACAACCATTCCTAGTGATGTCATCACAAACATTGTAATTCATAACATTAGCATAATGGGCATCTATATTTACAACATTTGCATTTTAATCATTTAGATTTGTACCATTTACATTATCATCAATATAAGGAGTATGTATTTTATTAACATTCAACATTTATTTATCAAACAAGCATGAGTACCAAGTAAAGGAATTTGAATCAAATTAATATGTTTACCAATAAATCTATCACTTTGCCTAGTAGGTGTCTTAGATATAAATTTATTAATTGCATAAGATAGAAACATAGAACATGCAATAAGCTAAGGATAATGATATCATAATAAAAAAACACAACCCTATAAAAATTAGATTTGAAACCACAATAATGGAAAAACCTAAATGAAAAGAGAGCATGAAACCTTAAGGTTAGGTGCAAGAGGGATTAAGAACTCACCAAAAATGATGAAAACCCAAGGTTTGGTGCAAGAGGGATTGATTTCACCAAAAGGGATGAATCCCCAAGGTTGGGTGCAAGAGAGATCAAGTTAACCAAAAGAAACCCCAAAGTTAGATACAAGAGGGATCAGATGCACCAAAATGTAAAGCGTGGAGGGCACAAAATTATTCAAAACACTATGCCAACCATGTATTAAAAAGACCTTATGAAAATATTAAAAAATATAGTAAATAATATCTTTTAAGGGATAGGCATTGAAATAATGAAAGTACCCTAATAAATTGACAATTGAAAATATGAAAATAGATATGTCCCTGATTTTGACTCACCCAGATTCTAACAGAGACTAAAAGTGTATGAAATGAAATCTTGGATTAGTGCATAAGAGTTTTTGATGGGTCATTTAACACACCAACTTATGTGGGATATAAATCTTCCCAACCTCTCCTGAAAGGAAACCAAAAATCCCTCCAAGGTTTATTATTACCAGGTCATGGTATTATTGTGTAACCTAGTAGTTGATGTGAAATTGTTCCATTTCAAAAGGCATGTTTGGGATAAGTTTTAGATAAATGTTATATGATGTAAATATTATGGTTTTCTTGCCCAATAAATTAAAAAATGTGTATTTGGCATCGAAACGTAGTTGATTTAATGCATGTGTTCATTTCATACATTCAACAATGTGTAAACAAAAATAAACAAGGGTTTACAATCAAGCCGAACATGTAAACATAGATTAAAATAATATATAATCCAACCCTAAGCTAAAAATAAAGTGAAATAAGAAAATAGTGATCTTGTTTTGCAATAAACATATATATGATCCGCTTGATTGAATGGAACCCACAAAAATAAATTTATCATCTAGCTAGCATTCACACAACCATGAATGTAGATAGTGAAACAGTCTAAGGATAAGCAATAGGAAGAAGAAGAAAAAAATCCACCATATACACATATGTAGGAAAGGAATAAAATTCTCCATAATTTTGATTAATAGATGATTACTTGAGAATCATAATATTTAGGTCGATTACAATTAATGGGATACAAATCAATGCCTTAAAATAACATTGCCCACCATAAAAATCTACCTAGAAAGTAAGTAAAAAAAATAAGTGTCTGGTCCTCTACACTAGATTACAAATTAAAAAGAATTAGCACCTACAAAACCTCTTGACTAGACATAAATAGAGATTTTGTCAAAAGGGGGAAGCACTTTCCCTCCCAAAGTTAGTTGAGTTCAAATTTGAAATGCACTTTCCCTCCAATTGGCACTACAGACCAAAAGTATTAATGGCAACACCTTTTGACAATGTGAGAGATATTTCCATCTTGAAAAGTGAATTCCCTATCATTTTACCTACAAAAATAGAAAATAAAACATATGAATTCTCTAAAAAATGAAAAATATAGCTAACTCATTAAACAAGTAGCTTATAACAATAACAAAGTCTTGATACAAAAAAAATTAAAAAAATTTAAACCATGCACTTATCCTAGGTGAAACTTATTTTATAACGATAGGGTTGAAACCAGATTTCCAATGCCACAAAAAATATCGAAAATAAAGTTGTGATTCAAAATTTATGATAAAAAAATCATTCACACATACACCCCTAGACCATTTTGTGCTCTCCAAACTTTTCCTGCACAACGTGCACACTTGTCCCAACTTTCATAATACCATTCAATACTTTGGGAGGCTCTACACACTAGATAATGTATTAAGACTTAATCATGCACATAAACTTAAATACACTCAAAATGATGCTCACATATATGTGAAAAGAAACTAACCACACAAAATCAAGGCAAGACTGTGAAATTCAAAACAAAAAGTGACAAAAGTGATATATTTAAAAATTCCATTTCCTTCATATGAAACCTACACCAATGTGAAGCTAGTAAAACTAGATTTCTAACATAATAGATGACATCAAAAATGAAAGTGTGATTCAAAAAATATGATAAAAAAGCATTTGCATGACACCTTTATACCATTTCACCCTTTTGGTGCTCATGCAACACAACTTACACAATGACTTGGATCAATTCACCCTTTTGGGGATCACTCAACACAACTTACACAAGGGTATAGACCAATTTGCCTTTTTCGGGATCACTCAACACAACTTGCTTAAGGGCATAGACTAATTCACACTTTTGGGGCTCACTCAACACAACTATCCCAAGACCATTTTTTCCATGTAAAGGCCTTCTCGTACGTTCAAAACAAAGGTAAAAAACTCATTTTCAAACTGTTAGGTTGTGGAGCTAAAAGCTTCACTGATGCAGACATGGAGGAGGTTGCTGAGAGGTTGTTGAGTTGCAGAGCAACCGACGTCGGTCTGATCAGTCGATGTCAGTCATATACAGTGAGAAGAGCAACCAACGTCGGTTACCTCCAGGCAGACAGGGACTGACATCGGTCGCCTGTGCGGTTCTAAAACTGTCGGTTGCACGAATAATTAGTTAACGAATCAGTTGTTTGCATGTAGAAGGCCAATTATAGACTTGAAGCTGTGGATCTAATTATTGTAATTAGATGTCTAATTATTGTTTGCATGAGATCTATATAATAGACTCATGGGTTGTATTGTAATGTGTGCTAGAGAGTAAGAGAGCAAATATTAGCTCCTTCAGAGTGAAGAGAGCAAGGTGTGTTCCTCCTAGTGCCACAGTGCCAAGTATGGGTGCTGGTTTGGAGAATTAGAAGGATTCTTCATGTATGTAGGATCTTGGTCGGTAGGTGTGCAAGGCCACGTTTGGAGATCTGCATGGTAAGTAAGATCATTGATCTGTAGGTGTATGTGTGTGTGAGGTATAGGTTTGCAGGTCTGCAGAACCAGGTTGATCTACAGGTGGCAGAAGGATCAAGGTAACAGCAACACAACAGGGAGCAAGATCAGGTGGGATCTACTTGGAGTACGGTGTGTACTCAGTTGGAGAGCAAAGAGGAAGGCAAGGTAGTTCCTTCCAAAGTAAGATCATTTGAGTTGCAGGTTGTTGCAAGTTCATGGGAGATCTACTTGGAGTGTGTTGTGTACTCGATTTGAGTATGTGGGTATACTCGGTGTACTGGCAGTATTGTTACTGACTGGTTGACTGGTGGTGTTGTTACTGGCTGGTGGAGGTGAACAACAACTATGTGTGTGAGTTGTTTGTTGGGACCGTAAGAGAGAGAGTGAGCTCTTGAAGGTGAATTACTGAACACTTGGTGTGGGAAGCCTGTAAGGTGGGAAGAGTGTGGCGTCTCTTCATTTGTAATTCTTTTCTGAAAGAGTATTAATACAATTGGGTATTGTCTCTCATATTCTGTGTTATTTTTGAATTCTAGTTACTTGTTACTTCTGGTTTAATTCTGCATGTTAAGTTGCTTGTATATGGTAATCAGTTGTGCTTCCTAGATCCTAATAGTGGAGTCAGAGCATGTTTGTTGTTCTAGATTCCTGACAAAGTGGTATCAGAGCTAAGGTTGTAGGGAGCAGGTTTGTGTTGGATTACAGGTCACTCTCAAGGGTTTTTGATTGAGTGGGAGTATAGCAATGGCAGAAGAAAGTAAGCTAAGAATGGAGGAATTGAAAAGCATGAATGGTCGATTACGATGTTATGAAAAGAAAGAGCAGGTAAAGAAACATTGTTGGTTGGTAGCAGATCAGCATGAAGGAACTGAAGTAGCAGATGTTGCAGGTGTTGTTGCACAAGATGCTCTGGGATGTTCCTTGGATAAAGTAGAATCTTGGTTCATAGATTCTGTTGCCTCTTTCCATGCAGCCCCAATTAGAGGGGTTGGTGAGCCTTGTCAAAGTTTTTGAAAAGGGGAAGTGCAGCTGAAATTGTAGGTGGCCAACACATGGGTGTTGAAGAAGGTCATGCAGGTCCCAATCTTGAAGATGCGATTAATTGCTTCAGGAAAGTTAAGTGATGAGAGATGCACAGTAACTCTCACAGCAGATTCTTGGAATGTTACCAAGGATGCACTTGAATTAGCATGTGGTAAGAAAGCAGGTACTCTTTATCTACTTGCTTGTATTACTGAATCCACTTCTGTTGCATAGGTGTGGCTTTGTAGGCTTGGTCACATAAGTGAGAAGGGAATGGATGTTCTTAATTCAAATGGTAAGAGTTCAGCTTCAGAGAGCATAGACCGAGATTTTTGTAAGCAGTGGGATGCTACAAGAAAGGATTGGATTTATTGTAGGAAAAGGAAGATTGATGTATTTGATAAACTTAAGAACTGGAAAGCCTTGGTGTTCTTGGAGGATATGACAGATAGATATCATTGGATGGGGCTGAGTAACTCTGAGCAGGGCAGTTTGGACATGGGTATGATTCAAAGTAAGCTCGCGGATAAAAAGTCATCACTCACAGGCATACACAAGTACCGGCATCGGTCAAGGTGAATTGACATCGAACAGACAGGTACCGATGTCAGTCATGTGTAGACCAGAGGAGTCGGTAGTATCAGGCAGGTGGAGACTAATGTCGGCAAGATAAACGGTGTCGGTGACCTAGATAGTCGCATGGAACTGACGTCGATCGGATGCAGACTGTGTGGTGACCGAGGTCGGTCACTGAAATGGATTTTGGGCGGATAGCAAGCTGTTAAGGAGTCTCAAACGCCCATATGGAGGACTGAAAGGGTAAGTAAGCCTCAAATTCATTGTTCCTCTTCTTTATACTTTTAACTCACTGCAGAGCAGGAAGGATCCAGGAAATAGTGGGAGCATGGCATGAACAGGATGCAGAACCAAATGAGAGATTTGGTAGGGTTGCCAGCCGGTATGAAAAGCATTGAGAGACGAATGGATTCCTTGGTTAAAGAATAGAGAGAATGGATACGTGAGACGGAAGGCCAGGTCATTTGGTCTTGAGAAAGCTACAAGACAGTGGTACATGTTTGACAGGTGGATGACAAAGCAGGGCTTTAGTCAATGTCAGTGTAACCATTGTGTTTGTCTTACCAGGGTGGATAATGATTGAAACATTATCCTATTACTGTATGTGGCTGGTATGCTCGCTAGCAAGTTTGTACATACAAGGTTTTGTTGAGCTAAAGGTAAGGTTAGTTCAGTGGTTTGCCATGAAGGATTTGGGAGCAGCGAAATTCTTTGGCATGAGTAATCCTAGAGACAAGGAGATCACAAGTTGATGTTGTCACAAGATGATTGTGTGAAGGTAGTGCAGGATGCAGAACATGGCAGCACACCTATGGATGGACAGTTCACAGAACAGGGTCCCCAATCACATGATGAGGTTGAGTACATGTGTACTCCCTGAGTTTTCCCAAGTAGTGGGAGCTGTCAAAAAGTTTGGAGCCGATCCTGGAAAGAAGCACTGGAGGGCAGTTCAGTGGATTCTCAGGTATCTGAAAGGGACCAGTAGCAGGTTGACATGCTATGTAGGGTCAAGTTATTTTCTACATGGGTTTGTAGATGTGGATGCGGCAGGTTACTTGGATGACAGGAGGTGCACCATAGGATGTGTGGTGGTTGGTCTTCAGGATTGATCTTGAAGAGGGATACAAGCCAAGAAATAGATTAGACGGGGTACAGGTATAGGTACAGTGCAGCTATTTATCTCCAAGTGGGAGATTGTTAGGTTGTGGAGCTAAAATCTTCACTGATGCAGACATGGAGGAGGTTGCTGAGTTACAGAGCAACCGACGTCGGTCTGATCAGCCGACGTCGGTCATATACAGTGAGAAGAGCAACCGACGTCGGTCATGGATTGGCCGACGTCGATCACCTCCAGGCAGATAGGGACCGACGTCGGTCGCCCGTGCGGTTTTGGAATTGTCGGTTGCACGAACAGTTAGTTAACGAACTGGTTGTTTGCATGTAGAAGGCCAATTATAGACTTGAAGTTGCAGATTTAATTATTGTAATTAGATGTCTAATTATTTTTTGCATGAGATATATATAATAGACTCATGGGCTGTATTGTAATGTGTGCTAGAGAGTAAGAGAGCAAAAATTAGCTCCTTCAGAGTGAAGAGAGCAAGGTGTGTTCCTCCTAGTGCCACAGTGCCAAGTATGGGTGTTGGTTTGGAGAATCAAAAGGATTCTTCATGTATGTAGGATATTGGTCGGTAGGTGTGCAAGGCCACATTTGGAGATCTGCATGGTAAGTAAGATCATTGATCTGCAGGTGTATGTGTGTGTGAGGTCTAAGTTTACAGGTGTGCAGAACCAGGTTGATCTGCAGGTGGCAGCAGGATCAAGGTGATAGCAACACAATAGGGAGCAAGATCAGGTGGGATCTACTTGGAGTACGGTGTGTACTCAGTTGGAGAGCAAAGAGGAAGGCAAGGTAGTTCCTTCCAAAGTAAGATCATTTGAGTTGCAGGTTGTTGCAAGTTCATGGGAGATATACTTGGAGTACATTGTGTACTCGGTTTGAGTATGTGGGTATACTCGATGTACTGGCAGTATTGTTACTGACTGGTTGACTGGTGGTGTTGTTATTGGCTGGTGGAGGTGAACAACAACTCTATGTGTGAGTTTATTGTTGGGACCGTAAGAGAGAGAGTGAGCTCTTGAAGGTGAATTACTGAACACTTGGTGTGGGAAGCTTGTAAGGTGGGAAGAGTGTGGCGTCTCTTCATTTGTAATTCTTTTCTGGAAGAGTATTAATACAATTGGGTATTGTCTCTCATATTCTGTGTTATTTTTGAATTCTAGTTACTTGTTACTTCTGGTTTAATTCCGCATGTTAAGTTGCTTGTATATGGTAATCAGTTGTGCTTCCTAGATCCTAACAGTGGAGTCAGAGCATGTTTGTTGTTCTAGATTCTTGACACAAACTAAGTGTAAAATATGAAAAGTTCTTGCATGGACTTGGTCTACACAATGAAGACATTTTTAGGACTCGATAAAGCATGTAAATCAAAATATGCTTAGAATGGCACTAACATTTATGAGTGAGCAATTGAGCACATGAAAGAAAAGTAGGATTCAACTTGGACTAAAGTAAGTAAGGATAAACTCCAAAATACCAAATCAAAAAAAGGTACCATGATTTTAGGAGAAAATAGGGCTTATGTTTTAGCAACAATAAATGGTGATTCTAGTGGAAAATACTCTTGAGTATTTTGAAATTAAATAAATGTGTCTACAAACCCAAGATCTATGGCCTAATATTATACGCATGAAACATGAATAAATTTATGAAAGGGTAAGATAAGCATTGGCTATAAAATTAAATTTGATCTTCACATTGACTAGCGTGTGTGTATATGCATTCATTCCCTTTCAAAGACTTCATAAAGAATAATTTTTACAAGCTAGATCATCAAAGTAGTGAATTATACCTTGGAATGATTTATGGAACATTACTTTGGTTCCAATTGGGCATCCATAGCCCCAATAAAGTTATCTTTGATTCCACTCAAGGCTTTGATCTATTGTTGACCAAACATACATAGCCCCAGTGGAGGTTGCTTGAATCATCTGGGAATTGAATTTTTCTAATAATTGTTTTGTATTTTCTTTATTTTTTTTCTTTGTTCTTTTGAGTGTCTCAATTCTGGGTTAGGGACCACCATGAAAACCAAGAGGTAGAATTATAGATTTTTCATTCTAAGTCCTGGTTGTAAAGGTTTTATTTAGACAAACCCATAAATCATTATGTGTTCTTTGTGTGAGGTTTCAAGAGAATAAATTCATACGTCAAATATTTTACCCAAGCTCACATAGTCACGAGTAAATCCATAACGCAAAGGATAACCCAGACCTTAGAAATTGAACTTGAAATTGAATCTTACATCATAAAACACACAAAGTACTTAAGCAAAAACTGTCACTGATGGTACTTAGCAACAAACCCATTTTCCTTTCCATGATTATTTACTACCCATTGGATAAAAAATAAATAGGACTAGACCAGAAAGAAGTAATGATAGAGGATGAACTAACAACTAAAATAACTAAAAACAAAAATCAAAAGAAGGAAACGAAAGTGGACAACAAAAAACTACATATAAGGCTACATCAGGCCAACTCATATTTACAACAGTGTTGTCCTTTTATCTCATGGACAATATCCCAAAGACTCTTATTCATGATTTTCTCACTTAGATTTGAGAAATGGCTAATACAATCACAAGGTCATTCTCCACTAAATAACAATGCATGTACCTCATTAATATCAAGAGGAAGGAAAGTGATGCTGACACTTTTGTAGGATTCATGGCAGAGAGGGAATAACCAATAATTAACTTGGTGATCAGAGTCCTCAAAGAGCACATCTTTTCTAGGTTGGGTATTTCAATGACTTTGGTCTATGATAACACTTATGTTCATCCCTCTTCATAGTTCACTATGTGGGTGCATGTGCTTGGTTCAATCTTCAAGTTCTTCGGCTTTGGTTCAATCAGCTAAGTTCAATGCAGAGTTCAATCGCCAAAGTTCAAGGCCAAAGTTCAACGCCTCCAGTTCAACGTGCAGGATCAAAAGCAAAAGCCAAAAGGAAATTTCCAAGGATGGTGACGTCTTGGATGTCATCAACTTTAAGAAGGCGAACTAGCCGTTATTTTTCAAATGATGATGGGTGTGCGGACTTCAAATTTAAGCCAGCAAAAAGGCTATTTTTTTTAATGCCCAAGTGCCAACCATGAAAGGAGCCCAAGCAATGCAGCGACCCACCCAGAGATAGCCCTGAGGGCCGAAGGAGCCAGAAGAAACAAGATAGGGAAAAGACAAAGTGCCAGGTGTAGGAACAGATAGATAGTCTAAGTGGCGAAGGGAGGCATCGGTTCAAGAAATTACTCCAACAGATGACACAGTGCCTGCGAATTGACCATTGGGAGGTGCAAACAGCTAGCAGTGTAACCAGTTTTCTTCATTTCACATTTATGAGTAGACAAGCCATGTAATCACCTTGAAGAAGCGGCCTTACAAGCAGACAAAAGGGCACAACTCATTGATGTTTTGAGCGGCTTGTTCTTCCCAATGATCATAAGGCACATGGGTCACTTGTGAAAAGGGTGCCAAAAGGCCTCCTTTCTTCTCCTATATATTGAGGACTTGTCATTTGAGAAAGAATCTTCCACATTTGTAAGGCGTAGCCTTGGCAAAATTTTACCTGAATCAATAAACGCATTTTTTACCTCTATCTTGGATAGATATATCTGTGTATGTCTTGAGTGTTAGTTTGTGTTTAGTCATTGTTTCTTGATGCTTTCACAGTTCCAATACCAATGTATCTATTGTCTACAAGGTGCCATTTCTGTAGCTGATAAGGAGAGTTCTATATGGAAGTGTAGAAAGAAAAGAAATTACCTTATAGTGTGCCTTCCACAGCACCTTGGTGGATCTCTATTTATGTATTTTCATTAAAGCCTCCCTGTCAAGCTCTTGCAGCCTAGTCCTTCTGCCAGTTTGAAGTGTATGTATGTGTTTGTCTGATTTTAAGAAGGTGAGAAGGTCAATTTATTTTGGTGCATCACCTCTTTTAGAGTAGTTTGTTTTCCTACAATCTTTCTCCCTTTTCATCCCCCCCATTATATATCTATATATATGTATATGTTAGCACTTACTAGAACAAATCAGATGCATCAAAGGGAGCTAGCCCTTACCTAGAGACTCTCCCCTCCAACTTCGCTGGTCCCATAGGTGAGAGGGGAGTTTCCATAGTTGCGAGAAGAAGGCAGGAGCTTGGCCTCCTGCCAAGGGTGCAATCTTCTGCGTCAACAATTTTGGCACGCCCGATGGGACCAACTAGGACAAGTTGTGTCCAAAGAGTTGAAGAATTTTTGGTGTGTTCTTTAACCGACCAGCCTTTGGAGGCTTTTGCATCAACACCAATGTCGACTCTGAGTTGAATCTGCTGGTTAAGCAGCCTGGTGCCATCAAAAATCTTACTTTTATATGTATAATTCTTTTGCACAAAATCATGGACCTTGTATTCCTTCATATGACTATGATCAGACTCAAGATGTTTAGAGAACCACCCCAAGCAGCCCTCCTAGTTTCCCTACAACATTAAGGGAAATGGCCCTAGAGTTTGAGAAGCAGACGATGGAGATTGATAGACTAGAAGAGTAGTACAGCTATTAGCAGCAGCTGATGTATAAAGAGGAGTGTTTGTTTAGGCAAGCACAGGCCTTGCAATCCATGGAGGAGGAGGTAGCAAAATGGAGAAATCCATTTATTCAAGGCAATCAGCCTTGTGTGGCCCCTCCTATTCTGAAAAAAGCCCCCTCTTTTGCACCAAATCCTTTCTATCAATAGCACTCACCCACTCCAGCTCATCTGATGCATATGCTCCCAACCCCGTGTGCCTGGCTTTCTAACACCAGAGGGCATTAGAACAACCTCCCATGGAGATGAACCTTCTAAACTCCTTAGATCATGAATCTTCCATTGGGAGGAATACCACCAGCCAGCACGTCCCTCTTCTAAAGACTCCTCCAGTGCATCAACAGTCTCTTCCTTGCAATCCCTAACCTCCCCAAGTCTTTCAACGTGATGTGCAGATTCCAAGTTGGAGGAAGGAATGCCAAGAACCAGCCTAGAGCTTTGAAGAGGATGATGCTGGTGACCTCCAAGAAAGACTCTTTCAGGATAATCTAGCCAAGCAAATTGAAGATTTAGAGGCTAGGATGAGACTGCTTCTTGAAAGAGAGATAAAACTTCCAGACCTCATGGAGGAGCCCCAGGACCTTGGAGAAGACAAAGTTGCTGCCTGTTCACAGGAGCAAAATTCCAATTCTGAGATCCTAAACTAGGGGAAAACAGTAGAATCATGGGGCAGGAAGGAGGAGAAGAAAGGTTTTTCTTGAAACCTTGAAGAAGCCAAAGCTGCTCCTGCTCATGATGATGTTGGTGACCTCCAAGAAGGGTTCTTCCAAGAGGATCTAGCCAGGAGAATTGCAGAGTTGGAATCTAGAGAGAGATTCCTCAGCCAATGCGTGATGGATGGTTCAGACCAAATGGCACATTCTATGTCTGAACACACCCCATCTACACACTTCCAAGAGAGCTATCAGGCTGCACCTGATATAGATGAAGTGCTAACCAAGTGGAAGGAGGAGAATCATTCGATTCTAGCTCAAGGACTGCCTCTTCTTTCACGTGTTTTTCCCACTTCACCCCTTCTCAAGGAGGAACCTATTTTGTGAGAGGCAGGTGAGGAGCAGAAGATCCAATCTATAGTTCCCCAAGAGGCTGTCATGAGCGACAACAAAGAGGAAATCATCATTGATGCTTCTTGTGAAGACTCCATCGGTAATGGAAAAGATGCAAGTCTTGCATATATGTAGATGTTCTAGCAATACGAGGAGGAACAAAAGCATGGTGAGCTCTCTTCCCCCTTGTTCGATGAACTTCTTTGCTATTTTGATGATGAAGACGACTACGTTGAGGAGCCTGAGTTGGAGGAAGATCAGGAAAATATCTTTGAAAATCTAGAGACCCTGATCTTTGAGGAGGGAAAGGAGAGGTTTGTCTTCTTGGAGGAATGCCTTGAAGAAGAAAGCTTTGAACAAAGAGGCGATGTTCTGTGGGATGAGCAATCAGTTTGTGATTCCATTTCAGACATCACAACTATCACCCTTCTTCAAGAAAGCCAAGAGAAAACAGAGGATGAGTCTGACAGAGCCTACAACAAGGCAGAAGGAAACATGTCAGACCATGATGCATTGCAAGGAGAATGTGCATATCAAAGGGCTAACGGTGATGAGCCAACAGCCATTGATTTCTTGGTGAAGAGCACCAACATGAAGAACCAACATTCAACAAGCTTCCAAGAACAAACAGAGTACACATATGTTGGGGGCATGTTCGAATCTGATTCACTCAGATACCAGCCAAACTAGGTGACATGCAAGAGGAGCAAGTCACCAAATATCTTTTTCATTCAGCTACTTGCCTGCCACCATAAGTCTTCTTTCTAGGAAGGGGACTTAAGAAGTTTTCCCTTTGATTTAGGAGGGAATCAAAAATACCTGGTTAGCTATATATAGTAGGTTGCTTTTAGTTTTCTTCCCTTGTTTTCCCTAAGTGTTGTTTGCACAAGTAGTTTTATTAGCTTTGTATGTGTTTTTTCTTTTCCTCTTGGAGTGAATCTGCGTGATTGATTCTGGAATTTATTAGGGCTATTTTTGATTTTAAAGTTACAATCTGACTTCGTGCCCAATGGACTTTTAAGGCAATTGGCTTCTAAGCATAGCAGGCATGCTTCCCCTGGGAGGCGCCAATCTATTGACCGTTTTTGCCCAACAGGGCAAAAAACCAGTCACCTTCTTCCCCTGCTGTTTAAGGCCAATTCATTTTTGATTTTGCATAAGTCCAGGAGTTTCTACAGACTCTATAGGTGCTTGGTTCAATCTTCAATTTCTTCGGCTTTGGTTCAATCAGCTAAGTTCAATGCAGAGTTCAATCGGCAAAGTTCAAGGCCAAGGTTCAATGCCTCCAGTTCAACGTGCATGATCAAAAGCAAAAGCCCAAAGGAAATTGCCAAGGACGGTGATGTCTCGGATGCCGTCAACTTTAAGAAGGAGAACTAGCTGTTGTTTTTCAAATGATGACGGGTGCATGGATGTCAAATTTAAGCCAGCAAAATGGTCATTGTTTTTTTTTAATGCCCAAGCGCCAACCATGAAAGGAGCCCAAGCAATGCAACGACCCGCCCAGAGATAGCCCTGAGGGCCGAAGGAGCCAAAAGAGACAAGATAGGGAAAAGACAAAGTGCCAGGTGTAGGAACAGATAGATAGTCTAAGTGGCGAAGGGAGGCATCGGTTCAAGAAATTACTCCAACAGATGACACAGTGCCTGCGAATTGACCATTGGGAGGTGCAAACAGCTAGCAGTGTAACCAGTTTTCTTTATTTCGCATTTATGACTGGACAAGCCGTGTAATCACCTTGAAGAAGCGGCCTTACAAGCAAACAAAAGGGCGTAGCTCATTGATGTTTTGAGCAGCTTGTTCTTCCCAATGATCGTAAGGCACATGGGTCACTTGTAAAAAGGGTGCCAAAAGGCCTCCTTTCTTCTCCTATATATTGAGGACTTGTCATTTGAGAAAGAATCTTCCACATTTGTAAGGCATAGCCCTAGCAAAATTTCACCTGAATCAATAAACGCATTTTTTACCTCTATCTTGGATAAATATATCTGTGTATGTCTTGAGTGTTAGTTTGTGTTTAGTCATTATTTCTTGATGCTTTCACAGGTCCAATACCAACATATCTATTGTCTACAAGGTGCCATTTTTGCAGTTGATAAGGAGAGTTCTATTTGGAAGTGTAGAAACAGAAGAAATTACCTTATAATGTGCCTTTCATAGCACCTTGGTGAATCTCTATTTTTTGTATTTTCATTAAAGCCTCCCTGTCAAGCTCTTGTAGCCTGGTCCTTCTGCCAGTTTGAAGCGTATGTATGTGTTTGTCTGATTTTAAGTGTGAAGGTGAGAAGGTCAATTTATTTCGGTGCATCACCTCTTTTAGAGTAGTTTGTTTTTCTGCAATTTTTCTCCCTTTTCATCCCCCCCATTATATATCTATATATATGTATATGTTAGCACTTACTGGAACAAATCAGATGCATCAAAGGGAGCTAGCCCTTACCTAGAGACTCTCCCCTCTAGCTTCGTCGGCCCCACAGGCGAGAGGGGAGTTTCCATAGTTGCAAGAAGAAGGCAGGAGCTCGGCCTCCTGCCAAGGGTGCAATCTTCTGCGTCAACAATAGCAAACCAGTAAAGAGGTGTTTTTTTCTAAAGGAAGGTGTGTTGGTCATTTTTTATGGGTTTCTACATATTGTGTGCAGTGTTTGACAATATTACATGTCTTATTAGTTGTGTATCACTTCTCTCTCAAGGTGTTTCAATGATTTGAGACATTTTAGCTGTTTTATCTTATTTATGGATTGCTTACTAACTTCTTTGACATTCTAATCATGTGGAGCTAAGTGTGGGAATTATATTGTCTTGTTTGACATAGCGTAGGAGTTTTTTTGTGGCAATGTGCCAAAGAAAATAAGGCATTCAAAAGCAATGTGATAGTTTCCAAAGATAGCGTGGAATTATCCAAAGGTAACATGATAATCTCTCTTAGGCATGTAGCAATTATAATTTTCTTTTGTATGGTAGCATTCTTCTTCAAAGGTGCCCAAAAGTCAAAAAGTGAACTTTCCAAAAATAAAAGAAAGAGGCTATACATCTTGGTATTCTAATATTGGAACAAAATTAGACAAATTAGGGAGAGGTATAATATTTTGAATTTTTTTTCTAAAAATGAAATTTCATTTAAATGTCCTTTTTCAAAATTTGAAATCATTAAAATTTGGAGCAATTTTCAATAAAATTGCCTTGAGCAAGTTACTCTAAGCGAATTTGGGAAAAAAAAATCAAATTATACAATTTAAAGAGAAATAAAGAGAGCTACTCTTTTACCCATTTGTTATTATCGAAAAATGTAAATCTAAAAATCAAGAAAATTGAGTATATTGATGTATGAGGTTTTCTTTTTAATTTGGTGCTAATGATAAGGCATTACATTTTCACATATCATTTTGGTATATAAAAAAGGGGACGATTTTGGAGTGATAAGGAACCAATTGGGGTTAAACTCAAAACCTCCAAAACTCAAACAAAAACCATGCATTCCATCAAATATATTATTGGCACAACATTGATAGATAAAAATAGTTGGTTAGAATGGTCTTAGCAAGTGGATAACACACTCATCTTCAATGATCTATGGTTTGATATTTGTGATGGGGAGAAATAACCAGTTGAACCAACAGGGAATGCAAAGGATATTCAGACATAGAAGTAACAAAACTAAAAATCACTGGCCTTGATGAGGGCCTCAGTGAATGAAGTTGTGTTTCTCATATTCAGGGGCACAATACTCCATGAGAAAAATTTCACAAATTGAAGGAGCTATATGGTTCCCACTCAAAGTTGGAATTCATTCAATTACAGTTGAAGATGTTTAACCTAGATTTGAAAGATGGTGATGTGATTAGATTGGCTTCAGAAATACATGCTATCAAGCATGATGTAGAAGTAACAGGTGTCAAAATATACATCTATATGACCACATATATAAAATCTATTCTTCCCAACTATTGAACCTACATGGAGTCTATAGAAGCAAGCAATCAGTTGAAGACTCTCACATTTGATCAATTGGTTGAAAAGATGGCAAAAAGAGAAAAGGCCTTTGGAAGAAAAAATGAGTCCACAATAGGTGAAAGTGTGTGCTATGTCAAATCAAATTCTTACAAAAAATCCAACAAGGCCACTTCTCTAAAAATGAATGCAATAACAAGTACAAGGGAAAATGTGGTAAAAATAAAAATCATGGCAGTCAAAATAAAAAACAAGATGATAAACAAAACCTCTACTGTGAACTGTGTGACAAAAAAGGAAGTCATGAGACTCGTGAATGTAGAACTCCATGGGATAAAATTGAAGCATACCATAAGAATAAAGAGGGAAATTCAAATAAACAATCAAAAAAGTCAAACTCAATTCAATTCACCAATGAATATGTGTTTTCTAGTACATATGATGAAGTTAACAATGTCTTAATCAGTTCTTCATGGTTTGATGTTTGGGTTCTTGATATTGGTGTCACTCAACATATGACTTTCTGAAAATACTTCTTTTAGGAGTACAATGAAGAAATTTGTGGCTCAATATACCTCATAAATAGATCAAGTCTACAACCATATAGAAGAGGTATAATCTGAATCAAGTGTCCAGGGCTTCCAAATTTCAAACTTGAAAATGTTCTCTACTTTCCTCAATTGAAATGAAACTTGTCATCCATAGTGCTGATAAGGAAACAATGCCATTCTATTCAATTGGATAATGGTGATGTCACAATCAAGAGAAAAAGTGACAATGTATCTATCTTGATTGGATATGAGGAAAGGAAACTACTCAAACTCATAGGTGAGACATTAAATTCAAGAAATTATGCTCATCTCATGGAAGAAAAAATGTCTCCAAATATTTTGTGGCATGCTAGATACAATCACACTCACTATAACAACATCTATGTATTGTAAAAGAATTGTGTTATTGGCATGCCTACATTGCCTGCAAAATCAAATGAAAAGTGTGAAGCCTGCATCTTGGCTAAAAACGTAAGAGAATAGTTCCCAAAGTCACAATGGAAAGCTGATAGAAAAATGCAACTGGTTCACTTAGACTTGTGTTCTCTTCCAATTATCTCCACTGATGGTCATAATTACTTCATGTTGTTCATTGATTACTACAACTAGATAACATGGATATAATTTCTAAAGAAAAAATCAAAATCTTTTGAGACTTTCCAAAAGTTTCAAAACATGATATAAAACGAAGTTCAAACCCACATCGAGACGTTCAGGATAGACAATGGTAGTGAATACACTTCAAACAAGTTTGAATCCTATCTTGAGAAAAATGGGATCAAATATCATCTCACAATTCTTCACACTCCATAATAAAATAGAGTTGTAGAAAGGATGAATAGAACTATGATGAATATGGTTTGTGATATGTTGTACTTTAAAGGGGTAAATTTGCACTTTTGAGTCAAAGAAGCTAAAATAGAAATATAACTCCGCAGTAGATCACCATCAATAGCTCTTGAATCCAAGACTCCATATGAGATGTGGTGTGGTCACCTTCTTCATTGCAACATCTTTGAATTTTTTGATCCACTTTTGATGCATTAATTCCAAAGGAGAAGACAAATAGGTTGGACTATAGGAGTAAAAAATGCATCCACTTGGAATATTCTAAATCCTCCAAGGTATACAAGGTCTATGATGAGAAAGAGAAGAAGTTTTTTGTCGTAAGAGAAGTTGTATTTTGTGAGACTACAAAGGACAAAGAAAACATTGATCGATAGTTGAGTTGACTTGATAAGTACACAATGTTTGATGTCTATAGAGAGAGTGATTTAGATGTTCCAAACAATGAGTGGGGGACACAGTTGAAAATCTATTGATTTTATATTGTCTCCTATACATGAGATTGAAACCCTTCCTGAAGGAGAGAGTGAAACTTCATCAGACAATGAACAGGGCCCACCAAAGTAGAGGGCAAAAAGTGATAAAACTTCAAAAGATGAACTTGAAGCACCTAAAACATATAAATAGATGCTTAAGTGGGCCACTCAAACATTAAAATATTTAAAACCTAATAAAGTTGGGAAAACAAGTACTATAAGTGCACATGCAGCCACTTCAAAATCAAACAAGTCCCTTGAATAAATTCAAGATAAGATTGAAAAGCTCACCTTGAATGATTCTTTAGAATAAGAACACAATGTTGCATTTGACTCATAACCAACATCTTTCAAACGGGATGAGAAGCTTGAAGCTTGGAGAAAAACAATGAAAGATAAGTACAGTGCATTGGTAAAAAATGGGACTTGGAAATTGGTTGATCCTCCATATTGATGCAAATTTATTAGCTGCAAGTGAGTCTACCACAACAAATAAAAATATGATGTCTCACTTGACAAGCACAAAACAAGGTTTATCACAAAGATATGTGCTTAAAAAGAAGGAATTGATCAAAATGAAACCTTTGCACTTATAAAAAACTTGATTACCATTCGAACCATGTTGGCTTTTGTAGCTCACAATGGATGGAATGTTCATCAAATGGATGTCAAAATTGTATTCCTGAATAGTAACCTCAAGGAAACTATGTACATGACACAACCTAAAGGTTTTATAGTAAATGGACAAGAGCACAAAGTGTGCAAACTAAAAAAATCATTGTATGGTTTCAAATAAGGCCCTCAAACATGGTACGATAAACTAGTTGAGCACCTCATAAACATGAATTTCAAACATTTTGAGTTTAAAGATGCAACTTTTTTCGTCAAACAATTATATTTATGGTGGTGTATGTTGATGATTTGATCATCATAGGGAATAATGAATAATACACTACAAAGTTCAAATCAGAGTTGATGAAAATCTTTGAAATCACTGATTTGGGTTATCTTCATTGCTATTTGGGTATTGAAATAGTTTAAAAACTAAATTATTTATTCATCACTCAAAAAATTACTTAGTGACATTTTGAACAAGTTCGAAATGGAAGATTGTAAGCCTCTCAACACGCCCATGGAATAAAATCTCAAATTGACATCTGAAGATTCAATAGATCTAGTTGATGCCACTAAATACAAACAACTCATTGGAAGTCTGATTTATATGACCAAAACATGACCAGATATATCATTTATAGTTGGTGTCCTCTCAAGATTCATGCAACAACCCAGGGACAGTCATTGGGTAGCAATAAAAGGGTACTTAGATATCTCAAAGGAACATATCATTTTGGGCTCAAATACTTCAAGGCAGGTGACTTCAAACTGGTTGGGTATTTAGATTCTGACTAGGCTGGTGATCATGAAGATGGAAAGTCCACCACGAGTTTTTTTTATGAATTTGAAAATGACAGTTGTTAGTTGGAAATCCAAGAAGCTAGCAGTACTGGTAATTTTTTCAGCAAAAGCAGAATATATGATCACTTCAAGGCAACTAGAAAGATCTTGTGGTTCAGAAGGGTTCTTTTAGATTTGTAGGAGCAACAAGTTTTGTGAACACCTCTCATGGTTGACAACATTTCTATAATCCAGCTGGTAAAGAATCTAGCGTTTCATGACCGAACCAAGCATATCAATACCAAATTTATTTGATTCGGCACTATGTGAAAGACGACAGTGTCAAGTTGCAACATTGCCCTACAATAGAGTAACCAATAAACATCCTGATAAAAATGCTTGGACAAAAAAAAAATGAATAGTTCATAGGAATGCTTGGACAAAAAAAAATGAATAGTTCACAGGGATGCTTGGTTTGAGAAAGACCCTTGCAGATTAAGGGGGGATGTAACAATAATGTATATAATTGTTATTTCCTAGGTGTCTTTTATCTCCTTAAGTAGCTTTTGTCTTATTCAATAAGTTGTTTTTCTATACTTGTAGGAATAGGAAGAGTCATATTGAGAATGTGAAGTGAACAACAATTTTGACTTTTATATATTATAATGTTTGCTCTCTTTCAACTTAAGTCATGAAATAGAAATTTCATAGTTGTTTCAAATATAATTTACCCTGTCAGAAAACACCAACAGTTATGTGGCTAACAAGCAACAATTTTTTGTTTACTAATGGAAGGATTATGCCTAAGAAATCTTGATCAAATATCATCGTTATAGATTCTAGTGTCTACTGACAATGAAAAATATGGTTGAAAATGTTGATAAAGAATTGCACCGCCATTACAAATCCATATCTCATATTTACGATATCACTCGCCCTGCATACAAAGAAACAAACATATAATTTATCAAAAGATAAAAATTATACTTTTTTTTTATTTTAAAAAAAAGAATTATTCAAATTTTAAAAAAAAGGTTTCTTCATATTAAAGAAAAAAAAGTTATTCCCTTAAATATTCCTTTTCAAAAGCCAATTTCAGTTTACCCAAATTACTCTTCCTATGCATTAAACGTGATAGGGTTATTGACCAATTTCATTTCATGGTGCTCTCCACATACATTTCTTTTAAATTGGAACTTTGTTTTTAATTTGTCAATGCAAAATTTCTAATTTTTTTTCAAATAATAGTTTAATAATTGTGATGTTACTTGCGCGGAATTTGATGGTGTAAGACTGTATTAATCTTTTTTATTTAAAAGAGAAAACAATCAATTTGTTTGATAAACCAAATAAATCATTTTTTTATAAACTAAGGTGATTTTCTTTTAAGTAAATTGAATCATTTACAAAGCGAAATGTTAGGTATAGCCCACCAAAAACTATAAAAAATTATAAGATTTTTTTTTATTTTTAAATGTTTCTTCCTACTTTGAGCTATGAAGGGAAATATGGGGACCATTAAATTTTGTTCATGATTGATCTTAAAAATTTAAAAATTTAAAATAATAAATTCTTGTTCTAATATCACGTTTTATATTTGAATTTTGTAATGTGGAGTTAAAAGCAAAATTAAATTTATTATTATTTATTATCAATGTGGATTAGATTAGATTATTATTTTTTTTGGAATTTTACTCATTTATTTAATTATACTTTTATAATATTTTATTACCAAATATTTATTTATATATTTTTGATAATAATTATCTTCTAATTTTTATTTGAAGAATATATATTTTTAATGTTTTTTAATTTTTAATTTTAAGTTATTTTTGGTAAGTTGAAGGGCACTTCTATTTTTTATTTTCATTCACATCTTTATCATTATGAATACTTGTTAACAATGTATATTATTTATAAACTAAATTGAATACATAAAATTCATAAATGTTCCAATTATTATTCAAAGCAATTTTTGGATTGAAAAAGCATATTTTTATTAATAATACATGTTATATATCGTTATTTGTACAAAAACAATGTGTAGATGATATCACACTCTCAAGTATTATATCGTTCATATGATTAAGAAATAACTAAACTTTTAACTTATCATATCAATCATATCGATTCACACTCTCAAGTAAACTAAACTTTTAACTTACCATATCAATCATATCGATTCACACTCAAGTATTATATCGATCATATGATTAAGAAATAACTAAATTTTTAACTTACCATATCAATCATATCGATTCATAGTATTCATACAAAAAAATGTGTGGATAATATCACTCTCTCACGCATCATCTCAATCTCATGCTCGAGAAATAACTAAACTTTTAACTTATCATATCGATTCATATGATCTCTTTCGATGGGCCTAGCTTAGGCTTGAAATGTTGAGTTTCAAAGAAGTACAACACAATTATTCGATCTATTTTGAATTATAAAAAAATAAAATAAAATCAATTAAATTTGTATTATTTATTTGATTAATATTAAGCAACATTTTCATTTATTCATTTTTTTAAATAGCAATTACAATAGATAATATCTATTCAATTTAAAATACAGAACATAACTAAATAGAACACGATAAATAGCCCAATGCCAAGGCAACAAGGCATAAACATTAAGTCACAGTGACAATGAACAAGCGATGTGGTGGTAGATGATCATTTGGTTTGTCACCGTAACTCCCTAGCCACTTTTAGAACCCTAATATGTGGATTTAATATAGAGTCCTAACCATTATTTGCCTTATCTTTGTTTTCTTCTTCCATACGATCTCGTGAAGAAGGTGAAATACTAAAACCGAAGAGAGAAAACTTCCCTCACAAATCCCCTAACAAGTAGCATTTAACTGTGCATAACTAGTACCACCACCACTACGAACATTATAAGCCAATAAAATGTCATTCATAGAAAAACCCACTATGCTACTTATTACGAACAATACAAACTTCCCTCGCTAATCCCCTAACGAGTAGAATTTAATTGTGCATAACTACTATCACCACCACTACAAACATTATAACCCAACAAAATATTGTTCAGAGAGAAACCAACCTGTACCTTTTCCTAATACAAATATATTTTAATTATCTAATAAAAATTATTTTAAGTTATCTTTTAAAAACTACAAATTTTTCTTATTGGTCCCTTACATAATTCTTTAGAAACCATAATTTTTATATCGAAAAATTAACAATGAATCGCTCTCTAGTCTAAAGCGACCATTGCTAGCGTCCAAACCCGTTCTTTCATAATAAAAGGAAATAAATCCAGGTCTCAATTTCAATGGAAATCTATATATGGAGTGCCAATCCCTCTCCACGGAATGAGATGGCTCTGCGCGCACACAGCGGACATTTTTTTACTACGGCCAACTGCTGACAATTTTCATTTTCATTTAGTGTAAATGAACTTCTAGAGAAGAAAAAAGACGACCCATCACAACTTTCCTAATGTCCATGGAATGTGAGTACCCAAATTTAGTTAAATCGAGTCCCGATTTCCTGGATCTTCCCCATGCAATAATCTCCGAGATTTTTAAGCATCTGGGTCTCAAAGAATTATCCCAAGTTTCCTGTGTGTGTAGTGTCTTCTTTAAGCTCTCTTTAGATTGTCCTTCATGGAAGGACTTTTACTGCTACAGATGGCGGTTGCCCCACTTTACATACCCACAAAAGAAAACATGGAGGGAGCTCTACATGGAAAGACAAACCCGCAGCAGGGCTTTCATGGGGAGCTATAGAATAGATGCTCTGCACGGTCACATGGAAGGAGGAGTCAGAACTGTGTGCCTTGTTCCATGCCTTAATCTAATAATCACAGGAGGCTATGATAGGGTGGTTAAAATTTGGAACATGGAGGAAGCCCTGCCAGTTATGAGTTCAAGGCCTCTAAATTCCGCAATCAGAGCCATTGAAGCAGATGTGGGTATTCTGGTAGTTGGTGGCGATGATTCATCCATAGGATGCTGGAGAGCTGCAACAGAGGTAATTTCAACAAATCTTGTTTTTGATATTTGTGAGGAGAGCTGTGATATTTGTTTGTGGGGGCACAGTGGGCCTGTTACTTGCCTTGGGCTGGATGGTGATAGAATATATAGTGGGTCTTGGGATATGAGCATTAGGGTGTGGGATAGAGGGTCTATGGAGTGTGTTAAGGTGTTAAGGCACATGGATTGGGTGTGGTCATTGGTTGTTAGGGGGGGCAGGATGTTTAGCACTTCTGGGAGTGATCTCTATAGTTGGGATGTGGAGAGTGGGGAGCAATTGAGGGTCAGGTCTAGGGTCCATTTGGGTCAGGCTTATTCTGTGCAGTGCAATCAATCAGGGGAGTTTTTGTTCACTGGAGGGGAGGATGGAGTTATTCATATGTTTGATGGACGTTCTGATACTGCAAACTCAGGAGGAGGGGGAGAAGAAGAAAAAACACTCTTGTTCTCTTTGGTTGCTCATTCTGGCCCTATTTATTCTCTTGCATTTGAGGATCCTTGGCTTGTTTCTGCTTCAGGAGATGGCAGATTATCTGTGATGGATGTCAGTAAACATATGGAATCAACTCCAGATTACAGGTGGGTTTTGTGTTTCTTGACCCTTGACAATCCTCTTTCTTTGAGTGTTTCTGTACACCCGCCATGCAAATGTGTGTGTATCTTTCTCTTGTCGGTGTATTCATTTTTTTCTTGCTTCTCAGCCTCTATATATTCTCTTGAAAGTTAGACGGAAATTGGAACCTTGTCATTGCTAGGAACAACTTCAACAGCCTTGGAGTTACAGGGAATGTTTATATATGCATTATACCTAGACCTATTTGTGAGTTCTCAAGTCAAAATAAAAGCTTTAGTTTTGACCCTTCTCTCTGTATGTTAGTAGGCTTGACATAGCATAGGCAAAAGTTATTTTACATATCTGTGGTGGCAGATGAAACAGTTCCTAACCATAGAGGTCACTCCCTCTATGCTTCCTGCACATTATTTGACCTAAAATTTCTAGTGTGGGATTTTAGAAGTGAATACTTGGTAGAGAACCAATTATTTCAATCTAGTTTGGAACCTAGAAATTGTCAATTATATTTTCCAGTTAAGCAGGGTGAACATTGTCGCCTAAGCCTCCCTTCCAGTTTTCTGTAACTATTCTATTGCATGTTTGCTTTCGTGTTAACAAAAACATTTCACAAGTCAAAATGAGGATTCTATCGGGGCCCCTTTCCCAAATATTTGTCATCAGAACACAGCTGAAAGTATCCAATTGGCCCTTGAAAAAAACAACTTTTGACCACATCGCATCCAAATTGCAAAATACCCATTGAGCAGGCCAACATTACAAGTCTGAGCAAAAATGATAAGGCTATGGACTGGAAACGTATATAAATCGTGATTTTAGCCAGATCATATAATCAATTAAAGCTCAATAAATATTTTCAAAATATCTGCCCAATACTGATAAGCGTTAGAACATCCATACAACACAGATTAACATCCCTGATAAGACTACCCAACTTGAACAGAGAGACTTGGCTATTAACAACTGACAGAATAACAGAGAGCTATTTATTATTATTTGATATAAAGGACTGTAGGAAACTGGAAACTGCTGCATCCTTAACGTGTAGCTGAGCCTGTCATCATTATGTGCTGCAACTTCTATTAGGGAAATTCATCTTTGTCTCTGAAGAATGAATCAAGAGGCTTCAAGTTCAAATTGACAGGGACTTTAATCCTTACCTTCTCCATCAGAAACGACGGCATCCTACCTATACTGTCCTATTTTGCCTCAAAATTTGTGGACAGGATGTTGAGTTCTGCTGTACCTTGAGCTTTGCAGTCTTTAACTGCAGAATGAACAATACAAGAACTTCAACAGAATTTTGGCAATATAATGCACGTTTCTTCGAGTGTGGGTACTCCCTCTGTCCACAAACAAATTCTCCAATTTGTCTGCCTTCTTGCTTCCTTTTTCCTGCCTATCTTATAGCCAACTTTGACAATTTTCAGCAGTCATTTTCATGCAGAATTACTTTGAGTTCTTGCTGCCAACTCTTGAAGAAACTCCTCCTACTTTAGTATTTTTAGTTTCCATGCCTCTGCTGGAACTTAGTGTCTTATGTCCGCCACTTATCCCATTACCTGCAGAGACAATTTCTGTAAACTCCCAAACTTTCCACTGACAATTTAAACCCAATTGGTTGAATATTGTCCAAAAACAGTTTATTTTCCATCCATGAACTCCAACACCGTGAACGCAAAAGATTACAATTTGATCTGCTGAAAAGCAATGCCAAATATCTGACTTAAAGGGGGTAATCCCCACACCGAATATGAGAGATGTCTGTTGGTCAGGTTAATGCTAAGCTAGGAGGATTTTTGACATGATCTGAACACCACAGAGCAATAACAAACCAGATGTATGTTTTGAAAAAAAAAACCCAATTCCTAACTCAAAGGAACAGATACATCCTTGTCCAAACACAATACATGCAAAGATTACTAAGCAACATATAATAATGCAATAGATAGCCATTATAATTGATAACTTCATACCTATTTTCTGCATTGCCATTAGAACGCTGAGCTCAAATTCCACTTTCCTCAGACTGATTAGTCCAGCTTGTAGCCTCTGAACTCCTCCATTCTGCTAGAAAAGTCTGTTGCAGATCAGTGAACTTGTACCTCCACAGTGTGTAAAATTATGTAGGAAGTGGCTTGAAGTCTAGTCCTCCCCATGATTTTCTGATCTGTAGTAATTCTCCAACAGGCTTGAAGTGGCATCTCCACTCTCCACCTTTGTATTTGAGTATCATTGATGGGGTGTTGAGTAGGACTTCCCGCTCTGTCATGCCCTTAGCTTGGTGAGATGACAGGGCTCCCTCCTCTGAAGGATAAAATTTGATTTCACTATATCTATTAATAATTTTGTCTTTATAAAACTATTTTTGTCCCTCGCAAACTCTTTTTAGCCTCTAGAGATCTTAAGAATTAGGTTCATATATTGGGGGTCTAAATTCTCAGCTTCCTTAATTAAATACCAACCTTCTGTATTGTTTGTACGACCAATGGATTCATTTGCTATATGATCACCTACTTTTTTCAAAACTTCTCCTAAAATGAGTAAAAGAGGATGCAGGAAAACCTTTCTCTAGGATTAATAACCTTCTGCACAATTTAATCCTGTGCCCAATTCTCATTCTGATTCTTGTTTCTTATCATGTTCGCTGTGATCTTGGAGTTGCTTTCTACTTCCAAACTTGTCCAAAACTTAGTCAGGGCTGGGTGAATATCAAATAAAGTATCTTTAGCCTCCACGTAGTTTTGTGTTCCTATATCCAGGTCCAAGCTGAATGAAATGAGAGCCTTCTCATTTTAATACCTCTTCCTGCCTGCCCAGGGTTTCCCCTTGCAGCCCTATCAAAATTTAGCTTTACTTGCTATCGTTGAGGAGGATTCCAAGAGTCTTTCGAATTGACCATCCCATTTGTACCCTTACCTTTATTGGAGGAGCTATATTTTATTCTTGCTTGGTAACTATGTTCTGGTAGAAATTTTCTTTCGCGGCCTTTGGCTGTTAATATCCTTTTGTGATTGTTGGGTCATCGAAAATCTATCTTGTTACCTTTTCCTGATTATCAAGTTGCTGTAAATTGGATTCCTTTGCTATCACATTTCGTAAATAACATTTAACCTTTTTGTTCTCTCTTGTAACTTACAGATTTGAAATTTGTTATTCTCAACTTTGTTTCTGCAAACGTATTTTTACTTTTATTTTTTTATGTTGCCTGTCAAGTTTCTATATTTCTTATGATTTTGTGTGTGCCTTATTTTATTTCTCTTTATTGTCAGGTCTCTTTTAATTTGTACGAGGCTCTTATGAGTATGTTTTTATCTACCTTATTTCCCGTAAGCAAACCTGGAATTAGACTGCCGACTTGTTCAGTAAAACAAAGTTCTTCACAGCAATACTGCCAGCAACAATTCCTCCTACAAAGCATAAAATCATTATCCCCCCTACAACGCATAAAGGCATTATGCTCATTTTATTTCTTTATCAATATTCTTATCATTTTCTTTTGAGAAGTCAGAATTTCTGCTTTAGACCTATGAAGTTAGAAATTCAGAGAATTAAAAGCTGATTGGTTTAATGCGATGACTAATATTAAGTTACACACCTCAACCAAATTCTGGGTGGTGGGCAGAAACAACTACTAAATTTTAGGCTTGACATTTGTTATGACTAGAAATTTACTTTTCTTTTAACTCTTGCCTGTCAGGTATCTCTAATATGTATCACTTGTCTGCTGGTTTTTCTATTGAAATATGTTTATATCTATTACTGTTGTGTCTCCGTAGATTTTTCTTGCCTTTTTTGTCTCCTCAAATGTTTTTGTATCTGTCTGATTTCTGGATCTTCCTTTAGGCCATTGGCGTTTTTTAAATATGTTAATATGTGTTTTGTAGGTCCTGTTAAGCTTTTCTTATTTTACTTCTGCCTGTCTGTTTCAATGAACTTTTTATTTGTGTGAGCATAATGAATGAACCTAACAGAATGTTTTATACTGACCTACCATTTGAAGTGACCGTTGTTTTCTAGAGTATTATCTGGCAAATCCCATAAACTACTTGTTAGGTGGTAGACTATCTTGTTAAATAGTTGACCTAAAAGTAGGGTGTGTTTTGTACTTGTCTTTTAATATGACTTCTGATTCCAGTCAGGCAAAGATGCAGATGAAGTGCCACCTCCAGTCAAAGCAAATCCCAGAAAATAAATTGCAGCATATAGAGCCTTCACAGCGTATGCTCCACGGGTTCTGCAAAAATTTGTATTCCGTAGATATTGGTGCTGAGAGAATTGTTTGTGGAGGAGATGAGAAATTCCTGAAGATATGGGATTTCTCGCAGGCACTGGAGATAGAAAGGAGAGTGCAGGCCTCAAGAACCATCCACCCTGATAATTCATTGAGAATGAAGAAAAAGAAAGGTGCTTATCCTTACAAAAGAAAGCAGGCAGAATTTTTTAACATGGTAGCTAATGGAACCGATGTGGATGTTCCTGGAAGCACATTATGGCAAAGAGGCAGTGAAAGAAACTAAGTTAATATGTAGACTAGTGAGAGTCAAGACCTATGTTGGGGTGCAGCACATCAGGTCAACGTAATTCCCATACATTGTGAAATTATGGTTACACAACAATTACCTCAGCTGAGTTTGATCCTTCTACTTTTCCATTGAACAAACAAAGAAAGACACCTAGTATTGCAACCTACATTCCAGCTTAGCATATGTGCACTTCTATTCTAGAACTCTTGCAACAAGGGAAGCTTGAAAGAGGTTACTTTCTTCTTGATTTAGCAAAATATTTAATATTTAATGGGATGATATGCAAAGGTATGGGACAGATAACTGTACAATAATGCAGTGATGTGCACATAGCAAGTATTGGACCCTACAAGTGTAAATAACTAGATAGATCCGTGTAAAGATGACCTTATACTAATCGTTCTGATTAGTTAAGGCTTCACTCAGGCCTTTATACTTTGGAATGAACTTTAGATATTACTTATAGCAAGGAATTAATATTATTGATTATGTTCAGTACCTGTAGAGGTGCTTTATGAATGCATGTATGTATATTGCTAAACAATCTTGCATTGACTTGATCTGCCTGCTTTTCATTTTTTGAGCTGGTTAATCTTAATGGGCTTATATGACTTGATTTATATGTAGAGATCTTTAGCAGTGGTCTCGACAAGGTGGCAGCACAAAATTTATTGGTAGTGCAGCCTCTGAAAGCATTGGTATTGAACTTTTGACATGATTTGCATTCTAAGTGCATTGTTTGCCAATAAAAATATAAATTCATAAAATTAACAAATCTGATGTCTTCCGTACAAGTTGCATGGAATTATTTAGGTTAGACATGGACACTGAAAAATGTGTAATTAATTGACAACTTCACAAGTATTTACTTGTCAAGACTTCCATTTTGATAAAGTTTTTCTTAAACGAGAGAATTTTACATTACTGCAGGTATGTATATTAAGATTCAATGTGATAGATCCCGAACAACGCTCCCACTAGATACAAGCATTTCATTTTTCAGCGCAGGGGTTATAAAATTCTAATCAGAATTTTTCAGGAATAGGGTTTTTCAAAAATAGTTTTGGGAAAATTTTCCTAGCATCTCTCTTATTTGCATGGAAAACATGTATTTAAACTCCATAATATACTCAATCAACAAGTAAACATTCTTACCATGTACAATCTTGATCACTTGGAAAATTTTCTTTGGGTAGAAAAAGAAGATACGTTTTCCTGTTCGAAGCTTCTTCCATAGCTGACATCAGCATTGATACCTGTTCCGTCGCTACACTATCATGTGCAATGTAATGGATGTGGATAATGTCTAAAAATAGTGCAAAGTAAAAAAAAATGGAAAATGGATGTACGGTTAAAGCTTGAGTCATCTCATGATGTGCAGAATAATGATAGGGTTTAAATGTCATATGCTTACGAGATTGATTGGTCAAAGGTTTGTCGATTCACCTAAATTTGTCCGTGCCAGGAAATCTCTGAAAACAGTCTTGAATCATTTCTACAGTATGCCATGTAGAGTTCTAGACAATGGGGCAAGTTATTTGAGACGAGACATTTCAGATTTCTCACATCTGCCTATTTTTGACAGTAGGCAGAGGTTCATTTTTACTTGAATTCTATCAAGCGAGAGCCTGGTCTTCTTTTTCGAAATTCCTTCTCGGTCAAACTCCCCGTTGGAAAGGAAGGGCTTTGTGCCATTGAATGTTTGAACTTGTTCTTACACTTGGTTATTCTCCATCTCCATCACAAATACAGAACCTGACAGTCCTCTATATTCTGATTAATGTCATTTATGTTATCGTGGACGAAAGTTATATGATTAAGGAAGGAAATTTGAAGTATTAACCCAATCTTATACATATAGAACACATTAATTTATAACAGGATGGTTCCATGAAGGGGGGCAAATGCACCTATTTTACACTTTTTGGGGGTCCTATTAAATTTTTTCAACTGTTAAAAAAATAGAACATTTCCTTGAAAAATAGGAGTAATGGCTAGACATTGGGGTTAAGAATTTAGAGTATCCGAAATAAAATTTAGGCACAAAAAAATACGTAATTCTTTTTTTACATTCAAAACTCTTAAATTTACTTGTGTAGGTATAATTTTTATAGTATTTAAAATTCATGAGACCGTTTCACCGCATATCTATTCCTAAATAATCTATGCAACACCCATTAAATATTTTTACAGTTATAATACCATACGACTAGACTGTATGCAGTATGTTATTTCATGTTTTTTAAATAAAAAATATTTTACCTAAAATTATTTTTCCATTATGGAGGAGGCCTATATGTTACCATAATTTTCAAGAGATTTGTTACATATAAATGCACTACATTAAATACATGCACTACAATAAACCCTATGGTTATCTACCATGTAATAATAGTTTTTAGGTCATCTTGTCCATCTCCACATAAGCACACAATTCTTTTCCAGCTCTATGGAACAAAAATAATGCATACATTCAGGTCATGAATAATTTTTTTTCAAATAAATACCTTAAATAGTGTAGTGAGGATGATGGTTTGTTATACCATCTATTAAGGTACAAATCTTTTTAAATACTCGACACAAAGTCAAACAGATAGGTTTATGATAGTTTTTTGGGTGGTTTTGACAAATTGGATGCCCCTAGTCATGGTTGCTTTGCCAAATGAATGCTCAGATTTAGGTGAACGATTACTCATCAATTGCAATCAATATGTAAACCACAACATGGACAAATGCTGATATTTATGTAATTTGGAACTTCTCAATTAATTTTTTTAATATGATACACTAACAAAAATACTAATAGAAATTAACCAATTGTAGCCATATTTATGGTTCTAATAAAACACTAGCTACATATCTTAGATGAAGTTATGTAAAAGACATCAAGAGATATCATTCTCAAAATGTGTATATTGGATTTGTGACATAAGTAAGATAGATTTGCATAGATTTGTTTAAGATATGTATCCTAATAACATCTACATGTATTGTGTTTTCCTTTAAAATATAACATGAAACATTTCATAAAAATTTAAATGTGTAATATACATCACATTAAACGACAATAAATAAAGCATTTTTTTAGGTATTGAAAAACATTTTTGAAACTGGAGCTATGAACCGGAAAGTGGAGCTTTTACAGAGGTTGGAGTTCCAAACCAGTTTTGGGGCATAACAGGGGGCCTAGTCCCCAACAATAACAAACCAATAGAGAAATGTCCATGCATGAGATTTAACCAAAGGCCAACCAAGTGAGACACAATATTAAGCATTTAAAAAAATCATCCAAATGTGTAATATACACAAAATAAAATGAAAATTAAAAAATCATTTAATATTTATCAAAATGTGCCATGCATATCACATAAAATGTGAAACAATGAATTGTTTCATATTAAGAAAGAAATTTGTAACAAGATCTTACATTATTTATTTTCTAAGAACTTCAATCCATCTTCCTCAATGTTCTTTCTGGAAGGTTTTTTTTTTCATCTTTTCATAGTGGTCATACGTAAATGGTGGCAATATTCTTAGTCCTTCTAAAGGATTTTACACGAGAGACAACGACACATTTTAATCATGTTATTTCGTTTTGTCATATATCAATTATAGCTTTTGAAAGAGTCAAATTTTGTGATTTGTGTATTATCAATCCCCGAGTCAACTGTAAGAATGGTGTGTGTGTCCTCTTTGTATTGATGTAATTGGAATTGTTTTTTGAGTTTCATCTTCAAATGGTATTTTGTAGTAACTGTTAGATTAAACCAAAACATGCATTGGCGGTCCGTGTGGGGCACTCTCAGGTTTGTATATTATACTTCAAATATACCGTAGAGCTCCATTTACAACCTTGCATCCATCCAAAGATTGGAGGTTGATATGACCCTTGCATCATTAGCAATTTTCAACTCCACATAAGTTCATCATTTTCACCCCTGTTGGTGCATTGACACTACTTACTTTGGTTGCAATACAATGAGCAACACGTCGTTTCAATGAATGCAATTTTCTTCTGTTGTAGTTATTCACATTATCATTTATGGCAAACAAATGAATACTACCGTCAAATTCTTCATCGTTGGCTCTATGTTGTTAGGAAAACTTACAACAATCAATATGCTCTGATACCAACTGTTAGGTGACCCCTTATCCAACGGAAGCACAATTGATTACTTTCTTATAAGCAATTAAACACAAAATTATACCGGAATGATAAAGAAACTAGAAACTAGAGACAACAAAGAATTTGAGAGACAATACACACTCTTGTATTAGATATTACTAGAAGAAAATACAATAAAGAAGATGCCACTTCTTCTTCCACCTCAAAGGTTTGCCACACCTCAAGACCTTCTTCCCTCTCTCTCTTGCTTAACACAAAACCAACTCTACAACCTGAGTTGCTATCCCTCCTTGAATGCTTCAGCTGATCTCCTTGACCTTACACCTGTAGATCTCCTTGACCTTGCTTGCTTCAATGCTTTTACTTGCCTTCTTGGTAATTACAATACATGCCTTATGGGTCTTTAAATAGGATCCCATGCTTACAAAAATAGAACTCTAACTACATTAATTAGACACGCAGCTCGTGACTATAATTAGTCATTTGACATACAAACACTCGCTTCATTTAACTGACTGTTCGTCAATAGTAGTTCTGGAAATACACAGGCGACCAACGTCGGTCCCTGCTTGCCTAGTGCTGCCGACGTCGACCGACATCCTGCCATCACCGGTTTCCTTCTGCACTGCATCTGACCGACGTTGGTCATGATGTCGACACCGGTGCTTCTGGTTCTTCAGCATCCTCTTCTTGTGTCTGCAAACAGTTGAAGCTTTTAGCTCCACACCCTAACAATCTCCCACTTGGAGATAAACAGCTGCTACTGTACCTGTACCTGTACACCATCTATTTTATTCTTTAGGCTCTGTATCCCTCTTCAATGTCACTCTTGAAGACCAACCACCACTGAACCTGTGATGCAATACCTGTCTCTTATGCCAAAAGAATTTTGCTGCTCCCAAATTCTCTATGACATACTTCTGAACCAACTCTACCCTTAGCTCAGAAAACTCTCTGTATATGAAATCTTGCAACAAGTAACACAATACAGTAACAGGATAATGTAGCTAATATTATCCAACCTGGTAAAGATAAAATACAATGATCAAACCTCCATTGCTCTGCAGCCTAATCAAGACCATATACCATAGCCTTCTGTCTCATGTGTCCATACACTCTCTTCTCTAAAACGAAAATCCATCCCTCTATCCAGTGCTTTCTTCCAGCTGACAACTTTACCAACAAATCCCTGTTTGGTTCTACTCAAAGACTCACACTCCTCATCCATGCCAAGCTCCCACTGTTTCTGGATTCTACCTGCATTGTTTCTTCCATCTTCCTAGTTCATGACTATCAGTAAGCAATATAAAGAAGGTGAACAACGAATATGAGGTTCACATACCTTTTCTGACCTCCACATGGGTGTTTGAGACTTAATGATCCACCCAACATCCGTTCCAGTGATCGATATCGGCCATCTCCCAGTGTGCCTCCGACCGATGTCGGTTCCCTGCACTGACCCTGACTGCCGACGTCATTTCCCTGGCCGACGCCGGCGTCCCCCCTACCGACGTCGGTCCTTATGACTGACGTCGAACTTCTCCTGCCCGACCTACCGACCCTGCTGGTCTGCACATGACCGATGTCGGTATCTGGATGACCGACGTCGGTCCCATGTGACTGACGTCGGCGTCTGTGTGTTCCTGTAAGTGATGAAATTTTCATCTGCGAGCTCTTCTTGGATCAAACCTCTGTCCATGCTGCCCTGCTCAGATTTATTCAGCCCTTGTGACTGATCTCTGTCCTTCATCTCCTCCAAAAACACCAAGGCTTCTTTGTTCCTGTCAAAAGCATCAAATTTCTTTTTTCTGCAATGAACTCTATCTATGCTTTCCGAATTTGAACACATACCTTTTGAATCAAGAACATCCATTCCCTTCTTATTCATGTGACCAAGCCTATTAGACCACATCTTCGAATCTACACCAGAAGTAGAATCAATAATACAAGTAGACAGATAAAGAGTATCTACTTTCTTACCTCTTGCTAGAACAAGTGCTCCCTTGGTAACCTTCCAAGAATCTGCTGTGAGAGTTATTGTGCATCCCTCATCACCCAACCTTCCTACAGAAATCAGACTTTGCTTCAGAATTGGAACATGCATGACCTCTTTCAACACCCATGTGTTGTCAATCTACAATCTCAGCTGCACTTTCCCTTTGCCAACTATCTGACAAGGTGTACCATCCCCTAAATAGAGCACTCCAAAATCTCCCTGTTCATACTCATGAAACAAATCTCTGTTTGGGGATGCATGAAAAGATGAACCAGAATCTAAAATCTATGATCCTACCTGACTATCCAAAGAAAGTATGAGAGCGTCCTGTATCACAATATTTTCATCTTTTGCTTCTTCAATACCTGCATGTTGATTCTCTTTATCTCTCAACCAACACTCCTTTGTATGTCATTTCTTTCCACAAAACCAGCAGGTAATACCTTTGGACTCGGATCTCCTTCCCGACCTTGATTTCCCTTGCTCAATCTTCTCCCTTTGCCTTCCCCTGCTTTCTGCACTTAGAGCATTCCCTGATGATTCACCTGTGCTTCTCTTGCGTATTTTCTCATTCAAGATCACACTCACAACATCATCAACTTTTAAGATTTTAGAAGTAGATGCAAAATTACTTACTGCCATAACCAAACCGTCCCAACTTTCAGGCAAAGAACATAAAATCAAGAGAGCCTTTACCTCATCATCAAAAATAATATTGACTGAAGCTAATTGGTTTACCAAACCATGGAAATCACTGAGATGAGTATGTACCGATCCACCTTCCTGCATTTGCAAAGTAAATAGCTACTTCATAAGATATACCTTATTAGAAGCTGAGGGCTTTTCGTATAAATTCACCAAGGACTTTATCAACTCTTCCGTTGTCTTGCACTGTGATAAGCTGGAGATCACAGACGATGCAAGGCTCAACCTTATGGAACCGAGAGCCTTCCGATCAAGAACACTCCATTCTTCATCCTTCATATCTGTGGGCTTGCATGCAACCCCACCCAACGGTAAGTACAAATCCTTCTGATACAGATAGTCCTCAATCTGCATCCTCCAATGTTGATAATTCTTGCCGTTAAACTTCTCCATTCGTAACTTACTTTCTTCTGCCATTGCTGAACTCCCACTCAATCAGAAAACCCTGTGAATGACCTGTAATAAAAAAACAATACCCTGCTTCCTGCAAACCGTAGCTCTGATACCAACTGTTAGGAAAACCTACAACAATCAATAAGCTCTGATACCAACTGTTAGGTGACCCCTTATCCAATGGAAGCACAATTGATTACTTTTTTATAAGCAATTAAATACGGAATTATACCAGAATAATAAAGTAACTAGAAACTAGAGACAACGAAGAATTTGAGAGACAATACACACTCTTGTATTAGATATTACTAGAAGAAAATACAATAAGGAAGATGTCACTTCTTCCTCCACCTCAAAGGCTTGCCACACCTCAAGACCTTCTTCCCTCTCTCTCTTGCTCAACACAAAACCAACTCTACAACCTGAGTTGCTATCCCTCATTGAATGCTTCAGTGGATCTCCTTGACCTTACACCTGTAGATCTCCTTGACCTTGCTTGCTTCAATGCTTTTACTTGCCTTCTTGGTAATTACAATACATGCCTTATGGGTCTTTAAATAGGATCCCATGCTTACAAAAATAGAACTCTAACTACAATAATTAGACATGCAGCTCGTGACTATAATTAGTCATTTGACATGCAAACACTTGCTTCATTTAACTGACTGTTCGTCAACAGCAATTCTGGAAATACACAGGCGACCGACGTCGGTCCCTGCTTCCCTGGTGCTGCCGATGTCGGCCGACATCCTGCCGTCGCCGGTTTCCTTCTGCACTGCATCTGATCGATGTCGGTCATGATGCCGACGCCGGTGCTTCTGGTTCTTCAGCATCCTCTTCTTGTGTCTGCAAACAGTTGAAGCTTTTAGCTCCACACCCTAACATATGTAATCCAACATTGGTTTTTGTCATCATTAGCTTCCAATCATCAATCGTATCTAGGGTTTTTATGTACCGGGGACAGCGTGGGAACTTGTCTTCAATCTTATGTATGCTTCTTTCTTTATTATGCAAATTATTTTTGTTTTTGGTATTTGTTTTGTTTTGACATTATATATATATATATATATATATAGTTTTAGTTATTTTGCTTATAATATATTTTCATTTTATAATTTTAGTTATGTTGGTTATAATATATATTTTGTAATAAATATATGTGAACCGTATTTAAGTTTTTATGTACACGACTGCTGGCATTGTAGGTTACACCTCTCGACATAATAATACATAAGCTAATTAATGGAGAGTATGCACATTTAAGTTATTGGGTTTATACATTGTAACTAATTCGAGTGAAGTCTAACAGTGAAAAATATTTTAAATTCTAAGTATTAAGTAATACAATGGAATTGAATCTCAATCACGGTTCATATTAACAAGAGTAATATATAACCTATTAAAAGAGTGTGTGAGCATATGACCATGGTGATAGGAAATACAGTGGATAGTGCAATAGCACTAAAAAATTGTTTGTTCATACTCAACTTGCTACCATATCACAACATTTTATACTATGGCAATCCATTGATATCTATATACAAAGAGAGATTCCATCTTGAGCTTCCACAATTCAAAGTTCTGAATGTTTAAAATTTCAACCTCCACTCTAGTGCTTTGAGTAGTATTGTTTGTGCAAGATTCTACCACAAAGCTCCCACTTCAAACCATTTATTGAAAGCTATTCCTAACCTCTACAAAGCTCACAACCAAGCTTTGATACCAAAATGTTGGGAATAAGCTTATTGCACGATAAACAAACATAGGATACTTTTGTAAAAGAAAATCTAACATATGTAGAAAATATGACAAGCGCACACACAGGATCACAAGAGAAAATTTTCACCTAGCACAATAACATATTTGAATTATAACATAAACTAGACATCTTACAATGTTATGCTCAAGTCACAAGGTTTTGTAGCCTACATAAAATGATTTACTATATTTTTGAATGCACACAATTGATCATGTGTATTTAGTATTTTTTAACCTCTTATTACACATATCCTATGCAATCATACATTCAACATACATACAACTTCCTAAGAAAAAAATTATGTCTTAAAGCAGACACTTCACTTGCAATGTTTGCAATGCAGAAGAATCTGCATGGACTAATTAATGTGCCAAGTGAATAATGTATAATGCTCTATCGCAATTTGTGTCAAAGCACCACTAGGTTATTGCTAACATGTCTTCAGTCTAAAAAATTTAGTTATAAAAGTGTCGAGAATGCCTTCAAATAACATTTCATTACTATCCATGTTGTTCAACTCCTTGCATCACCTTACTACAACTCACCCACTGAGCACCACTTTGCAACCTTCTACAATGTGAATGAAACTATGCAACATGTCCTGCATAACTCTTCCATCATCTTCACACACTTTTAACCTTACAAAATTTCCAGGGACAATCTTCATGCAAGACTACAAAACAATCCTAACTTGCACAATTAAGTTGTGCAGCCAAGTGGTTGTGGAAAACACTTTGCACAACACCAATCTTGCACAAAAACATGCAAAGTTTAGACATTTCCAAAAAATACTAATAGTGATTGGGTAGGTGATCCAGATGATCGTAAGTCAACAACATGATATATCTATCATCTTGGGGTAGGTCCCATGACTTGGTCTTGCAAGAAGTATTCTCTTATTTTTTTGTGTACCACGGAGGTTGAGTATGGTGGAGATATTGTTACTGAGTCTATTTGGATTCAATGCATGCCTTTTGAATTTTTATTTTTTTAGGTCCAACCCACACCACTTTGGTGATAATTAGAGTGTCATCCAAGGATTTTGTTAGTGGCAAATCTTGGTTAATTTAGGAATATTTTATTTTTTTAAGTCAGCATTTGGCGATTTTGTGGGGTAGCCGACAATGCAAGATCGCTTAAATTTTATAGTAGAATTTAAATTTAAGGGTTGAATCATCTACTTTTTAAAATAAATTTCCTCTTATAAATGTATGTCATCGTTACCAAGAAAGCCAATCTAGAGGCATTCACTACTATATATAATTATAATAAACTATATGCCCTAATGGTATCCACTCCTCAAGTACATTAAACTATCTCAAGTGCCAATATTTATTGTTATGCTTCTACAACTAGCAGTTGAGCTACTAGGAGCCGAATGATATAAAAAAGGTGTCAGACAACAACAAGCGAATGTTGAACTATTAGAATGAGTTGTTGGATGACTACAACGATTTTTCGGGTGATTCCAAGTACCTATTAGGTGATTGTAACCTACTGTCATGCGATTGTGTCATGTTGTCATGCGATTGCATCATGTTGTCATGCGATAACAACCAGCATTCGGGTAACTACAACAATTTATCGGGTGACTATAGCCAGCTGTTGGCGACTGTTGAGTGGCTAGGACTAATATTTATTTGTAGTGTTGAATCGATGGATTACACTGAGAGTGTTAAGGCATCATGGAAATTGAAAAAAAAGAACACCCTGTTATCTTATTTCAACCAAAGGGTAAACACATGCATAAATATTCATTTATATATTGTTATTATTTATTTATTCCTATTGGGGTTCAATAATAATTAATGTTTACAACCATTTTGCTTTCAGAACCCATTGATAACAGTATCGAAGATATGCCTCCACTCTAAGATGTCCCTGGGGATGAAATATCAATTAGAGGTTCCAAATATTAAATGATTGTATTGTTATATATTTGAACTTTTATATTAAGGTTCAATAATAATGACACATCTTCAACCATATTGCATGCAGAATCCAATGATAACACGACCGAAGATATGCCTCCATTAGAAGATGTACCTGGATATGAAATACCAAACAGAGGTATTAAATATTATTTGATTTATTGTTTTGTTATTTATTTGCACTTTGGTTACAACATTTATAAATAATTAGTCTACAACTATTTTGCATGCAGAACCTAATAATAATAGTATTGAATATATGTCTCTACTTAAAGACATCCCTTAGTATTAAATTTCAGATAGAGGTACTAAATATTATAGAATTACTTTATTGTTGATTCTTTACACTTTCATATTAAGGACCAATTTTTAGTCATTTTTACAAGGTCTATACCCATTTTGTAAGCACAATCCATTGACAACCTTTTTGAGGATAAGCCTCCACTAGAAGACGTTTCAAAATATGAAATGCCCTCATTAAATTCAAGGAAAAAGACATTGGAGGACATCATCATGAATGTCAATAATGAGTACCCAATACCAGATGAGATTTATACTCAGTTAACACAATATTCAGATGAAAAAATCATTAAAAATATATATGCAAAAGAAAAAAAAGTACATGGACAATTAGAAGGTCATTTAAGTTTGACTGGGCTGTTAAATACTCATTCATTAAATTTGTACAGCATGAAAATAATATTGAAACACCAACAAAATGCAAATGTATAATATGCAGTTGGAAACTTGGAAATGCCATAAAATGCAGCTCAAGTTAGACACAATTGAGAAACATTGTGGCAAAATATATGAGTCAGTAAAAGACAAAGATGGATAAATCAAAAGAACAGTGAGATGAAAAAATACAAAAGAATGAATGCATCAATTTTATACAACAAAGTATGAAAATCATTAGAAACATCAACAACACCTCATTCAAAAAGGAGGAACAATCATAGCTCACTTCAGAAAAGTTGATCAACTCAATCTACTTGCCAAAAATATACAATTTTCCACTTTATATCACATTCTAAAAAGAGGAAGACTAATCTCTAATTTTTTAGATTATTATTTCAGCATATTAGATTGCATAACATTCCTCAATCACATTAGTTACATAATAGTGCTTGGGAGATGGCGAAAGTCCTCACAATGATTGTAAAGGAGGATTTGAAAGATAAAGTAAAAGCAACACAATTTATCTCATTGTTAATTGATGAAGTAACAATAGTTGATAATAGAAAAATATAGAGAACGGCTACATGTGGACAACATTTGAAATTGGTTTTTTCCCACCAAGTTGGGCCCCCTGAGTGTGACCGGCAGGATCACGGATCCAATGGAGGACACTGCTAGTGGCAGTGCCTCTGGGGATCTGTTCAGAAATATGGTAGTGGATAGTCCATCCAACAGATGGAAGAAGGTACTTACAGGTGAAAAGACGTGCCCCTCGAAAAGCATGACGAGCCTCCCTGTTATCTCGGAGGGCACGGCCCTGCATATCCCAGATGATCTAGTGGAGGAAATCGTGACATCCATGGACCTTACATTGGTAGGTAAGTCTTTTTCTTTCCGTCCTAGTATCGAAATGATTAGGAAATGGGTTCTGTCTAGGTGGAAAGTTAAGGGTAGTGTTTCGATCACTGCCATGGCAAGAGGCCTATTCCTTTTTATTTTTACGAATAGGGAGGACATGATCACTACTCTTGCTAGAGGACCATGGCTGTATGGCCCACATTATCTTGCCCTATGCTCGTGGAAACCAGGATTTGATCCTAACTCGGACCTTAATAAGTCTGCTCCTGCTTGGGTAAGACTGCCAGGGTTCCCTTTGGAATTTTGGGATGAAATTTTTTTCATAGCTATTGGCAATTCTATTGGCCAATATGTCACTACAGAATATACAACCAGAACAAAGTCCAGATGTGTGTACGCTAGACTTTGTGTCAATGTTGAAATAAATAGGACTCTCCCTACAACCATAGAGCTAAACTCTAAATATGGGACCTGGACTCAACCGATCACTTATGAAAATGCTACCACTTTCTGTCAAATATGTAACAGAAAGGGACATTTAATGACATAATACACAACAAAGCAAAAGGGGAGGAAAGATGATTCCCAGATTGAAGGGGAGGATCAGGCTCTCAATTACAGAAAGAACAGCAAGCAGGAAATGGAGAGTAATGTGGAAAATCCCGACAACAAAGAAAAGGGAGAGGAGGAGACGGGAAAGGAGGATATCACTAGTAGTGAGGGAAAAGCTATCCCAAAGGAAAATATAGTATCAGCTGATAGTTAGAAGGCTATATTTAACACAACCAACCCTCTATAAAAATAGACTAATATGTCTAAGGAAGGAGAAAGAGGTAACCTTTTGATAGAGGAAGTCAATGAAGAAGACAAAGTTCCAAGAGTTAGACAGGAAGAAGTAACTCCAGAAAGTCCCACTAATGGAGAAGCAGACCCACAGCGAAATACAGACATTTTCCATGCTCTGGAAGTCGAAGACCAAGTAGGAAACTACGTAGCAATAGGTGTAACAAGACAAAGTGGCAGTAATGAATAGGAGGAATGGGTTACCCCAAAGAAAAAAAATTGAAAAGGTAAAAAATCTGTAGATGTTGGCATTGAGCCCAAACAAGGGAGGCCAACCCTAAGATAAACAAGACAAAGAGAGATTGCTAGGGAGATTGCCAGTGGTAAACAGAATACACTGGAGACCCAACCCCCCAAACCCTCTAAATGAGAATATCATCTTGGAACCTGAGGGGCTTTAACAGTCCCTCAAAGCAGTTTGAGGTTAAAAACTGCATTTTAGATAATAAATTAGATATTTTATTACTCCAAGAAGTCAAGATGAATGAAGATAATTTTACGAAAATTGCTGCCTATATATGGCCTAAGGCAGCTTTTTGCATTAGTCCTGCTGAAGGGGCTTCAGGGGGGATTGTCACTATGTGGAATAGTGCTAAAATCCAGGGGTCTCTTATGGCTTATAATAAGCACTTCTTGATTACCAATTTTTCTATGAAATATTTGAATTGGCCGTTGATCAATGTCTATGGATCGAATAACAGAGCTTTGAGACAGAAATTATGGATAGACCTGAGCAATTTCAGAAATAATCCCCAGAACATTAGATGGATGTTAGCCAGAGATTTTAACACTCCTCTATACCCTTTTGAAAAATAGGGTGGAATTATGGATTACTCGAACAACATGTTTGACTTTGCTGAATTCATCAATGATTGGGGATTATTGGACATAGAGCTGCAAAACCAAAATTTTACCTGGACCAATAGAAGAAGAGGAGATCAAATGATTCAAGTTAAATTAGACATATTTCTTATATCAAGCAACTGGAAGGATTATCATAATATGCAGCGACAGGCTTTCCCTAGAACCATGTCTGACCACTGCCCGATCTTCTTCAGTTGGAGAGAACAGGGACATTCCGAACCTTCCCCATTCTGTTTTGAAGCTATGTGGATCAAACACAAAGACTTTAGACAAATGGTGGCCCAATGGTGGAAAATTTCTATTCAAGGTACTCCTATGTTCATAATAGTCAAGAAACTCCAACACATTAAACAAGAAGTTCATGGAAAATATGCAACTTTGGGCAGGTCTTCCAGCAGAAGAAAAATATAGTGAGAAAACTCAAGGATATACAGCAATTGATAGATCAAGGGGATGACTCTGAGGACACTTTAGAAGAAGAGAATATCCTGTCTTCAAAATGGAAGAATCTTATGGAAAGAGAAGAGGTTTTCTGGAAACAGAAATCCCGTGTTCAGTGGCTTAAAGGAGGGGATAGGAACACTGCCTTTTTTCATCTCTCAGCTATGAAACATAGGAAAGCCAACTCAATAACTAAGCTTGTCCTAGATAATGGCAACATTATTACCGAGGATAATGAAATAGGGGAACAAGCCAGGGCTTTCTTTCAAAATCTGCTTACGGAAGAAAATAACAATGATAGAATCGATAGACCTATGAATCAATTTATTGATAAAATCCCTTGTTTGATAACGAAAGAAGATAATCTGGAGATGTTAAAGCCTATATCCGAGGAAGAAGTCCATGCTATTTTATTCTCCATGGGTGCTTTTAAAGCCCCGGGTCCTGATGGCTTTCCTCCTATATTCTTTAAAGAATATTGGGAGATAGTAGGAGCAGACCTCACGGCTGCTGTGCGTGATTTTTTCAGATCAGGTAAACTTTTGAAACAAGCTAATAATACCTTCATAGTAATTGTTCTTAAAAAATCACAACCTTCACACCTCATTGATTTCAGGTCCATTAGTCTATGCAACATTGTGTATAAGTTATGTACTAAAATGTTGGTCATGAGGATTCAACCTTTGCTAGACAAAATTATTTCTCCTACTCAAAAAGGTTTCGTCCCGGGCAGGCAGATTCTTGATGCTGTGATCACCACACATGAGACTATTCACTCCATGTATAGGAGCAGAATCTATGGGATGGCTCTCAAGCTTGATATTTCTATAGCTTATGATAGAGTCTCATGGACTTTTCTGTTCCAAGTGATCAAAAAATTTGGGTTTAATGATAAAATGTCTCGCTTGTTATGGAACGCGGTCTCTTCTACAAAATTCTTAGTGGTGGTTAATGGTGTTCTTAGAGGGTTTTTCTCATCCTCGAGAGGAATTCGTCAGGGATACCCTCTCTCCCCCTACTTATTCATCATTATGGCTGAGGCACTAGGAAGATACATACAAGCAGATATAGCCTCAAAAAAGCTAGTGGGCATCAAACCTGCCTCCTCCCTTCATCCTATGGTGGTACAACAGTTTGTGGATGGTACCATCTTCTTTGGCATCTCATCGGTGATTGAAGCTAAAAGATGGAAAAATATCTTAAATAATTATGCCAAAGAGTCGGGACAAAGGATAAATTTCTAGAAAAGCAATGTGTATTTCTTCAACACTCCTAATGAACTTAGACATATAATCATTGATATATTAGAATGTGCTGAAGCTGGCCTACCAGCTACCTACCTGGGTCTCTCATTCTTGATCAAAGAGGTATCTCCTGGATTTTGGAATGGAATTGTGGAAAGAACGCAGAGGAAACTTCTTGGTTGGAAGGGGAAACTGCTCAGCAGTGTTGGTAAACTGCAACTTCTTTGGGCTTCGCTGCAAGGTATTCCTACATACTTCTTGTCTCTTTTTAAAATTCTTGCGTATTTTGCTGAAAAACTAGAATAGATCCAAAGGAAATTTTTATGGACGAGAGTGGAAGACAAACAAATAATGTCTTTAGTCAGATGGGAAAAAGTGTGTCTTCCAAAATCTCATAGTGGACTTAATATTAGGTCCATCAGGAACATGAACAAAGCCCTTCTCTCAAAAGTTAGTTGGAACCTGATCCATAAAAACAATGATTGGGGGAAAATAATGTATGCCAAATACATGCATAGCATTGATGATTCCAACTTTCTTCAACAGATGGGATTACCCCAGGGATCTGTGATATAGAATAAAATGTTAAAAAGTAGAAGCCTTCTCAAACAGGGAATTAGATGGAAACTTGGAAATGGTAGGCATATTAAATTCTGGGATGATATCTGGTTAAAGGACAAGGCTCTCATCACATAGGGAAACTATGGAGAGATTGCTGACTTGACTACCCAATTTTTTGGAGATAGGGTCAGTGATTATATGGAAAATAACAATGGGATGAGGAGCTGGAAAAATCTTTTGGATTGTTGTGTGCACCGGCCTGAGCTTTTCTCAAGAGTTCGAGAGATCCAACAGTGCGTTCAAGAGATCATAATCCCTCTCTTTTCCTGAGAGGATGAACACTACTGGTGGCCAAATAAGAATGGATCGTTCTCTGTCAAATCTGCTTAGCATCTGCTCATTCTTGAAGCTCAAAATAAAGATGTATGGAAAAAGGTTTGGAATCATAAACTTATTCCAAAAATTAACATGTTTTGGTGGGCTGCTGCTCATAACAAAATCCTTACTCAGGATAACCGTCAAAAGAGAGGGTTTACTTTGGTTAACATATGTTTCATGTGTGGTTCAAAAGAGGAATCAGTTTCACACCTCTTTATCCACTGTGAGTTTTCTCGGGAATTATGGAGCACAATACTTAACAACTTTGGTATTGAATGGGTCTACAATTCTGAACTTAAAGAAGTAATTCTCAGTTGGAACCCAACCTTCACACATCCTTGGCTTATGGAATTATGGAAGCAAGCTCTGCCATGTTTGAGTTAGACTTTATGGAAAGAGCGCAATCACATAATTTTTAGGGACACTGCTAGAAATGCTTCTCAGGTGTTTAACTCCTTTGCTAAGACCATTATGGAAAGTGTTACAACAATGCATATTCGTGTTGCAGAGAAACCCCTATCTCAAATTGAAAGCCAAATTGCAGCCAAATGGAAGGTTTTAAACCAGATCCCTGGGTATAATAACTCCAAAATTCTACAGAGACTTAATACTAAATGGATCCCCCCTAAACCTAACTGGATGAAACTCAACTTTGATGGGGCATCCAAGTTGGATGGTAAAGCTAGTGGAGGAAGAATTATAAGGAATGATAAAAGATGGATGTCTATTGTCTATGCTAGTGGAATTGGATGCCAGAGCAACAACTATGCTGAAGCAATGGCTTTACTATGGGGATTAAAGTTAGCTATATCCCTAGGAATAAGGAACTTGAATATACAAGAAGACTCTAAGATGGTCATAGATGCCGTTAATAAAGCTTCAAACATGGGAATCAAGCTAAAAGACATCATTACTGATATCCAATTTCTTTTACAAAAGTTTTCCGAAGTTGAGATTTCCCATACCTACAGAGAAGGCAACAGGGTCGCTGATGCTTGTGCCAACCTTGGGCAACAATTTTCAGGTTGGAGGGTGTGGCGACAAGGTGTTCATATTCCCTTAAACATTAGGGAGATCATTCAAAAGGAGATGATTTGTCAGGAATGAGGCGTATTGATGACCCTAAAAAGACCCCTGTTGATACCCCCGGCTCCTTTGCGAGCAAGAAGGGCAAGAAGAGAAAGGTTGATGAAGAGGAAGAAAATATTAAAGAGACTACGGAAGGGACCCACAGGAATCCAAGTAAGGCCATGGAGGCCAAGGTGGCAAATCTCACAAGCCTTCCAAAATTAATAAAGAAGGATTCCCCTTTGGAGTGCGAAGGTCGGGGCGGATTGCTGGTAAACCAACCCCTAAGGCCAGATTGATTGATTATTCGAAAAGTGCTTCGAAAGAAGCAACCCAGGAGGAAGAGTCTGAAGAGCTGAAAATCTAGGAAATTTTGGAGGACACTGGAGGGAAGCAGGCTACTAGGGATTTTGAGGTTACTGAGGAGCAGGGTGCTAACACTATGGGAATTGCTGACAATAAGGGGAAAATGTATGTCGAGGAAGCTGGTGAGGGCACTGAGAATGAGACTGATTGGAAAACTGAAATTGGGGCCCTGAAGGACCGCATTCAGAAGCTGGAGAAGGTCTTTGCCAAAGGGCTTCGTAATACAATTCTGCTGAACATGTCTATGCTAGAAGTGGTGGGTAATATTGGGTATGCTGACAACGTGGAGAATGAGAAACTCAATGATCTTATCAAATCAATAGTTATGTAAGGGGAGACCTCTCTGACTCTGGTCTTCCCATGGCTTGTGTTTTATTTCTGTCTATTGTTCTCGACTGTGTCGTCGTCTCTCTGAAGGCATTTTTTGTTTGTTTGCCTTCTTGTCTTTTTTGACTGTATAGGGTTCGGCCCCTAGTTTGCCGCCTTACTTTATCAAAAACAATAGTTGATAATACATCATGGGTTTGCATGCATGTTTATACATTTGAGAACTACTCAAGACAACCTCACCTATTATCTTTAAACAAAATGATGGAAAATTACAACATGATGAGAACCTCTAAAAATTGGTTATTTCTAACTTGATGGATATTGCTAGGATGGATTATTATGATATAGGTACAAAGTTAGTGTGTGTTGGTGTTGATGGTGTGTTAGTAATGCAGGGGAGCAAAACTGGTCTCTGTATTCGATTACAACTAATTTTTTTTTCATATATGACTCCAATCCATTGCATGACACACATAATGAATCTTGCTTACAAAATTATGGGCACCTTTCAAAATATAGCAAAAGTTGAGGAGATGTTTAAATATCGGATGAAAGTTGACAAGGTAAGAGATTTGATGTACCATTTGACAGACTTCAAAACTCTACTAACATTGTGTGGTATTATGTTCATATTGAAATAAATGCATTGCTTGACGAAACATGCACAAGAGAGATTCACATATATTGTTGACTTCATATTCTTGAAGAAACAAGTTTGTCAATCTCTTTATATATTATACTACTCAAAAGATAGTTTTAAGGGACTAATAATTGATAGTTGGAAAATTTTAACAAATATTAAAGACCCTAAAAAATATTTAAAATTCAATATTAATGATCATCTTTGTATTCTCGTTACCGGAAAAGAGATACCACTTCACACTTTTTGAAGATGAACTAATGTGCTTGGAGCAGAAATTGAAGAAGTGCCTGTAACATGGGTTCTATATGATAATGTAATATATGAGACATGATTGAAATTGAGACAAATTTCAAAAAAAAATTGAGAGAAATTTCAGAGAGTTTATCTATTGAAATTCAAGATCATTTTCAAAGGGATGAGTTGTTTGAAGCTATGGGAGTGGTGAATCCTATATTTTGAAATATTATAGAGGGTGAAGAAATAACAAGTAATTTATTTATCAAATACATGGGTACTCTAGTCAATCATTTCAGTAAGCATGAAGGGATTAATGGAGATGAAATTGATGATATTTTGTAAAAATATTTACTAACAAAACAATCAATTCATTTTGGAATTACAATGATTGAACAATATCGATCATTAAATGAATCAATAGAAATAAATTCTATTACAATGCTGTGGAAGAAACTATATCCCAATAGTGTTATGCAAGAATCTATTAGTAAATATTTTTGATTGTATGAATTGTGCCAAATAATGGTTTGGGGGTCTGTAGAAGATAAGAGGGTATTTAGTGTATTATATTTTATTAAATCAAAACTCAGGGACAAATTGGATAATAATATTGACACATGTTTGAGGTTGTATGTTTCACATTATGCAATGGATGCATTTCCATATAAAAGAACGATTTCAATTGGGAGTTCTCTTGCTGAAAGAAGAGGAATTAGTAATACAACTACCAAAGAAGTCCCTAAAAATGATTCTAAAATGTACATATAAATGCATGAAATGAAACACGGGTTGCAAAAGAGTTGTTTCAGCTACCTAAATTTTAGCTTGTATGTATTTGAAAGCTATTTGAGTTAAATGCAGTCATGTGATAATTTTTTGTTGTTTATTGAACATTATTTTATGCTTATAGTTGATTTATTTACCAATCTTATTATGAATATTTTTAAGTTTTGTACGTACTTTTATTGTAATCTTTAGCATTCTAAACTAGTAAGTTTTAAAAATAGTATATTTTTAATATTATGTTTTTTTCAGTTTTTACACTGGTTTAAACAAAATTTACATTGTTAAATTAAAAGAAATAATATTGAACATTATAAGAAGCCAATTGAACATTACATTTATTTATTAGACATTATTGTATAATCGTTCACTGTAATTCTAAAGTCTTAAAACATTTTATTGATTCAAACAAAAAAGACCAATGTACATTCATAGAAATAAACACTAAGAGTATGGAAGCCAAAATTATAAAATATGTTGTTTAGGATTAACTCTCAAGCTGAATCCTCAGTTTATAATATTTGTAAAACAAAAATACAATGCCAAACATAAATCTCTTTATTTTTCAGACACTTGGATGTCTGTCTGCATTTCTTGACAAGCCTTAACATCCACTTGGGTAGAAGTAATGGCATCTGAAAGGATCCTTGATTCCATAATATCTTTTGATACGGTATTGATATTTGCAAAACTTGCCCTTTTATCTGCACCAACATCTCTAGGTGAAAGCAAGGATGGGTCCTTTTCAACTTTATCGGTAAACAAGATTTCAGGGTTCAAGTCATGTTCTTTAATGATTTTATTCAATGTATTATTTTGCTTGTTCATTAAAACAAGATATTCCTTGAAAGAAATGGTCATAAAAATACTTTTGCGTGCACTCTTCAAATGCATGTCAAGGACAACAATTTGATTCTTCAAATTATTATATTTTGACTACAAATGAGCAAACAATATTAATTAGTTAAAAATTATAAAATAAAATTAATTGAAAAAAATAATAAACAAAAACTTACCATGGTTTTTTCTTTTTCCTCATTAGCAATATCCACAAGGCTTTTATTTTTTGTCCTTTTTTTATAGTATACTTGGCATTCTACATTTAAATTATCAAACCTATTTAACATTATTGTAAGGGATCTAGAACCACAAACCTGGCTCTGATACCACTTGTCAGGATCCAACTCCTCAATAAGAGTACATATGATTACCTTGTATAAGCAACTAAACACGAAATTATACCAGAATTAACAAGTAACTAGAATTCACAAATGACACAGAATATGAGAGACAATACACAATCTTGTATTAATACTCATGCCAGAAGGAAATACAATGAAGATGCCACACTCTTCCACACCTCTCAAATGTACATATCTCTTTCCCTCAAGAGTTCACTCTCCTACCAAAAACGGTCCCAACAAAAAACTCACACACAGAGTTGTTGTTCACCTCCAACCAGTCAGTAATAACCCTACTAGTACACAAGTACTCAAAGTACTTCAAGTAGATCTCCCATGAACTTACAACAACCTGCAACTCAAATGATCTTACTTACCATGTATAACTTCTTCCTGATCTTGCAACAACCTGCAGATCACCCTGTTCTTACAATTGGAAGGATCTACCTTGCCTTCCTCTATTGCTCTTCTTTACAATACATGCCAATGAGTCTATAAATAGATCCCATACTAAACAATAACTTAGACTTCTAATTTACAATAATTAGACACGTAGCTCAAGACTCGAAATAGTCTTTACATGCAAACAACCGGTTCAACAAACTAACTGTTCGTGCAACGAACAGTTTTAGAACCGCACAGGCAACCGACGTCGGTCCCTATCTGTCTGAAGGTGACCGACGTTGGTCGACTCCTGACCGATGTCGGTTGCCTTCTTGTCCACCACTGACCGACGTCGATCTGCCTAACCGACGATGGTGACTGTGACACTCAGCAACTCCTCCATGTCTGCATACAATGAAGCTTTTAGCTCCACAACCTAACAATTATATAAATAACATTATTGTTAAAGATGTTACTCACTATAATAGTATCAGAATCAACCTAGTTGAATAAAACATCAATTTTTGCAGGCTGATGTTCAACCATTGCATATAACTGATCACGTTGATTATGGTTGTGTAAACGTGCATTTATTTTCAGTATCAAAACTTTTGCTCTATAATCCCATGTTCTTAATTCATCCAAGTTAGTAATAACACAATCATTAACAAAGCCCTTAGTACTATTTGCCAATAAATTAGAAATTGAAAAAAAAAGTGCATTGATCATCATTTTGTGGAGTCTCCTCAAGTGTGTCTGTGCTAAGTGGACTGTCAGGTGTAGATTGTGGATGTGATTGCTCTGCTATTTGGGTCCCCTTTATCATATCATGAGGATTCAAAAATTGCATGGAGGGATCACTATCAATCCTCAAGAACTCCTCATCAAGATCAATATTTCTAAGACATGTGGTTCTTGAAAAATTAGGGAGATAATTGAGCAAAAAGTTTGGAAACTCTGATGTTGTAAATTGCACAGTACCCCCACTCTTTGCTAGAAATGTTAAACGTTTCCCTCTTTTACTATTTACAGGTTGGGATGGTGGCGATGGTGGTTGAAATTGGAAATTTCTCCTTTGAGGAGGAGAGGAAGGACCTATAAATTGGATTTAAAATAAAAAAAAATGATAAATCTTTTATTAGCACTATTAATTTCATATATTCCAATCTCATTATATTTCTTGTCCAAAAATGAAAAAATTGTATTATTATGCACCTTGTTGTAGCAGTTGAAACTGAATTTTGGAAGTTACAACTAATGTTGGTTGCACTATAGACTATGATGTTGTAAAAATAAAAGAGATTTAAAGAATTACTTTGATAAACTTATTTCTGTGAATGAAATCAATGTTGAGATTGCGTATGAAGTTATATCGGCAACACAAGGGAAAGGTTGACTAATAAATGGTGGAGTCTTAATCGAATTCTACATACATTTTTAATTTTGCAATGGTTAGACTGGAGATGATTCTATGTCACCCTCCATGTTTGTATCCACAGTTGCCATAGGGGGTTGATGATCCTTTATTACAACATTTTAATCTGGAAGTCATTTTTGGGCATCAAAAGTTCTCAAAATCTCTTGAAACAAGTATAGTATGGAAGATCTTTCTAACACATATTGGAATGTGTAAAACAGACATCGTATGCTCTAGATATCACTGGTCAAAGTTTAGATCAAAAATAGTCAACAAGTCTATAGTGATGTGGATCCGTGTATGGTTGCCAAGTGGACCAATCAACGTGTGACATGTGGTAGTGTAATGTTAAAAGGGTGTTTTGTTTTTTGCCTCCAGTATTTGACACTCGTGTTTGGACAAATCAGCCCCATTATGTGTTCGCTAGGGACCCTCAACCAGGGTTGACACACTCTTTTTGCGAAGGGGTGCCTTTGCCTTCGTTACTTCATATTACCATTGTAACATTTTTGTTTATATGTGCCTCTATTTTATTTACACATTGCATGTGGGACTAATAATCTTGAATTATTAAATTATGCCATGCATTTTTCAAGTCACCAATGTTGAGCTCGAGACCTATCTCGAGTGCCAGCTCAACCAAGCCCAAATTGCATTCCACATAGCTCATGACTAAGCTATTCATCTAGATCAATTCAAATCCAAGCCAATTGACCAACTCACAGACAACACAATCAACCAACGTGCCAAGCGCCCCATGGGCCAACTAAACTTAGCACAAAATCCACACAAGCAAAATGGTGAGGTAGATGTGGCCGAAGCCACAAGATTCATATCAAATGTAAGGCTATTTCAATCCTTTGATGATATTTCCTCTGGTGAATGTGGGATAGTTATCCCCAAACAAAATGCGTAGGCACCGGTTAAAGGTCGAACCCTTAGCCTTGGGTTCTAAATTTTAAGTGTCTAATTGTTAGGCCACGAATTTAAAACAAATAGAATGATGACATATTTCTATTTGAAGTCTATTTCGATCTGAAATAAGAGATTATGGGGATTCAAATCCCATTTCTCATGGGTAGTATAATAATATGCTACCGTTAGACCATTGAACTCGACTTGTTATTAATATATGCAAAGTTTGATTTACATAGAGATTCGAGCCTGTGTTTTTTTCGCCTCTATTTTGAAAGGCCTTTGGATATGGAAGGTGATGGTAATATTATTGCAGGGTTATTTAGAGGAGTTACATGTCTGTAAAGTGCAGAGACATTCCTTATTATTGTGATGCCCATGTATTAGGAGTTTTTATATACTCTTAATGGAGAAACCATGCCCAAATGCACGGAGAGGATGAATAGGTGATACAAACATTGAGAAGACATTTTTTTGATCAATTTCAGAGTCTTCACACAATTAGTTTTAGTACTATTTGCAGGTTCTCATATTCCATTTTGATGTAAATTGTAAATATTGATATTTGCATCATTTTTTTAATGGATCGGGTTTTTATGACCCAGAGACATAGCCCCTAAAAGGATGAACTTTGTTATCAAATTGGTGTCAATTTTCCTTTCATTATTATGTGTTTCATTTAATAATTCAGTTTGGAGAGAATTAAAGAGACACTAAAACTAAGTTCAAAAAATTATAAAATAACACCAAAATAGGGGTTTAATTTAGAAATGAGTTTTCAATGTTTTTAATTCACTCATATTCATTTACAGAACATTAAATCCAATTTCTATTGATTTAATCAATAAATTGAGAACATTCTACATCCAATTCTATGTACTTAAGGAATTGAGATTTTTTAGTGTCCGATTTCATAAAAACAGTTTTATTTACCTAAGGGGTAAAGATTGTTTTCGGATCACATTTGTTCTTGAAATCACTTGAGATAATATTTTTTGAAATAAATAACGAGAATATTTTTAGCTTAAAACTCATTAATTATATAATTATTTAAAAATAATTTTAGTGCAATGCAACCTAACCTCTTGGTCATCAAGGGAGAGTGAGTTGACAAACATTTGGTGATGAAGAGCCATTGCAACAAGTGTGGCTGGCAAGTCATAAAAAGCCTCATTGTATAATTCAATAAGAAAATTGGTAGAGGAACATGTAGAATTTTAATTTCAAGTGGCAGAAATCACATCATCCCTAATTATGTTTGATAGGAATGAACAACAATCAAATTATAGACCATTGAGAGTACATAGAATATAAACAACTGCATAGTATGGAATGTCTGAAAGCCTTCCCTACAATACAAATCTAGTCTGTAATAGTTCAATTATATCAAGCAAAAAAGGATTTTTCACCGCTTCAAATTTAAGCCCCCTTCCATTACAACTTTGGGGAGTTGTAATTAAAAACACATAAACACATTAAGAAATAATGACTAATAGATGTAAAAAAAGTTTTAAAATTTGATGAATTACAAAATGAAAAACATAATACCATTCTAGCTATGTAGCGCATAAACTAACTCCAAATATTTTATGTCCTCGTCAATTAATTGGCCTTCATTGAGGCCTCTTTCATGTCCTTGTATTACAAACCTGTTAATCTCTGGATGTCCTCCAGAGTGATTCCAAATGAAATTGAATGTGAGCTCAAGTGAAGAGTAAATTTTGATGTGGATTTTTTGAAGTTTGACAACAGATAATTTAGAAGACAATTCTCTCTTTTGTATTTGGGCATGCAAACAATCCCTCTAAACTTGCATTGGTCGATCCAGTCTGCATAGGATCACAGTACACATGAGATTTTTGAATCATTTAGAGGATTCAATGTCGAGACCTACACCAAAAGAGGTTTGAGAAGCCATGGATGTTAAATAGGTTTCTTTGGAAAATAGGGTGAGGATGGAGAGCTAGGATAGCTGGAGCCTAGAAGTTCTATCAAGAAATCTGAAAGTGAAAAATGACATGTGTGGATGTCTTATATAGGTGATTAGAAGGGGGTAGATGAAGTAGATGTCTGTCTGTAGTTTGGAGACGAGCAACTGGGTGATGCAATTGAGTGACAGCTTCTCATAGTTGAACCACTGCATGATGTAGTTAGATGACTATAGTGTGCAATCGAACAACTACAAGATGTTGTTAGATGACTACATGATGCTATTGGATGACTTCAAGATGTAGATGGATGACTGTACAATACATCCAGATGACTGTAATATGTAGTTGAATGACTGCATTATGCGATGCAATTATCTAACTCATTATATAGTCAGTCAGATGCATCATATAGTTAGGCATCTGCATCATGCACTTGGATGGCTATTTCTGTTGGATCCTGAGATGTTCCTACTCAAATTACATTCGCCACATGACACGTAATAATTTTTCTATGCTATTATACATCTTCCAACCTGACTCACCACCATTACGAAATTGATTCACCTAGTGACCTCCAATTTTTTTAAAGTATGGGCCACTAAAATTTTCTCTAGTGCCATCCACATTGTTTGTAACCTAGTGGAACATCAACACACAAAGTAAATTGAAATTTATATTCATTATATCAAACTACTAATACAAGACAAGGTCTTTTATCTCAAGTATTGTCAAAAAGATGATCAGGTAGTAGACATCTTCACAAAGCCTTTACTTGAGGCTCAATTTGTTCAGCGTAGGGAACTTTTCGAAGTGAAGGAAAGTGTCATCAAGGGAGGATAGTTCAATGATTTATCAGTCCTTCCCTTTATCGAGTACATATTAAGGGGGGATATTAGTGTATTTAATAGATCATACACTATTGCATGATTTAAGATTTACTTGTATATTTAATTGTATATATAGATAGGTACTAGTTGTATGCACACTTATCCATATCTTATTATTAGAGAAGATTATCAATTAAGCAACTGACTTAATTGATTTCAACAAATAATAAAATGACTTTTATTAGGAAGACTTGTTGTAGAAGTAAACTTCTCTCCAAAACCCTAACCCCAACCTTATTCTTATATATATTAGGATGTAGAGGGCTAGTGGGAAAGGTTGATAATTGGATGAGATTTATTATTTTAATATTGACATTTATGCCATAGCTTTTAATCTAAAGAGGTAATTATGCTACTTAGATAAACCACGTGTTTTTTTTCCATAATTTACATTTATTTAACTTATGCATGTGTGTGGGTGATAGTATTTAAGGTAGTTTCTATGATCTTGGAGCCTAATAAGAATTACACAGTGCAAGAATAAAAGCAATAATTGATGAAGAGTGTAGCTATAATTGTCAAAAATGGATATCCTTAGAAATACATTAAGAAAATATAACATATAAACTATAATGTATAACAAAGCACATCTTATCTCTATAAAATACTATCTTTACTATTGTAATAGGTTGTTGATCATTTGTTGTTTGATTATGAGATAATATTGTATTCTATAGACTATTGAGAGTTATCTTTAATTGTTGGAACTGTGGTATTAATAAATCATTGCAAGCTAGTTTATATGCTTTGTTATGGATGAACAAGTATATATGTGTTGATTCATTTGATGGTTTTATGTGAATGTTTTATCCAATTTTATACATGTTAAATGTTTTCTATGAACTCGAATGGATGTCATTATGTTTACATCTTTGTTAACTAACACAACATGCTCTAATATTCTCTATTTGTGCCTCAAGTGAGCACATAAGTTTTTGTTGAGTGATGTGTCGATGTAGTTAGTTAGTCTATTTTTTAGGTTCATGCTAGTGTCACATAACTATTGTTATACATTGCAAAAAACCCCAACGCCCTTCCCTGTTTATTATATCCTCTTATTGCACACAAATGTGCAAGGGATCATAAAGATTGTTTTTTTTTAATCCAAACAAAAACTCGTGAAATCAGTTTAAGGGTATTGTTTCCACCAAGTTTATCATTATTTTATTACATACAATCTTGCTCCATTTTAAATATTTCCTTGGAGAAAAATTGCTTCTGAAATATCTCTTGAATTGAAATATTCATAATGTTATTCTATTTACTTAGCATCACCATACTTATTAATCTCTTATCCAAATCAAAATAATTAAATACATAATCAAGAGATGCAACTGTGAGACAATTTAAATTTTTATAAAGTTATTTAAGAAAATGTAAAGTAGGTTAAAACACTAAGAAACATTCCAATCCATATGATCCCCATGCTTTAAACTACTAATGCAGGAATGAAACATGTCATATATTATTTATAAATTATGATTTTTTCCAAAAGTAAACATACATAATTTTTACTTAAAACAAGTGAAAACTTAACCATACAAAATAAAAATCGCAACAAATAATTTTTTTAACAAATGTGCATGACTAAAATCTGAATCCAAAAAAATGGAAAGCATAAAAATAAAACATAAATCTCATATAAAATTAAATAAATCAAATATACATGAAAAAACCTTTAATTGAACAATAATATTACACTTCGAAAATGACAAAGATAATACAACACACTTGTCAAATTTTAATTTTTTAAAACAAAATTCTTTAAAACAAAAATATTATAATAATCTATAAAAAATAGGAAAAGCTAAATAAATAAAACAAAGTCAATTAAACAAATATAAAAATTACACTTTAAATAAATAGAAATAATACACTTGTTATTCATAAACATACATATAAACAAAACATCATTACATATTTCTTAAATACATATTTATTATACAAACCCCACCCCCTTTCCCTCCTCCCCCAAAAAAATCACACTTACAAAAATAAACATATCTATTATTATATATTCCATATTCAATATAAAAATAATAAACAAACATAAAAACTCCATAAATGGTTAATCTAAAACATACCAATTTAAAAATCTTCCAATAGTTCTACTAATCATATATGCATATTACAGAGATGCTTAGATACAATGGTTCTGATCATCATCTACATACATCATGGATATACTTCATATATTTAAACTCTTTAATCGTTCTCCTATGGTAATTTCATAGTGGTATCTCTCTCCTCTTCCTACCATCTCATTTTTCATGTGAATAAGGATTAAAAAATTTAAAGGCAGGTACTAAACATGTCATAATTTCTTAGAGAAGGGGTAAAAGTACATACCCTCTCAGTCAACCTGGATGAATTAACTTTTTTAGTTTGGAAAAAATTGGCCAAATAGCACTTAACCTTGTAGTTATCATATGGAAATTATTGTAGTATGAGCTTGACTACTGAGTTAAATATACATGAGAACTAGCCATTGGTGTTGGTTTATAATAAGTGTTTAAATTTTTCACTATTTAGAACCATTCAATTTGTTCATAAGTAGTTAGAAAAGTATATTCCAAATGGGTATAATTCATTGTGTGCTATGAAAAATGTAGATAGGTTTATTTTTAAGTGTTTAATTATAAAGATAGTAGTAAAAAGGATTGAGGACTATTTATTTTGTTAAATTTATTTAAAGTTTTAATTGAACTTTATTTTTTTTATTACAAGTATTTTTTTATATTTTAAAAGATAGAATAACAATTATGATATATCATCATTTGTATTAATAAAACTACAACTCTTTTTATGTGTTTATTAGGTTTCTTTTCTATAAAATATCATTTATCTTTATAATAGTTAATTATAAATATTATTGAATGATAGTATTAGACATAAATAAAATTAATTAATGGTCATGTTAAATAAAAAGATAAAATATAATTTTGAGTGTGGTTTCTTTGCATTGTAATAATATATAATAATATTTTAAATATATTTTCTTGAATAATTTTTTGTTTAGAATTTTAGATACATTTGTTTGAATTAAAAAATAGAACATTTTAAATTTAATTGTTGGATCAAATTCAATTTAAATACAAATATTGACTTGAAAATAGATACATTGATTGAATCTAAAATATAAACAAAAATATATTCTAAACAAATGTATCAATAATATTATATAAAATAAATTATATTAATATAAAATAAAATAAATTATATTATAAATAAAACAATCTAATACACACCCCACTATTTAACATTAAAATTATATTGAAATCTACAATTAAATATTAAAAATTAATTCAAAATAAAATATATACTTTTAATCTGTAAAAAAAAGTCTAAAAAATATAATTTAAACTATTTTTTATTTTAAATTTTTAAAAAATATATATATAAAATTAAGACTACCACCAAAGTATCAAAATTGTAAACACGTTTCATTATGAATCAAAATAGCAATTATATAATACATAGAGCATGACTAACCACTCCATAGACTTTGTTTAATATGGTGATGTGCTAAAAATGTTTAAATTATATGTGCTTCCATTAAGAGAACTTAATAACCTTGTGTAAACATGTGTTAATTCAATAACTTGGTAAAAATATTCAAAACCCTTAAATGCTTAAGTTGTGGCGATGAAACTTATATAATATTCTCAATGACTCAGGGCAAGGGCAATGCTAAATAGTAGTCATTTCCTAGTTATTTTTCAACTAGATCTTCCAATTACACCATCATAAACCTTTTTTTTTAATGTTCTAGTGGCATTAGTAATTATGTGTTTTAATTTAATTGTATTTCATATAAGTTATAAAAATATTATTAAACAATAGAATGCTCTCAAAAATTAATTTAATTAAATTATTATTTTTTAAAATTTTAATCATTTTTGTTAAGTGGTTTCAAAATAATTTCGATAAATAATTAGTTCAAAATAAAAATATTGATGTTGACACTAAATGTTATATGTAATTTGATTTTATTAATTTTTATGTATAAAAATTATGTACATCCTAAATTATTTATTTATTTTATATTTAAATTTGATCACATATATTTTGAAGATTTTGAAATCCATCTTAAATAAATAAAATGATTTCAATACGAAAAATTTAAAAATGTTAATTTATAAAACTAAATCTAAAATATTTGTCACATCTAGATTTTACAATTAAATTATTTATTATTTTCTATTATAATAAATAACTTTGTAAGCCATGTGGATTATGTGTATTTATTTATATAACTATTATTTACTTTGTTTGAACAATTATGGAACTAAAAATATAATTAGTTAGATGGAAATTTATTATTTATTATAAAATATGAATAATGATTATGTCAGATAGATTGGACATATGTATATTCTTTATGATTAGTAAATTGATTTGTTGTTTATATTGGTTATACTGTTTTAATATCTTAATCTGGTCTAATCAATATTTTTGTTATATTAAATGTGTGATTGTAACATAGGTTTTTTTTTATGTAGAAGGAGATTATCATCTATAGCGAAAGTGAGATAAATGTACCGTTGATAACATGGAAGATATATATTAATGGCCATCCATACCTAGAAGTGGATGCCTTTTGGTGTGCATTAGCACACCAATTTGCCTACATTTAAATAAGGAAAATTTAAATGTAGGCAAATTGGTGTGCTAATGCACACCAAAAGGCATCCACTTCTAGGTATGGATGGCCATTCTTGTTGTTTATCATCTATAGTTAAATTCTTGTGTATATCATTACTCAATTCCTTGATGCAATGATGAATTAGTTTAATCTTATGTGAAAATCTTAATAGTGGAGTTTTAAACATAAATACTATTCTATCTTAGTGGTTTAATCATCAGTTGTTAACTTATGGTATTATATGGAACTCAATCAACAAGGAATTTACTATATTCATTTAGGTTTTGTTTGCAAAAATATTGTGATAGATAAAACGGCTTGGTAGATATGCTTATATGGATGTATCTAGGAAAATCCTTTAATCTTTCATTGAAAATGCTTAATGAATTTTTGCTTGCCAGCGCTTGCTCTTTGTAACAACATCCATTCTAGTCATTGAAAAAATGCTAAGACCCAATCCTTGTTGCTATGGAAATGGATACCAATGAATTTAAGTTACATTTTTTGTTTAATATTGATTGCAAGAACACATTGTTATAGCTATTATTCTTTTCACAATAAAATCTAGTTTGATCCTTATATGTGGTGGAAGACATAGTCCTCATATGATATAGATGAATGTATTTGAGCTTAGAGTTATTATGATTGTATCTTCTCCATTTCATTGAACTTTAAAGTTATGCATTGCGATAGAAAAATTGTGAGATTAAATCTATTGTAGACCCTAGCTACATTATTTCCTTGCATTGAGTTGTTGTATGCTTGATTTGAAGCTATGTTGAAAATAAATCTACCTCCAACCTTTGGATGTTGTTCGAGTTACTTTGAATGATGTGTTTTTGTCTTTGAAAATTAGGTTAGACCTATTATATCTAGATGTAGATGGAATTATACTAGATTTTGAGTTATCATTATAGTGGGAAAGGTTTTATAGATTCATCTCACAAAGAGACAAATCAACATATTTTATTGTAAACACCCTAGTTTTAAATAGTAGTATTTTGAGGGAAGTGGTGGTGCAGAGTTGTTTGGTAGTGCATGATGCCATTTACGTCGGTCAACAATTAAAAGTTTCATCGATCATGTTGTTCTTTCAATAAATTGCCCATCATAAACGAAGGATTTTGCCTCTTTATGGATGCTTTACAAGGGATGACTTCCATAGAGATAAATATTATGCGACATTAAGCCCCTAAACCTGCCATCCTCCTCAAAAACTCCAAACATACTGTCATGTCCCCTCTCTAGTACGACATAACACTTCATGTGGATTTGCCTATTCCAGACTCTCGTAGGCAGATGGTGGTGATGAGAGAGTCATTTTTGTGATTAGTTGGTCGTATTTGCTCTTGAAGAAATTATATTTATTTATTTGGGGCCAAATTGTTATATTTTTGAATTATGGGTGCACTTTTTATTAAATTACTTTTTATTTTAAAAGTATAATGATGTTTTACAAGATGTATTATGGAAACTTCTAGAATTTTTGAAAAGTGCATAAATAGACCTCATGGGTCTCTCATTTGGCATCCAGTTTATTTTGATCATTGAATCTTCTTGAGCATTTGTAAGACTTCAGAGTTTGCAAATTTTTTGATTAATCCTTGAGAATGATACCTCTCAAGAGATTGCATAACTGAGGAAGTGGAAGATCTTCTGAAGGGTTGCACATTGGAAGTGGTCTTCAGCCATTTCATGTTGAGCTTCAGTATTCAGGTTTAGTTCGAAGATTAAACAATTTTTGCGTCCCCTGGTAAGGCAATTGAATCATTGACCAAATTGAAGGATTTCTAGGGATATATATTTCGTATAGGTATGGCTTGTACCTGCAATAAAGTATGAACAACATTCTGGCAGGTTTGGATAGAGTTTGGCCATTCCTAGATCGGCCCAATTTTGACTTCAACACTTCAGCAGTCGCAGGAAAAAACACTTGGCAATCATTTATTGTATGAAGCAAAGGTTATTGGATGCTGGGGTGTCACGCATTGATCCTCCAAAAGAGAAATAAAAACCTTCACTGAGTGCACCAAAATACTGATGTCTGGGCTTCGCTGAGCACACCAAACACCTGCCACGATAGCTTATCAAACGGCCAACGGCAGCATCGGGTTGGGAAAAGAAGCACGACAGAGGGCGTCACGTTAAAAGGCATAACAAGCTGTATGATTTTGGCCTGCCTGTGGACTATATGAACACTGGAAAGTCATCCATTATAACAGCTCCCTCACCAAGTGACACATCAGTCCAGGTTCCTTTGTTTATCATTCATGTTAGCATCTTAGGTGTTTCAGCTGTAGGTTTACATTATACCGACATTATCATATTTTGTAAATGCCAAGAGTCTTGGCCATATTTCATATTAGAAATTTCATTGCAATTAAGGAGATAATAGTTGCTGTTGTCATTTATCATTTAGTTAGTTTGCATACCAACTGTTTGTAGAAATGCCATTTGGCTGTAAGTGTTCATTTCTCATGCTTAGATCATATATATGCATGGAATATTGCCAAAATTAGTTGCACATTCATGTTAGGTCATTGTTTAGACAATCTAGAGTCTTCTTGCAAGTATTCTTATTGATGTTAAGTGAAGGAAAGAACCATTAAAGCAAACTAAAATGTTATATTAGTCATATGATCCTTGTATGTGAACTGTTTGACGAAAATCCATAAGGCAATATTAGTAGTTTTAGTGATCCTACTAGTGAGGGTCATTACAGTGGTATCAGAGCCATCATCCTGCCATCCTGTGATCAGTTAAGCAGTAGATGAGTGAGAGAGAAATCAGATATCATAACAGGGAACAACGAAGACAACAAAATTAGAATCCTCAGATTGAAGGGAATACATTCTCAGAAGTATTGAGAGAAAGAGATACTGGAAAAATAATTCAAAATATGGCAGAAGATGATAGGGATGCAAGCGCTGAAAGGAAATTCGATACCATGCTTTATATGATGTCACGCCTATTAGGAAAATTGGATCAGCAAGCCATTTCAGATGAAAATCATCAACACACAGTTGAACATAGTGGAGTGAATGAAGAAAGGTCAGTACAACACGCTGGAGGATCAGCGTCTAGGCCTCTTTTTCCCACCTTTACACCAAGAGAAGAACCATTACATGCTGCTCTGGCTACTCCATTTGGAGAAGAAGCTAGACAGACCTACTTGGAGTATACCACTCTCCCTCCCGAAATGAGAGAAATATGGACATTTGATCAGTTTATGAATCAAAGAAATAAGAGAGGAGGAAGAAATGATCGCCATGCTCCAAGGAATGACTATCAACAAGCACTTGGTAAGATTTCCATGCCTTACTATGATGGAAGTAACAAATGTACAGCTAGGTCTTGGGTTCAAAAGCTTGATAATTATCTCTCCTTGAGACCAATGCCTAAAAAGGATGCCATAAGATTTGCCACACTACATCTTGAAGGAACTGCTCATGAGTGGTGGTATCATGGGTTGGTCACTCTTGGACACAACCTTATCACTACATATGAGGAGTTTACCAATAGGTTGGTGGAAAGGTTTGATGTCAAAGATCCTGAGGTAAGTTTTCGTGAATTGGCACAACTTAAGCAGCATGGATCTCTTGATGCTTATATTAATGACTTCTAGAAGCTAGCAGCAATGGTGCCTGATATTTCAGAGCGGAGGATAGTCATGTTATTTATAGAAGGGTTGACTGAACCTCTCAAGGGGTGGGTTAAGGCCTTTAATCCTCCCACATTTCAAGAAGTTATGAAGAAAAGCCGCAGTATGGAACTTGCAGTGCCAGCAAACAGGTTCGGTTCAAAAGGCTCTTCATCAAACAAAGATAATAAAGAAGAATTCAACAAAGGTAAAGAGAAGGATGAAGACACGAAAGACAAGTCAGCTGCACCTTTAAATAACGAAACGCTTAATGACCTGCGTAAGAAGAAGTTATGCTTCTATTGCAAGGGTCCCTATGAGTTTGGACATGACTGTCCTATGAGGCCTAAGGGAAAGGCCAACAGGATGATGTGGGTTTATTACGAGGGCTCAGATTCAGATAGCTCAGAGTACCATGATCCTGATGATGCAAAGCAAGAACAGGAGGTAGAACAAAAGGAGGAACCAGAGTTACATTTACAGGAGGCACGTCTATCTAGTATTCAGAGAGAGGGTGCTTTCAAAATTAGAGGTATCTTGGTAGGACAAAAGGTTATTACACTCATGGATACTGGTGCCACGCATAACTTTATTGATGCATGCTTCGCTGAGAGGCGTGGACTCACCACTGAGGAGTTTGAGGGATTGAAAGTTAAGGTGGCTGATGGATATACTCTTTGATGTGACATGATGGTACGTGATCTACCTCTACGCTTGAACAACTATGAGTTCAAGGCAGATTATTATGTGGTCAACATGGGTGACATGGACATAGTGCTTGGGATGCAGTGGCTACATTCGTTGGAGGAGATTACCCTAAGACTTAAGGATATGGAGATGTGATTCGAGGTAGATGGCAAAACTCATGTGCTGAAGGCTATTCATAATAGTGATGACATGACTATTACACTTAAGAGGATGGAGAGGCTAGCCAAGCATAATGATATAGAATGAGCAGCTATTTGTACCTTGATGCCTACACCTGAGGAGCAGCACAAGGCTAAATATCATCTTGATGAGAAGGCATACATCAAGATTCCACCAAGCAGACCGCCGAATAGAGTGCATAATGTATTCCATGTATCACGCCTCAAGAAGACGTTGGGTCAGAATGTGGTGCCTTTTGCAGTGTTACCTCCCTTGGATAATGAGGGGAAGTTAATTCTAGAATCCATCTTGGATAGCAGAGAGAAGCAGCTTCGCAGGGGAGTGATCAGAGAGTACTTGATTAAGTGGATGGATTGGGAAGGTGAGGCCATTTTGCAGCATCCGGCATTGAGATTGCTTGAGGCCAAGCAATTTCAGGAGGGGTGGACTGTCATGTCCCCTCTCTAGTACGACATAACACTTCATGTGGATTTGCCTATTACAGACTCTCGTAGGCAGATGGTGGTGATGAGAGAGTCATTTTTGCGATTAGTTGGTTGTATTTGCTCTTGAAGAAATTATATTTATTTATTTGGGGCCAAATTGTTATATTTTTGAATTATGGGTGCACTTTTTATTAAATTGCTTTTTATTTAAAAAGTATAATGATGTTTTACAAGATGTATTACGAAAACTTCTAGAATTTTTGAAAAGTGCATAAATAGACCTCATGGGTCTCTCATTTGGCATCCAATTTATTTTGATCATTGAATCTTCTTGAGCATTTGTAAGACTTCAGAGTCTGCAAATTTTTAGATTAATCCTTGAGAACGTTACCTCTCAAGAGATTGCATAACTGAGGAAGTGGAAGATCTTCTGAAGGGTTGCACATTGGAAGTGGTCTTCAGCGATTTCATGTTGAGCTTCAGTATTCAGGTTCAGTTCGAAGATTAAACAATTTTTGCGTCCCCTGGTAAGGCAATTGAATCATTGACCAAATTGAAGGATTTCCAAGGATATATATTTCGTATAGGTACGGCCTGTACCTGCAATAAAGTACAGACATCATTCTGGCAGGGTCGAACAGAGTTTGGCCATTCCTAGATCGGCCCAATTTTGACTTCAACACTTCAGCAGTCGCAGGTAAAAACACTTGGCAATCATTTATTGTATGAAGCAAAGGTTATTGGATGCTGGGGTGTCACACATTGATCCTCCAAAAGAGAAATAAAAACCTTCACTGAGTGTGCCAAAATATTGATGTCTAGGCTTCGCTGAGCGCGCCAAACACCTGCCACGATAGCTTATCAAACGGCCAACGACAGCATTGGGTTGGGAAAAGAAGCACGACAGAGGGTGTCACATTAAAAGGCATAATAAGCAGTATGATTTTGGCCTGCCTGTGGACTATACGAACGCTAGAAAGTCGTCCATTATAACAACTCCCTCACCAAGTGACACAGTCAGTCCAGGGTCCTTTGTTTATCATTCATGTTAGCATCTTAGGTGTTTCAGCTGTAGGTTTACATTATACTGACATTATCATATTTTGTAAATGCCAAGAGTCTTGGCCATATTTCATATTAGAAATTTCATTGCAATTAAGGAGATAATAGTTGCTGTTGTCATTTATCATTTAGTTAGTTTGCATACCAACTGTTTGTAGAAATGCCATTTGGTTGTAAGTGTTCATTTCTCATGCTTAGATCATATATATGCATGGAATATTGCCAAAATTAGTTGCACATTCATGTTAGGTCATTGTTTAGACAATCTAGAGTCTTCTTGCAAGTATTCTTATTGATGTTAAGTGAAGGAAAGAACCATTTAAGCAAACTAAAATGTTATATCAGTCATATGATCCTTGTATGTGAACTGTTTGACGAAAATCCATAAGGCAATATTAGTAGTTTTAGTGATCCTACTAGTGAGGGTCATTACACATACTAGCAAGATGATTATTATTAGTATTACTGTTACTGCTAACCCCTCTGACAGTCATGAAAGGCGGATGATCCTCCCTGTTGCAAAACCAATATTTCTGAAGTAGTGAAGCATAAGAATGCGCTAATTGAGCCACAGGTTCGGCGCTTAAAATGCTTTTCCCATGATTCGAACAAATGCCCTGCTGCAAACCAAACATATTTCTATTGGATGAACATGCAGACAACTATTTAAATTGATAATGATGATGATGCCTAAGAAAAGAATACGCCCCAAGCGACCTTCCATATCCATATGGCGATACATGCCATATGATTATTCATTAATGCAACTGCCACTGCCATTACCATATCTTCTTGTAGTCGCTAAGCCCTCTTTGTGGCTGCCTCTTCTATGCTGCATCATTGATCTTCACCTTCTTCATTGCCTTCACGCAATCCTTGTTATCACCACGTCAAAGGTTCGAACCTCCCGAAACAGCCTTTTCGTCCAATAACATTAACATTGTTGCCATATCAAGTTGTGTTCTTTTCTTTTCTTTAACTCAGCCCAAGAGCAACATCACCACCATTCTTTTTATCTCAATTGTTTCCACTCAAGCAGAACTGCATTCCATTTCACTCAAGGATTTCAACAGACTTAGAAAGCCCCTCTGCACTTTCAACAGACTACAAATATGTGTTTATCTCCATCGCTGGACATGACATTATAATGTATATGTACTGTGGTTGTGTTTCTTTCTGGGAGTGCGAGTCGCTTCACCTCTGTTTCCTGCGTTTAACAATTATATTGTGAAAGCGAATTTCTTCGATTCTGTCACAAGTTTCATTATACGTTGATTGGCGCATATTTGATTTTACGTTTTTGTGAATTGGCGAGAAGTGTAGAGGGAGAACCACATTTAGTTGGTTAGTATAATTTATGATTGGTTTTGGGGGTTCTAGTTGGGAATTAAATGGGAGGGTTAAAATCCTCAAAAGGGGTGACAGATGATAACATGTACTGTCACTTTGATAACATCAGTTTTATTCTCATTACCCAAAAATTGCGACACGCTGATATTTGTGTGAAATGAATTTCTGATTAGCACCTACTAAGAAAAGTTTAAAGCTCTCTTCCATGGGACAACTACCCAAGCTGTCCAATTCGTCCTTTTTCCTGTGTATTTGGTCATGCTATTAACACTTTCTAATTTTATCCAAACTTTGAACGTGATGAATTATGCTGCTTTGTTACTTCTTTTAAAAAAAAACTATAAGCTGCAGTATTGAGCCTCCTTGAATGGGAAAAAAATTAACTGGTGTTTGTTGCATTTTATGGCATATCATTCTTTAGAGAAATTATTTTCATATAGTGTGTCATTATCTATGCAGAGTCTGGATCTTCCTCGAGTAGATCGAATTATTAAGCAATCTTTTTACATTCGAGCCCGCTCAGGTGCCCACCTTACAATCCTACTGCTCCACTCTTCTCTTTGCTCCTCTGCGATTAAAAAATATTTAACGGCCTCAATTATTTTCTTCCAAACAATATTTGCTTTCATTTACTGGCCATTGGAGTGAGTGTGGTTCGATCTACCGTCAAGAAATCATCAATTTGACGGTGACTTTTGGCAGTGAAAAGGCTTTAATTTGTTTTTTTGGGCCAAATTTCTCCGTGAAGTTTGGGTTAAAACACTGTTTTTCATTGAATTATGATTCTATTCTTTAATTTATGTTTTTTTTATTTTTTATTTTGGTCCGAAAACCCTGGAACTAACAATTATTATGGAGAATGCTGAATTTTGGTTATTCATGGTGCAACGTTAGAGTTTCTAAGGGACAATCCTAACACACCAACTGCATTAAAATACACCCTATGACTTACAACAATGGCGTTTATCTTAAATAGAGGGCAGCTGCGTGAGGAGACTAATATGTCTATTTGAATTACAATTGAATTTAGTCTATTGAATGTAAGCAGAAGGGAATCGGCAATTTTCTTTTGTTTTTCCTTGGTGAATTTTTTGTCAATATACAAATCAAATTCTTTTATAAATCTCATTGATTAAATGAATTTGGGTATCAAAGCTGATTTTATCATATGTATTCCTTTTTCCTACATGGATATAGAGGAGTGAGGTCTTAAAACAGTTTGAAATCTGTAGGAAAATCTTTCAATTGTATGATAGATCTAGGTTTAATTTTGATCCTAAAAAAAAATATAATGACATTTTTTTTTGGAAAATGGAAAAAAAAAAATTAATATACCCCAAACATTGAGGACATGTTTATCTTTTCAAATGGCCATACATTTATGTGATGTTTCAAATGTCTTAACTTTAATCTGAATTCAATATTTGTATGATTTTTAATTTTTATTCATTCTTCAAACTATATAATTGCAAATATGTGTGGTAAACAAATTAGTATATGAAATATCAGGGTTTTTTTACTAAGAATAAAATATCTGGTCAAAATAAAGAGCATTTGCCTACCTAAAATTAATCCTTTCATTGGTTTAATTATACTGAAGAATGAATATAATATGTTAATATATCTCTGCACATGCTGAGAACCAAAACACATCTGGATATTATAGCCTTAGATTTAGGGTAGGCTAAAATATTGTCAGTACCTATCAAAGATCCAAGAATAGAATATTGTTTATCTGGGTCTAATTTTTATGTTAATTTTTTATCTTACAGGGTTTTTAAATGAAATGAATAACCTTTTGCTCCACACCATAACTTCTTTCTTCTTTTAGCGACTAACAATGCAGAGTTTAAAATATTGATAATTCAATTTCTTTATTATTGTCTTAAATTTTGAAAACTGTGCTTAACAAAACCATTGAATTCAAACACTATTGTTAGTAACAAGATTCAGCATCATAAGAACTAATCTCTACTTCCCACAGGGACTTGGTGCTCTGTGCCCTTGTCTAATTCTTGTTTTGAATTATTGCATGGGTTGTTGGATTATCCTAGTCGTTTCTTTTATTGTCTTAAAAACTATGAATAAATGTTGTGGCAAAGTATTCATACTTCCCACGATTTGTTTGGCTTGCCTTGATTATTGCTCATGGATTGAATTTTTGAAGTCCAATGATGTATGTGATATGATGTACTTGAATCTAAGGCTTGTAAAGTCTAGTTTTCAATTTTTTTCATAATTATATTATTTTAATAATTTATGAGATACAAAGTAAAGCTTGACAATAGTTATTTGTATTGTGACTATTAAATAAATATGTTTTGCATTTGAAATGATTTAAAACTCTTCTTTTGTATGTTGGTTGTGAAAACATTATTGCATTTTCCTATAAATCCAATATATGTATAGAAATGAACTCAAATACCTAGTTTAGCGATAAGACTCTTGTTAACTTATCGTCAATCATCGGTAGGGTAAATGAATGATGAGGCTTCACACATGTGGTATGGGGCCTCTGTGCAATGTGTTATCATTCAAGCACTTTATCAAAGATTGATTGTGTGTTTGTCTTCTTGTGTGTATTACTAAGTGAGAGGGGATGATGATGCTTTGTGCAGGGGATATGGGACACCAATATAATGCATGATCATTCTCACACTTATCAAATATTTATCTCATGATGAGTTATGATTGTTTATAAAAATCATTGCATTGTAGAGTACTATTAGGAAAGATGGGTTTAGGTAATTATGGACTCATCAGCATAAACACTAAGTAGATTTTTTAAATCCCTAGTTTCACCTGGACTGTGTAATTGGAGCATATTACTAAGTCTGGATGAAATGAGGTGGATTCGTTGACTCCTAAGTCTTATGGCCATAAGCATATATACTTGGCATATAATAGAAATGTTTTAATTCTTGTTCTACTTCATTATCGAGACTTGATTTATCTTGTGTGGAGATAATGACAGTTCAAATTGGACACACATGGTTCTCTTCCTTATTGATAGTTCCACATGCACCTTTGTCATAAAGGGTATCGCCACTTTGAAAGACAAGAGGTGTGTGAGGGATCTGAAAGGCAATGTGGTTGGAGGTAAAGCCTTCGATGGTGTTATCCCTCTTCTTGTGTAGTTATTAAGAGTACTAATGTTTTTTTTATGTTCACATGGATTACTTTATGGAGAATTAACTCTTGCAAGACTATCATGGACAAAGAATGTAATTTGTTGTATTATTATTTGGAAAAAAATTTATCCTAAAAAAATTAATTAATGAGTGAAATGTAAATGAATGTATTTTTTTATTTTGTAATTGGATGAATTATGAAAGTATGTGATTTTTTGAAATGAGATTGGAAATATTTGTTCACTTTGAATTTGATTACATGAATGATTTGAAATGATAAATTAATTTAAGATTATGTACTTTAATAGATGTTAGTGTATTAGTTTATTCATAATGTACATTGTTAGGATTAGTTAAGAAATCTTTTGGGAGGATAACTTGTAATCACACGGAAAATAATTCAAAAGCATTTTTCTGGTATCTGATTGGAGGGGTTCTTACAATACTCTCTTTACACACTTTTATACAAGTACACAATGCCCTTGAATGTTTGTTTCTCATGAGATTGGACTTCATTTTGTACAAACCTTTTCATTGGAGATCTATAACTTGATAGATTTGAGCTATGTCGGGCTAAAGAAAAGTATCTATATTTTGGGTTGGTTGGCACCAACCTCAATAACATCTATAGACTCAACATTACTCATACATTCCTTATTTTGCTCTATAAATTATAGATCCTCTAATTTAATTGTGTTGTTAATTGATCTTGAGGTTACAAATGCATGTTATGACCATTTGATAAATTATATCCCATTAGTCTCCACAGTTTGATTCAAAAATATTTTCCACATCTACTAATTTAGTAGTTCTTGGTAAAAAAAAGTCAACTCCCCTCACCCTCCCTTTTCTATATACCCTCCCATACTAAAGCTGTACCATCCCTTCTCCATTCCCACCCACCTCTACGTTGAGTTAGTCTTAGACTTACTTCCTCTAAAGATGTAGTGGCCTCCTCTCAAGGCACCCAAACTATCAATCTAAATTTCAAACCTTGAATTTCCATTAAAATAAGCTAGGTATTCAAGGAGGATCTATTGAAATTTATTCATCACCATGCCCAAAGAACTATTAAAAGACCTTCCTAGCCCTCCAAGAAGATGGATGAATACTATTTATGCATGGACACTCCTTTCAAACTTAACTTCTTTGCAGAGGAAATGAAGAACATGTTGTGGCTCCTAAATAAAAAGTTATGATCCATAGACTCATGGTAGCTTTTCCATAGCCAAAGACAATACATTCTTGAGTTTATAAAATTTTGAGGCCCTCATGCTCAATGGTTATTTTAATGATGCATAAGGGCTATTTTATGGCTATATTTTCCAGTAAGCAAGAGAAGGATAAAGTAATCCAAAGAGGACCATGGTTCATGAAAAAATCAAGGTTGCTCATGAAACTCTAGTCTCTTACTTTTGATCCTAGGACCTCTCCAATGCTATTCCTAGATGGGTAAGATTGTGCCTTCTACCAAGTGAATACTAGTAGTAGTCCTTTCTAAAGAGAATCAAAGGATCCACAAGGGAATACATGAATACCTCAAAATTCATCAAAAGCGCATGGGTTTTCAACTATGCCTACATTTGTGTCAATGCAGATCTAGAAAATCCCCTTCCTGATAAAATAATTTTGGACATGTAAGGGATTGAATGACAGTAGCCCATTGATCTTACCTAAAATATTCCCTTGAAATGAAAACTCATATACGAGCATGAACTTCTAACAATGGTTTGCTCTTTCATAGAGCCCAAAGAGTAAACATTACCAACATAAACACAAAATAATAACATCAAATAGCCACTCAGGTATATGAACACAATCCACTACTATATCAAAGACACAATAGTAGGCACAAGGGCATTCCATTGTGTCAACCAATGGGAATAATAATAATACATCTGATAAATTCCAAAGGGCATATGAGAGGGGAAATAACAATGTAGATCATCAAATTATGCATTTATGTAGGGCATATGCATGCAAATGGTGGTCCCAACAAACAAAAAGGGAACAACATAAAATCACAATCTTTTTCCAAGCTTTGACCTCATAGGAATACAATGAAGTGGAAGACATCGAAATTAAACAACCAAAGAAATCATCAAAAACCATTCAAAACCAACTTGAGACCAAAGAAAAAAATGCTCCAACCCAATCTAGTAATCTTCTTGCACCAAACTTCGATCAAATGCTTTTCACATCAACAACCAATGCTTCAAGCACAATACTAAGATCTAGAAGTTCCAAAGGAAAGCAAAAGGTTCAACACAAATTTGAAGCCTTTATTCTCTAGCCCAAGCAGTGTTTAAAAACTAAAGCAATGGCCTCCTCTCATTTCTCAAAGTGAAAATACCACATATGGATAGGCCGGGATCTAGAAGAAACACTCCCATAGATCCTTGAACCTCTAAATGGCCACTACCAATAATTTGTCAAAGACCAACACACTCTACAAGTCAATGCTGCATTGAAATCCAACAGATTTAAATGCTCAATAGTTTCTTTGATCCTAGTAGATGTTTCTATGGATTTGCTCAAACTTCAAATTCAAACTCTACTTTGTAAGACCCCTCAGAGCAATATCTCAACATCATTGTTGTTGATGTTTAGATTTTAATATTATATTTTTTAAAATACTTTTTATAGCTTGATGCTTTTGACTTTTATAAAAAATAATTGAGTAGTTCTTGGGATAAAATCACACATATTTAAGAGAGTTTGTGACCCCATTTTATTGGACACCATAATTTTGATCATTTGATGCTTTTTTTTTTTAAACTTAATTTTGGCATTGATGCTTCCTCAAATAGGAAATACTAGTTTATGAGTATGTATTGTAGACAAACTCGATATAGAAGGAACACGTTAAAGAACATGTAGAATGGAAAATATGCTTATATAAACCATACAAAAAGAATGGTAGCCAATATAACCAAATAGAATGAAGTAGTTGAATTTTATGAGACATCATCGAAGAGACATTAGATGGGTTTATTGAAGATGTAAATAAAATTAATGAAGAAATATGCAAAAAGTTAGTCATTGGAATTCAAACATATAAACCTACCCATGTCAATGATTGGCCAAAGTCTCAAGTCGCAAGGTCTTAAGGGACTAATATTGAGGTTGGTAAAATTAGTGATGAGTGAACTTGGAGGATGCCATTTATTTCTATACATGTTTGTTCAATTCTAATAATATCAACTAGGGATATTAGATTGGTCTACCTCAAGTCAAGGTTTGAACTCAAGCACCTGAAGAGTGTCATTTCTTCTTTTCAGAATTAAGCCTGTTAGAAGACTCGTGGCCTATTCCTTATTTCTCATAGGTTAAGAGATAAAGTTAGTGTTGACCAATTTTGCCCACAGGCAAATCTCTGTCAACTTCTCACTTGTTGTTTAAGGCCAATTCATTTCGGGTTCAGCAAGGTCAATGAATTCAGTTCATGGCCGAGTTCGATTGGTTCAAACGCGAAAGTTCAACGGTCTTGGTTCATCGGCTTCGGTTCAAAGGCTCATCGGCACGCTTGGTTGAACCATTGAACCATTTTGGTTCAACGGGTTCGGTTCAAAGAGGCCGCACTTCAAAGGAAAAGACCCGATGACTTTGTCAAGGACGGTGACGTTCCAAAGATCATCAAAATTTAATGAAGTAAAATAGCCATTTGCCTTCAAACAAAAAGTGTGAACCATGGAAAAGAAGGAGCCAAAATGCAGCGATCCATTTAAGTGTTCGCCTCTAGAGGCTGACAAGCCAGAAGAGACAAAACTGAGAAAAGACAAATGACAAAGTGACAAAGCAAGGAGGAATGACATGGCGCAGAAGTGACAAGGTAGCCCAAGTGGCAAAGTGTAGGTGATTTATTGCCTGTTAATTCCAAATGGCGCAAACAACATACAGCAGGGCCCGTGCATTTAAAAAAGGGGACAAATTTTTATCTGTTGGCAGAAAAGAGGCACGACCCATGCTTCTACATTAAAGCTTAAACGCCAAAGTCAAATTTGGTGATTATACAGCATGGTTCCAGCAGGCTTCTTCTAGGACGATGACAACACAACAGTGTTTCCTCTTTCCAATGGGATGCGACAGGCCAACTTGTCAAAAAAGTGCCAAGTTTCTTTCTCCTTTCTTCTATATATTGTAACTTCTCATTTTTGAGAACAATCGGTTCCTCCACTTTTGCAAAGGCGCAGCCCTGGCAAAATTTCACTTGAATCAAATAAAATGTAGTTTTACCTCCATTTGGATAGGTGTTTCAGAGTATGCACTGAATGTTGCTTGTGTCCAGTCATTGTCTTGATGCTCTCACAGGTTTAACACCAGCAGACCTGTCATGTACAAGGCGCCATCTCTGCAGCTGAAAGGAGAAGAGCGGACATTTTAGAAGACCAGAATAGAGGAAGTTATAGTGTGCATTTCATAGCACCTCAGTGATTTTCTGTCTTTTGTGTTTTCATGTAAGCCTCCCTGCCAGTCTTTTGCAGCCTGGTTCTTCTGCCAAGTGTGTAGTGTAATGTATGTATTTGTCTGATTCTGAGAGTGGATGTGTGAAGGTCGACCCTATTTTTTGGTGCATCACCTCTTTTAGAGTAGGTTTGTTTTTCCTGCATCTCTCTCCCTTTTCATCCCCCCCTTTTTTTATTTATATCTATATATATTTGTATGTTAGCACTTGCTGGAAAAAACACGATGCATCAAAGGGAGCTAGCCCTTATCTAGAGACTCTCTCCTCCAGCTTCGCCGGTCCCACAGGCGAGAGGAGAGTTTCCATGTTGCGAGGAGAAGGCAGGAGCTAGGCCTCCTTGCCCCGGGTGCAATCTCCAGCGTCAATAGTTCTGGCACGCCTGGTGGGACCAACTAGGACAAATTTTGTCCAAAAAGTTGAAGATTTTTTGGTGTTTTCTTCAACCGACCAGCCTTTGGAGGCTTTGCATCAAACACCAATGGTGACTCCGAGTTGAATCTGCTGGTTAAGCAGCGTGGTGCCATCAGAAATCTACTTTCTTTATGTATAATCCCTTTGCACAAAATCATGAGCCTTATATTCCTTCATATTACCATGATCAGACTCATCATCTTTATGGCGTCCCCTCAAGCAGCTCTCCTAATTGCCCTGCAACGATAAGGGAAATGAGGTTGGAGTTTGAGAGGCAGATAATGGAGATCAACAGAGAAGAGGAGCAGTACAGATATCAATAAGAGCTGATGTAGAAGGAGGAGTGTTTATTTAGGCAAGCACAGGCTTCACAATCTATGGAGGAGGAAGCAAAATGGAGAAATCCATATTTTCAAGGCAGCCAGCCTTGTGCGCCCCCTCATATTCTGAAAAAAGCCCCCTCTTTGGCACCAAATCCTTTCTATCACATTGCACTTGCTCACTCCAACTCACCAAATGCATCTGCTCTCAATCCCATGCGCCTAGCTTTCCAATATCAAAGGGCATCAAAGCAACCCCCTATGGAGACCAATCTTCCCAATCCTTTATATTGTGAATCTTCCATTGGGGGGAATACCACCAGCTAGCACGTCCCTCTTCTAGAGACTCTTCCAGTGCATCAACAGTCTCTTCCTTGCATCCCTCAACCTCCCCAAGTCCTGCAACATAATGTGCAGATTTTGAGTTGGAGGAAGGAATGCCAGGAACTAACTCAGAGCTTTGAGGAGGATAATGCTAGTGATCTCCAAGAAAGGCTCCTTCAAGAACATATGGCCAGGAGAATTACAGAGTTGGAGTCCCAAATGAGATTCCTCAGCCAACGTCTGGTGGATCTGTCTGAACCCAGCCCGTCTACGCACCTCCAAGAGAGTTATCAGGCCACACCTGATATTGATGAAGTGCCGACCGAGTGGAAGGAGGAGAATCATTTGATTCTAGCTCAAGGACTGCCTCCTCTTCCACATGTTTTCTCCACTTCACCCCTTCTTGAGGAGGAACTTGTTCTGCAGGAGGCGAGTGAGGAGCAGAAGATCCAATCTGCAGTCCTTCAAGAGGCTGTCACGAGCGACGACGAAGAAGAAATCATCATTGATGCTCCTTGTGAAGTCACCATCAGCAGTGGAGAAGATGCAGGTCTTGCACATACGCAGATGTTCCAGCAATACGAGGAGGAACAAATGCATGGTGAGCTCTCTTCCCTTCTGTTTGATGAACTTCCTCGTTGTTTTGATGATGAGGACGAGTACGCTGAGGAGCCTAAGTTGGAGGAGGATCAGGAGAATATCTTTAAACATCTAGAGATCTGGATCTTTGAGGAGGAAAAGGAGAGGTCTGTCTTCCTTGAAGAAGGCCAAGAGGAAGCAGAGGACGAGTCTGACAGATCCTGCAATGAAGCAGAAGGAGACCGGTCAGACCATGATACACTGCAGAGGAGCTATACATATCAAAGGGCTAACGGTGATGAGCCAGCAGCCACAGATTTCTTGGTGAAGAGCACCAATTCGAAGGACCAGCATTCAACAGGCTTCCAAGGACAAACAGATTACATATATGTCGAAGGCATGTTCGATTTTGATCCACTCGGATTCCAGCCAATGCAGGTGACAGGCAAGAAGAGCAAGTCACCAACTCTCTTCTTCATTCAGCTACTTGCCTGCCACCATAAGTCTTCTTGCCAGGAAGGGGACTTAAGAAATTTTCCTTTCGATCCAGGAGGGAGGCGAACGTTCTTGGTTAGCTGTATATAGTAGTTTGTTTTTAGTTTCTTTCCTGCTTTCCCTAAGTGCATTTTGCACAGGTAGTGTTTTTTAGTCTTGTGTGTTTCCCTTTGCTTGGGGGGTAAAAACTTCATGTTTGATTCTCGATCTTTCGGGCTATTGTTAATTATTTCATGGCTGCACCTGACTCCGTGCCCAATGGATTTTGAGGCAACTGAGTTCTAAGCACGACAGGCATGCTTCCCCTGTGAGTCGCCAATCTGTTGACCAATTTTGCCCACAGGCAAAATCTCGGTCAACTTCTCACCTGTTGTTTAAGGCCAATTCATTTCAGGTTCAGCAGGTTCAATGAATTTAGTTCATGGCCGAGTTCGATTGGTTCAAAGGCGAAAGTTCAACGGTCTTGGTTCATCGACTTCGGTTCAAAGGCTCATCGGCCTGCTTGGTTAAACCATTGAACCGTTGAACCATTTTGGTTCAATGGGTTCGGTTCAAAGAGGCCGCACTTCAAAGGAAAAGACCCGATGACTTTGTCAAGGACGGTGACGTTCCAAAGACCGTCAAAATTTAATGAAGTAAAATAGCTGTTTGCCTTCAAACAAAAAGCGCGAACCATGGAAAAGAAGGAGCCAAAATGCAGCGATCCATTTAAGTGTTCGCCCCTGGAGGCTGACAAGCCAGAAGAGACAAAATTGAGAAAAGACAAATGACAAAGTGACAAAGCAAGGAGGAATGACATGGCGCAGAAGTGACAAGGTAGCTCAATTGGCAAAGTGTAGGCGATTTATTGCCTGTTAATTCCAAATGGCGCAAACAACATACAGTAGGGCCCGTGCATTTAAAAAAGGGGACAAATTTTTATTTGTTGGCAGAAAAGAGGCGCGACCCATGCTTCTACATTAAAGCTCGAATGCCAAAGTCAAATTTGGTGATTATACAGCATGGTTCCAGCAGGCTTCTTCTAGGACGATGACAACACAATAGTGTTTCCTCTTTCCAATGGGACGCAACAGGCCAACTTGTCAAAAAAGCGCCAAGTTTCTTTCTCCTTTCTTTTATATATTGTAACTTCTCATTTTTGAGAAGAATCGATTCTTCCACTTTTGCAAAGGCGCAGCCCTGGCAAAATTTCACCTGAATCAAATAAAATGTAGTTTTACCTCCATTTGGATAGGTGTTTCAGAGTATGCATTGAATGTTGCTTGTGTCCAGTCATTGTCTTGATGCTCTCATAGGTTTAACACCAGCAGACTTGTCATCTACAAGGCGCCATCTCTGCAGCTGAAAGGAGAAGAGCGGACATTTTAGAAGACCATAATAGAGGAAGTTACTTATAGTGTGCATTTCATAGCACCTCAGTGATTTTCTGTCTTTTGTGTTTTCATGTAAGCCTCCCTGCCAGTCTTTTGCAGCCTAGTCCTTCTGCCAAGTGTGTAGTGTAATGTATGTATTTGTCTGATTCTGAGAGTGGATGTGTGAAGGCCGACCCTATTTTTTGGTGCATCACCTCTTTTAGAGTAGGTTTGTTTTTCCTGCATCTCTCTCCCTTTTCATCCCCCCCTTTTTAATTTATATCTATATATATCTGTATGTTAGCACTTGCTGGAAAAAACATGATGCATCAAAGGGAGCTAGCCCTTATCTAGAGACTCTCTCCTCCAGCTTCGCCGGTCCCATAGGCGAGAGGAGAGTTTCCATGTTGCGAGGAGAAGGTAGGAGCTAGGCCTCCTTGCCCCGGGTGCAATCTCCAGCGTCAACAGTTAGAGAAATAAATTAATGATAATATTTTAAGTTGTCCTAAGTCACTTTTATTTTATAACACGAAGAAGACACTTATATATTATTATTATTTATTAAAAAGGCCAAAATTAATTATCATTAAGTGGATGAAAAGTGATATTTTATTAAAAATATTATTAGGGTGAAATTGGAAAAGATAAATTTTAACAAGAGAAGTTGGGCTAAAAAGAGTCATTATTCATTATTCATTTTGGACAATGAAATCATAATCCAGAGCTTGAGCCATTGTGTTCAATATTTTCATCCGATGACAAAAACCTCATAACCTATTGAGGTGACTCCATCCAAGAATCATAATTGTGCTTGCAAATCATGATTAAATTTTAGTTTCAGTGTGATTGAGGATTGTCATCATTTTCCAACCCTTGTGGGGATTTGAAATAATTCTCAAACTGTTGTGTTGGGTTTTAGGTGGATGTTTGTTGTTCTTGAAACCCTCAATAATTGATGCTCCCTTGATTGGGCTATTGTACCCCTGCATGGCTATTTGGAGGGTGTTCGCCTCATATCTATGCTTGGCATCATCTGAATTGAGGATAGTTGTATGCCCTCCGTGTTGCCTTTATTGTTGGATGTTCTCCTTACTGTCTCATTGTGCCCATCGTGGACATCCCAACTAGCATCATACTCCAAAAGAGATTGTTGTACATCTACAATAACATTTTCTACCCTGTCGTACTAACTGGGTATTGTTATACCTTGTTTCCAAGTTGTTAGACATTGATTGGTATTTATTGTTGAGTTTATTCATTTGTTGTGGGATTTTTGGAGTAAGGGTGTGTTGTAATCAGTTCTAACTTTATAATCATCTCCTTGAATAATTATTAAAGTGGGATTGTTATCAGATTTGGAGTTTCAGTTTACATGTTTAAAATTTATTTCAGCTTGCTTAAATTTAGAGAATTACAAACAAAATAGAATAGAGAAAAAATATAAAAGGGATATTATAGTGGTATCAGAGCATTGATTATGCTAGCCTACAAGAGGAATAATATTTTGATTTCATATGCAACCCAATTAAAGAGAAATTAGATATTATCAAACTTAAAAAAAGATGGGCTCAATCACTAAGAAAAAAATAGAGGTCCTGGGGGACAAAGAATAGAGAGCTCCTCCTAAAGATGAAATGAGTTGTTTACAAGAAATAATCAGTCGGGGTCAGAGAGATTTGAAAAGAACAACCCAAATGACATTGAGAGAATACATGGTAGGGTTAGTATAAGCTTTGTAAAATGTTAATTAAAATAAGGCAAATTGAAGAGAATGAAGCTCGTCAGCTAATGAGTGAGCCTCAATCAATACCCCTTACAAGACTTTTCGAGCAAAATTTATGCAAAAAGAAGAACACCAAGAAGAGATAGAGCCCCAACATCACATAGGTAATGAATTTGCAACATTTCATGCAGAATATGAAGGACTTAGCCTTGCAGTACAACAATCATTGACTTTTAGAGAGTTACGTGATCTAAGAATGAAGAATAGTACAGGGAAGGGAAGGAAAACTTAGCAGGATCAACCCCAAAAAGACATCCAATAACGTTTGGGTAAGATCACCATTCCTACTTATGACATATTAGATAAGTGTTCTACCACGGCTTGGTTACAAAAATTGGATAAGTACTTCTCTCTTAATCCTATGTATGAGGAATAAGTTATCAAATCCATCACACTTCATTTGGAGGGAGTGGCACATGAGTGGTGGTACCATGGTGTATGGTCACCCAAGAACATGGTTTTATCTTTACCTTGAAAGAATTTAGCGAAAGACTAACGAAAATGTTTGGCATGAAAGATCCAAAGGTCCATTTTAAGGAGTTATCCCAACTCAAACATGAAGGAACGGTGGACAAGTACATTGTTGAATTCCAGAGTCTATTTATTATGGTACCGAATATCACTGAAAGAAGACTTGTGGTCTTATTTGTTGAAAGAATGGTTGAACAGCTCAAGGGTTTAGTAAAAGCTTTTGACCCTTTATCTCTTTAGGAAGCAATTAAGAGAGCATTAAACCTGGAATCATCAGATCCAAAGGGTAAATTTCTACTTGTAGGACAACAAATAACAAAACTTTTTGGGCAACCAATGATAACACTTTTTGGGCAGCCAATGACAACACCTTATGGGCAGCCAAAGTCAGTGCCTTATGGGCAACAAAGGAAGCCATTCCAACAAGAAGGGTTTCAACAAAAGGAGCTACCAAAAGTGAGTAAAGAGATGGAAACAAGGAATGTGCTCAGAAGGAAAAAAATATGCTTCACTTGCAAGGATCCATGAGAACCCGACCACAGATGTCTTAGACACGAACAAGTATGCTACATTGAAATTACATTCAATGGTGAATCAAAATTAGAAGAAATTGAATTAGAATTGGAACCATGAACCAAAACATGAAAATAAGGAAGAAGTAGATACTTTAGAAGACACCCTTGCCACATTATTTGGTGCTCCTATATATCATCCTTTTAGAGTTTAGGGTGTTTTACAAGGGCAAAAGGTCACGGTGTTGATTGATAGTGGAGTAACCGATAATTTTATTGATGAATGATTAGTAATCAAGATGGGTTTGAAATCAAAGGATTCAAAGGGAATCAATGTGATTGTAGCCGATGGCTTCACCCTTCCCTTTACCAAGACAATTTAGCAACTTAATCTTACTTTGGGGAGACATAAAGTAAGTGATGAATTATATGTCGTAGGCATAGAATAAACATACATTGTACTTGGGGTATAATGGTTACATTCTTTGGGAGAATTCACCCAAAATTATCATACTATGGAGTTGAAGTTTAAATCAGATGGAAAAGAGGTTGTGCTTCAAGGCATGACCAATGGAACTCCTAGAGTGGTCACAACTAAGAGGATGGAGAGAGATTTTTGTAGAGGGTAGGGAGCTTGGGTAACATATTGTTTGGTTGGCAATACAGTTTCATCCATAGATAATAAATCCTACCACGTGGACATTCGATTTATTTTAGACATGAATGGCACAATGTTCAGTGGTATACCTCTAGGATTGCCACCAACTAGAGGATTTCAGCACATAATTGAGTTGGAACTAGGTTTTAAACCTTTAATGATTACTCCTTATCACCATCCAAGAGCATTCAAAGAGGAAATTGAGAAGACAACATATCTGACCTAGTCTAGTCCCTTTGCTTCTTTTACTGTCCTGGTGAAGAAAAAGGATGGTACCACGAGGATGTGTATTGATTATCGGGATTTGAACAAGAAGACCGTAAAAAACAAGGACCCTATACCCAAGATTGATGAGTTAATTGATGAATTGCATGGAGCTGTATATTTTCTAAATTGATTTGAGATTTGGGTATCATCAAATTCGGGTAAGAGATGACAATATACAAAAAACAACCTTTTAGTGTCACTTGAGGAATTTTGAATTTTTAGTTATGCCTTTTGGTTTGACAAATGCTCCAGCGACTTTCCAATCATGCATGAACCACATCTCCAGTAAACACTTAAGGTAGTTTGTTTTGGTATTTTTTAATGATATTTTGGTGTATAGTAAGACATGGAAGAACATCTAAAACACTTGGATATAGTGCTAGAAATTTTGGAGAAGCAGACTCTCTTTACTAACGAGTCTACGTGTGAGTTTGGCATGACTGATGTTTTGTACCTTGGCCATGTCATCTATGCTCAAGGAGTCCAGGTAGACCAATAGAAGATCTAAACCATATTGGATTGGCCTCCTACCACAATGTCATAGTTGAGGGGATTTTTGGGTCTTTGTAGTTACCACAAGAGGTTTGTTAAACGATTTTCACAAGTGGTTGTTCCATTGATTGATTTAATGAAGAAGAGAGCTTTTAGTTGGTTTGAATTAGCCCAAAACATGTTTGACAAACTCAAAAAGATGAGTTCATGCCCAATATTAGTTGTTCCAGTTTTTTCTATTCTATTTGTGTTAGAGTGATGCATCAAGAGAAGGAATTGATGTAGTTTTGATGCAAAAGGGACATTCAAAAACCTTTGAGATTCAGAAACTCAAAGATACAGAACGTGGATTCTCCATATATAACAAAGAGATGCCGGCCATTATGCATGCATTCACAAAATTCAAGTAGTATTTGGTTTGTAGCAAATTTGTGGTCAAGATAGATCACAACAATTTGAAGTTTTTTCTCAACCAGAAAGACTTGAATGACAGACAACAAAAATGGGTAAGTAAACTTCAGGCTTATAACTTTGACATAGAGAATGTTAAGGGAAAAAAATGTTGTCGCTGATGCTTTGTCTAGAAAACTATTTATATGCTCTAAGTCTGAAATCTTTGTTAATTGGAAGGTTATTATAATAGCATAACATATAAAAAATGTTTTCACTAATAATATCCTTTAAGGCAAAGTACAAGATGATATGGATAAGGTGATTGACGATCTCATCCTTTACAAGAACAAAATTTATCTTGTTTTTGAATAAAAAATGAAGATTAAAGTTTCGAGAGCTCTACATGATACAACTTTGGCTAGTCACCCAGGGTATTTCAAGATTTACAAACAATTAAGGATATATTTTTCTAGAGATGATTCAAGGGAGAGGTCCTCCAATACATTAGAGACTGTATTACCTGCCAGCAAAACCGATATTTTCAACAAGTTTGTTGCAACACTTACCAATTCTAAATCAAAAATGGGAGAGCATTTCTATGGATTTTATCACGTATTCAAAAAGTTTGGGGTAAAAGTTGTATATATGCAGTAGTGAATAAATTTACTAAATTGTTCACTTCTTTGCAATTCCAACTAAGTTTAAGGCACCTCAAGTTGATTTATTTTTTAGAGAAATATTTAGGGTTCTTGGATTGTCTAACAACATAGTAAGTGACAGGTATAACAACTTCCTTTGTTTATTTTGGTAGGAGCTCTTTCATTTGACAAGAACTGAGTTGACTCCTGATACTAGTTACCACCCTCACATAGATGGGCAGACATAGATTCTGAATAAGTGGAATGAAAGATATTTGAGAAACTATGTAGCAAGACAACAAACAACTTGGATTAAATGGCTCTATATGGGGGAGCATTCATACAACACTTCACATCATATGTCCATTGATATGACTCCTTTCAAGGCTTTGTATGGTTATTATATTCTTTCTTTTGTGGATTTGGTTATTACAGACAATAGAGTGCCAATAGCAAGAGACTTGGTTGCACAAAGACAAGAAATGTTGAAGTTACTCAAAAAAAACCTCCAACGAGTACAAAACCAGTAAAATTTTTATGCAGACCAATATTGCATTAAGAGAAGGTTTGAGGTTGGAGACATGGTTTTCTTGAAGTTGTAGCCTTATAAATAGTCTTTTGTCAAGAAAAGTGGAGCTGAAAAGCTCAAATCTCACTTCTATAACCCTTACAGGTTTAAGTGGAGGATTGGAGAGATTGATTGTGAGCTTGAATTGTCACATTAAAACAAAATTTATAATGCATTTCATGTTTCGTGTCTCAAAAGGGCACTAGGACAACACATCATTTTTTCCGCTGAGTAACCTCCTTCAGACGATGAAGGTAAATTGATTTTCGTTCCAGAAGCTATTATTGATGTGAGAGATAAGAAATTGAGAAATAAAGGCATAATGTAATATTTGGTGCGTATAAAAGATCTCCCAATAGAAGATGCTTCATGGAAAGATGTAAATATCCTTGAGCATCCTAATATGCAATTGGTAAAGAACAAACAATTCTAAGAAGAGCAAACTGTCATATCCCCTTTTCGAAATTAAGTCAATCAGAAGACCCATAACCTATTCTTTATTTTTCATGTGATAAAGTATAAAATTAAGAAAATAAATTAATGATAATACTTTAAGTTGTCCTAAGTCACCTTTATTTTATAACATGAAAATGACACTTATGTATTATTATTATTTATTAAGACGACCAAAAGTAATTATCATATCATTAAGTGGATGAAAAATGATATCTTATTAAAAATACTTTTAAGGTGAAATTAAAAATATATATATAAAAGGATAAGTCAGAGTAAAAAGGTCATTATTCATTATCCATCTTAGACAATCAAACCCTAATCTAAAGCTTGGGCCATTGTATTCAATCTTTTCATGTAATGACGAAATTGCTTTGACATATAGGTATGAAGGACGAAAATCCTCTAACCCATTGAGGTGATTTCAGCAATGAATCATAATTGTGCTTTCAAATCAAAATTAAATTTCAATTTCAATGTGATTGAGAACTAACATCATTTTCCAATGCTTTGTGAGGGTTTGAAATAATTTCCAAACTACTACATTAGAGTCTTGAAACCCTTAGTAACTCGTGTTCATTTGATTGAGTTGTCACACACTTGCGTGGCTATTTGGAGGGTGTTCGCTCCATATCTATGCTTCGTGTCATTTGAATTGAGGATGATTGTATGCCCTCCTTATTACCCTTGTTGTTGGGTGTTCTCCTTGCTTCTTTCTTATGTCCACCATGGGCATTACAGTGAATGTTCTCCTTGCTTCTTTCTTATGTCCACCATGGGCATTACAGTCAATGTCACACTCTAAAAAGGATTGTCATACATCTACAACATATTTCAACCTATCATACCAATTGAGTATTAGTGTACCTTGTTTACAAGTTTTTGGACATTGATTAGTATTTATTGTTGAGTTTATTCATTTGTTGCAAGATTTTTGCAATAAGGATTTATTGTAATCGGTTTTGAATTTATAATCAACTCTTTGAATAAATATCACAGTGGGGTTGTTATCAAATTTGGAATTTTAGTTTGCATGTTATTGTTTAGGATTTATTTCAGCTTGTTTAAATTCAAAAGATTTCAAAAAAAATCAAAATAGAGAAAAATCATAAAAGAGATATTACAAAGAGTGAGATAGCAATTAGTTCTAAACCTCGAAACCCCTAATCTCCCAAAGGGATATAAGAACATTGAAGAAAAAAATTAAGATAAAAACAATCTTACCAATCATCCAATCATGCCTCATATGGGTCATAATGCCATCCATATTTATGGCTTCCAAAGTGCTTTTAGTGGTTTCTTGTGTTTTTTACGACGTTTCACAATTATGTCTCATTTTTTCTCCAAACATGTTGAACTAGATGATTTCAATGGCTGTATGAGCATTTTAATAATCAATTGCCATTTTTTAATATGAAATATGTAATTTTTTCCCAAACCAAAGAAACTCTTTAGAGCCTCTAAATTAAAAACATCAATTCCTCACCAAGATACATCTTCATTACCTTGTGCTATACTTAGAGTGAATGCAAAAAGATGTCATACAAAACATCAGAACTTGGTTGGCTAGTGTCTAGAACCAATATTGGTTTCAAATATATAATTAATCGGCATGTATAAAGGGCTGACGAGATTTTTAAGAGTATGCATCCTTATATATTCAACAAATTTTGACCTTAACCCTTAGATTCACTTTGTGATTTTTTTAAACATGGCAATAGAAGTTACGCCCAAGTTTATGAGGTCTAATCTTAAAAGTGATGCACTCTATATTAAGAGTAACCCAATTTCAAACTTCAGTTCCTTTAGTGGGCATGGACTCGTAAGACAGGTTGCCCACCCCTGTTCGCAGGATCGCAAAACAAAACAAAAATGATTAATTAATGAATTCAACAATGATATCATGAACATTCTTGCATAGTTTGGATGCTGGCTCAGATAGTGTCTAGGAAGGTGCATGTAAATTTTCAAATCATATTGGCAAAACCTTGGATCAAAATCACAAATAGAGGGGAAAACAACTACATATTTATCGAGGTAATAACCACATTTTTCATCTTTTCGATAGCTTTATCAAAAGGTTTTAGATGCCTTTTATGGTGAGAATAGGGAGAAGAAAATAATCAATGTCCCAATCACATAAAAAATATAAAACAAACACCATCGGATGTTAAATTATTAAACATTACTATCAATACATGTCTGCTATAGATAGGCAGACTATTCACAATTTCAAGTGCTCACATATTGGCTTCAATGGTAGGTTGCTCCTACTAGCATTGAAATTCTAAAAGTACATTGAAGATTTAACTTCTAAACCTTTAAAAATATAGCCGTCATTTAACTAACTTAAAAGAGCCAAAGATTAAGGTTAGAATCAACTTGGCTTTAATATAGTTATCATTGTCAAACAACTCAAAGGCCTTAATCCTTTTGGATTGGAACAAATAAAATGGCCTCTATGGTCGACTTTCCTTTCTACCAAAAAACTTTGTAGTCATCTGTTCACCACCAGATATCTTCTCTGAATCTTTCCTCTCGTGTCGAGCTCCAAATCGAGGGACAATTTTGACCGGATGAGCTTCAGTGTTAAACACCCATTGGTCAAGGGGAATAGTAGTGGGTGGTGAGAAAAGAAGATACAAGTACTTTAGTGTTTCTGCCAAAAAAAAACTTTGCATCATATCATCCTTGACACCAGAATTCACCTGCATCAGAAGTACGGAAAATTTTGAGCAATAAAAAAAATATAAGGAAGCCAAAAATGAGGTTTCAACATATAACTTGGAACAATGAAATACTAGAATTGTAATACAATACATTAATCAAGTGAACAAAACCATAAAGGCATACACGTATCTCACTCAGTACAAGTTTCCAATTTTATGATCAAAACCATATTTCCCATTGGGTCATATCAAGAGATCACCATTTCTTGTTGGTTGCAAACCTGACAGTGTACCTTTAAGTTGTAGGAGGGAAATCATTAGGTTAAAAAGCTGACCCATTTCTGTAGACTTGGACTAGCTACTATTCAGCAAGATGCTTTAGAGATTTGATTGATCTGAGACAGTCCCACTGGAGCACAATTAAGATTTATAAATTATCGTCTACTCATGCCAGGCATCTTACCATCAATTCTTTATCAAGGACATCATAGCTATGGTTGTGAAAAACTGATCTTTACATGCTACCAACAAGCACTGGAATTTTTAGACACGAATCCGACGATATTTTGAAGTATTTACACAGAGGTAAGCATGGTTCTACTGAACTTCTATCATTTTACATTTTCTTGAGGGATAAACCAAACATTTTAAGAGGATGAAAATCCAATCAATTGCCATGGATGGTGTTTTATGAAGGTCTCCAACGCCTCATATCTAGCTACAAAATATATGACTACTAGCAGTTAGGAAAGAAGGCAAATAAGGATGCAAACTTCATGAGAAAAAAGAGACCAACCTTTATAAAGATTTCATTCGAAGGTGCATTAGACTAGGAAAAGTGGCAAATATTTAAATTTGAAGCTAATCATCCTGATGAATTACATGGTATAGACGGGGAAAAGTATAAGGCGCAACTAGAGATTGGGCCTTCTAATTACTCATCGGATCAAGAAGATTATGTTTGGAGGCACATAGAGCTGAGAAGTAATATCTCTATGTTTTTGCTTTGAACTGCTGAGCGAATAATGAGACAAGCATATACACCTAAAAGATTAATTACATTCCTTGAAATAATGTACTCTTTATTATATTTAGTTTTGGACCATATAAGTGCTGATAATCTAAAACTATGCCATATCTTCTGTGCCATATAGGACAGAGCTGCTTGTCCTCCAATTCACCATATTGCTGCTTTTCACATTTGTGATTGATCATGTGACAACTTTTTATTAATATACATTTCGTTGAATGCTATGCTTTTTTGTGGAATTTGTCTGTTGAAAGATAGAATTAGGTGATCAATATTCTAGAGTCAACCTGTCGCAGAGTCACTTTTCAAATTGTAGCTGTCATAGCTCACATTTGATATGCCACTTATTGCATCAAGCTATGCATATCAATCATTCGATCCAGTTACTGGATCCAGCTATGTAATTGGTTTGTAATTCCCAAACATATGTACATGTGTTTGTGTGTGCGTGTATAAAATGAGTTAGAAAAGATAGATTGTGAGAGCTCAGTATGCTTGTGTATGTGATGAGAATCCTTTTCTTTAGTATAATGCATCCAGCATGGATAATTTACAAAATTCCATTGTTGGGCAGATTGGCGTTTATGGTATTGATATTTGCAATGTTGCATTTCTATTTATTTATGTTTGGCATGACTTAAGTAAAATGTTAAGCTTAAGTGGTGGATGTTGTTAAAACTATTTCTGTCTTGTTCTTTAGGAGCAGCAGAGCTTCATCTATCACTGCATGAAATTTGCCACTTCGCCAAGAGCATAACCTTCAAAAAGAAATTTTATGATCGCCCTGATGACTTGCTCATAGGAGTGCAAAATGCTATGAATGACACTCATACCTCAAAGGCTAGATTTTTCTTCGGCCAAAAAATGAGCACTTTAACCATGACAACAATCTTTGTCAGTGATGCAGGGTCCAAACTTCCAGAGGCCATAACTTTTGATCTGTAACTCCATTTGAGCTTTCGCTTACACCAAAACGACCGTCTTGAAAATTTTAATTCAACCGTAAGCTGCCCTATCCATTTAAGGACGTTTTTGAAACTTTTCAGAAGCCATATGTGACCATCTAAGGATCTGAAAATAATTTTAATATTTTTTCGATATTTTTCTATTTTTAGAATTAGCATATTTTTGTAACCGGACATGAACCTCAATTCAAATTTGTCTGTTAGGTTAATTTTAGTGTTTAGGAGATATGTGAAGATGTTTATGGTTTTTCGAGCTTGCATGCGAAACTTACTAAAAATAGCAGCTGCTAAAAATAACATGTTGAGTTTTTTTTTTTTTTAGATTTTCGAATTTTACATGTCAACTTCAATTCCGAGTTGAGATTTATTTCATGCACTTGTATGAAAATATTTATTCATTCAATATGAATCAATATAGATTATTGTTTCAAACATTCTATGTACTTTGTCTATTGGGTTTTTTTGCCTTGATAGTATTTGGGTTCATTATTTGGCATTAGAGCAAATTCGAATCTTAGAGGTGTAAGGGATGGTGAGAGGACGAGGAGGAATTGCTCAAATGAATAGGACTATGCAAAAGCTGCAGAGGTAAGTAGAACAACTAACCGCAATTGTTGCAAATCGAAGACAAAGGAGATCAGAAGAGGAAGACGAAAACAGATCATGAAGAAGAAATTCAGCAAGAGAAAGAATAACATGAACAATCGCCATCAATGAAAGAGATGATGGTTAAGGCTTTAAAGAGAAGGACAGAAGGAATCAAATTTAAAATTCCAGAGTATGGAGGAAATTTAAAACTAGGGGAGTTGATAGACTTGATGAATAGCATGGAGAAGTTTTTCGAATGGAAAACTCTGAGAGAAGACAAGAAAGTAAAATTTGCATGTACGAAATTGAAAGGTCATGCAATGATTTGGTGGGATCACCTACAAAGAGAGAGAGAGAGAGAGGAAGAGAAGGTAAAGAGAAGATCAACAAATGAAAAAAGATGGAGAAGACGCTGATGGAGAATTTTTTTCTTGTGGATTATGCACAAACCCTATACAAAAGATTCTAGAATTTAAGACAAAAGGATCACAATATACAAGAGTATATATGAGTTTTACAAGCTTTCCATACAAGTGGATCATGATGAAACAAAAAAACAAATGGTTGCAAGGTATGTAAATGGTTTGAAGTTTTCTATTCAAAATGAATTAAGCATGCATAGAATAATTTACATGGGGGAAGCTTATTAATTAGTTTTGAAGGCAAAATAAAAACAAAATATATAGTTTCAGAAGAACATTTATTGGTCCAAGAAGAGGGCAATCCCCTCTGTACCACTAGAGGTGGGTTTAATCCCACTAGAGGCGAATCATCACATAGTGCAGAAAATCAAGAGAATAATAGATAAAGGTTTCAATACCAACAAAGAGAAAGAGGATTTCAGAGGGGACAAGGCTATGGTGGTGCTAGAGGATGGTTTCTAAATCACAATAGATCTTATGTTTGTTACAGATGTGGAGGACATGGAGCGTTTGAGTGTCTACACTATCAGGGATAAGAAAAGAGGCAAGAGGATTGCCCAACAGTGAATTTAGTTGAAACTGAGACAAAAGAGCAAAATATGAAGTTGCAGCAACAATTATTGGGAAAAATCTCATGATGAGAAGAACAATGGTTGCTCCAAGGATGTCATGTCCCCCTTTTGATCATGACACTATTGAAGACTCTTAGCCTTACTAATTTTCTGAGGGCTAAGAAAAAAGAGAAAAAACAAAGGAAACATTTGGGTTCTTAAGAACACTTGTGAAGAAACACTTTATTATTATAAAATTCACTTAAGATGGAACCCTTTGAGGGTCATGGGTGCCCAATCCACTTAAGTAGATTATAAGAGATGTTCTTTTTATATTTTGAAAAGGTATTTCCCTCTATTTTGGGGTACCCCTTGGGGGAGAACTATAAAAGCAATGGAGGGTCCATTTGAATGTTATGTTATGGAATATATTTGAAGTTTGAGTTTTAAGCATGAAAAACATAAGCTATTGACTTGAAGACGAGGAGTGGGGACACAAACCCTCATTTCTTATTAAGGACAACTTCTTCTCAAGGTGGCAATTGAGCCTAGTATTCAAAAAAAGACAAAAAAAAGGGATTACGAAGTAGCGATTTGCTTTTGGAAGGCGCTGATTGGTTTGGAAGGTTGGCAAGTATGGTAGGAAGCCCTAGATTTATGTGGTTCATGTTGAAGACCCCTCATTCGAGAGTTGTGTTGGATTTGTTGCTAGAAATGTTATTTTCCAGCTAAGGCGACTCGGTTTGGAGTTAATTTGTTAGGGTTTAGAGGGCTATTTTGTGCCTAAACAATATTCTGATTTTTCTATATTATTCTTGAATTTGTTCTTGATTTTTGGAAGGGTTTTGAAGGTCATTTGGACCCCATACATGTTCCTAAATTGCAATAATATTGGTATGTTAATTCAGTAATATTTTGATCAATTTCAATATCATATTTTAGGGTTAAAAGCATTTATGACAGTCAATAATATTCTGTGATTTATTGATTATTTTCTAATTATTAAGTGGATGGTTTTGAGTATGATACATCTTCAAAAAAGGCTAATAAATTTCTGAAAAGGGATGACTAGGGTTTGAAGAACTGCAGATTCCGAGGGGCCAAACTTGCTTGTAGGACTGTCTATTAGGTTCTTTGAGTTCGCCATATTTTTTGGCTAATATTGAAGGGTTATTTGCAGCTAAGATTTGCTATTACAAATCTGAAAAATTCATTTAGCTAGGGTTTAAAGTAAATTCCAAAATTCAGAAAATATTTTCCTTTTGGGATATTTCAAAGGAAAGAACATGGGCAGAATAAGGAAGGTGGTGATGTTTGGCTACAAACAAATATTTTTCGAACAAGGTGTACTTCAAGAGGTAAGATATGAAAAGTAATTATAAATGGTGGTAGTTGTGAAACTATGATTTCTAAGGACATGATTGAGAAACTAGGTTTACAGTGTGAAAAGCATTTTAATCCTTATTGGATTTCATAGTTTAAGAAGGAATGAAGTTATAGTAGATAAAAGTGCTTAATCAAATTTTTTATAGGAAAAACTTACAAGAATAAAATATGGTGTGATGTTATACCAATGGATGCATGCCATGTGTTATTGGGAAGGTTATGGCAATTTGACAGAAAAGTGATTCATGATGGAGCAAAATAACACATACTTTTTGGAAAGGTGGTACAAGGTTAATTTTATTAACTCTTAAAGAAAAAGGGCAAGCTGAAAGCATGTTGTCCGCAAAAGAATTTATCAAATACATGAAGATGACAGGTTGTTATGCACTAATAGCAAAGAAAGAAGACACAAAAGTGATACAAATACCAACAAAAATAGCAGAAGTGTTGAAAGAATATGCACATGTTATACCTGATGAGTTACTAAACAGTTTACCACCAAAGAGAGACGTTTAACATCATATTGATTTGATTCTAGGATCAACTCTACCCAATCGAGGAACTTATAAGATGCGTCCAATAAAACATGCAAAATTAAATAAACAAGTTACTAAATTGATGAGAAAGGGAGTAGTGAGAGAGAACATGAATCCATGTGCAACACCAACATTGTTAACACCTAAGAAAGATGGTAGAGGATGTATGTGGATAGTAGAGTAATAAATAAAATTACCATCAAATATAGATTTCCTATACCTCGTTTAGATGATATGATGGATGTTCTTGCAGGAGTAAAATATTTTACCAAAATTCATCTAAGGAGCAGTTAATATCATATTCAAATTCGTGAAGTAGATGAATGAAAAACAACATTCAAGGCTATAGATGGCTTATATGAATGGATGGTGATGTCATTTGGATTATCTAATGCACCCAACACATTTATGAGGATGATGAACACAGTGCTACGAGATTACATTAGTTTGTGGTGGTTTATTTTGATGATGTTTTGATATTCAATAAGACTAAAGAAGAGCACTTAAGGAATTTGAGAATGATATTAGAATTGTTAAGAAAGGAGAAACTCTATGCAAATTTGAAGTGTAGGTTTACGCAGAACAATTTCATATTTTTGAGATTTGTAGTTTCAACAGATGGCGGAAGAATGGATGAAGAAAACGTAAAGACAATTGTTGAGTAGACTATTCCAAAGAGTATCACAAAGGTAAGAAGCTTCCAAGGTTTAGCAATTTTTTACAGAAATTTCATTAAGAATTTTAGTAGTATTGTTGCACTAATAACAGATTGAGAGGAAAAGAATTTGTGTGGACAAGAGCAACAACAAAAAGTTTTGAGTTTTTTAAGAAGACTACAAAAAAACCTATTTTAGCATTACCAGATTTTAACAAAATGTTTGAGATTGATTGTGATGCTTCACATGTGGGAATCAATGCTTTGTTGAGTCAAGAAGGAAAGCCAAAAGCATATTTCAATGAGAAATTGAATGAGGCAAGAAAAAAATATTTTATATATGATGTTGAATTTTATGTCATTATACAAGCATTAAGATATTGGAGGCACTACTTGGTGCCTAAGCAGTTTATCCTATTTACAAATCATGAGGCCTTTTAAGTATGTGAACACTCAAAAGAAGTTAAATAGTAGACATACAAAGTGGGTGTCTTTCTTGCATGGATCTACTTTTGTGTTGAAGCATAAATCAAGTAGCCGATGCTTTGAGTAGGGGGGTGGCATTGTTAACTACTATGGTGAGAGAAGTTGTTGGATTTGAAGTTATTAAAATATTATATGATAATGATCCAAATTTTGACAAGATAGTTGAGAAATGCAAGAATCCACTAACAGGTAAGATAAGTAATGTTAATGATAAGTATCTTATACATGATGGTTATCTAATCAAGGGGAAACAATTATGTATTCTGGTTGGGTCTCTAAAAGACTATTATAAGAAAGTTGCACAGTGGTGGTTTGACTGGACATTTTGATTAGACGATAACAATAGCTTTGGTGGAAGAGAAGTATTTTTGGCCAAAGATGAGATATGTGATAAGGTATGTTTCAAAGTGCAAGATATGTCAGGTGGCTAAAAGACATGCACAAAATACAGGGTTGTACATGCTAAGAGGATCGTGGGCAAATTTGAGTATGGACTTTGTGTTGGGGCTACCAAACACAGAGAGGTAATGATTCAATTTTTGTTATTGTAGACATATTTTTTAAGATGGTTCATTTTATTGCATGTAAAAAAACTAATGATGCACTAGAGTTGCAGCATTGTTTTTTAAAGATGTTGTAAGGTTGCAAGGTGATCCAAAAACCATTACATCAGATAGGGACACAAATTTTAAGTCATTTTTAGAGGAGTTTATGGAAGATGGGGACTAAGCTACAATTCAATAGTGCATACCACCCACAAACGGATGAACGAACAAAGGTTGTAAACAGGTGCTTGGAAAATTTGTTGAGATGCACGGTTGGAAAGAAGCCAAAGCAATGAGACTTGGCTTTACCACACGCTAAGTTTGCATATAATAGTTCAGTGAATAGATCAATAGGAAAATCAGTATTTCAGATTGTTTTTGGAAGAAATTCTATGGGTGTTTTAGATTTGGTGCAATTACCAATTGTAGAATGAGTTAGTGATGATGCAAAAGCATTTGTACAACATATACAATAGTTGCAAGAATAAGTACGAAAAAAGTTGCAAGAAAGTAATGAGAAGTATAAAGCAACAATAGATGTTAGAATAAGGTCAAAAGTATTTGAAGAGGGAGATTTAGTGACGGTTTACTTGAGGAAATAAATATTTCTAACAGATACATACAAGTTAAAGTACAAGAAGATTGGTCCATATATAATTGTGAAGAAAATCAATGACAATGCTTGTGAGATGAGTTTACCATAGAATTTTGATATCTCTCCAGTATTTAATGTTTCAAATTTATATGATTATTATGGAGAAGATCGTGAAGGGGAAGAGGATGAAGAAGTAGATTGGAAGCAGTATGTACCAAAGAAGAAGAAAGAAAAGATAATGCAAGTTATAGATAAGAAGACAGTGAACACAAGGCGAAGAAGTTATAACAAGTATTTGGTACAGTGTGAAGGATTACAATATGCAAATAATACTTGGATTTCAGAATGGACGCTAAAGAAGATTACCAAGAATAAATAGCAGTACAATCAGAGCAACTCGCAAGCGCTGAGTTGTTTTCAACCAAAGGAGAATGATGCGGAGTCCAAATTTTTGAAGGTCATAACTTTTGATCCATAATTCCGTTTGAGCTCTCATTTACACCAGAACGACTGTTTCTAAAATTTCAATTCAGCCATAAGCTACCCTATCTACCTAGGGATGTTTTCAAAACTTTTTGGAGGCCATACATGACCATCTGAGGGTTTGAAAATGTATTTTAAATTTTTTTTTGAAATTTTTCTATTTTTAGAAATAGCATATTTTTGTTATCGGATATGAACTTCAGTTCAAATTCATCCGTTAGGTTAATTTAAGTGTTTAGTAAATATGTGGAGATTTTTAGCGTTGTTTGAGCTTGCATGCGAAACTTACTAAAAATAACAACTGCTAAAAATATCGGGTCGAGTTTTTTTTTTTTTTTTTTTAAATTTTCGAATTTTGCATGTCAACTCCAATTCTGAGTAGAGGTTTATTTCATGCACTTGTATGTAATTATTTCATTCATTCAATATAAATTAATACAAATTATTGTTTCATAAGTTCTGTGTCCTTTGCCTATTGGGTTTTTTTGCCTTGCTAGTATTCGGGTTCATTAGTCGGCCAGAGTTAACCACTCTGACAAGTGGAAATCAAAGTATTTTGATAACAGTGATAACATGGAGCAAGATTTCACTAAGCAAACTTTTGCAGAATTGAAACCAAGGATTTCCCCTTTAGTTAAACAGTAGCTAACTGCAAGCATTTTTCTTATTTAGATGATGTACTTGTCATTGGTGGATGTTGTATTACAGTACTAGATTAGCCAAGGTGAAATATTTAAAAAAAAATAGAAATATAATATGAATCCACCCCGACAAAGGAAATTTGTAGTCAATATGTATAAAAATATTTGAAAGAAGAGTATCAAAATTCAAGGAATGGAGAAGGATGTATATAAACTCAACATTTGGAACCAAAAACAGTATAGTTAGTGTTGATGGGTGAAAGCAAAGGGTAGAAAGGAAATAATGATCCGTAATACTGACATCAAAGCAAGTTGTATTCACAATCTACTCCCCTTGTATCCTCCATGCTCAAAGATTCATAGCATATTGAAGATATTACCGTAGTTTTGGCAGCAAAAGCTATGTTACTGATCATCTCATTCAGGGTACTTGCACACAACGACAAAAATAAAGACACTTGCAATTGGTTGATAAGTTGTTAATGATTTAAAAAAGTAAATACCCCTATGGGATAGTTGCTTTGTTTTTGCTTGAAGGCTTGGTATTTGTGCCCAAAGGCTTATTTGGTGTTAGGAGGCTTTTACTTTGTCCAAAGGTTTTTGTTTGACCAAAGGACTTATTTGGTGTTTTAAAGAGTTTTATTGCACTTGAAGGATTTCGGCTGGCCCAAAGGCTTTCTATTGCACCTGACGGCTTTTGATTGTGGACAGAGACTTTTGATTTTGCCTCCAATGCTTCTTGTATTCAATATTCAGAACAAAACCCAAGAAAGAGTGGCCACAACAAAAAAACTACAACATTTATTTCCCTCAATAGTTAACAATAATGAAACGGCATTTACATAGTCAATTCAGAATTTGTGACAGTCAAGAATACATTTATTAAAGTTTAAGCAGTTAAAAAGGGTTGACTTGTACTTTGCTTAAGTCAAATGCTCCAAAATTGATATTATTAGTTTTACAGGACGAACATACAGTTTTAAAAATTGCTGACATCATGCCCTTGTCAACAGCACAAATCCCCACACAATTCTATTCTTCTGCCAAATCCTCTTTGCTGACTAGGAGAGATAAATTTGAGTAATTGATGGGGAATAGGCTTTATTTGCATGCATCTATCTATGTTTGATTTGAGTTAATGCTGTCATTGCTGACAGGCTAAGTTGCATAAAATGGGGAAATGGGTACAAAACAGTAAATAATTGGGGCAATTTAAACTACTTAATACAGACACCAAACTTCATAGAAATCACATCTTTCCATATGGCATTACATATATGCAGTATCCAAAATTGGCCTTTATAGAACAAGCTATATAAGAGTCATGACCAAACAGAAAATGAGCTATACAAAGTATCCTTAGCTCTCAGAAGTCACAACTCATCCAAATAATCATGATGTGGCCATGCAGAAGTTCAAGACCTTGCTCTAGGAGTAGCTAAAGATGCATTGACCTCACCCCACATAGAAGACTCTTTCAAGGGTAGAAAGGAATATATCCAATTCAAGCTTTTCTGGATCCATGTCCCATTCTTTGTAGTAGATGTGGAAATTGATTTTCCCATGATGGGCATACAAGATTGATTGGCAATTCTAACTAACCCTGACATTTCGTGGCTGACCTCGTCCTGCCGAGCAGACTGCCTTCTGTCTTGGGCGTTCCATTTCTCATTTCATGAGCAAATTCATAGACATCCTAAGGATGCAGGAAATTCAAAAAAAAAATTGGGACATCAAAGCTGTGATTCTGAGAAGCGGTAGATCTGAATTTTCCTATGTTGAATTTGTGAGCACCTTCTCTACTTCTACTACCTGAACTCAGGAAAATATGATGTCGAAGAAGAATCTACTGGTCAGTAGAATTTCAGGGCAGAGCTTTCAGGATTTCTATGCTATCTTAATCAGATGTGTGTATTTGATTGAGTCTAGACTTAATTTTGAATGCTAAAATCCTTCTTGCAAATAAATTGAACTGCATGATGGATAACGAGAAAGCTCATCCTTTGCTTCAGAAATTAAGAAAATAGCAACATCATATATGGATTTTCAATTCAGTATCTATTATAAGAGACTCGTAAACCGATTCTCCGGTTTAGAGAAGATGGGTGTCGAGTTTTGGGACCATTTGTTGCAACTCCAAAATCAGTTACAGGAAAAATATAATGTTGATGCAGATTTAAAATTTAAAAGAAGCATACATACAGGAGGCAAAGATTTGCTTCTCTGGAACAGCCTCAAGTACCCCCAATAGATGGGATTCAACACCTTCAAGAGGTTGTGTCAGAAATTAAAAACCAGCATACACAGATTCTCATTAAACACACGAGAACCTAAAGAGTAAAACCATGACCCACCAACAATCCCTTCAAAAACAAGTCAAAAAGCATAGCTCATGGGTTCAAGTGGTCAAAGGCAAAAGAACAACTCCCATTATTTAGCTTGTCATTCAAACAAATTTTGAAACAGAAAAGAGCAATGCAAGCTAAGGAACTTAACCTTTAAGTTAGAGACCTTCTAAAGCCCTCTAATCCCATGCAGGTGGGCCATGTCTTCCTACATGAGACCTTAGATCGCAAAGATATAACTTTGGACTGGGCTTGAATGGCTCCGGATGGTAGCCTTATCATTTAGTTTCAATCTACCAAGGATCGTCTACAAGCCTGAAGGCTGAAGATTTATTTGGATAAATATCTCTCTTGGCTTCAGGTTGAGGAGCTTCAAAAGGCCCACACCCTAGTTGTAATTGCAAGGAAAGAGAACAACTAGGCTGTTCTTCATAACCACATGGTAATTATTCCTGATCCTCCACCCTCCTCCCCTTGGAGTGGCCACATCCTTGGCCACCAAAATGATGGCATTCATAGGTTCCAATTGCTGGTAGTAGACTTTCTATTGCTTGTTGGAATTGATATGTATTGTATAATCTTCTTTGCGTAGATTCGAAGATGTTTTTTCTTTGTAGGATCTTGTTTTTCTCACTAAGACTTATGAGAGCCCTGCGCAGGCCCTCCCTTATATTACTAGTTACCATTGGGTTTTGGCTTCCAAACATGAGACTCACAGATAAGGCAGTGCCCTTGGGTATGGTGGGTGGCTTGTCTCATTCATGATTTAATCTGGTCGAAAAACGTCCCTAATAGACTCTAGTCAGCACTCTAGATGCATATGGCTTTAAGTCCAGAGGGGCCAACCTTCCCTTTGGGATATCTTCTTTGCAGTTTTCTGCTTGCACCTTGCCTCATTTCCCTTTGTTTTTCAAATTGATGGTCACCCATATCTTGAATAATATAAGAGATTTGTCACTACCATTCTTTAGGGGATGTTCTTTAAGTGACTTCAATGTTCATTGTAGGACCTATCAAACAAATATCCGTGATATTATGGAGAAAAAAATGTCTTTAGGGGGTTAGATTTGGAGGATTTTGGTTTGCAGAGGACCTATATTACAAGAATAGTCTTGACATGGCATACAAGAGCCATCTTCTCTAGTTGGGTGAGTCACAAGGCCTTTATATTCTTAGCTTGTCTATTCTTGTTTCCCTAATTCCAACATATGTACTTGCTTCCCTCATAGCGGGAATGCACCTGTGGTGGATTGATGGCATAGTCAAAGGTTAGATGAACAACCATCAAAACTTCATTACATCAACTGATTGGCAAAATATACCAACAAACTACACTTTACTTTCTATTTTCAAACTCAAATTACAAACACAATCTACACTTAGCTTCACTTCTGGACTTTCTAAAAATCTCTCTTGCAAATTGCACTCACTTCCTTACAAGCTTCCCTCACATTCCAAGCTTCAACTTCCCCAAAGCCCAATTGTTGTTTCCCAAATATCCAAATGCCCCTAACTCAAATTTATTATTTATCTTCTTGGTTCTTGTCCATTACTAGAGGGAAGAACAACTGCTTGGGAAGACAAAACAATTCACCCATAGTCATTACAAGATCTCGATTATTGCCCTGATCCAAATGTAGTTTGATGGGTCTTGATACATATGATTTTCATATTGGCATCTGCCCATAGTTGACTCCGACACCTATCTCCCAAAATCGATCTTCAAAATTTTATGTATTTCGGTAAAAAAACTTGGGTTGTTGAAAGAAGAGTAGGATGACCCTTCTTTCCCTGCTTCAAAATTGGGAATGACATTAGGAGAAAAACACTTTCTTCTGCCCTTCCTTTTTTTTAATTTTTTTGCATGTAGACCCCTAGAGAGAAGTTTGGCCACACTTGCTTCCCTACTGTTGACCAATTTTGGTCCTATAGGCCAAAAATTGGGCTCCCCTTTTCTTTCCTTGCTGACCTGATTAGCCAGTCTCTGATGTCTTCACCTTACTGCAATTGTGGGTTTTCCCTTTGTAATAGGCCTGTTTTTATAAAGAACCAAGTGACTTGAGTCTTGTAGGTATTTCGAGTTGATCTGGGGCTTATTTCGCTTCAAGCAAATTACCTCGAACAAGCCTTTGATCGGCAAAAGAATGGCCCAGTTTCAAAGAAATACAGGGCTTTTACAAAACTCTGAAGGTCAAGTGCCCTTGCAGAGGGCAGGAAGGTAACAAATGGGATCATTCAAGCAAGCTCCGAAGGACAACTTTGGTCCCAAAGTGCCCTTGTGGAAGGCAGAAAGCGCATTTGTAAGAGATCAAGGCAGAAAGCCCAAAAGGGAAGTTTCCTTCGGAAAAAGTGACAAGTCAAACAAAGGATTTCTTCGGACTTTTTGTCCAAAGAAAATCCATGTAGAAACCAAGGGCCAAATTCCTTTGAGCAAAATCCCTGAAGGAATTCCTTCGGACTTTTGTCCGAAGAAATTTACCAAGAGAAGGCCGAGACATTGAAGGCACGATTTCCTTTGGGCAAAATGTTCGAAGGAATTCCTTTGGACATTTTGTCCGAAGGAATTTGGAAGACAAAGGAACCCGAAAGGCAGGTGCCTTTGTGGAGGGCTCTCGGCTATCAAAAAAGGACCTTTTCCTTTTTTTGAAGGGTCATTTTCCCTTCGAAAAGGTTCATTTTGCAAAAGCTGAAGGAATTGCTAAAGGATGATGACGGGCCCGAGAACGTCAACTTCAACATGGTGAACTAGCCATTGAAAGTTCAAACATTTGGTGACGTGCCGCAAACATCAAATTCAAGGCAGCAAAAGAGCCGTTAGTTTTCAAATGGTGATGGGCCCGCGAACGTCAATTTTATGGTGATGAGATAGACATTGTTTTTTCAAATATTTAAGGACAGGCCCGTGCATGTCAAATTCAAGATGGGTCAATCGTCAGAGGAAAAGTTAAAGGACATTTCCTTTGAACATTTGGCTCGAAATAATTCGAAGGTTGAGTGATCTGCCAAGAAAGGAGCCAAGAGGAGGCAAAAAATAGCCCGAGAGCTCGAATTGCCATAAAAGACGAGGTGGCAAGGAAAGAGATAACAAAACAGTAAATCCAGAATGCGACCACGCACACATACGACAACACTTGGAACGTTCCAAAAGACACGAACCAGACCAGCCCATGTGGCAAAAGAGGAGTCGGCAGGAGAAGTTATTTCTTGCAGATGAAATAGTATCCACCAAACAACCATCGAAGGGAGCGTGAACATTCAATAGAGCGGCCCGTTTTTTTTTTGTTTAGCAATAATGAGCAGAGAGTTGCACGAGTTTTCAGGGGAGGCGGCCTTGTCGTTCAAAGAATAAGGTGACCCATGCTTTAGCAGGACTATTAAACAACAGTTTGAGCAGCCAAAGTCAATGTCTGTGACATATACAGCGTGGTTCTTCCAGATGTATTGATGAAAAGATGACAGCAGCATGAGCGGATTCCTCTTACCAAGGTGTTTGATGCAGTATGGGCCGCTGGTTCCTTGAAATGACTAAGGATCTTTCTCTAAGTTCTATATATTGTAACCTGTCAGCTGAAAAAGATATCTCTCACTTGTGTATGGTGAAGCCCTAACAATTTTACCTTTTAATCAACAGAAGCGTGTTTTACCTCCATCTGATTTGTTATACTTTTGAATATGTTTGTGTATCGACATTGTGTTTAGTCATTTTATCTTAATGCTTTCATAGGTCAACACCAACATATCTAGTATATCCAAGACCATTTCTGCAGGTTAACGGGAAGTGCCCAAGTTGGAGCATAGAGGCAAAAGAGCAATTATCTGACAGTGTGCTTCTAGAGCACCTATGGTAGGTTTTTTTTCATTGTATCTCCTTTAAGCCCCTTGTTAAAACGCCCATGCATTCTGGTCTTTTGTTCAAATGAAGTGTCTGTTCGCTGCTTTTGATGTAAAGTGTTGATGAAGTTGAGTAGATCGAATCATTTGGTGCATCACCATTTTTAGTTAGGTTCTACTTTTGTAATATCCTTCTCTCTTTTCACCCCCCCCATTATTAATAGTAGCAGTTAAGGACCTCAAAGGTGCATTAAGGGGAGCTAACCCTTATCTAGAGATTCATTCCTCAATTTTGCCAAGCCCACAACAAGAGGAATGTCTCCATTGTGCCACGTGGAAGAAAGAAGCTGAGCCTTCTTTTAAAGGGTGCAATCCACAGCGTCAACACCTACCTCCCTCCCCCTTCAATTTTTAAAATTATTTGCCCAAGGACCCTCAGGGAGAAGTGCAACCATGCCTTCTTTGCCCAATGGAAAATGTCAAGTAGCATCTTGAAATTCTGCCCCACAAAGAACTAGACCATCTAAAACTAAGAATGGGTGGGAGAAGGTGTGGACACACCACCTACTCCCACTTGCACCATTGTGGAGAAACACCTTATTACTGGCCATAAAATCTCCACTTTTTAGAAATGTGTGACAAAGGACGAGTGTCCTTTCTCTGCCAAAGTTTCACTCTTTGACATATTAGAGAAAGGAAGACAACTCTTTCTTCTATGGGGTGATCTTTTATCTTTCACTTCAAAGTTTTATCTTCAACTTTCCAACTTTGGAGTGGGGGAAGAACGTTCGCCCATCGTTTCTTCCCTTTGGGCCAAAATGGAGACGCCCCAGGAGATTCCAACTAAGAGATAGTTCTTAAAAAATCTGTAGCTGCTAGAGGAGTGGGGATGCTCATGCTCATGGATTATTTTCTCGCTAGCAGGCCTTTAATCTACCACATTCAGGATTTTCATATCTCTCACCAGCGCCCCTTTGCCAATCATGTTGCTTTGACTTATGCTCTCCCTAACTGCTATGTCCTCTTCCCTGCCTACCTTACAATCCGTTGCCAATTATGCTGCCAATGTGAGAAAAGAATCCAATCCTGATTGTTTGTATAATGCTCTAGAAGCTATTTTGTGCAGGACATCAAGGTTGTGACCTAGCTTTTAAATGGACGTTGTACGTATTGGATGCCATCATTTGCACAGGTAGAATGCTCGTAAAAACTTGTCCCTAGTCACCTGTAAAGGCATTCATATTAGACATCCTCTTCTAAAGAATATAGACATCCTCTTTTGAAGAATATAGACATTTTCATTGATCCTATAAGAAAATCATCAGCCTGTTATGAGATGTCTAGACATCTTCATTGATAATTGCAAGAGATTAAGAATTAGCTAAAGCTAGAAAAAAGTTATGACTAAGAGCACACCCGTAAATTTTCCTCTTCTAGCAACCATAGAGGAGACTAAAGCTTCCACACTGGACTAGATAGTGCAGGCTAGCAAGCTCTAGTACAGGAAAAAATAAAACGTTAAGAGGGTTGTAAGACAAGGAAGCAACATGTATCTCCCCAACAGTAGTCCAGGTACAACAACTTCAATAATGAGCACATGACATCCCAAGGAAATTTCATCTATGCAAGTGTATACACTTGAACAAGGTGCTCAAGGTTAGTGCAAGAAGCAGCTGTTACCTCAAATTTTATCGTGGTGTATTGACCCTACAATTGTACTTAAGGCAATTGTACAAGCTTACTCAAGACTTGATGCACGAGTGAGACATGTTGAAGAGTCTTGAAAACTTGCAAAAGACAATCTTCACAAGATCACGTGCGCATAAAGAAAGAGCTAGTGTAGGATGCATGATATGCTATGCGCAAAGTCACAAAAAGCACATAACAGATGAAAAGAAACACACTTCGAGAAGGAGATACAATGAAGGAAATGTTGACAATTGGCACACAACTAGATAGGAAGGACACGGGTGGCAAGGGATCAATCCAAGTTGGATAAGCACATGCCATGAGGGCAAATGAATATGCCACTACGTGGACAGGTGGAAGGGATCCACAACAGAATATTTCCAAGATGCACAGACAGTTGGCATGATAACTAGAGAAATGAGACAATTGGTAGGGGTCCACGGGGTCCAAGAAAAGTATAAACAGAGGCTTTGAACTCCCATTTGAGATATTCCAGTTTGGTCACACATTTTGTAGGTGAAGAAGTATAGTGAAGGACTGGCTTACGGTTTGGAGGAGTATAATCAGCCATTACGACTTTGTGGTGTATGTATGCTTTGTGATAACTGTATATTGTACATTGATTGTATAATGATGTGAATACATGGATGAAAGTATGGATTCGGTATATGTTGTGAATGTTCTTGTGTTAATATTTGTGTACATGGATGATGTCTTTTACCTTTGCTTCATAGTGTAAAATGTTGTTTATCTTTATGCTCGATTCTCATAGCGGGGGTCTCAGTGTTTCTTTCTGCACCTCAGGTGAGTGCTTAGGTCTTTGGACCTAAGTAATACGCTGGAATAGTAAGCGTCAAGTGTCCATCTATCTGGTGTGCTTACCATAGCCTGCGCAGGGCTTATTTAGGTAACGAATTAAGCACAAAAATGTTAATTTAGGATTATTCTCATGTTGTTAGTAATAATAATCAAGGTTTGTCACAATATTATGTACTTTATCAATTACTAATGTCAGTGTAATTGCCATTATAATAACGAGTTAAGCATATTACTCTGTGATTGTGATTATCTGGTAAGAAGCTGTCCACAACCATTGTCTATGTAAAGGAACCTTATTAGATTACACAGAGGATCCCTTATCAAAACTGGAAGTTATCATTGCAATAATAACCTTCCAACCTCCCAATCTGGTGATCAACTAGATTTTCTGTGTAGATTGCTTAAATCGAATAAAACACCATTACAATTGTTAGCATAGCTTACAATTTTCTTTGTGCTTACTCTGTCATAATGTTTCACTAAACTTGGACTGCAGGAAAACCCATAAATAACAGCATAAGTACAATCTTGTTCATAAATGTCATCAGAACATGCTTTCTTGAACCAATACTGACTCCACTCAAGCAGGGAATTTTTCTGCATATAATGATTGCAAAAGCAATGCATGGATTGATCTTCTAGAAAATTGTGAATAGAAATAAGCAAAGTACTTACATCTTTGAGTCCTACATATCCAGATTCAACACGACAATGTGCTTCAAATGCTTTAAATATCTCCCACCCCCACTCTCGATATGTTTCATTTCCAGTTGTCCTCCAAAGGTACATGAGTGACTCAACAGTTTCTGGCCTCTGAATATTCGATGGTGTATCAACCATCATATCCTACAACAAAATTCAAGAATTTTTTAGCTGTCTTTACATAAAGATATTTTGTAAAATGTCTCAAACTTTTTAACACAATATACAGACTCCCGGAAACAATTACAAAATACTTCCAGATAAATCTAAGCGCCTAGCCTGATTGAAAACTTCTGGCATCTACCTTGTTCTCTGTCATATAATATAGTTAAATATTTTCTCTATGCATTGGTTCATTACTTGCACAAGGAACCCAGAGAAACGTCTCTGATAAATTCTCACCTGTCCCTTTTGGAAAACATAGTTTTCTCCAGATAGCTTTGTTGGAGTGGAGTGATAGAAATTATAGCAAGTCGAAGCAAGCTGCAAAGACATGAGACTGTTTACATAACAAGAAGAAAACAAGAAAGTGCCATTCACAAAGCAAGAAAAAAGAAGGGTCAAACCAGACCAATACAAGTAAACAATTATGGGGTAGCGTCTCTCCAACTGATCCTAAGTGAACCTTAACAAATGTCATCAACAACATAAGAGAAATTAAGAAATATTAAAAAGTTAATGCAAGAAATCTACTGATAGGATACTCGTTTATCATTTTAATAAAATATTTTATACTTTTTCCTGTATTGCTTGGCTACATGCATTAGAAATGCTGTACAAGACTTTATAGGGTAATTGAAAGCGTTTTTGTTGATTTTGAATCATTTTAAACATTTTACAAAATTTTCTTTACATAGATTTAGTACCCACGTTCCATAATATAAGTATTAGTTTCCGGCGATACCTTCCCAGACCCCATGCATGATATGCCAAGTAGCTGATTCAAACAAAAGTAATACTTAATGGTCTTATGAGTTGCCTTTTATATAAGATTTCTGAAATAAAAACGTTCTCTTCCCCTTAAAGCTAAAAGGATTGCATACTACCTAAAAAAGTCAAAGAAGGAATAGATGATGAATAATGTGAATGATGGCATCAATGCTGAAAGATGACTAATGCAATGTTTGATTTAATGTAATGATGGAAAATAACTGAAAGACTTAACCGACTAAGAGAACTTAAAGCAATAACAAACACGAAGGATGATCATTCATTGCATTTTCATTCAAGAACTTTGTTGAATAAAAAAAAAAAACTTCTTAGTTTGCAATGAAAATGAAAGAGGGTTGCAAATTTTCACAGTGGAAACTTTAACCTAGTTGGGCAACATATATGCCAATCCACAATTGACTAACACAAAGCAAATGCAGAGTTAAAACCACTAAGATTTTGAGAAATCAATTCTCTGGTGTGTCAACATCCCCCACAGACTGCTTGCACAGAGACTAAGCCTCAGCGCATAACCACTCTCCACACAATGCAGACTAGTATTTTTGAGACCCGGGAATGGCTTCTTCTCTACCTTTCAATCTGTCATGTGTCATTTGATAACTAATCAGGCCGCTTAAAAACTACTGTCTTGTATTGTTTCTGCCTGTAGCATACTTTGGCTTCAATACATAGACAAAACTACGTCAAAATTCAAGTAACAGCTCCCTAAATTACAACATTTAAATACTGTACAGTGGCATAGCAAGTAATGGAAAACATACAGAATGTGTAAGGAAAATCAACAAGAAGGGAAAATAGAAGTTATGATATGTTATGATTATGACAGCCTCTATCAAATGTTTAGGCATTTGTCATAACTTATTGGCTTGACTCATGAACAATCTTTTAATTTGGAGTATTCATTAGCAATAAGAATAATTATAATAGTTCACATACCCATACTCAGCGAGTACTTGCCCAGCCACCAAAAATACTCGGCAACTTAAAAAGGACAAATTTATGTGAGTTTTCTGCATTTTTGGAGTGTTTTGGATGCATTTTTGACCTTCTGGACTTGTTTTTGACCTTTTGGACACGTTTTTGGCCTTTTGGATGTGTTTTCAACCTTCTGGATACATTTTTGGCAAGTATTTACACATTACTCACCGAGTAATCACGAGTACTGTGTAAATATTTGCAAGTATTTTTAAAAAAAAACCCTGCGAGTTAAACCGCTGAGTATTCTTCCTGCACAATTTCCTGCGAGTATTCATCCACATGGCAAGTACTCGCCCAGTATGCAAAGCTGCTATATTGGGAACAGTTGAGATCTTTAATTAGATAGGATATAATATGCAGATCATTTTAATTTGTTTATGTTTTACATGTCCAAAGATTTTTGAAAAATCCTAGCTTGAAAACTACCCAAAATTGAGAGTTTTCTGGATCCCAACTTTCTTCCACACTCACACTTTGGTAACAATGTTTTAGCACCATGGAAGCAAGGCCTCTGAGCAGCTCCATCAGGATTTTTCTTGAGAACATTGGAAATATTATTCACTAAAGTCTGCAAAAATGCAACGAACATAGTTTACATTCATAGCTTACAATCTCAAAGTAACTCTTAAGGGCAATGTACGGACAGCTAAAGAAGATTATTGCCCCCAGGTTCATAATGACAAATATATAGAAGTTTCCCCACTATGGGGAAGCATTTAAGACTTCAAAAACAAGGTGATGTGAGCAGTTAAGGGAAACAACACTTACAAGCAAGACAATATCAAACCTAAGTTCAGTAAATTTCAATATATAGCAGCTTCATAGGTATACCTTTTTAACCTCAAGCAAAGGGCCTCCTAAAAAATTAGGATGTAATATGAGCCAAAATAATTTATAAACTTTACAAATGGAATGAGGACTAAATAAAACAAGTGATTCCCATCTAACTTAAAGTAGACGCAGACTTATCAAATATTAGCAAGAGCTAGAGAGGTGCTGCATTGGGTTAGGAAAAGCCAGATACCTTGTCAGATTGTATAATGTAGATATTACCAAGGAAATCTGTATTGGAACATGGCTCCAAACTTTTCATTCTTTATTGACCATTAAGAGCCTACAACATTGCTCCCCAATTATCAGAACCCTATGTAGTATAGAGTAAAACATCTAATTTAGGACTGATCACACTCTCTTTCGTACCAGCATGACTCAAGGTCGGTTCCATTGATATCTATTTTTCTATCTCTTACTGACTGTCTTTACAATTTATCCACATATTACTGATTATAGAATAAGGTAGGTACCCGTGACATTTCAGCATTCTGCATGGAAAGACAATGTGTTTCAAACGAAAGGTCAATTTGTGGTTTGAGGAGAGTGTCTACCTCTTCTGCAAGCTGCATATACTTGGCTGATTTATCAGAAGCATATGCAGAAGCCCCTAAAGCAAGCATACCAGGAGTAAAGCAAGCTAGCTCATCCATCTGCAGCTTCACAGAATTGACTACATGTAAGAAAAAGCTAAGTTATATTTTATCAACAATTACATCATAGTATGCTTCTTTTACTGTCAACTTACCTTATCTGTCAAAGAACCACCAGAGCGTTCTGCGATGTAAGTAAAAGAAGATGGGGTAGATTTCTTGATCAGGCTTGTTAATCCTTCCATGGACCGTTCCCACATGTCTCTGCATTGTTCAGAAAAGAAACCTTCAAAAGACACATTCTGTGATAAACTCTCTAGTAATGATCATAAGTTACCAAAACCTACAGAACCATGGCATAGACAAGAAATACTAATATTTTTGTGGTGGAAGAGGAGTAATCCTTCATTCAACTCCTCTCTCTTTACATTCTATATGTGTTTGTGTATACAAGAATAAGTATTTGTATGTTTCCAAGAGAAACTGTGTGATCCTATATGCATATGTATCCGAGAGTGTGTGCGTCATGTGGAACATATACAATCACACTTGTACGTTGTAATGACACACACACAAAAAGACAAATGATTTGCTGTATGTGCCAATCACTTTGTTTATACAAAGCCTATAAGTGCATTTTAAATAGAAAATTGGTTTTCATTGAGACGCACAACTAATGTCTGAATATGTATTTTAAAATTTACATGTATTATATGGGTTGTTGTGATAACCTGTACTGCTGTACAGCCTCAGTTTTGTTCCCCTGGATCCATACCTTAAGCAGATATTCGTAAAAGCTACCAAGCAGCAACACAGCATATTAGTAAAAGAAATAAAAGTCAGGATGATTATTTCCATGTCTTGTCCCATAAAATCTCAGGTTAATGACAACCCAAAATAATATAAATGCTTCAAATAGTTTAGAGGCAAACCAAAAATTCTTTAAAAGAGAAACTAAAATGTTAGACAAAGCAAGGTTGAAGAACAATAATATCATGTACTCATATTGCCAATTATGTGGGCAGTAATATCTCTATTTTGCATCTCATTCTTACCTCAGGATCTTCAAAATTCATTAACAAAATATATTCCACATAATACTAATTTATATCTTCAAAAAAATTGTGGATGCAGCCATATTCATGAAACAATATCTCGAAATCCAGGAATAGGGTTGACTTCAGAAAATGGGTCCACCTATCCCCACAAATAACCTAGAAAGAATTAATTACTGACAAGTACATGTAGATCTCCTCTCACATTTCAAACAGAGTCTAAAATTGTGGCGAAAGAGCAAATATTGTGTTTTCAGCACGACGATGGATGGAGATAAAAGTATATCAACTATTTTGGAACAACTGATAGAACCATTATCTTATGATCAAGGTACATGATTTTATCTTTTATGGAATATTTTCTTGGCTTTGTTACGTCTCTCCTTCAAGTGTATGAAAGCCATGCTTGTAATTTGTCCTCAGTGTTGTGGTTATTATCATTTATGTCCTGATTTGGATTGGTTATTAGAGGTATCCCTGATTTATTGTAGCAGCCCTTTGGAGTATCCATGATTTATTTGGAACAGCTCTGCGTGTTATCCATGATTGATGAACCTTCCATGCAATCAGGATTTACTGTGTCGGTACTCCATGTTATCAATGATTGATGAACTTGTTCATTGGATTGGCCTTGTGAGGTTTCCATAATCCATGAACTCTGGCTGGAATGGAAGGAATTGGATATCGCGTAGTTGAATGGAACCATGAACTATTGACCGGATTCCCAAGAGGATAAAGGGAAACAAATGTCAAATGGCACTTTTTTATAACAGGTTTCATGATTTCCACACTCCATGCCTAATCCTGAGTACTGATAATTTTCTAAAACAAGTGATTCATATCATATATGAGGTTATTTGGTTATTTCTGTTCACGATGCCATTTACATGTTTTTGCTATCTTACCATGTGTATAGTGATGCTGAAGGACAAACTTTTACAAAAAAAGACCAAAGTGAGGAAGGATTGCAGAGATTTTCTTAGTTTTCAACCCCTAAAAGAGTATGATTGCAACAAATATAGAAAGAAAATAAGGATTAGGACAATAAACCAAATTCCCACGAATGGGGTTGAGCCCTTTCAAATTTTTGGTAGTACTTGGGGATCAAAGCTTCTGCAAAAGGGATAAACTTTGATACAGAATCATGTCGTTAGCTGGATTATAAGTATGAATTTTCCTTCCAGCGAGCCACAGATGTGTTAAGAGCGTGAGTATGCGGTGCTTGGTTCTATTTGGATTCCTTTAGTGCAATATTTGAAATTGTTCTTCCTCATAGCAGTCATCCGGATACGTTTCAAAGTTCATGCTGCAAATAACCTCTGTTCTTATAGACCTATAAATGACCCTTCAACCCTAATGACTCGTCAATTAAAACAGATACTTTAACCACTTCATTTTACCAATTTTAATGCCCTTTTCGCTTTTTGGAATCCACCAGGAGGAGTAAAGGGTAAAGGGCAAAGGCATTTTTTTAGGCCCATAACTATTTTAAATGCATGTCAGACCTCCCTAGCATGGGACACCCCCACCTTACCTCCTCCAATTTCAACCCCGTGACCTCACCTCTCTTTTGTCTCATGCTTTCTTTTTTTCTTCTTTATTAAATCATGGGGGGTGCCCTCTTTGTTTTATAATTATTCCTCGTCTTTATTGAGACCCCTCGTTGAACTTACCCTTAGTGCAATTTGATCCCTCTTCTCCTTTTTTCGACTTTTGAGTTATAAACTCATATGTGAAACACAATAAATGAAGAGCAAGAAAGAACACAGGGAACTAACTTTGCTAAAAGCTAGGCCATTACACACTCATACATATGATAATCATACACGTTCTCTCCTTAGAGTGACTAAGTTTGATTATCTATGGTACTTCTCTAACTAGCCTTTCTTAGACTGATAGATCTTTTGCTGTAGCCTGTAGGCACAACGTGGTGTGAGAAAGTACTGATACAACAGGAACCAGGAGACAAAGCATCATGAGTCGTAATGTCATTGGCCCATATCCACTGCCTACTGCTATCAGGGATGAAAATTAAGCAACACGAACTGCATATGCACTTTGACATTGGCCTACAAGGTGAAATATAATTTAAAGCATTTCAATCACATATTATTTTGAGAGGATAATTGCAAAAACGTATGAATACTACTGTTCTTTGAAACTGAAGAATCAAGAATGACTAAAATAGCCTCAGATTATTATTAAGCAATTCAAAAGTTCGAACAAATTGGAAGAAGTACCTATCACCCATTGCCCCAAATGTAATCTTGGAGGAAGCTCTTCCAGTGTTGGGATTTACAAAAACAGGAACTAGACCATCATCAGGAAAGATTTTGCGTATTTGCTGGATTACATTTTCAACCTGCATCAACATACAAAAAACTTTTAATCCAGCCTTCAAGGGTGATAGTTTGACAGGAGATACATAAGCAGCATTCTCATTCCCTCCTTCCTGCTTGTAACTAATAATAGCAATTTTTTGAACTGTTTTACCAACAAAATACACATTTCTAAACATTAGGAGTAATTTTATTTTTAATTTTTTCTCTCCTTTATTTTGTCCATTGATGGAAAACATTAATTAATAGAAATTAATGTAGCCATTAGGAACCAAAAAAATGATAAAGATTCTTCGTTTATCGAGCAGAAATAAAATTTTAAAATGATATTTTGTTGCCTTGCTATCTTCTTAAACAAATTGAATAGTTGCAGGGAGATGCGTCCCCCACCCCGGGATACGTCTCGGGTACCGTCTCTCTGGGACAAGAGACGGGCATGGAAACAGAGGCTACGGAAACGGAGGAATCTAGGGGAGACTTTCAACGTCTCCCAGTGGTTTCCTGGTAAAAAAACGTGTTTTAACTTTTTGCAGTCAAGGAAAAAAGCATGTACAGTCTGAAACGTTAGTTATTTTTTAAATTAATTAGCACGCCGCACAGTGCCTTGCTGTTCACAACAACAACCAAGGGTTACCGTTTTTAAAAATGTTCATTATTTATTACATTATTAATAATTATTTAATACTTAAGAGTCTTATACTAATATGCAACTTAAGTTTTAAGTTTTTAATATAACATTTTATTATTTTAAGTTTTTAATATTTAATTTTAGGTTTTTTAAAACTGTTTTAATTTTTTTAATAGTTTTGTTTTTAAATTTTAATATTTAATATTTTTTTTACAATTATTAAATCTTTATATACATATAATATTTTTTTAACAGATTTTGACGGAATGGAACCCCTCCGCGCTTGGTGCTAAGCCAAAGACTTGGTCAATCAAAAAAAAAAGTGTTATGACCATTGGTATGGTATATATTTCTCTAAATTTTTCATACATAATTATGCCGAGACACATTCTACAATGGCATTTGGAGGTTGGTGGTGTGCTGTAATGTAGTGAGTGTGTTCACTTTTAATTCCACCTTATATTTGACATATATTTAACCATCACTTAGAAAATTTTCCTTTTTTTCTTGGAGAATTCACGGTGGAGTTTGTAGCCCCCTTTTTCCTAGGGCAATTAATTTGAGCTTTACACATTGGTGTAGTTAGATTGACATGATTTGTCACTAGTGAATAGGAAATTTGCAAAGAAGGCAATGAAGTTATAAATTATTTTGGTATGTGTAAAAAATCAAGATAAGGGTCTTGAGATTGATATCTCTTAGCATTTTTCAAATAAATGTATTTAAGATATCTGTACCAGTACCCGTATCCCTACCCATCCCCTGGGAACTATGATAAAATGGGAGCACATAAAAAACTTTAGATATCTCTTATGGATCACATACATATAACAACATCCACTTTGAATTAAAACATTGACATTGTTTTGTCCATACAACTATATTGCTTCAAGCGACAAAATAAAAATATCATTGGGAATGTACATGACAACTGTGTACGGCTTATCTAATTCTATCATGGTTATGGGGCAGTATGCTAATTCCTTACCTATGTTCCATGGAATTTCTGATATGGGACAAGTCTCTCCAGTACAGAAAAGACATTCCCCAAATTTTAAGGACAAAAAGAGATGGGGCAGGGGGCAAAATATTTTGTATATAACACATGAAAATTTACAAATTTTATAGCTTTTCATTTGTGAAATTAAGCATCGTTGAACAATCCAAAGAAATGCGCTGCAAATGTAAAACATTATAGTTTAATATATCTCATTATCTGATTGTTATAAATATCAAATCAAGAACTGAAAATATAATAATCATATCTAAGCCATTACTAATGGAGCAACAAGCTCAATAAGCAGAGTTGTCATTAGACACATCTCCCATGATCCCCAATAGCTCCTCATCACTGCTCTTTGAATTTGAATCATGTGACTCCTTCAATAGGACCCCAACTAATCCAAGTTGCACCTCTTAATCCTCATCTACCTGCCTTGGCTCTTGAGGCCACACATCTCATTGTGTTGCAAGACTCTCCTTGTAATTAGTTGTTTTGTGATATTGGAGGTGCAAGGAACTATGCACAATAACTAGCTTCTCCGCTATTTAAGAGATATGCTTGTTCCACTTGATAGAGTGGATGAAGCTATAAGTGGACCAATTCCTCTCAACAATTGATGAACTAGCCACTTGCACAACGAGGCAAATGGTAAGTGCAAGTAGCATCACCAAGCCCCATGTGGCAGCCACCGTCCTCTATGGTTCTCCTACATGAGTGAGTGTCTTCTCCCTAGCCGCCCTCAAATGCCAACCACTCACCCCAGATTTCTGCAACCTCCTCTCAAATGTAAATTTTATTAAGGGCCTCAAAGAATCCCTTCTTCACCATCTCCTTATCAATAGGAATTAATCTCCCAGGCCTCTCCATGTACCATTTAGGATTAATTGCATATGCTACCAAATGTGGCGAGGTGTACTTCTACTAGCTCCATTGAACATGGTGTTGAGCACAGGCTAATACTGAGAGGAGGGGTGAATCGGTATTATATATTCTTTTCTTTCCTAACACTTAAATCACTTATTCCAATTAAGATATTCAAAGCAATCAAATCACAACACAAGATAACACAATGCACAGTGACACCAGATATACGTGGAAACCCTTTTGGGAGAAAACCACCAAGAAATCTTTCTCAATATAAATATTCGTAGGCACCAAGCTACAGGAGCACCAACCCCTAAAACAATTTTGTAGGCACCAACCTATAGGAGCACCAACCCCTTTTGCCGAGCACCAACTCAGCAAGAGACACCAATCTCTTCAAAACAAAGGCACCAACCTTCTTATAAGAATCACTCTTCTATCTCTGATTTGATGCTAACACAATGAATGATAGAACACTGTTTTATCTCCTTTCGATTCAATCTACACTTGAGTGTTTTCGCTACTATGCTCTGCCTTATACTTGTTGGTTTTTCCTTTCAAGATTCTCACGAAATTCTGCTTTCAAATATTTCTGCTCTTCTTTTATATCTTCCATTTTCGAACATACAAATTTGCCACTTGCTATGCACTTATTTATAACCCACGAAAAACCACAAATTAAAGTCGTGACTCTTCAAATGAAAAAGTCTATTCAAATAGTCACAACTCCTCCCAAATCAGGTCGACCAAAGTTGGGGACCATTTTAGCCTTAAAACTGCCTTGAAAGCCTCGCCATAATTGCCTCTTTAAGCCCATTTAAACATAGCTAATTTGTCTTCGATTCCACATAGATATGACCGTTATTTACACGTTTAATTGCCTCAATTAAATTAAATATGCTTTATTTAATTTAATTCTTTTATCGAAATGCTTTGCTATTATTCAGATTCACGATTACCCTTTGACATCAATGACAATATTTCCAACAATCTCTCCCTTTGTCATTGATGGCAACCATGCACTGAATCTGCTCCTCCTTGCTATACTGTTTCTTTTGTCTAAGATATTCTTTTTCTATAACTCCCCATTTCTGTGACTCCCTCTTTTTGCACTTCTCCCCCTTTGACATCAATGGCAAAGGGACTACCCAGGAGCTAGATAATTCAATGCTTAGCTCCCCCTTTATCAATACTTCCCTTTAGTGGTAGGAAGCAAAAGAGATTACTCCCAACTTCTCATGTAGGTATTCAAATGTGTCCTTTGGAAGTGGCTTGGTGAAAATGTCTGCTATCTGCTCTGTGGTGGCAATATATTCCAATTTTGCCTATTGTTCTGCAACTTGATCTCTCAGGAAATGGTATCTGATTGAAATGTGCTTTGTTCTGAAATGCATCACTGGATTCTCCGAGATGCTGATACATTGGTATTGTTGCAGTATATTGAAATTGGATGATCATATTCTACCTTGATGTCTTTAAGGGGTTGCTTCATCCAAAGACCCTGAGTGCAACACAATACTGCCGCTATGTACTCTTCCTTTGTTGTGGATAAGGAAACTGAATTTTGCTTCTTACTTAGCCAAGACCCTAGGCTATCTCCAAGGAAAAATGCTCCTCCACTTGTGTTTTTTCTGTCATCTAGGCATTCCTGCCCAGCCTAAGTTTGTATATGCTACCAATGTGAAATCCTTCCCCATAGGATACCACAATCCATAGTCTAGGGTCCCTTTTAGATATCTAAATATCCGTTTCACCGCTTGCATATGTGTTTCTTTAGGCGCTCCCTGATAGCCTGCTACCATGCCCACTGCTTGCATGATATCCGGCCTGGATGTCGTTATGTACAAAACACTGCCAATCATTGATCTGTAGAGGGACTGATCTGCATTCGACGATTCATCATCCTTACTCAACTTGCTTCCTGTAGCCATAAGCGTGCCAAGCGATGCACAGTTTTCCATTCCAAATTTCTTCAACATTTCTTTAGCATACTTGGTCTGGGAGATGAATATTCCTTTACTAAACTGAGATATTTACAATCCGAGAAAGAATGATAACTCACCAAGCATGGACATCTCAAATTCCTTCTGCATGTCTTCGGCGAATCCTTTGGACAACTTCTCACTATCTCCTTCGAAGATTATATCAACATAAACTACAACAATTAATTGATGCTCACCTTCAATTTTGATGTACAAATTGTTGTTGGCAAATCCTCTCTTGAATCCCTGGTCTTGTAGGTACTTGTCAAGTCTTGAGTACCAAGCTCTGGGGGCTTGTTTCAATCCATACAAAAAAAATTTCAACTTGCATAGATATTTGCTATCTTATGATAGGAGGAATCCTTCTGGCTGCTCAATGTACACTTCCTCTCTAATTTACCATTTAGAAAGGCAAATTTTACATCCATTTGATATACCTTTAAATTCTTGAATACAGCATAGGCAAGAAACATTATGAATGCCTCTAATCTTGCCACAAGAGCGAAGGTTTCTTCAAAGCCAATACCTTCGATTTGAGCATATCCTCTGCATACCAATCTAGCCTTGTTTCACGTCACTTGACCATCCTCATTTAGTTGGTTCATGTATACCCATTTGGTGTCGATCACATTCTGATCCTTCGGTTTGGGTACCAGCTCGCACATCTCATTCTTCTCAATTTGGTTTAGCTCTTCTTCCATTGCTTTTACCCAATGTTCATCATGGCTTGCTTCTGAGAAATTCTTACGCTGTATTTTAGATAACAAAGAAAAATTCACTTGTTTAGAATTTCTTACAATCTTTTTCTGGTCTGTACTCCAGCATCTATATTGCCAAAGATTTGGCTTTCAGCATGGTTCTTCTAAACGAAACAAGATGGTGCCTTAGTGTCTTGCCATTCATCTTCATCCATCTTCTCTACTTCAACATCTTCTTCAATGATATCCGGTTCGTCTAATGGAACATTTGCCTTCTGACTTCCAGTTTCATCTACTCTTGACACTGGGACTTTCTACAATAGTTTGCATTCTCTTATTGTAGCATTTGTAGGCCTTGCTTTTGGTGGAATATCCCAGAAAAATTCCTTCATCGGCTCTTGAATCAAATTTCCCCAAATCATCTTCGGTCCTCTTAATAAAGCACTTACTTCAAAATGCTTTGAAATATTTGACGGAAGTTGGTCTTCCCGTCCATAACTCATATGGGGTCTTGTCATTGTTGACTTTGATCTTCCCTCTATTTAGGATGTATACAGCTATGTGGACTACTTTTCTCCAATATTTGTCTGATAACTTGGATTCGTTCAGCATTGTCGTAGCCATTTCTTAGACAGTCCTGTTCTTTCGTTCTACTACCCCATTTTGCTATGGGGTTCTTGCAGCTGAGTAATGTCTTTTTATCCCATGGTCTTCGCAATACTCAATGAATTCATTTGACATGAACTTACCTCCTCAATCTGACCTTAAGCATTTGATCCGTAAACCGGTTTCATTTTCAACTAATGCTTTAAACGCTTTGAATTTGCTAAAGGCCTCAAACTTTTCTTTCAGAAACGCAACCCATGGCATTCTAGTGTGATCATCAATTAGCAACATAAAATACCTCACCTTGTATACTTTGCATTCTGGTAGGTCCACACAAATCTGTATGAATGAGCTCTAATTTCTTCGTGGTAGAATATTCCTTCGTTTTGAATCTTGTCTTGGTCTGCTTCCCATGCTAGCATTGCTTGCAAAGCATGCTTGATGGCTTTGTTATCTTTGGAATGGCCCTTACAGCTTGCTTCTTGCTAATATTCACAAGGTTATCAAAATTTATATGGCCATTCTTCTGTGCCATAGCCAACTTTCTTCAACTTGACTCGGACAACACTTCTCTCCTTTGACTTCTGTAAGCATGTATAGATTGTTTGTTGTTTTGTGAGCATCTGCAATTAGCTCTCCCGTGTCTCTTTTTCTGATCTTGCAACCTTCAACAAAGAACTTGAGTGTGTGTCCTTGATCACACATTTGGCTCACACTTAGAAGATTATGCTTTAACCCTTCCAAATATAACACATTCTCTGTTTTGGTTTTTCCATTATCAAGACTAAGCGTACATTTTCTTGTTATTCTGGTTGTAGTGTTCTCTCTGAACTTCACCGTGCCTTCATTGACCTTTCTTAACGAGATAAACTTGCTTTTGTCTCCAGTCATGTGTCTCGAACATCCACTATCAATAAACCATTGTTGTCCTTCATCTCTAGCATGGAATGTTGTTTGAACGATCATGGATTTTTCTTGCTTCTTCCAGGTCTTCGTTGGTTGCCTTTTCTTTATCACTGGAGCCTTGGACTTATGATCTTGTCTTATAGATTCGAAAACACTTCTACAATAGCATGCTATATGTCCATACTTGTTGCACTTGTAACAAAGTATAGCTTCTTCATCAAAGTTTGATAGGGGAGCAAACAAATTATAGATTTTGTTCGAAGCTCCATAGGTTCCTTTGTTTCTGCTCCAGACTTCAATAACCTTGGCTCTTTTTCTACAATCTAATTTCTTATGACCAAAATGATTGCAATAATAACAATATCTATCGAAATAATTACCAAACCTGGTTTTGATGGCGTATCTTGGAGCAAGTGGTCTCCTAAAGTTTTGTTTTCTTTGTTGATAGCACTGGTTTTTGTTTTCTGGCCTTCTTCCTTCTTGGTCTCCCTTTCACAAGTTCCTTAAGAGTTTCAGCATAGCTCTTAACTTTCTCTTTCTCCTTCTCATACCCAATGCCTGACTTGTTAGATGGTGATCTTTGACTCTCCATAATCTTATTCAAAACTTGGGTGCTTTTCTCAAATTTCAAGTCAATTGCTATTTTAGTATTCACCTTTTCTATATCCCTTTTTAAAGCGGCAATCTCATATTCATACATTTCACAGTCTTCTCCTTTCTTCTTTAGCTGAACCGTTAGATCTTCAATTTTCTTTGCCTCTTCGATTTGGACTTTTAGATCTGCAATTATTTCCTTTGATTCCTCTAGACCTTGTGATATTCTGGCTTCCGAGTCTTGACTCTCTTTTTCATATTTCTGAATCAAAAACTTTTGTTTCATGTTCTTTTTCTTAAGATCTTTTATCTCTCTTAAGGCACAGATAAGCTCTTCTTCGAGATTTACCTCGCCTTCATCTTCGTCTTCTTCTTTCTCCAAGTTTTTTCTGCTTGTGGAAGCATTGTATTCTATAGTCATGAATAATGTTTCCTCATCAACATTGTCAGAATCACTAGGTCCGCTTTCCTCGGATGAGCTATAGTTCCTCCTGGAGTATAAGCTTTTCTTTTGTTTCTCAAACCTCTTCTTGTCTTTATTTTGTTTGAATCCCTTCTTGAATTTTGGTTTGCTCTCCTCTTCATCACTATTGTCTTTATCCGGGCACTTCGCAGCAAAATGACCAATCTTACCACAATTAAAACATTTGAATGGTAACTTACCTTTATATTTGCCCGAACCTTTCTTCAACCTTTGAATGAATAGAGCCTCCTTTTCATCTTCTTCGTTGCTTGAGCTATCGCTTGGCTCAGGTTCCTTGACTTTCTCCTTCTTTGATGCTTTGAACGTTGCTTCTCTTTTTGATGGTCTTTCGGATTCAGTCCTCATTTCATATGCTGTGAGGATTCTATGCAACTCATCCATCTTTAATTTATCCAGATCTTTCATTTCTTCAACAGCAGACACTTTCGCATCAAACCTCAACGATAAGGACCTCAGCACCTTTAGGACGATTGCAGACTCTTCCACGGTTTCTCCAAGTCTTCGAATAACATTGACTATTTAATCAACCTAGAGTAGGTACCCTGCAATGTTCTCTTCTTCATCTTTAAACTCTCAAATTGTCTCCTATGAGTTTGGAGTTTTGCTTGTCTTACCTTGTTATCACCCTCATAGATAGTTTTAAGTTTTTCCCAAATCTCTCTTCCAGAATCACATTGCATGACTTTTACGAATTCTGATTCTGAAAGGCCACATAGGATGGCATTCATTGCTTTAGCATTGTTCTCGCTAGCCTTCTTTCCAATAGAGTCTGTTGGTGGCTTTTGTGGCGTTTGGTACCCGGTTACTACTGCTTGCCAAATATCGAACCCGAGAGCCATTAGATATGTCTTCATTCCTATGCTCCAGAAGACATAATTTGTGTCATCAAACAACGGTGCCTTGTTTGTGGAAAATTCATCCTAAACTTGTGATCCAACCATGTGTGCTTATACGATCTACCTTCTAGCGGTTAAGCTATATCTGAAGGAACCCGCTCTGATACCAATTGTTGAACACAAGTTAATACTCAAAGGGGGGTGAATCAGTGTTATATATTCTTTTCTTTTTTAACAATTAATCACGTATTCCAATTAAGATATTCAAAGCAATCAAATCACAACACAAGATAACACAATGCACAGTGACACCAGATATACGTGGAAACCCTTTCAGGAGAAAACCACGGAGAAATCTTTCCCATTATAAATATTCATAGGCACCAGCCTACAGGGGCACCAACCCCAAAAACAATTTTGTAGGCACCAACCTACAGGAGCACCAACCCCTAAAACAATTTTGCAGGCACCAAACTATAGGAGCACCAACCCCTAAAACAATTTTGTAGGCACCAACCTACAACAACACCAACCCCTTTCGCTGAGCACCAACTCAGCAAGAAACACCAATCTCTTCAAAACGAAGGCACCAACCTTCTCACAAGAATCACTCTTCTATCTCTAATTTGTTTCTAACACAACGGATGATAAAACACTACGTTATCTCCTTTCGATTCGATCTACACTTGAGTGTTTTCGCTACTATGCTCTACCTTATACTTGCTGTTTTTTCCTTTCAATATTCTCACAAAATCCTGCTTTCAAATATTTCTGCTCTTCTTTTATATCTTCCACTTTCGAACATACAAATTTGCCACTCGTTATGCACTTATTTATAACCCACGAAAAACCACAAATTAAGGTTGTGACTCTTCAAACGAAAAGGTCCATTCGAACGGTCACAACTCCTCCCCAATCAGGTCAGCCAAGGTTAGAGACCATTTTAGCCTTAAAATTGCCTTGAAAGCTTCGCCATAATTGCCTCTTTAAGCCCATTTAAACATAGCTAATTTGTCTTCGATTCCACGCAAAGATATGAACGTTATTTGCACGTTTAATTGCCTCAATTAAATTAAATATTCTTTATTTAATTTAATTCTTTTATCGAAATACTCTGCCATTAATTAGATTCACGATTACCCTTTGACATCAATGACAATATTTCGAACACATGGGCTGAATTTGCTTGTCATAGAATGCCAAGGTGGGTATCTATCATAAATTGTGGCCTTCATCTGGCCAAGCTACTATCAATAGTCTCATAAATCTCTCAAAGGTCCGGAGAGTTATAGTTGACATATCGAATGACGGAAAACATAAGTGTTACAAAGGACATAGTGTACCTCACATCTACCAAAAGAACATCTCTAACCACCATGTCCTTCAATCTCCATCCCTATTTTGTCCTAGCCTCCACCCACAAATGCAAGGGCTCTTACAATTAAAGCATCTTCTCCAAAAATATGAAATATGAGGTAAATCCTAGTCTCCACAAGTTTGAGGAATTCCTTCCTCAAAAACAACACAGTGAGCTGTGGTGGTTGCATATTAACATTTGCACCTCTCTAGAAGTCATCACCACTCATTTCACCCAGTCACTTTTCCCAATGTCTTTTAATGCATTGTCCATTGCATGTAGAGAAATAAGCTGCATATAGGTAGCCTCAACCATCTTTTGTTCTTTCCCATAGACATAAGTTGCATTTGTAAATATCTAGACAACACTGGTGGACCCAACCTCTTCTATGGCATCCCTTAACTATCCAAAACTCAAAATCATCATCCTTGCGCTTTCTAAACAATCAACAACTCTAAGGAAATAGGGACACATATCACATGTGACAATGATAATGATGACTGGGCAGTAACTAATCTCTGTCCATCCATCCATGATGATAGAATACCCATTCTTCCCCCGTGTCTCCTTCAACTCCTCCATCAGCAAACTAACTTTTGAGTGATTTTTACCAAGAAATGAAGCTCTCAATTTGTTCTCGGAGGTACATCTTTTTTAAATAAGCTTTCAAATTGGAATGATAGAAAGTGGGAAACGGTATGAAACAGATTCTCCCAATTCGATGAACTATGGTGGGAAGATATCACAACCAACATAGATAGGCATTTTATACGAGCAATCTAAAAAATAGCAAAAACCCACCAAGAGGAACCACCAGAAAAACAAACCAAAGACAGCAAAGTAAAGATAGGAAATGGAATAGCCAGTATGAAGAGAGAGAAGCGAATAAGGCAGTACAGTAAAACAGCACCATGTTAAGTTTTCTTTCAAATCTGCTGCCCGTTACAATATAGATATATAGAAAAATGAAGGGAGAAAAAAGGAAGTGGATTAGCCTATTGACGAAGATTATTTTTTCCACCCAGAAGCAAAGCAAACTGAGCTGCTATCAAGTAGGGGCATCTGCCCCTTGGGAGGAGGAAGCACCACCAATGTCATCTCCTTTAAGTTTTTCTGTTGTAGTCCAGTTGGTTGGAGTTTGACAAGGTCAGTGTTTATGCAATGGAACTTGTGCCCCACCACTCCCCAGTACCATGGCTAAGAAAGGCATGACACTTTGCAGCTGGTTGGTGGTTGAAAGTAGACTCCACATCAGCATAAACAATGTTCTCTGGCATTTCAATCCTCTTATTTTGTTACTGGAAACCAACACTCAGAAAGAAAATACATCTTTCCATAGAACCAAGTGCTTTTTCCAAGACAAGGTGCTGGATTCTATGCTCCCCAATGTTATCATCGAGGAAATTAGGACTGTAATCAATGGTATGCAAAGCAATGTCAATTGCACTTTCTTTGACTAATTTTTCATTGGGGATTTGACCTCAAGCATCATTCTCATGAGGGTAGGGAACACTGTACTGGTTTTGGGGGTTTTGAATAGGGGGTTGACCAAGAACCCAAATGACCAAAGATCCTTAATGGTCACATGAATGAAAATTCAGGTTGATACTTGAGGGCTGGTCAGCTTGTGTAGGGGGAGGCATAACTTGGTAACATTGAGGGGCTATAGTTTGATTGTTGGTAACGCTATGCAAGGGTTGCCCAACTAATCTAGGGCCCAAGAGGAGAACCGGTGGACAACCTCACTTAATAGATTAAATGGATTATTGCGAAGGCATATACTGAATGATAAAGGCCAAAGGCTACATCAGAGTGCAACAAGACAAGGGAAAGGGGAAAGAAGATAATGGGCACCAAATGAGAACTCTATTTGCAAAGTTTTGTACAAGTTTCAAGAAGTTGGATGTGTGATGTCTACGTACTTCTCGTCTATCTCTGTATCACTACCTATTACAAAGAATAGAAGAATGTATCGATATACAATAGAGGGAGATGAAGCATCAGTGAATCTATTATAATGGTTGGTAACAACCACTTCATTACCAATCATAGTTTGATGGCTTCTGCTGACATTACAACAAAATTGCACGATACAGTGCTAAAATTGTAGGAGTTGTGTGGTATTGTAGAAGAGGAGTTAAGACTTGTGGTTTCGCACACGTGCTTGAGATGATGCTAAAGTTGTTGGTGGAGTCGCACAGGTTGTGGAGCAACACCGAGATGCCGCAAGTTGATGTGATGACCCAGATCCTCTTGGATCAGTCGCCCCCCTTGAAGAGCATTGGTCCCCACTACATGTCATTCAAGTACAAGATGTGGAAAGAGGTTGGCAACCTGCACTTCTGCAAACTGTTTTCCCTGGGAAGGTACTTGACCTACTTTTGACAATCTGAAGGGATTAGTTGTTGACGTCTTTGTTTGACCCTAGTGTCAATTACATGATCTGATTTTGTTAGTGCAATGCAATTAGGTTAATCTCTACTTGTTGAGGAGCATCTGCAACATCTAAAGTGTTCAGCAAATGTAGAAAATAATGGCACAAGCGTTTTGCGTTTAAGACTAGATACAACCCAAGATAAGAAGGAAGATTAAGCTCAAAAGTGTTATCTTAGTCTTTCCTTTTGCAAGTGTAGTCATACTTGATCACCAACTTGAAAGGTGTGCAGTGTTCAATGTTGATCATGGCACTACTTGTACTTATCATTTAACTCTGTATAATGGTTTGCACTTGTTGTATGTGTTGAATGTGCTCAATGAATTAAACAACTTTGTCAACTTCCTTTTGAGCTAAAGGAGTTGTTGTTGATGGTTGTACAGGGTAAGCTACATCAATGGGTGCCAAAGGTTGGGTATCCAAACAAAACTGAAAAAAAATTGTGTGGTAGAATTGTACAGAGCTTTGTTTTAGCTGTGTTGAAGGAAAGGAAGACTTGCATCCCAAGTGCGTTGCTTCTTGGAGTTGTACATTTTTAGAAGATGCACTATCATCATGTTTACAACTTTCATCTTCCCAATGGTTTGTGGACGGAATGCAATAGACTTGTTCAAGTTTGTGTGTAACATAAACCAAAGTGCTTTGCAAAAATTGCTCAAAAACCTTGTATCCCTATCAAAAAAGAGTTGTGTGTGGTAGAGTTGTGCAAAAATCTATTATAATTGTGTTGAATGAAAGGCAGACTTTCATCCTAGTGCACTACTTCTTACAATTGTACATTCTTAGAAGATGCATTATCATCATGTTTACCACTTTCCTCTATCCATTAGTCTGTGGATGGAATGTGGTAGACTTGCTCAACTTTGTGTCTTGTTTAGACCAAAGCGCTTTTCAGAATTCACTCAAAAACCTTGTATTCCTAATAGAAAAAGGTTGTGTGTGGTAGAGCCACAACTTTGTTGTAATAGTTCTAAATGAAAGGAAAACTTTCATCCCAAGTGCATTGCTTCTTACAATTGTACATTCTCGGAATATACAATATCATCATGTTTACCACTTTAATCTGACCATCAGTCTGTGGATGGAATGTGGTAGATTTGTTCATCTTTGTGTCTAGCATAGACCGAAGCACTTTCCAAAAATTACTTAAAAACCTTGTACCCCTATCAGAGATGATAGTTTCTAGGATTCCAAACTGGGTCCAAACCTGTTGAAAGTACAATTCACTTTTTTCTACAGCTGAGATTCCTTTCTTACAAGTTGTAAGAATTGCCACCTTCAATAATCTATCAACTACTACATAAACACAAATTACCATGCTTGGTAATAGAGCAGCTTGAGGAAGTCCATGGAAACATATTCCCATGGTCTCGTTGGCACCGGCAAATGTGTATACATACCTTGCTTCTTATTGACCGGTATGGCAATTGCGCATGCGGTCTCGTTGGCACCGACAGAGGTGTATACATAACTTGATTCTTGTTGACCGGTCTAGCAATTGCGCATGCAGTACAAGACATGTATTTAACATTATCTGACATGAGGTATGGCCAAAAGTAGTACTTTTGTAGCACCGCACAAGGGTCTATTCAACTCCAAAATGTCCTACAACCTTGCTAAAATGAGCTTCCCATATTAGTTTTTGTCTCTCTGACTCATGCGGTACACACAAGTCCCCAAAATGATATAGGATTCCATCTTGCAAGTAGGAATTTTGGAATTGAATTGCAGCAAAACAACTTTTGATAGATATTTGCAAAGTATGAGTCAAATGGATACAATTTTGACCGAATCTTTGCTTCATGTCCATGTGCCTTAAGTACATTGAGAAGAGCTTAAACCAGAGGGCAACTTAGACAATCTACTACTAGATTGGCACTTCCCTTCTTATGCTTGATGTTCAGACAGAACTATTGAAGATAAGACCATTTCTAATGTCGCTCGTGTTGTCACTTGTTTTGAATTTGTAAGAACTAAAGTGGCTTGTGATCTGTGTGGATCAAAATATCCTTTCCCAATATGTAATGCTTCCAATGCTTACATGCTTGGACAATGGCATAAAGCTCGCAATCATATGTGGGATAGTTCCTTCTTGGCATAGTGTGTGGATCAAAATATCCTTTCCCAATATGTAATGCTTCCAATGCTTACATGCTTGGACAATGGCATAAAGCTCACAGTCATATGTGGGATAGTTCCTTACTAGCATAGTGAAGGTTTCACTATGGTAAGCAACTGGGTGACCATATTGATTGAGGATTGCTCCAAGTGCATTATCAAATGCATCGGTATCTATCTCAAATGCTAGTTGAAGATCGAGTAACACAAGTACTGGTGTAGAACAGAGTCTACATTTTAGTTCCTCAAATGCTTTTTGTTGTGCGGTTGTCCAAATGAAACTTGCTTTGGCACCACCTTTGGTGACTAGGTTTCGAGGCCACGTCACATGAGAGAAACCAAGTACAAATTTCCTGTAGAAATTTTCTAATCCCAAGAAGTTGTGAAGCTCTTTGAGATTCTTTGGCATTGGCCAATTTTTGATGACTTGAATCTTGGCTAAGTTCACATGAACTCCTTATGCGTGTATAATGTATCCCAAATATTGTATCTCGTACATGGCAAATAAACATTTCTCCATGTTAACATACATGTGTTGCCACAAAGTGTGAAACACTTGTTCAATATGATGTAAATGTTTATCCCATGTTTTTATGAAGATTAGGATGTCATCAAGGTAGGCTACAACAAAGTACTGAAAGCCCTGAGGATGTCATACATTATCCACATGAATGTTGTAGGTGCATTAGTTAAGTTGAAAGGCGTAACCAACCCCTCAAACAAACATTACTTTGAATTGAAGGTTGTTTTCCACGTCTGTAGGTTCAACAAGAATATGAGGATCCCTAGACGTAAGATCGATTGTTGAAGAATTTGGCACCGCAGAGTTGCACTAGAATGTCATCAATTCTTGGAAGAAGATAGCAGTTCTTCGCTGTGATCTTGTTGATAGCTTTGTAATCGATGCACAACCTCCATGTGCCATCCTTCTTTGGTGCAAACACAATTGAGTAGCCGAAAGGCAATGAGTTGGACCTGATGCGTCCTTTATCCATGAGTTAATGGATACTGCTTGATCTCTTCATTCTCCAAAAATGATCTATGGTACAAAAAGGCATTAGGTAGAGGTAGTCCTAGGTTCAAATCAATAGTTTGCTTTACTAAACAATGTGTAAGCACATCTTTAAGTGACTGAAAGATATCATTGTATTCCTCAACATGTTGCTCAATTGTCTTGTCTTTACTACTGTTGGAGGAACTACATTTGAACTGGTGCCGCAAAGACATTATTACGTTTAGGTCTCACCATCAAGAGTAGAAACTTCTTACTAGAACTGATTAGCTTCTTGCACTGCTTGGTGCTAATGAGTGAAAGCTTAGGAACTACTTCTAGTATGTGGTATCTCATATCAACAAAATCTGACAACACTTCTAGGATTTGCGATGGTAAATATATGGTTGCCCAAGTAAAACATCACATACTTTTAATATAGCAACGTTGCAAAGGACTGCATCTTGAAAAGGCTTAATTTTGTACACTAGGTGACACTGTTGAGTAACACGTTTCTCATAGCCCACACTGAACCATCCAATGGAGTATGGTTGTGGGTGAGGTGTCAATGGCAAGTTCTATCTTCAAAATGCTTTAGGGGAAATTAGGTTCTTCTAACTTCCATTGTCATTAATGAAGCGTACTAGTTAACCATTGATCCACATTTGAGAATGGAACAATCTTTTCGCTTCATTTGAATCTATGTTGAAGGAAGAAGTGATGTTTGTTGTACCTGCCATAGCACTACATTCAAAATCCATGATCTGCTTACCTTTCTCCAATGCCACAATGCTTGTACGCACTACCCCAATCCGTGCAAGTAGAGCTTTCCTAGCATGACACTCTTTGTTGGAGTGACTGCTTGAGTTATGAACTGAGCACCACTTGCCAGTCTTGGACTATATATTCTAGTCATTTGACGGTGTGTTCTTATTCTGAGGATGGCACAAAGGGCCATTTCCTTGTTTAGGATTCTACTTGGATTGCTTCGACTGTGGTTTGTCGTAAGACTTAGAATCTTCTTTCTTAACCTTCAGCTTAGCTTTTGCTTTGAATTTGCAAGCTAATCTGTAGGCTTCTCCAATCGAGGAGATTTGGAGGAAATCCATATCAAATTGGATATATGGTCTCAAGCATAGTCTTAAAACTCGTACTCGGCAACTACCCGGTAGCTAAAAATTTTGATCCGTACATGGGACTCGAAAATTAAATGGCAGTTTTATAGCTACTTAATCAAAATATATATTCATAAAATACACTGAAACACATAAAAAAAGAAATGAATGTAGAGAAAAAACTCAAAGTCATATGTATTACTCAAAATTACTGTGAGTCTGTGATTAAAACCCGTAGGTTTCAGTTTACACTATTGTTAGAAACTCAAAATTTCTAATACAGAGAGATTTGATTGATCACTAGTCTGTCAATGCTTAATAGTTAATACATGTCACACGTCTACTTATCAACGTATCATGCACTGTCACAATCTACAATCTTTGCATGCTGCCCTATCGTAATGTCCCCATTTCCAGATCACTTATGAGCAAGTACTGAAGACTTTTAGTCTACTTTCCCCATAGACTAAGGGATTACTTTTGGGGTATTATTTTATTAATTAATTATGATTGCCCGAGTAGTGATTTTTATCATTTATCCATATAAGGCAATTCTAGTTGATTAATAGAATATTTCTAAAAAGTGGTTTTTACCACTGATATTTAAAAGATAAATAATTATTGAATAATTGTCTAAAAATAATTTTAATTATTATTTGTTATTTAGGCACTTAATTTAATATTATATTTGAAAAAGAGGAATCTCAGCTTGGGAGTTGAGCAAAAAAAGAAAAGATATCCTAAAAAGTCGGCAACGAGAGTCATGAGGTATTTTACCCCCCCAAGGTGGTTTGCCCCCCTTTAAAGAGTACAAATACAAGGTGGAGACCTCATTTGAAGATATGTTGAATTTGATATTCTGATTCTTCATGCTTGAAAAAATATTGGGATGCATGCCCAATAATTACTACCGCACGTTTGGAGTTGATTTGTCAACAAAAAGGTGTCTTTTGACCATAGTTACTAGATTTAATCACATTTGGCCGAAATCCGTTACGTTCTGCATTTTTGAACGCTCTTGGATAAATAAATTCAGTTCGCATATTTTTTAAGATTAAAATATGAAGAGTCAAAACTTGTAGAAAATAGTCAAAAACCCTTAAAAGACACGAACCCTAATTTTTTTTATTTATACGCACTCTTCGTTACAAAATGAAAACACAACACCACTGAGGAGTCACTGTGAGTGAGATTGAGTGTGAGATCGATTCGTGAGGAGTTCGCAGTCCCAGAGGGTGGAGTGCAAGAGACGCATTCGATGGTGAAGTGCAGAAGACGCGTGCCCAGCTCCAATTTTGCGTGCCCGCAAGTGGTCTTAACGCTGAGGGAGAGTGGCCAAGTGGTTTAAAGCGACAACCTGTAGAAGTGAAGAAAGGACGAGGTCCAAATCCCGCCATTGCCAACAGTCACCGGGAGCAGTGTGGTGGTGTGGAGCACAGTCAAGCAAAGGGCCAACAGGGGAAAAAAGGTAAGACGACCTGCGTTCTTTTTTTTTTTTAAACCCGTATAGTTAAAAAATTTAAAATAATTTAGTTTTATATATTTTTAATAGTTTAAAACTTTATATTGTTAAAAATTGTTTTTTATTTATTTATTTTTTTAATATTTATTAATTTTATGTTAAATTTTAATTGATACTTTTATTTTTTTTAATTTTAGTTTATAATTAATTTGATTTAAATAAATAATTTGTAACGTTTTTTTTAAATAATTTATTTTTTTAATTTATATTTTGTTATATATTTATATTTTATTTTATAATTAAAAATTATTATAAACTTTTATTATAAAATAAAATATAAATATATAACAAAATATAAATTTAAAAAAATAAATTATTTAAAAAAAACATTACAAATTATTTATTTATATCAAATTAATTTTAAATTAATTACAAACTAAAATTAAAAAATAAATAAAAGTATCAATTAAAATTTACCATAAAATTAATAAATATTAAAAAAATAAAAAATAAAAAACAATTTTTAACAATATAAAGTTTTAAACTATTAAAAATTTATAAAACTATATATTTATAATTAATAAATATTTAAAAAGTTTTAAATTAATAAATATTTTTTTTAAAAAAAAACACTATATATTTATAATGTTAAAGTTTTTTTTAAATAATTTTATTTTTTTAGTTTTGTTTCAATTTATATTTTTTTATATATTTTATTTTATTTTATAATTAAAATTTATAACATAAAATTATTTATATTTAATATACAATTAAAAAATTGTATATTAAATATAAATAATTTTATGTTATAAATTTTAATTATAAAATAAAATACAAATATATAAAAAAATATAAATTGAAAAAAAACTATTTATTTAAATCAAAATAATTTTAAATTAATTATAAACTAAAATTAAAAAATAAAGAAAAGTATCAATTAAAATTTAATATAAAATTAATAAATATTAAAAAATAAATTTAAAAAAAAAACTATTTTTAACCTAAACCTAAAAATTCAAACTACATTTCTATAAAATATATAATAAAATTTAAATTTAAACAAAAAACATAAAAAAATAAAAATAAAAATAAAATTACAATTAACATTATAATTTATCATATTTTTTTAATTTATATTTTATAATATAAATAAATTCAAACTTTAAATATTATATAAATAAATTTAATAATAAAATTATAAAACTAAATATATAATAAAATGAAAATTATTTAAAACAAAAATTATAAAAAAATAAATCATAATTGAAATGTAAAATTATTGTACATTTTAAATTATAATTAAAAATAAAATAAAATCTATTAAAGAAATAAATACAAATGTGATAATAAATATTAAATAATATATTTACATAATTTTAAATTAATTATAAACTAAAATTAGAAAATAAATAAAACTATTAATTAAAATTTAATATAAAATTAATAAATATTAAAAAAAAAATTAAAACGTTATTTTTAACCTACACCTAAAAATTCAGAACTACATCTCTATAAGATATATAATAAAATTTAAATTTAAAAATAAATATTAAAATAAACATTATAATTTATAATATCTTTTTAATTTATATTTTATAATATAAATAAATTCAAACTTTAAATATTATAAAAATAAATTTAATAATAAAACTAAATATATAATAAAATGGAAAATTAAAATTATTTAAAACAAAAATTATAAAAAAATAAATTATAATTAAAATATAAAATTATTGTACATTTTAAATTATAATTAAAACATAAAATAAAATCTATTAAAGAAATAAATATAAATATAATAATAAATATTAAATAATATATCTATATAAAACTAAAAATATAATAAAATTTAAATTCAAAAACAAATATAAAAAATAAAAAAATCTAAAGACTAAAATGTAAAATTATAATTATAAAATCAAATTAAATTACAATTATTATAATATTACAATTTGCTGTTATATTTTATTTTATTTTTTAAAGTTATGTCATTTTATTTTTAATAGTGCATTTAAAATTAAATTTAATAATATTGTGATATATTTTAATTTTTTATAGATTTATTTAATTAAAACTCAAAAAAATATTTTTATATTTTTTAAATGTATAATAAAAAATGTTTATAAAACTTTTGCAGGGGCACCCTTTGTTGCTCAAATATAATAGGGACTCTAAAAAGGGTTCGAAACCATTATATTGGAGGTCAAAATGTGAAGATTTCCCCAATAGCATCGCAGAACACCATGTATGCACCATTTGTAAATCAACTCCGAAGCGAATATGCAATAAAAACAGTTGCATCAGCATCTGAATCTTCAAAAAGGGCTAAAATTCAATGCAACCTGACACAGTTTGGTTCATTTTCTAGCTCAACATAACCCCTAGTGTCTACCCAAGTTAGTGAAAGTGCACATCAAATGTCTTAATCCTAACCTTCTTTGAAAGCTATGTGGAAGCCGTAGGAAAAACATAAGATAAGCAGATTGGTGGCCCGCTTTTTTTATGCAAATGCTATCCCCTTCAATGATGTTCAAAATCCACATACAAAAGTAATGGTAGAAGGGATCGCCAATTTTGAGAAAGGGTATGCAATGCCATCTTTTGAAAGCCTAAGAATTGTTCGACTGAAAAAAGAGGTGACATCTATATCTAGTGAACTAAATAAAATGAGAAGGCATTGGAAAAAATTAAGTTGCACAATAATAAGTGACAAGTGCTCTGACACAAAGCGAAGACCACTCTTCAATATATTGATTCAATGTTCTAAAGGTTCTATGTTTATCAAATCAATTGATACAAGCAATGATATGAAGACTGCAGATTTCATTTTCAAATGCATTGAATCTGCTATTCTGGAGATTGGAGAGGAATATGTTGTCCAAATTATTACGGATAATGCAGCGAATTGTAAAGCAGCAGGATAACTTCTAATGGGCAGGTTTCCTCATTTGTTTTGGACTCCATATGCAAATCATGTTTTAGATCTTTTGCTTAAAGATCTTGCGAAGTTGGAGTGGGTAAATAATGTTGGCAAAGAAGGGAAACAAATTTTAAAGTTTATACTTAATCACTGCTTGACTTTGAGCTTGTATCGCTCATTTGCAAAGCGTAAACTTCTCTCTCCAGCTAAAACAAAGTTTGCATCTAATTTTATCACTTTGCAAAGGGAGGTGGAGAGGATAGCATTGAGAAGAATTGTAGTTAGTGAAGAATGGACACAATCTAAACTTTCTAAGGAAAGAGTTGCAAAAGACATTGAGAGAATTATCTTGGGTAATTCATTTTAGGAGGGCGTCGAGAAGACCCTAAAGGTTTTTGAGCCACTTGTCCAATTGTTGAGATTGGTTGATGGCATGAAACCTTGTATTAGTTTTGTGTATGAGGGCATGGAGCAAGCAAAAGAGCAAATTAAAAAAGTACTGACAGATGATGGTGACGAAGTTTAACGGATTTGAGACATTGTGGACCTTTGATGGAACATGTTACATCATCCTATACATGTAGCAAGTTGCTATTTGAATCCAAAGTTGATATAGGTGGATCATGATGCAGATGAAGATGTCAAGAATGGTGTATTGGCTACAATAAATAGGTTGGTTCAAGATGAAGCTGAGAAGGCAGCGGGCTACATTCAAGAACCAAGAAGGGTTGTTTTCCCTCAAGGAAGCACAAGCAGACATTGTTAGCATGGATCCTCATTTATGGTGACAAACGTATCGTTCTACTTCAGAGTTATAAAAGCTTGTTGTGCGTGTCCACAGTCAGTGTGCTAGTGCTTCTACATGCGAAAGAAATTGGAGCACGCATGATTTGAACCATACTAACAAGAGAAAACAACTGCGAGCCAAAAAGCTCTCAGATCTTGTGTTTGTGTTGACCATTTTGGTCCTGTGGGCAAAAATCGGTCCCCCTTCTCTTTTCTTTCCATTTCCATGCCCAGACATAAAGGATAATGCAGAAGTATGCTTCTGTAACACATTTTTTCCCTCTTGGCATAAAAAAGGCTCAACTTCAAGCATTTGGTACGGAAAGAACAGGCTGGGTTGAAAGGAGTGATTATGCAAGAATTTGCAAGGGAGCAAGTAAACCATTTCAGAGGGCTTTTTATCGGCAAAAAGGACTAAAGCTCAAAAGGCCAAAGGATCAATTTCAAAAACTCAAAGGTTAAGTGCCCTCGTGGAGGGCAGAGGATGAGCAAAGTGGACCATTGCAAAAGATCCGAAGGGTAACTTTGGATTTGATTTACCCTTGCGAAGGGCAGCTGGTCAAAAGGGCCGAAAAGAGGCAGAGTTTTCCTTTGAAAAAGACAAGGCAAAAGATAAAACAAAGGCTGAATTTCTTCGGGCAAAATGTCCGAAGAAATTCACAAGGCAGGGCGCCGAACAAAGACTGTCCATTCAGAAAGAAAATCCGTGGAAAATGGTAAGGCAAATCCTTCGAACAAAAAGTCCATAGGAATTCCTTTGGACATTTTGTCCAAAGGAATTTGTCCGCAAAAAAGCCGACCGAAAGCAAGCGTTTAAAATGAAGGGAACAATTCCTTTGGGCAAAATGTCCGAAGAAATTCCTTCGGACATTTTGTCCGAAGGATGTGAGAACCACAAGGAGCCCGAAGGACCCCGAAGGGCAAGTGCCCTTGCGGGGGACTCTCGGCGACCGTGAAAGGGACCTTTCTTAAAGCCCGAAGTGACACCTTCCCTTCGGGAGGGTTCAAAGACTAAGCCCGGTCAAAAGAACACTTCGAAAAGAAAGATGAGAGCTAAAAAAGAAAAGTCCAAAGGAAAGTGAAGCCGAAGGAGTTGCTAAAGGGGTGACGAGCGCGCGAACGTCAACTTCGCGGCAATGAAATAACCGTTGGTCTTTAAATGATTGAGCGCGAATTCGAAGGAATTCAAAGGCCTTAAGGCCAAAAGGGAAAGACAGCTGAGGAAGGAGCCCGAAGAGCCAAAGATTGATAGAAGATAGCCCTGAGGGCTGAAAGGGACAAGAAAAGACAAAAACTGGGAAAAGACAAAGGTCAAGAGTGAACTCAGCAACCCGCCAAGAAAGGAGCCCGAGGAGCCAAGCGCAGATATGGACAAAACAGTCTAGGTGGCAAAAGGAGGTGTCAGCACAAGGAGTTATTCTAGCAATTGAAACAGTCTCTGCCAAGTGGTCATCAAAGAACGCAAACAGTGAATGACACGGCCTGTTTTTCCTCATTTTGCATTAATGAGCAGACAACTGCGTGAATCTCTTTAAGAAGCGGTCTTGTTTGCAGACAAAAGGGGCGGCCTTGTCATAAAAACAATCGGGCGACTCATGCTTCTGCAGTAGCGTTTAATACATTTTAAGCGCTAAAGTCAAGATTGGCGACTACACAGCATGGTTCTCTCAGGGCGTTTCTAGAAGGATGATATCAACATCAGGGACTTTCTCTTCCCAAGGCATTCAACGCAGCATGGGTCATTTATTTTCCAAAAAGCGCCAAAGTCTTTTCCAAAAGGCTATATATTGTAATCTCTCATTTTGTAAAAAGACATCTCTCGGCTTGTAAGGCGAAGCTCTGCCGCATTTTACCTTGAATCAAAAAGAAGCATTTTTGCCTCCATTTGAGCTTGCACTTTTGCATGTCTATGGATTTGTTTTGTGTTAAGTCATTTTCTTTTATGCTTTCACAGAATGATTCCAGCATGTCTAGTGTATTGTGAGTTCTTCTTTTGCAGGTCAGCAAGAAGTGTCCATAGTAGATTATAGGCGTATGTGAACAGGTTGCCATAGTGTGTCTTAAAACACCTATGGTAGTTCTTCCTCCCTATATCTTCAAGAGGACCCTTACCTCACTGATGCAGAGGGATTTCTCGTATCAAATGAAGTGTATACTAGCTTGTTCTTGGTGGAAAGTGGAAAGTGTATGTTCAAGCTAAGTAAGTCAACCATTTTTGGTGTATCACCATTTAGTTTAGGTTCTGTTTTCAGCATCCTTCTCTCTTTTCAACTCCCCCCATTGTTAGCAGTAGGAAACCCAGGACCATAGAGATACATCAAAGGGAGCTAGCTCTTATCTAGAGATTCTCCCCTCAAGTTTGCCAGACCCACAGGCAAGAGAAGAGTCTCCATTGTGCTGCGTGGAAGACAGGAGCTCAGCCTCCTATCAAGGGTGCAATCCACAGCGTCAACAATTTGTCCATAGCAATTTAAGATTGCTTAAGCACAATCTTGTAAAGAAGATGACAATCTTAATCTTGGAGAACCATCCTTTGTGGATAGAGGATTTGATGATGGTGCTAGTGCTAATGCTAGTTTTGATTTTGAAGCTGGGTTTGATGTTGCAAATGTTTGAAACTTAAGTTCTATATCAATTTTGAGCTTAAGCTCTAAACTATGAATATTTTGTTATCTTTTAATGTAATTCAAGTTTGAAACTCTTATGCATTTCTCAATTTTGCAAATGTTAAATTAATGTTCATTCCTTAGTAGATTAAAATATTTTGCATATATATGTATATATATATATATATATATATATATATATATATATATATTTTTTTTTTTTTTTTTTTTTTCTTTTGAACCGGATTTTACCGGATTTTTTTTGGATTTTTTCAAGAATTCCGCATTTTTTTCACCTCCCGAACGCATTCGGATTTCCGAACTTGGTAACTATGCTTTTGATGCCACCTTGTAAAGGTTTATTTGGTGCTTGCCCTAGGAGTGGGGCGACTTGCTTTGAGAGGTCTTGGAGCGTGTTTTGAGGGCAATTTGATGTCCAATTGCTCAATTTAAATTGCTAGAATTTATTATTGAATTGTTGAAGTGTGGCGTTGGATTTATGTGAGTTGTGGCAAGGTTTCCAAGGGTAAATTGAGTGGAAAAATCAATAATAGTTTTTAAATTATTTATTTAATTTATTTGACAGATTTTATGGTGGATTTGACTTCATGCATTGTTAATTTGGGGATAATAAATATTGCATGATTTTTTCTAAGTGTGGTGACTTGGTTTGGCATGTATAAAGAGGTCAATGAGGATGCCAAAAACCCTAGTTGGTGACAAACAATTAATTCTCATTTTATTGCAGCGTTTTGACCTATGGCAACTTCATTTGGGAGGTTGTTTGGCCACTTTGAGTGACCTAGAGGGTGTTGGAATTATTTAGATATTTTTGGTAATTTATCGATGATATTTCCAAGGATTTGCGTGGGATTTTGGTGAGTGAACAGTTGTTTTCCTGAATAAAATCAGATAATTTCCAGCAAGTTCAATTCAGAAATTCACCTACTTCAAGGGGTGAAAAAGTACAATTTTCCTATTTTTAGTTATTGCTCATATTGAGGTGTTTATTGATCAAAGTGATTGTTGAAAATTGCCTCTTTATTTCTTGCACCTTGGTGCCTAGGGTTTGGTAGTGATTTGCATGTATTTGGAACTTTTATTTCAACTAGGGTTTGCTAATTTTGCAATTTTCAGAATTCATAAATTATTCAAATATTGTGGATTTTAAGGAAAACCTTTATTTGATCTTTTGGCCCAAAAAAGAGACATTGCAGTGGTATCAAAGCACCGATCTTGTCCACCTATCAGGTTTGGTGTTGCAGATTTAGTTGCAAGCAGATAAATAAAATTGGTGTCATCAGAGAAGAGGAAGAAGCCATTGAAGAAATGGAGAAAGAAAGGCTCTACGATGCAGGAAGAAAGCTAAGGAACCTATGCCAACCAGTGGGAGGTATAATCAACACCTTGAAAGACGTAGAAAAGAGGTTATCCAAGGTGAGTCAATCACAAAATGAGTCCATAAAATGGGTGGTACAACCCTCAATGACTTGGTTCAACATGAATTCTTGAGAGACACAGATGAGGAGGTAAGGCTCTTGGTTACTAGTTGTATTAATGAGGTTTTAAGACTAACGGCTCCCGAAGTTCCCTATAGTGATAAAATCATGAGGGAGATATTTTCATTGGTTGTGGAGAGCTTCCAAGGTCCCAAAGAGGACAAAGAACACTCCTTGGCGAGATGGGTCAACACCCTAGAAACTATGGCTTCAACTAGGTCATGTATTGTGATGTTAGATATGGAGTGTGATGAACTTATTGTTAAGATGTTTCAACATTTCCTTACAATTGCTTGTAAGAATCCTACCAAAAATGTTGTAGCTTCTATGCAGAGAATCTTGACCTTGACACTCAATGAGAGTGATGATCTTTCCAAGCCATTATTATCTATCTTGTTGACAGGTTTGAGGCTAGAAAAGAATTTTTTTCCAATTGCACATATACTGTTTGAAAATGTTGCAATTAATTGTGAGGGAAAATTGAGGCCTTATTTGATAGTGGAGCATGTAGAGGAAGAGAAGATTGAACTACATGGGGAGTTGGAAGGAAAGAATGGACAGCCCTTCATGAGGGTTCCTATGAAGGAGCCAAAGAAACAGAAAAAATGAGTCATGAGGGATCCTATGACTCATTTGGCTTGGCAAAGCATAAATAAAGGACAAGTGAGTATACATGTCATCATCCTCAATGACAATGGATTGTTTTACCTTGAAGGTATGTAAGATTGATATGCAACACATGCCTCGTGATTGCTTCCTTGTAATAAAGAGACCTAGCAACATGAAATGGGATACCATTGACAAAGAACTTTCTAATTGCAACATCTGCCTCCTCACGTTCTTGCACATTACACATTTTTATAACAGTGTTGCAGCCTTCTTTCTTTCAAAGACCCTGCTCATGAAACTACATTGATAAAAGGAACCTTAGGAGCTGAAGAAGCAACCCTAGAAGCATTCATTGGAGAAATACTAAAAGGGATGCGGTAGTTGATGCAACTGGAGAAAAAAACTCTCCTTTTGTGTATACAAATTCATCATTTCAATGCTCTCCTCAAGTTAATTTTTTCACAAGCTAGGCCTAACCCCATGACCTAGTATGCATAAAAGTTGTGCACGAACCATGTTTATATTCTCATTCCATTCATGATGACACATTGCATTTGTGACGTCATCTTGAACTTTTTGGATTGACACGAGGTGGCAAGAGTTGATGCAACTAGAGAAGAAAGGTATCTCTTTTGTTTTAGAACCTTGTCATTTCAGTCCTCTCATCAAATATAATTTTTCCCAAGCCCTAACCCCACAACTCTATGTTTCTAGAAGGTGTTCATTAACCATGTTGGGGCTCTCATTCCACTCATGATGAAAAATGTTACATTTGACATGATGACTCTCTCATAAACTTTTTGGATTGATTGTCTAAACCCTGGTCATAAATTAAAATAGAGTTTTGGATGGTTTAAATGGGCCCTTTGTATATTGATTTAACAAAGCTAAAGGACAATCGAATTGGGGGGCACAATCAACCGAACTTCTTGTTTGAGCTCCTCCTTCCCCCACTCCGCTTCCAGTCTTTGTTTCCCTCACTTTCATCTTCTCATCCTACTTATACTCATCTTGTAGATTGCTGGAAAAAAACCCTAAACCCAATGCATCAAATACATTAAAAAAATAGAAAAGAATGCAAACATTATTACCTCGTGGATCTACTCCCCATGTGTTGCAAATTCCTTCCCTTTCCTATAAATTTCTCTTCTCCTTTTCTTTCCTGTCTCAATCAATTGCAAAATGAATGAAATGATAGGAATATGGTTTGGGGGTTATAGTACGGCGGGGGCCTTAGTGAGGCCTCCCACTTTTTTTCTTTTTTCTTTTTTTTATGTTTTGATATTTTTTTATTTTTTTTCCTATTTAGTGTGGAGGTCATCAAAGACACCATTAGGAAGCATCTAAGGCTCCCCTGGGACGTCCCAAGGACAAATGTTCAAGGAGAGTCAAGAAGTCCTCTAGATGTGTAGGCATCCCTGAAACATAATGAAAAAAATGAACATTCCTAAAACGACAATGGAAAGGCAAAAAATATCTTGGAGACGACTAGGTCACCCTCCTAGGTAGTTGGGGATTGCATGAAGGCATTTCATCCCCATCCCCAAGTCCCTAGGATGCCCAAAATGAGGCCTTGAGGGTAGGGGATGCTTTCCCAAGATACAATCTTCTTTACCTTAAAATTGTGATATTTATTCTGAATCACATGCATATGGTGATTACATTTTACTTATATGTATACACAAGTTTGGTGATGGAGTGAACACTTAGACAACAAGCTTTAAGCTTCTAAAAAGGGTCATCGTATTCACAAATAGACATTTGTACCAAACACGTTCAAGAAATCTTATGTACTTCCTCAATTATGTTTAAATTGTTCTCTTGGTAGCTTGAAGGGTTTGGTGAAAGGAATAAATTGTTCTCGAGTAAGATATGCTATATTGCTTGCTGGAGGATTGCTTTGGTTGAGATGCTATGGATTTGCATTTTGTATGTCAATGGAATGAACACTGGATGGAGTCATCATTTCTTAGCATTCATGGCATTCCAATCACACAAACCAAAACCTACAACAGAATAAAGGAGAAATGACCTCAACTAAGTTGAAGGCACAACCTCTACTTAACTTGTAGGGAAACTATAAGGTAGTACATACGACCCATGCAATCCTCGACAATAAATCCTTAATGGATAGATAAGGGTTAATCTATCTTCTTGAATTAGATTATTTTCATTTGTATCGCTCCTATTCTTATTTATATTTATTAAGCCTCCATATTTTAATGGGCTTAAACCTTGCACCCATGTGTTATTCAACCTAAATCTATATTTAATAATGAATATGAATTGATGCTTAGATCACAACAAAAAGAATCCTAAATAGATTTTATATAGGTTTAATTTGATCTAGTACTCATTATTTCTTGCATTATCAAGTGAGAGAGAGGTAGGTAGTGTCCCACACCAATAATGTGAAATAGAAATAGATGGAATAACTTAATACCTCCTCTCAAGTGCAAAATGGATGAAAATCCCACCTTTACACTCTTCCTCATATATATTACATGGAGTGGAGCCTGGCAAGAGATGAAGGGGTAACCATTGACCAAAAGATTGGGTTCCCATGGAAGGATATAGTGGGGGGATAAAGTAAACCCATAGGGGTGGTATCTCCAATGACCAAGATGGATACTCGTATCATATTTTCTTTCAATCAAATTAGTAACACATGTTTAAGCATTGACCTGCAGGTTCCCATGGGAGTATATAAGCAGCCAATACAAGTAAATCCCTAGGGGTGCTATCTCCAATAACCAACAAAGATGGATGCATGTTGTATCACTTACTCTCAATCTGTAATGAAATTACTTCACAAATAAAATAGAATCACAGCAATAGATCAGAATATGACTGAAATAACGCAGAATATATGAATAAATGATGAGCCACTACAAGGGGGCAACCTCCACAATCACACAATAAGAAGCGAATTTGCAATATGATGATTAAATACTAATCACTACCTCCTATAAACACTAACTATGCTATGGAAACACCCTAGGCCGACCCTACCATCAATATTAAACTAAAGAGATGATCATATGACTTAATTAAAGTTTATCTAGCCACAAGTTGGCCACACATAGGCTAAGGGCATAGCATGCCTCCCCTTCAAACAAGCATTGTCCTCAACGTTGATGATCACTAGATGCTTCAGTATGAACTCTTTGTCCTCTCATGGCATATCCTTCCTCGGCAAGGCCTTCCACTTGATAAGAGACTAAGTGATCACCCTCATTTGCATCCTCTTGAATCAAATCGAAAAAATATCTTTTGGTTCCAAGATGTTTCTTCCTTATTCATTAAGCTTTAGTAACTTTTTTTAGATGGGAATCTGCTGGCCAAAATCTGAAACATGAAAAAATGGGTGCATTTTTGTTGACTGAGAAAGCCCCTGTTGAGGGTGTACCTTGACTACTCGAATTTTTGGTTGTACCTTCAAGAAAGATGTGCAGGATGGCGACTAGTAATCAGAAAGTGCTCTAAATGGAGACTTTTTGGAAAAAGTGCCTCTTTTAGGTGACCTCTATGTTGGCATATCCTCAACAACTAAATAATTTTCCACCCTTTCCTAAAAATCTAGTGGTATTCACGCATGTGACTATTTTTCTTCCACTAAAGACAATTGTGCTAGACACCCCACTGATCCCTTTTTTAGCATTGTTTGAATTTAATGAGAACTTACCATCTGCAATGACTTTGTGCACACCCCTCTCAACTCATACTTCTTATCTACCGAATGAAAATGCATGAACAATTCCTGGGAGTTCATCTCAATCATGCCAAAGCTCATGAGCCATTGGATTCCCAATACAATATCAGCTCCCCCCATGGGAATGGAAAACATAGAGCTTTGTAATGGGTACTCCCCCATAGTGAGTTTAAGATTATGGCATTTTCCTTAACAATTAAGACTATTTGCAACCATGACCTGAAATTCCGGAGCTCGATAAACAAAACAGTTCAAATGAAGCCAACTTATCATTGATGAAATTGTGAATACTACCTGAGTCAATCAACATGGTCACCTATTGTTTTTTCAAGGGCCCTACTACCTTGAGAGTTTGTGGATTACTAACCCCTGATAGCACATGGCAAGAGATGTTTGGAAATCCCTCGACTCTAGCTCATCAACAACCTTTACAGCTTCTTCTTCACCCTCTTCTTCATTGATGTCCTCAATGTAGAACAATTTCTTTTCAGCACATTTATGTCCTCGATTGTATTTGTTATCACACTTAAAACATATACCTTTCGCTCTTTTTTCTTCAATTTGTTGAGGTATTAATCATGTTGGTGGAGGAAATGATAGTGCCAACGTGCTATTATCACTACTGCTAGTGATTTCATGTCTACTGGTAGCCATTAATTTTTCCTCTGCTCTACGTGCCATGATAATAGAATCAGAAACATTAAGCAGATTAAACATGAGTACCCCATTTTGAATGTGCTCCTTGAGACCACCATGAAATAGGTCACTTAGGTTCTCATATGTAATTGTCTCCACACGCAAGTTAGGAATTGATGAATATAATCCTTGACCAAACCTGCTTGCTACAACTTTGTCAATTGGCTAAAATAATTCTCAGTCACACTATAGCTATAGAGTATTTGCAGCTCCTTTGTAAAAACTAAACAAGCAACACTGAGAGCCTTCTTTTTATTTTGAGCATACAACCATCGATACCAAATGAATTGTCCATGTTCTAGATATAAAGATGCCATGGTAATCTTTTGTCCGCGTGGAATCTAATATAGATTTTTTTTTAAAAACTCCATTTGGCTAATCCAATTGAGCGGATCCTTCCCATCAAACTAACGCATGTCCACCTTAGGTAGCAGGTTCCACAACCAAGAATTAGTGCTAGACATGGGTTGAGGTTGCACAACATTTGGACTAGGATTGAGTTGTCCCTTAGATCCACTTTGAGTTGCTTGTGAGACTAACAATTTATTGTCGGAATCCATGAGAGTAACCAGTTCTCCATTCAATTCATTGTGTATATTCTCCATTTCAGACTTTATTGCACATACTACCATCTAGATCATGCACTTTCTCATCCAGCAAAGAAGACATCATATTAGAAGTCCAACCTGATCTGAGCTCCAACTCTGTCTCCTCCTTGTTAGGAGTTTTCCCTTGTGTCAATGAATTCTTGCCCTAGCCTCTAGTTTGCAACCCCGTTATAATTAGGCTTGACAATGTAAAATTTGATTTTCTCCATTGACCAAACGAATTTGGAATTAATTCAACTTCAAAACCTCCATAAGAGGCTAGTCCCTGTAAGATGTATTAATGGATCTCTACTCTGTGCTGCGAATCTACCATGGAAAAGGGAGAAAGAAACTTGAAAGGAAAATCCTATCTAATGACGGCGATACACCAAAATGTTGATCCACTCTACTTGGAACCCTGAACACTGAATCAAACAAGGGAAAAAGAAGACCTTTGATTTCAATTGATCACTATGCATAAATATTTCATGAGAAGGTTCGATCCAATGACCAAAACGTGAGGGAAAAGGATGGACAAATTGTCTGAAGGACTCTCTGTCTTTTCTCTTTCTCTGTCTTTTCTCTCTCTATCTCTTTCTTTGGCCTTTGCTTATGCCCTTGTGTTTTCTATCAGACTTTTTGAGACTGTCCTTATTCCTTCGGACTTTTTGTCCAAAGGAATTCATTTCCTTGCCAATTTCCCTAAATTTATTCCTTTAGGCTCCTTATATCTTGCCTTTGATTTTCTTCGAACTTTTGCTGACTTCAAATTCTCGCGGATTTCCTGTTTGACAATTATTCTGAAGGATCCTTCTTTGCCTTTGTTCTTTTATTTTCCCTAGGTTTTTTATCCTCCCGAATTTCTTTAGACTTTTTGTCCGAAGGAATTCGTCTCCTTTGGCTATCTTTTCCCCAACGGGCAAGTGCCCTTCAGGAACTTTGCTTTTGTCCTTTGTTTATGTCTCTGCCCTCCACAAGGGCTTCTGTTTCCCAATAATGCCCTTCGTAACTTTTGAAGGGCCCTGCCACCGACCAAGTGCCCCCCGCAAGGGCAGGTGTCATTCGGAAAAATGAATTTTATCCTTCCGAATTTTGCCAAGGTCTTCTTCATGCTTGAAGTGTCCCCCGCAAGGGCACATACCCTTCGGGGAAATTGTAAATGTCCCTACACGATGCCCAGATGTCCTCCGCAAGGGCTATGTCTTCCAGGAGTGCCCTTCAAAAGAATTGAAAAGGTCCACTTCACCGACCAAGTGCCCTCCGCAAGGGCATGGCTGCCTTCAAAAGTGGCTTTTCGGAAGAATTGAAGGGCACCCGGCCTTTTTGTAGGGCACCCGGCCTTTTTGTAACTGTCCTTATTCCTTTAGACTTTTATCCAAAGGAATTCGTTTCCTGACTTGAAAACCGGTCTTCCCAACTGTGCTTTTCTCCTTTCTTTCAGAGAAAAAGCCCGAAGAAAAAAGCCTTGAACGACTGCCACTTAGTCAATTTTTTCGGACTTTTACACAGTCCTTTGAGAGCTTTCTCTCAGACAAAATGTCCGAAGAAATAGTCCACTTCTTACACCCAAAAAATTCCTTGGGAAGACAACAAATAAACTTACAGTTTGTATATCTTGGCTGTATTTGCACATTTGGCTATAATCAAGCAAGCTCCTTGGAAACCTCTGCATGACTAAACTTCACCTGGCTGTAGATGGCCACTTGGGTGGCTTTAAATGCTCATTTAAGGACCCCAAAACTGATTCACAAGACAAACTTGGCACCATAGCAAAGTACCGAAGTGTAGGGGTGACAATTTGCCCTGTGGGGCAAAATTGTCAACAGTTAATAAGAGCAATTAATGTTCATTCATTTGCATTATACCAAATTTATATATATATATATATAGTCTATCCCTAGTCCATAAACCTTTTGTTATAGAATATTCATTTACAAAAATTATAGCAATGTTAATCTTGGGTAAAATTCAAATGTATTTCCAATCTAAAATAACATTCATACAAATACAGCAATAAAATGAGCATCTATCCCTAGCATATAAATGCCCGCCTTCCATGACAAAAGAAAGCTTCAAGACAAACAAAAGCCATAGAGAAATATTTACCTTCTCTTGGTAATTGAGGTTCCCAGTTCTCTGAGAAAGTGCAATAAATTCCACTTGCGTTGTTCCAATTTCTGCCAGTATACTTGAACCCTGATTGTAAAAATGCATTCACAATTCAGCAACAATTTAAGAATGCTTAAATGCTCGAATCAAACCATCCACATGACAAATGCCTCATAACCTCATTAATTATTATCAAGAACTAAAATTGCAATCCCTTATAACAATTAATTAGCTTTACATACTACATGCAAAACTGACATAGGGAAGAATCATTTGGAGATCAACCAAATTAGAAACCATATCAAGACATATTAACTCAGCATTCAGAAAACATGCAATAATTATGTATGCATGTAGGTCATAGGCTACCACACCTACAGTAAAATCTTACTATCGATGACTATTTATTACTGACCTAAGGGGTTAGCGAACTCTTTCAATTGGCCAAGTCTATTTAATTTTTGGAGATATTTTTGTTGCTACAATAAAAATAAATAAATAACCCAAGGTTCTCAAGCAATTCTGATTATTTTAATCGTCTTACCCTTCTCTCATATATGAGAAACAAACATATAAGTCTATTTCTCTATATTTTGGCATGTACCCAAGGAAGTTTCTTGGCTTTTTGATAGGCAAGAAACTAGTGAGGATACTGAAATTACAAAATATGATGAAGATACTGAAAGAAGATTCCTCAGAATGGAGCGGAACATAGCTGCATTGACTGATATGTTCTTAGAATTTATGTCTGTTATGATCCAAGCACAAGGAGATGCCTCGGTCAAAACACAGGAAAATAGCTTCAAAAGGAGAATGTGCAACAGTAAAATGACAGACAAGCAGAAGGAAAATTCAACAATTATTTTCAAAGGTGATTATGAAAATCCAAGCACCACTGCAACTTCTGTTTCTCTGTTTAGAATTGAGTCAAAATTGGATATACCACCCTGTGATGGCCAATTTGATGTTGAAAAGCTCAACAACTAGCTCGTGGCTGGAGGTCTATTTTGGCATCCACAAGTTTAACGATGAACAGAAGAGTCCCTTTGTCAAACTCGAAACGACACGTCATAAGTAAACCACACTAGACATATGGATAAATTCAAAACTCTTTCAAAAAATAATTTCTATCCTATCGGGTGTGAAGAAGAGTAGATGATGAAATGACAATATTTCAGCTATAGGTAAGGAGAAAACGGCAATACCCAAATTATTTATCAGAATTAAGAAAGTGGGCAATTATGATTTCACAAGAAGACTCTAGCCTTTCGATGAAATATTTGAGAGGTCTGCATACTACATCAGAAAGGAATTGGCCTTGTTTGAAATTGAACCCTCGGTGATGCATGTAAAAGGGAGCCCTACATAGAGGCCAAGGGCAAAAAAAACTAATACTGAAGGTATTGGCAAGGCAATTTTTAAGAAAGAGGAACAATTAGAAAAGTATCCCAAAGAAGGGAAAGGAAAGAAATCTGCCATTATTGTTCAGAAGAAAGGAAACAACAGTGGTAAAAGAAATCTCTGTAGTAATCAGACATTTTTTATGGGTAAAAAACATAAAAATCTATAATAATTTCAAAAATTCCAAATAACCAAATTCTACTTTTTCTTGAACTCTGATGGATCTGAACTATGTTCCAGGAGTAAAGAGCAAAAATAAGACGTTTGCATTCTGAGTTTCATTCTGAACTATGACCCAGGACTAAGAAACGAAAAATCACTTTTAAATTCTGATTTTCATGGAAGAGATTAACAGTGGACTATTTGATATTAAAGGAAACATAAAATGATCTTAAGTTGTCCAACAAAGTTTTAGATTAAACTTGAGGATTTGTAATATAGAAATTCAACGTTCTTAAATCAGAGAGCTTCAGGTTAAAGAAGGTCTGTTGCCATAGGACCCAGTGCAGAACCCATGTTCTGGTGGTAAGCCACAATCTAGCTCTGTATTAACTGGTTGAATATATTACTGTTGCATTCCTAGTCGTTCCAGCTGCACTCATTCCTTGTTTGAAAATGTGGCGGAAGACAGCACTGAGATAAATATTGGTTGTTGAAAGATCGAATATATAATGCCTAAAAACCCCTCGCATTCGCCAATTGCTGCAATATAGAGATATCAAGCTCTTTGGCATCATTCAGAGAAGACATTTTTGGTAGAATCCCTAGTTTTTTCTTCCACATTTCAAGAGTCTTGACTTTGATTCTCTTGGAGCTTCTGGAATTAAATGATGAATTCACAAATTTGATTGACTCTTTCAGTGTGCTCAACCAAGAGCCCAAAATGGTGCATGTATGTTTAATCGTTCCTCCTGTCATACTGGGATCCTAAGGAAAGTTAGCTGCTGTTATAGATTGAGTGGTAATTTGAAAGTTTGTACAACCAGCAAAAGCAAAGGGGCCATTTCTCCACTAACTGCCTCTCTGCCCATGCTCAAACTAATAACAAAGCTTTCTTCTAAGATGGGCCTGTGGAGGGAACTCTCATGCAAACTCGTTTCTGTAGGAATGACAAAAAGACTAGAGGTTTTAGTTTATGGAGGAATTGAGTTACATAGCTCCTTTGTCATTTTCTATTGTAGAGGAGATTTGACGTCTCCCTTAATTGCCAATACTTAAATAACATTTTTAACCCATTGCTACTACAATGGATCTTAATATGAGTTCCATTTTCCTAAACGGGGCTTCTCAGTTGTATTGGGCCATCTGTCTTAACATTTTCTTGTGGCATGCATGTGACTTATTTTGATCTTAGAACTTCCATGTAAGAAAGATTTATAAATTTCAAGAGGCCGAAGTTGCAGTCCTTGCTAAACCCTCAAGTTCCAGTCCCTGATAAATCCTCAAGTTCCATCTTCCTTAAGGGAGCCTGACATTTTTCAAGCCTACACAATGTGGGCTGATGTTCCAGGGGATTGGCATCAAGTAGACTCAATCTCATAAATAAGATTTAATCCGAACCTTTCTAGGGCATCTGCCCTGGAATTTGCAGCACTCAAAATATGTGCTGCTTTTAGTTTTTCAAAGTACTTGAATTCTTGAATTATAAGAGCCATTGGATTATCTACCTTCCACAATGTGAATTTTGATTTGGCCTTTTACTGATACATACTTTATTCAAACTATTTGGATTCCTTTATAAGATTAGAAAGAGGATTGTTAGTTCTCTAGTTAATTTAAGACCTTGTAATAGTGCATAGGCCTCAGAAACACTATCTATGCTATCATCTATGTTAATTACGTAGGCTTTGATAGCTTGACCTTTGTGAGCTCTAATTATGCAACATGTTCCTGCTATTCCAAAATTCCACTTGCTGGCACCATCAAAGTTTAGGTTACAAAATTTGGACATGGTGGAGCTCAGCTTGGATTTAGAGAAACTTAGAATTTTGGCAATGAGAAGCTGATTGTAAAAGAATGTTTTTTTAAGGAAAGCATTAAAAAAAAAACAATTTGAGACCGCATTGGATGCTTTATTTTTTTAAACAGTCACCATGCCCTTAATTTGGGCTCGAAATGTAATTATAATGTTTTCAGGCAACTTGAATACATTATTGAAAATCTGGTGGGGGTTTGCTCCAAGTTTCCAACCAAATGTTCCAGTACACAGAATGGATGGATTTGCAAAGATAGTTACTCATAACCCAACTGTGATTTGATCTTTGACAAAAGTTTTATCAAGTCCTTCAGTATACTAACATTGAAACCTTTAATATCATAATAAATATAGCATTCTTTCCATACCTGACTGGTGTAGGTACATGTTTTGTTCTAAAACCCATGGTTACCCTACTGATTTTCCCTGGCAGAGTACTCGTCTGACGTATCGTGAGCCAAGTGGCAGGCTCAGACTCACGGTCACAAGTCAAACCAGCTACCAGCTATATCCTTTTATAACCTCCAGGAAAAATATATATATATATATATCATTTTGCTCATTCTGTTACTATGTTTTGCAGTTTTTTGCTCTGATTTGGCAATCTGTGCTTGTTGGCAGCTGCTGTGTGATTGATGATACACAGCCCAAAAAGATCAGTTTGAATCTCACAGTTCAGTCACTTCATTGCCACAGCCTAAGGCCCACATATTTTCCAATAACTGCAGTTTTTAGAACAGATTTAGCCTGCATTTATGCCATTGTACTTAGCTTTTAGAACATATTCAGCCTGCATTTGAGTTTGCTACATGTTTCTTCAAGAATAAAAACAGTGAATCAACCTTGGCAGCTGGCTCACTTTCATATTGAAACTGAAGGGGCAAATTTTCTTGAATCATTGTCTATAGACTGCCCGATTCAACTGATTTCCATCAGCTTTGAAGGATTTTCACGAGGTCTTGAGAGGTAAGAATGTTCACTCTTCATTTTAATTTTTTTTTTCCTTTAATCCCCATTTTTTTCTACTTCTTCCAGCAACTAGGGTTTTAAATTATTTTTTTCTTTGTTTTATAAGATTTCAAACTTTCAAGAATGGCAACCAGTTCAAGTAGCCATGCCCGTACGGCTAGGAAATATGATGACCCTCATGGAAGTATTGCAAAGATTGTCCAGAGTACAACTATCGTATACAATTAATGGATTTAAGATGAGTGGAAGCATCAATCGCCTCAAATACCACCCCACACAAAATCCTAGCCAATGATGTACAATTGTGCGACAAAGTGCAGTGTAAGGTTCAAAGAGAGATTGTTGTTGTCCTAGATCTTTACGAGGAGGAAAAAAAAAAAAGATGGCTGAACCACTTGCATCCGTGATGAATAGGGGGGGCAACAAGGGCTGATTTTGATGACTTAGGAGCCTCTTATATTGCCCCAAGGGTTCAGGGATAGGGCTCACCTATTTGAGACAGTTTAGGTTCACATGGACAGGGCTTTTTGGTCCCTCAAAATACTCTTGGGGCACAACCTTTACTCAAAGATACTGCTTGGAACCAGGAATTCAAGAATGAAGCAGGGTAGCTGTGGCAAATTTTGATATTACAACAACATTCCATTCAATGTGGCAAAAAGCACATATTGAGGGAATTTAAAAGTTACATTAACCATTAAGGCAGCTACTCCTTATGATTTCAGTGGTCCGTTGTTGGAGGATAGCATCAAAAATATGCAAGTTATAGTGGATGAACATAAAAGAATATAGTAGAAAAAGGACTATAACATTTTTTCTAATGGGTGGATGGATGGAAGGAACCGCACTTTGATTAACTTTGTAGTGACTTCAACTGGGTAGTTAATGTTTTTTAAGTCAATTGATATCTCCCACCAAGTGAAAAATGCAAACACTTAGTGTGATATGTTGGACAAGGTGGTCATGGAAGTGAGTGGAGAATGTCGTCCAAGTTGTGACAAAAAAACAATAGCATATGTAGTAGTAAGGAAAATTCTTGAGAAGAAGCACCCTACACCTTTTTGGAGCTTTTGTGCAGCTCATTCCATTGGTCTCATATTTGAAGACACAGGAAAACTTGAAAGGGTGAAAAATGTGGTTAAAGAAGCAAGACATATCACAAAATACATCTACAATCATCCTTGGGTGTTAAGTTTGATGAAAAAGCATACCAGTAGACATGAGCTTGTGCAAGTGGGAGTCACACAATTCGCCACAACTTTCATCAAATTGTAAAGCATTGCAACCCCACTAACTTCTCTTAAGCAGATGTTTGTGAACACATGATGGTTGGAGTCTCCCTATAACAGGGAAGTCAAAGGGGAAATGGTCGTGACGATTGTTTTTATGATGTGTTTGTGAAGAACACAAATTAGATCCTCAAGGTAACTTTAAACATAATTATTGTTTATTTATCATTTGTTTTTATTTTTATTTTTACTCAAATTTCTTTTAATTTTAATTTTGAAATTGCACATTATTTTGTTTTAGGTATCAGTGCCTTTGTTTAGAGTTCTACGATTGGTGGATGGAGAAAAAAATCCAATGGATTATTTGTATGAGGCCATGAACTGGGCCAAAAAAACCATAACAAATTATTATGAGTAAAATAGAAGAAAAAAGAGGTCATTTGGTGCATAATTGATCAAAGATGGAACAAACAGCTCTACCAACATATATACACAATGGCCTACTACTTGAACCCCATGTTTTTCTTCTTTGATTCATTTAAGAGTGATAAGGAGGTTACAGATGGCTTCAACATATGCATAGAGAGGATGATTCCTAACGAAACCACTAGAGAGATAATTCTTGATGAGCTGCAAATTTACAAGACTACAAAGGGGAGGCTCTTTTCTTCACCTATATGCTTTTGAAAGAGAATAACCCAACATCCAACTAAAAAACAATGAACCTTTTGATTGTAGTCTTGTTATATACTAGACTTATTTGATAAATGTAAGCCTAGTTGACTTACAAAGCTATAAATGTCTTATTTGCAGATTTGTGGTGGGAAGATTATGGTGCAAAAACACCAAATCTTCAAAAGCTTGCCATCTGCATTTTGCGCCAACCATGTAGAGCTTCTACGTGTGAACATATTTGGGACATGTTTGAGGCCATTCACATAAAGAAGCGCAACAAGTTGACAACACAGCACCTCAATGACCTTGTTTTTATGCAATACAATCTTTGTCTTTATGTGAGACAGGTGGAGAGGCAAAATAGTCACAAGGCAATTGACTTGGATGATATCAATCCATATGTAGATTGGATTGTTGAGCCTAAGGATATGGATGGGCAATGGCAGCCCATGTTAAACAAAGAGGTCACAAATTTGGAGAAGGAAGCTGAAGAAGTGATAGTAGCAAGGGAAGCCTCTGCATCAAGAGTGGTTGGGAAGGATGTGGATGATATGTTTGGGAATAATGTTATAGAGAAGTAATCCTTACCTTCCACTTCCAAGGCACAATAGACAAGACGCTAGAGATGATTTTATGGTGCATTGATTACTATGATCTATGAGCATTCTACCCTTTTTGGTCTAAAACTGAGCATTGTACTCTTTTTTCATCTAAAGCTAAGCATTGTACTATTTTTTGGTCAAAAACTAGTACAAAATATACTTATGTGTTCTCTACATTCATTTTTCATACTTTTTAACAATGTTTAACATGTTAAAGTTTATTTTATTAATTTTATATATTTTTTTTAAGTAGAGATAAAATTATTGAGTAATTTCCGAGTCCCGAAATCCGAGTTATAATTTTGGAATGCAAAGTAATTGTCGAGTACAAATTTTTGAACTAGGGGTACATGTAATGGCTAGGTGAGGTATCGTTTCTTCTGCCTTCTTACATAACCCGCAGATGGATGTATGTATCCATCCTTTTCAATGTACCACTTTTGTCGTTAAGATTTTATTACACGATGAGATCTACACCACAATGCCCAAGAGGACAGCATGGAGACAACCCAATAGATTAGCTAATAAATCACCAAGTTATAGAACATGCAATAGAAAACATAGACAGCAGTAATCTATTACACATTCAAATGCATGGAATTAGCAAAATATTGCTACTTCTATTTAACAGTAAAGAGTAGGGTATAGTCATGTGTACAATGTGCAGCATGGTTGAGAATGAGGATTCTCATGATCAGAAAGGGGGAAACTCTTTTTATGTAATTTTCCTAGATTGAAATGTGGACAGATGACCATTTGATGATTGCTCCTCCTTGAGGTCAAATGGCTTACGATATATATATCATGAAGAAAGCAATTACAAGATTGAACAATTAAAAAATGGTTCAACTTCTGCAACGAAAGACGGTTCACCTCCCAAATGTGTGGTATGTTGACAAGTAAGCTGGCATGGCACAATATCTGAAAGTGTCATCTGACATGGCGCAATGTGTCCAAGTCGCCATTGAGTTCTATGCAAAGTTTAAGTGTTATGCAAAATGTTTCTTGGTGCTACACAAGCAAGCAAGGGTGTGCAGAAATTGTATGAATAGCACAAAGGTGTGCATCCTGCGTGGAGTGTGCGAGCCTATGCAAGTTGCGCAAAGCCCTACGGAGAAGAGCATGGACCGATACGACTGCACTCAGATCACAGTGTGAGCCAGATAAACAATGTTATTTTTGGCTAGGCCTTACTGTTACAGTGTTTTTGCCATGTCTGTTTTAATATGCTTGTTTCATTTTATTCTTAAAAGAACTAACACGTCAGCCTTTGTTTACAATCTCCATCATTACGGAGCACCCATCTGATGAAGTCTTCAATCTCTTTGTAGAAGACACGTCTTCCTTTAAGCTCCTTTGTCGATTCATGGATTATGTTTCGGGTCTACTTTGAGTGTTGGTTTCATATTGTATAGACTCTTACCTTCAATTTGCTCCTATTTCTTATTGGACTGAGTTATATATTGGATTTCATTCAACTTCTTACACTTGTCTCACTCGTCATCCCAAAATCTTGTTCTTTTGTCATCCTTTATGTCCCAAAATTATTGTATGCCTTCTTTTATTTGCTTCCATCTTGTGGAACCATTAGCTGATATGTTCATTTAGAAATATAGTGTCAGGTTTTTTTGCCTAACATGCAGTTTTTCCTGATTAATGTGCTCCACTCCTGCTTCGGATTTTGATGCATTCTTCAAGCTAATATCATTGCACGTGCTTTTTAAGTGTTTGAAGATGTCTAAAATTTATCCCTCCTGCATCTATTTATTTTGTCACATTCTTAGAGATTTAGGGGCATATAAATTTCTGTCAGGTCTTTGCCTAAGAAGTTGCATTGGACACTAACCATACGTACTTGAACTATTTTTGGCAGCAGAAGTAATCTAAAAAACACACCTCTACCACTTGCATGATTGATATCATGCATTGGATGTTTCATGCAAGCGATAGCCACCTTATAGTCCTATCATTTAATTTGTAGTGCATTTTTCTTGTTAACTCTCCCCAGTCTGTTGTTAGTGGTGTTTCTATGTCAACGGGAAACCCAATTATTTTGTTGCGAGTGTGACTGCTTTGAATCCCAATACTTGATAATATCTTTTTCCTTCTTGCACGGATGATTTCAAAGAATCTTTGAGATAAGACAACATTTAAATGCTGTCCTAAGTCTTTTCAGTAAAAATTCAATATATTTTTCAAGGTGAAAATACAATATATTTTTCAGAACCTCGAACTCATTTAGTTAGACTGGACAAGAGGAGCGCATCATCTGTGAAATGCAATTTGGTGTACCTCCTTCAATGCAATGTTGTGGCTAATCCATGAATCCAATTGTCCTCTTCTGCCTTATGAAACATTCTATCTAGTCCCTCTACTATTATATATGAGAGAAACATACATAGAGATGGAGAAAAAGTTCTAGAGTCACCAGGAGATGGGGAAGGGTCTCGGAGTTGGGGGCACCAATTTTCAAACGTTGGGTATGGGGGTACTTGGAGATGGCAAAAGAAACTAAATAATAATATTTATATATTTAAATTTCGAAAAACTAAAATACAATAAATTCAGCATAGTGATATGTCTCCCACTCAATATTCTTTATTTCTAGCTGAAAATGGAGAACAATGAGATGAATGGAGCTGTTGCAAGATTTTTTACTAGGTTTTTATCATTCAACTTCACGTTTAGGTTTGAGTTTTAAGTTTTAAAGTTAAAAAATATTTTATTTTTATTTTTAAGGCAGGTGACGTGATTTTTTTGGGGAGATGTAGGGGACTCCAAATGAAGTCTCTTAAGACTTCGGAGACGTCCTCATCTCATGTCTCCAAGACGTGTCCCCTATACCAAGAGATGTGTCTCCCGGTTTCTATGATCTAAAAAACTCAAAAATGGAGAGAGAAAGTTTTGTTGTAATGTTCTTCATTCAAATCAAAAATGGAATGCGTGAGTACATAAAGTGAAAGAGATGACCACCTGGATGCCAACTACCCTTTAGTTACAAGGTTAACTAATGCACCGTCCCTTATAACTAACTTTTAGAAGCACAATGTTATATTTTTTTATTGTGTATTTATTTTCTATGTCAATGTACTTTTCTAATAATAAGTGCTTTACTTTTATGACCATTATACTAAACATTCTAACACCCTTAATGGTCATATATGAAAACATGAAAATTTTATCCCTCAATTTAAGAAAATTTTCATTTCAAAGAGGTTATGTAAACATATATGTTCTTGCTCCCGAGTTGGACAATCTATCAACTCACTAAGTTCTTTTTTGACCAGAAAATGAATAAAATGGAAATGAATCTCTATGTGCTTGGTACGTGCATCACTGGAATTTTGATCTGTTTGAGCATACCCTGATTATCACAAAATATACATGTAGGCCGCTCATGATTTAATTGTAAATCAACCAAGATCCTCCTCAGCCAAACCACCTAAACATGCAGCCAAAACAGCAGCCTTTTACTCTGCTTTTGTTGAAAATAATTAAATTGTAATTTTGTTTGTTGCTAACCTGACATATTGCACCTACTCCAAGACTAAAAATATATCCAGTTGGTGACTTCTAGTCATCAACTAATTCAGCACAATCTAAAGTTGTAAAGCCAACCAGCTGAAAATCATCAGAAACACCATACCAAATTCGAAAATCTAATGTGCCTTTGACATACCTAAAGATCCTCCGCTTCCCTCCAATGATCAATATTGGGTTTACTAATAAATTCACTACAATAGCTAACAACAAATGAAATTTTAGGCCTAGTGGATGAAAGATATATCAAGCTACCAACCAATTTTTTATAAAGTGATTCATCAACTTGTTTCACAAAATCACTTGACACTGCCAATTTTATACCAGCCTCCATAGGGGTCATCATTACTTAAACCCTATCATCTTGAATCTCTCAAGTAATCCTCTTGCATACTTTTGCTGAAAAATAAACGCACCTCTATCTGTTTGCAAGAATTCAACCATAAGAGAGACAAATAGAGATAGGAGAAAAACTCAAAAAATGGAGAGAGAAAGTTATGTTGTTCATTTAAATCAGAAATAGAATGAGTGAATACATAAAGTGAGAGAACCAACCGAATGCCAACTGCACTTTAGTTACAAGGTTAACTAAAGCAGCATCCTATATTACTAAATTCAATAAATCACAATGTTATATTTTCTTATTGTGTATTTATTTCCCATGTCAATGTACTTTTATGATAATAAGTGCTTTACTTTGCTACGTTCCAAATAAAAACAGAAAATGGAACTACACATATGAAGTATAATAAACAATAAAATGGAAAAATGGGGGCACTTGTTCACACGAGAGTGTATTGCACCTATGAATCTGTCAATAAAAAAGGAGTTCCCATACAATGGCAGATCTCTATTTGCATTAGAAGGTCCAATGGTAAAAAGATACATTCTTTTGGATTTTCCCACCCTTTATATCAAACCCACAAGAAACCCTACTTAACTCATGAGCTACCCCTTCACTAACTCTAAGCATCCAAAATAAAACATAACTTGATAATAATGCTAAGACTAGAAAGGGACATCCTATAACACTTTGTATTAAAACTCATGGGTACCCAACGGGTACCCGCAGAAAACCTCTATTTTTTTGTAGAACGAAAACCCTTTTAACTAACCGTGGGCCGAGTAAAGCCCTAAAACTTGTGGTTAACTGTAGGTAATTAACTACGGTTAACCGTGGGTTTTAGGGCTTTACTCAACCTTGACTCACGTTAGATGTAAACATAATAAAATTTTGAAAAAAAAACCCTTCATTACCATCACAAATCACGATTTTTCCTTTGTCTACGGTTTTCATTGTTTTTGATCCATTATTCCTTTCATTTGCAGGGTTTTACTGTTGCCAATCCGCCATTATTCCCTTTGTTTGGTTACGTGCACAGATTACACAGTAAATCACAAATAGTGAACATAATACATGGTATTCCCTTCATTATTCATAGTCACACAGTAAATCGCGAACAGTGAATAGGTTATACCGTTATAGGCTTTGTTTGGAGTGACGGGCAAGGCTTTGTTTGGACTCTAGAGTGAATCATGAACATTTGGAACGATCAAAGCCTCAATATCAACCATTTCCATAGGGCTCGAGCCTAGACCAACGAGTTCACAGTGCAACGTTCTTGCAGCATAGTGCAACGTGAACATAGGGTAGCGTGCAAAGTCTGTGGATTGTGGTTGTGCATGATACGTTGATAAGTAGACAGCGTGTGACATGTATTAACTATTAAGCATTGACAAACTAGTGATCAGTCAAATCTTTGTTTTATAAATTCTAAGTTTCTAACAGTAGTGCAAATTGAAACCTACGGGTTTTAATCACAGACTCTCAGGAATTCTAAATAATACATACTTATGACTTTGAGTTTGTTCTCTATAATCATTTCTCTACATTCATTTCATTTTTTTATGTGTTTCAGTGTATTTTATGAATTTATATATTTTTTAAAAGTAGCGATAAAACTGCCAAGTAATTGCCCAGCCCCAAGTACTGGTCAAAAATTTTGGCTACCGGATAATTGCCAAGTACGAGTTTTAAGACTATGCAGTATAACATATGTTGTGCCTAATTACACAACATGCCCTCCCCCTTAAGGAGCTTTGTACTAAAAGCTAGTAAAAAAACTTTTAAGTGTGCTCAACCTATAGTATTAGGATGGGTGACCTCCTAGGAACTTTCCACGTGCAAAATTTTGCACTACGAATTTTAATATTGTGAAGGATAACCAACCAATAACGGGTTTAACCAACCCAAACAAACAAAAACAAATACAACACTACTAACAAAGGTAACTAAACAATCACCATATGGATCAACCGACCCAACACTTTGAAGAATTTTGACGGGGATCCGAGAGGTAAGAATCATTATTTTAGATTTTTTGTTCTGAATTTTTTTTTCTATTTTAGATCTATAGGCCCTAGGGTTTTTTTTTTTTCTGTTTTCCCATTTTCTTCTACTTCTTTCTTTGATAGGCATTGACAACTAGGGTTTTAAACTAAAACTTTTTTTCTTTGTTTTGTAGGGTTTCCATTTGTAGTTTGCATTCAATTTGTTGTGGTGTACAAGAATGGCATCCGATTCAAGTAGTCGTAGTAGTAGGAACTCTAATGACCCTACTTGGAAGCATTGTGTAGAGGGTCAAGAGTACAATATTTTCATATGCAATTATTGCAGATTTTTTATGAAAGGCATTGAATGCCTCAAATACCACCTTGCATGAGTCACAGGTAAAGATGTGCGATTGTGTGACAAAGTGCACACTAAGGTTCAAAGAGAGATGGCTATTTTCCTTGCTATTTATGAAGGGGGGAAGGGGAATAGAGGACAGTTGTAGCACTTGCATCCGTAATGAATAAGGGGGTCGATTTTGATGACTTAGTAACCTCTTCTATTGCCTCAAGGGTTCAAGAACAGGGCTCGTCTACTAGAGACAGTTTGGGTTCACAAGGGCAAGGTTTCTTTGTTCTTCAAAATACACCTGGGGCACAACCTTCACTCGAAGTTACTGCTTGGAATCAGGAAATGCATGAGGCAAGGGTAGCTGCAGCAAATTTTTGGTTTATAACAACATACCATAGTTAACTGAGTCTTGGGGATAGGATACATGGGGATGTGGTTTCCGGGTCAGCCAAAAAATCCCAGATTTTGGGGATGGCGAGGAGATGCCTATTAAAATAATATAATAAAATTAATATCTAAAAATCTTAACTTTATTCCATAAAATTTAGATGTTTAAATTTTATTTAATATTTTTTGTGGGACTTTCAGGATTAGGGTTCGATCTTTTTAAGAAAATAATTGTTGTCAATCTGGAGTTGCACCCTGATCAAAGATGTGCTGAAATGGCTAATCCTCGCTCCAGTTGAGACAATGAGATCTTCTCACGAAGGTGGGTGCCTCAATGATGAGAAGAACCTCCAGAGAAGGCTGGTTCCTGTAAGATGTATCTATGAGGATCTCAACTTCTACGCTACAAACTGCTTGGAAAAAAGAGAAGAAAGAACTTGAAAGGAAATCCTAGCTAAAATGGTGATACACCTAATTTGCTTGATCCACTCAAATCGAGCTTCTGAAAACACTAATTCAAACAAGCAAGAGGCAGAACTTCAACTCCAATTGATCAATACACATAAGTATTTCACGAAAAAGTTTAATCTAATGATCTAAGCTTGAGAGAAATAGAAAAATAGGCCCGATGGAAGGCACTAAACAACCACTAATATCCACTATAAACTCATCAAAAGACATTTCAAACATAGAACGTGACCTGCATAAATGATCAGCTAGTAACTAAGTACAAATCTAGATTTGACAAGGAAGAAAGAAAATCTATCACTTAAACAAATCAATAACAAAAGTACACTATACCAACTGCTGAAAATTGAAAAAACACAATCCTCTTCTTATTGATTTTTAAAAAGGTTACAACACAATCTTTGACAGAAGTTTTCTTGCCAAAAAAAGGGATGATGTTTACAAGGTTAAAAAGCCATTAATATAGAAAATTACAAAAAGCCAAGAGATTGGCGTTGAAAATAGGAGAGGAAGCTAACTCTTCATTAACCCAAGTCCAAATTGCGTTGCATGAGTCTTCCAATTTTTTTTTCTTGTCTTTTGTCTTGCATGAAGGATCCTTGGCGTTGAACTGGACAATGGCTAATTTTGGGCTGCTAAACCTCTCTATCATGCAATAATGCTAGGCCCACTTACAAATTTGGCAATCTTCATGAACTGCTGGAACGTTTGAAAGTATGAGATGACAATAGCATGCATGAAATCCAATGCCAATGCCAATTTTAGAACTCCGACTTGATCCGTTGGAAGCCGAGTTGGAATTTTTGAAAGGCTGAGTTGACCTTGGAGATAAACTTGACTTCAAAAACCAGTCAACGGAAGCCTGGACCAGTCAACCATAATTAGCTTTTGCTTGAATGAAATTCCACGTTGACTCCGTCTTTTGTTTGTGCATGGATTTCTCTAGGCCCAACTATCTGTGATTTCTCTTGGCTAAATTTAGAATTTTGCTTCTTGACCTCTGTCTGTATTTGTCTTTTCCACGGACTTTCCCTTCTTTGACCAAGCTTTTCGAAAGAATCCTTCAGACAATTTGTCCAAAGGATATCCATTTCTTTTGGACTTTTTGGCTTCTTTATCTCCTGCAGACTTTATTACCTGTGGACTCTCTTGCGCTAGCTTTTTTCGGATATTTTGTTTTGCCCCTTAGTTCCCTTCATATTTTTTCTGTTTGCCAATTTTTCCGAGGGAATCCTTTGGACTTTTTGTCCAAAGGATTCCTTCAAAAAAATTGGCAGACAGAAAAAGTCCGAAGGGAACTAAGGGGCAAAACAAAAGATCCGAAGGACTTTTTGTCCGAAGGCTATCTTTCCTTCTTTTCCTTGTTAATATTTTATTCCCTTGGGATTTTTGTGTTCAACTTCCCGCGGACAAAAGTCTGAGGGAATTGTCCCTTGGCCTAAAAAACAGCCCTTCAAAAATCCTATCATGGTCTTTTCCCGAAGGGCAGGTGCCCTTCGGGCTTTTTGTAAAGCCCTTAAACTCGCCAAATGGACCTTCCCGAAGGGCACCTGCCCTTTGGCTTTCTTCCGTCCCTTCCAATCTGGAATGAACCTTCCCGAAGGGTACTTACCCTTTAGATTTTTTGTCAACAACCCTTCCGAAGGGTACCTACCGTTCGGGTTTTTAAACAGCCTCTTCTGAAGCGAATAACCCTTAAGAAAAAGGCACCCAGGTTTTTTGAATGGCACCCAGGTTTTTTGGAAACGTCCCTTCCGAAGGGTACATTGCCCTTCGGATTTTTTGATTTGTCCTTTTCTGCCTTTTGGATTTTATGGAAGTGTCCTTTGAATATTTTGACTTGTCTTTTGGACTTTTCCGAAGGAATTCCTTCAGGCATTTTGTCCGAGTCTATTTGCTTGTTCCTCAATGTCCGCAACTTCGGATTCTTCACTGGGACCTACTTCGGACTCTTCATTGCTTGGTACTTATAAAAAGAGATAAGTCATTCACCTTGAGAAATCCGAAATGCATTGTTTAGAGTAATTTGGATTTGTGAAACCTTCTTACTTCTACTAATAAAACTTTCATAAGCAAAGCACTTCCCAAAACCCGATTTGCACTGTTTAGAGTAATTTGGGCTTTCCAACCGAATTACTTCTGCTGAGGGGTTTCAACTACTGATTACTTATAAAGTGAAATAAGTTCTGCCTCTTGTAAAACCCGAAGTCTTGCTTGAATGTTCACCCTCTCACACTTGGGCAAAATTTTGGTATGTAAGCCAACAATAACAACTTTTTTTGAGGTGGTGAGTTTTTTTTTAAAGTAAAACCATCAAAAATTTTCACTAAAAAAAGTTAAAATTTAAAAAAAAGATTGGGCACGTCCCTTTTATGTCCCAAGTCCCCGAAACATTCAGCATGTCCAAGACGCCACCAAAATATCTAGTTGGCACTCAATCGCCCTATATATAGATCTATGGGAATGCGTAGTATAGATATGGCAATGTGAGAGGGTTATCTATATCTATCTATGGCCTCAACCCTCCCCCCCTCGATATATATGGAGCCCTATATATAGATTTATGGGGACACGTAGTATAGATATGGCAATGTGAGAGGGCTATCTATATCTATCTATGGCCTCAACCCTCCCCCCCTCGCTATATATGGAGCCCTATCTATTAATGTGGGGTTGAGTTCCTCAATCTGTCGATTGAATGCCAATTAAACTATATATGTTATCGCTTACCCCGACTCGACTATATAGCCATAGTCAGCCCTCGCAATGAATATATAGGAATAGGCAGCCTATAGGTTTCAATCTGGGGGGTGGTTCATAGATATGGGGATTAGATATAGCCACCATGGACCTCCTTGCAAACATGTACTGGTTGAGCACATCTGCTTGCCCGTCTCTGATAAGGAGTGAAACGAAAGAATGAGTTTATGACACAATTCAATTCGATGGTTGTTCCCAAATATTGTATGAAGAAATGATCCCTCCCAACCTGAAGGCTAAAAGTCAACCTTTACGAAGAGTTTTGATTGATTGGACAAATACTTTTCGGTTTTTACATCATTTTTATTCTTCAGAGAATCAAAATTCCAATTACCCTCAACTTTAATGTTTATCCAAATGATATCGTTTTTCATTTGAATAATCATTTTTTTCGAATTGCACGAGGCTTATGTGATTTTCAATCCAATTGTGATAATTATATTTTTATTCATAATGAATATTCTTCTAATTGTTGCAATATTCCTTCTTAATTGAATTAAAAAGTATAAATTTGACTCGATGAGATGAATAACACCTAGTTCCAGATCAATAACATGAAGTTTCATTCTTACAAAAAAAACCTTCATAAAATATGGCAATTTCCTAATGAATCCAAAAAAAATCTTTCGGAAAATAAAAAGCCAAATTTTGATTCCAGCCAATTCCTTTTTCAATCTAAATCCTATGTTAGAAGAAGGTTGATCCATTTTATTTTTAAAATCAGCTTGCAAATTGTTGCAAATCTCTAAGTTCAACAAATATTCTTTATTCATCTATTTGATCCGATCATTCATTGTGGTTGTCCAATCATCTAGATCTTCTAGATCAACATCTGGTTTGATTTCAATCAGAAATGGATCCAGTGGATCCTATTCTACTTTTATATAAAATTGAACTTTAGGCATAAGCCTAGTCCGAATAAGGCCAAAAATAACTATATATAGCCATCTATCTAGAGGGTTGGGGGAGGCCAACTATATATGTCAAGGGCGGCTATGGCTATATATAGTCACTCGACTGACCCCATATATATAGAGAGGGGCGTCGAGGGTAAGACGAAGGCATTTATGCACTCAACCGACTTTAGGAAAGAGAGCACTCAACCAGACTTCCCTATCCCGTTGGTCGAGTCTGGGGGACACGTCCCACATAACATTGCAAGATACTAAATTAACAGTTCAAGGCACCTACTTCTCATAACTTGAGTCCCAATTATTTGACGATGCCATCAAAAATATGCAAGTGATAGTAGATGAGAAAAAAAATATGGCACAAAAGGGTTGCAGAATTTTGTCTGATGGGTGGACAAACGAAAGGAGCCGCAATTTGATTAAATTTATAGTGGTTCCAAATGTATAGTTGGTGTTATTGAAGTTAATTGATGCCTCCCACCATGTGAAAAATACAAACACTGTGTGATATGTTGGATGAAGTGGTCATGGAAATATGGGGAGAATGTCGTCCAAGTTGTGATAGACAATGCAACAACATATGTAGCAATAGGGAGACTTCTTGAAGAGAGGCACCGTTTCTTTTTTTTAGCCCTTGCACAGCCCATTGCATTGATCTCCTACTTGAGGACATAGAAAAGAAGAATTACATGGGTGAAAAGTATGGTTCACAAAGCAAGAAATATCACAACATAAATCTCTAAAATCATCCTTGGGTGCTAAGCTTGATGAAAGAGCACACCAACGGAAAGGATTTTGTGTAAGCGGGAGTCACACAAGTTGTTACAACCTTCATCCCATTGCAAAGCATTGCAACCTCCCTAACATCTCTCAAGTATATGTTTGTGAGTACACGGTTGTTGAAGTTTCCCTATAGTAGGAAGGCTGAAGGGATGTAATGTCCCCCTTTTGGCATAGCTCGCTTGTAGACCCTTACCCTGGTTTTGTTCTCAGAAGGCTAAGGGAAAGACGGAAAGGGGAACGTGTTAGCAAAAGAGAAGAGATGATTGAAAGCACTTGATATTTTGTGATTAGTGCAAGATCTTTATTTATGCAATCCAATAATGGTTACAAGTGCAGTTATGGAGGTTATTTTAGACCTCAACTGATTTAATTATAACTAATTACATTATTTAACACCCCTCTTAATGACTAAACTAGAGACAACTCCAAGTTTGTCTCGAAACTTTACAAAAAGAATAGAACCAAGAGGCTTAGTCATTAGATCTGCAGGTTGCTCTGTAGAAGCACAGAGGTGAAGAGAAATGTCACTAGAATCAACCAACTGTCAAATGTAGTGATGATGTATCTCGATGTGTTTGGTGCGAGCATGAAAAAAAGGATTCTTTACTAACTTCAATACACTTTGATTATCACAAAATAGTGGTGTAGGTATATATGAAGGAAGTTGCAAATCAGCAAGAATTCGACGTAGCCAAACTGCTTCACAACTGGCACTGACTGTTGCTTTGTATTTTGCTTCAGTGGAAGAGAGAGCAATGGTATGTTGAAGCTTGCTCTGCCATGAAACAACTCTTGAGCCAAAAGAAAACATATACCTGGTGGTAGATTTTCGAGTATAAACTGATCCTCCCCAATCAGAGTCTGTATAACCAATCAATCTAAAATCTGTTGTCCTTTGATAGAGAATGCCAAAGTCAAGAGTACCTTTGACATATCGCAAAACATGTTTTGTTGCTGTCCAGTGAACTAGCTTCGATTGAGACAAGAACCGAGAAAAGTAGCTAACAGCAAAACATAAATCTGGTCGAGTGGTGGTAAGATATATCAAGCTGCCCATCAACTGTGTATATAATGATTCATTGACCAGTGATGAATCATCATGAGCTGACAATTTCAGCCCTACCTCCATAGGTGTAGAAGCAGAATTACAATCCATCATTCCAAACTTCTTCAAAAGAGTAGTGGCACACTTGCCCTGAGCAATGAAAATGGAGTGGTCATGTTGCCGGAATTCTACACCCAAACAATAGTGCAGGAGGCCTAAATCAGTCATATCAAAAGCAATGCACAAATCTGATTTTACTTTCTGAATCGTTGTGTCTCGACTACCTGTGATGACAAGGTCATCAACATACACAATGAGTATCACAATGTCATCATTAGTGCTTTTGATATAAAGATTTGGATCAGATGGACTCCATCTGAATCCAGAATCTCATAGATGTTGATCAATCTTGATGTACCAGGCTCAAGGACCCTGCTTCAACCCATACAGAGACTTCACCAACTTACAAACCAAATGATCACGACTAGGTCCCTGAAAACCTTCAGGGTACACCATGTATACTTCATCTAGATCGCCATTAAGGAAAGCACTTTTGACATCTATTTGAAATACTTTCCAACCAAACTGAGATGCGATAGAAAGAAGTAACCGAAATGTGACCATTTTTGTAGTAGGAGCAAAAGTCTCCTCGTAGTCTATTCCCTCCTATTGTGAAAATCCTTTCGCAACAAGATGGGCTTTGTACTTGTCCAAAGTACCATCAGCCTTGCATTTGTCTTTGTACACCCATTTGCAGCCATTGGGTTGCTTCCCTGGAGGTAAATCCACCAACGTTCAAGTATTGTTTCTCATCAAAGCATCATATTTTGATTGCATTGCTTTCTCCCACTCAGGGTTGCCCTGTGCATCAAAATATCGTTGGGGCTCTGAAATACTGAAAAGATCAGAAGCAAGAGCAAAGTACATAAGCTCTTCATCATCAGTTGAATCCACAACTAACTTCCCTCGCTACCAAGACCATGTATGAGATTGAGGAAGATCCCCCTCTCGCACAACCTGTAGAGTGGTGTAGTACCACTTGGGTCTCTTCTGTACCAATGATTCCTGTCCCTGTTGATCACCAGATGGAGTGGATGACTCAAGTCAACGACGCTGATACACTAATGGAGTGTTAGTTGTAGATTGTTGCACTGAAGACTGTGAGGGTGTCTCCAAAACATGTGGTTCCTCATCTTTCGGAGGAAGTACAATGCTAGAAGCCTCTAGACTAGCAGAGACAGCTTGCTAATTACAAACAAAGAATGATTTTGTTTCTTTTACATCAACATCCCAACCAAAGATGATCTTGTTAGTAGACACATCTATTAACTTATATGCCTTAGATTGAGTACTATAACCAGCAAAGAAATATCATGCACATTTTGAATCTAGTTTACTTCTCTGTTTTGTAAGAATGAGAGCATATGCAGCAGAACCAAATACACGAAAATGTGTTAACTCTGGTTTGATGTTGGACCAGGGTTCTTCCGAAGTGATGTTCTCCAAGCCTTGCAGAGACTTCTGTTCAGTATGTCGACTGTCGTGTTAATTGCTTCTCTCCAGTAATTAGATAGCACACCTCTATTATGCATCATGGATCGAGCCATCTCCATGATTGTGCGATTCTGCCTTTCAACCACTCCATTCTGCTAAGGAGTGTATGGGGTTGTCAACTGCCGATGAATTCCTTCCTTGCCGCAATAGTTCTGAAATTGCTTTGAAGTGAATTCTCCCCCATTGTCGGATCTTAAGGCTTTGATCCACCGACTTGTCTTGTTTTCTACCAGTGCTTTGAATTTTACAAACTCAACAAAATAGTCAGACTTCTTTTTCAAGAAATAGACCCACATTTTTCTAGAAAAATCATCTACGAACAATAAGAAATACCTTGCACCAAGAATGGTAGATGACTTTAAAGATGGCTCGCACAGATCTGCATGAACAAGATCAAGGAGCCCTTTGCTCTCCAAGCACCTTCAGTGGGAAAAGCCTTCCGCTTCTGTTTACCAACCAAACAACTTGCACATATATCCTGTTTGCCCTGGATAGTAGGCAATCCAAGAACCATATTCGATTTTTGGAGTTTGGCCAAATACTGAAGAATGAAATGTCCAAATCTCTCATGCCATACAACACTGGTATTATCCTCCACAATTAATCTATTCAAACTGACAGTGACAGAATCAACAAGTCTATACATGCCATTTTGTCCAATGCCTAGGGCTATGACTATATCATTTTTGATATCAAACACAACACATTTCTTTCCTAAGAAATTGACTGAAATGTGAGGATTTTCAGTTAACTGATTGACTGATAGAAGATTTTTGTTCATCTTAGGTACATACCTAACATTCTTGACTATGAACTTTGCAGCATTATTCAATACAATGCGTATATCTCTTATCCCTTCTACAACATGTGATTTACCATCACCCAAGGACATTAAATCTGAAAAACTTTCTTTTGTAGTGAAATTTACATACCAGTCTTTTCGACATGTAAAATGCCATGATGCACCAGAATCAAAAAACCAATCACTGATAGTCCTCTCTTCAGAACATGATGCCATGAGAGCATATGTTCCTCCTCAGATTCAGCTTCAACTGCTGCCACATTCCTCTGCCCTTTTGCCTTCTTGTTGTGTTAGATCATATTGTCATTTTCTGCATTCTTACTTAATATGACCAAATTTTTTACAGTAATAACATTTTACCTTGAATTTTGGGGAAGATGAAGACGAATCTGAATGTCTTTTCCATTTCCCTTTTTTGGATTGGATAGCAAATGTACTTTCCGATTAGTCAGAACTGGACTCACATAAGTGTGTCTGCTTGCGTTCTTTCCACAGCAAATATGAACTCACCTGATCAAAAGTGAGAGTGTTACTCTCTGTCATCAGGTGCAAATCTTCCACGAATGATTCATACGAAGGTGTTAGCGTGTTCAGAACAAGAGCCACCATATCATCATCATCCACCTTTTTGTTGCTCGCTAACAACTAGTCACAGAGATCTTTCATCCATAATAAGCGTTCTAACAAAGACCCACCTTCTGACATTTTTGTGAAAAATAGAAGATTTTTTAAATAAAGTACTCGACTCTTCTCTGAAGTCTGGTACTTGTTCTTGAGACTAGTCCATACGACACTTCCCTGTGTAGCATTGCGGACCCCCAGAATCATGTTATTGGACACAGAAAGTTTTAATAATAGAAAGGCTTATTTATGACGTTTGTCATAATCGGCAAAATCCGTTGCCGATCTCTGTTCTGTGTCAAGAATGATCTTGTTGCAATCACGAAATTCCACAATTGTTAAGATCTTATGACTCCAAACATTATAATTTTGTTCAGTCAATTTTTGGGCCTCAGGAAGGACGAGGTTCTGGATATTGGCCATTTTTCACTCAGGAAAATAAAATTTAACCAATAAAATAAAATTTCGTAAAAATTGAACCTTCCTCTTTTTTTTTTTTGACTCTGTTCAATGTTCAAAATACTCGAAAAAAATATTGGAAAAACCGAAAAATAAAAACTCAGAATTTTGGGGGATTGTACCCGTCCTCTTATTGATTTTTGTGCCCTTTTCTAAGTGCTGCAAACTCAATGTGCATTAATGATGAAAACCCTCTCCCATAACCTCGTGCCCTGCTCCATGGAATTTCTACGACTAGTAGAAACGACTCGGTTTGTGGCTGTCTGCAAGACCCATGAGCAAATCCTTCCTTGACTGCTTCAACGACTGGTATTACTCTACACAGATGCCTTTTCGTGCCCTTGCATTGTCTTTTTGACGTGTTTTTCTTCTGTGATTTGTTCCCTGTCTGCAACGATTCATGTTTGTCTTTGCCACTTGATTCCTGCCATGATTTTTGTAGGTTCTTTCCACCTCGCCTCGTTTGTGTCTGGCAAACCCTCAAACCACGATCCATGATTTTCCCACGAGACTATGCTATTCTTGCCATCGTGAATGGACTGTGCTTTTTGTGATTGGAATCACATCCTTTGTTAAGTGACTCCACACATCTATTGCCTCCTCGCAAACCTTCTGTGATTCTCACAACCTTGCTTTCATGGTCTTGCAATTTCCTCTCTCCTTATGTTCGTACTCTAGAACCAAGGTTTCCTCGAACACACTCATACCTCCTCGGCTTCCTCGAGTAGTGGCTCTGATACCACTGTTAGCAAAAGAGAAAAGATGATTAAAAGCACTTGATATTTTGTGATCAGTGCAAGATCTTTATTTATGCAGTCCAAAAATGGTTACAAGAGTAGTTATGGAGGTTACTAGTTAGACCTCAACTGATTTAGTTAAGACTAATTACATTATTTAACAGAACGTTGGGGGGCCATTCAAAGAGTAAAAAGGTAAAAAAGTACTTTAAGTGTTCTAAGTTTCAATTGAGTTACGCAAAAAGTGCTTTTAGTCTATTTTCACTAAAGTGGGGGGACCTTTAAGGGTCATGGGAGCCCAACCCCCTTAAAGAGGTAATTCAAAAAGTAATTTTCCTTATAATTTGAAAAGTAATCTCCCTCCAATTTAGGCACCACTTTGGGGGATGGATATTAAAGAGAATTTAAAGTTCATTTGAAGGGGTTATACAATTGTGACATTGAATTGATGATCAAGTATGTCAAGCTTGTTCAAAGTGACTTGAGAACAAAAACCTTCAAGTGCACTAAGGGTTTGGGGATGAACACCTTTAAGTACACCAAAGGTTTGTGGACAAAAACCTTCATTCCTTCATTGAGGGCAGCTCTATTCAAGGGCTATAATTGTGCTTTAGATTTGCATGGTTGCATGCAATTAGTCTTACAAAGGTGTTTTGAAACACCACTTTGATTCACAAGATTGGCGAGCACCTCGAAGAGCTTGGTGATTGTGTTTTGCAGGTTAAGGAGGTGAGCAACTTGTTTGTGGAGGTTGTTTGTTGGTTTGGGAACCATTCCTAGGGTGGTGAATTGTTTAGCGGGTTGAAGACCCCTTATTAGAGGGCTGCCTTGCTTTGAAACCCTCTTCTAGGGCTTGGAGGTCTTTTTAATAATTTATTTCAGCTTGGCGATTGGTATTTGGGATTAATTTGCAGGGTTTGAGGGCCATTCTATGCCCTAGATTATTCAGAAATTTATTATGATATTTTCTTTATATTGGCAACTTGCATAGGAGGATGTTGGAGGCCTTTTGAAGAGCCAAATTGAGGGTTTAGTGTTCAGATTTACTTCTGTAATTTTTCTCAAGTGTGGCGACTTCCTTGGCGGGCTAATTAGCCATTTTGATGCCATAAATGTGTTTATTGGAGGTTCTAATATTTTATATAATTTTGGCATAATTAATTGTCACTATTTGCAAGGGTTACAAGGCAGAATTGAAGAAGGAAATGTAGTACCAGCAAGCAAAATTAAAATTATTATAAGGGTGATATTCAATCATATCACCATTTCTACCTTGCCAAAAGAGGTATTTTGTTGTAGCTTCATATTTAGCGATTTTGAGATGCATTGGAGTGTGTTTGATTGGGATTTGGATTATTCTTCCCAGCTAGGGTTTGCTGATTTTAAATCTCAAAATCCAGATATAAATTGCAAAATTGTTAGAATTTGTGGAAAACCCTTGCTTTGGTCATTTGTCCCAATTTGGCGACATTACAAGGCGAAAGGGCCGTGAAGATTGTTTTTTATGATATGTTTGCGAAGAACATAAATGAGATCCTTAAGGTAATTTTAAACTTAATTATTTTTTATTTAGTTCATATTTTTTTTAATTTAAATTTTAAATTTACACGCTATTTGGTTTTAGGTGTTGAAGCCTTTGCTCAGAGTTCTACACTTGGTAGATACAGGGAAAAAATCAAATGGGTTAATCATATGAAGCCATGGACAAGGCCAAAGAGGACATAGCAAATTATTATGGAAAAAATAAAAGAACGTATGAACCCATTTGGCATATAATTGATCAAAGATGGAACAAGCAACTGCACCAACATATATATGCAATGGCCTACTACTTGAAGCCCGAGTTTTTCTTCTTTGATTCATTTAAGGCCAATGAGGAGGTTATGGATGGCCTCAACACATGCAAATTGAGAATGATCCCTGACCAAGCCACTAGAGACACAATTTTTGATGAGTTGTAGAATTATAAGATTGCAGAGGGGAGGCTATTTTCTTTGTCTCTATGCATTCAAAGGAGAATGGCCCAACAACAAGGTTAAAACAAATTGAGTCCTTTGATTGTAGTCTCATTACTCGTAGATATTAGACTTATTTAATATATGCAAGCCTAATTGACTAGGTACTAAATGTCCTATTTGTAGACTTGTAATGAGAATATTATGATGCAAAATCACCAAATATTTATAGGCTAGCCATCTACATTTTGTGCCAGCAATGTAGCTCTTATAGGTGTGAACGTAATTGGAGCATGTTTGAAGCCATTCATGCAAAATAGTGCAACAGGTTGACAACACGTTTCAATGACCATGTATTTCTATGATATAATCTTCATCTTCTTGTGAGACAAGTGAAAGGGCAAGAGAGTCATGATGTAGTTGAATTGGATGATATTGATCCATACTAACACTGGATTGTTGAGGATCTGGATGACTGGCCCATGTTTACTGAGGACCGGGTTGTAGATTTGGAGAGGGAAACAATGAAAGGAGCAAGGACAGGAGGGCATCAAGCAGGGTTGGTGAGGATGATATGTTTACGAATGATTTTGTTCAAGAGGAGGAATCTTTACCTTCCACTTCCAGGGCACAACAAATGAGCACATGGAGCTAGAGATGATATTATGATGCATTGATGAGCACCGTACTCTTTTTTGGTCAAACCCTGAACATTGTACTCTTATTTTGTCAAAAACTGAACAATCTACTCTTTTTTGGTCTGAAAGTAATAGAAAATATAATTATGCATTTTCTACATTCATTTATCATGCTTTTTAACAGTGTTTTACATATTATTTTTGTTTTATGAATTTACATTTTTTTAACTAGCGATAAATTTACCAAGTAATTGCCGACTCCCAAGTCCAAGTCAAAATTTTGGGCTGCCGAGTACAAGTTATTGAACTATGAATTGGATAACCTTGACATCGAAACCATCTTTTTTCAACGTGTATTTAAAATGAGGAACTCTTAACAAAAGTACAAATAATCTTATTCGGTTCTGCAGGGAGCGCACACATTTTGCAATGAAATGTTCAATGCACAGGCTTAAAGGATTACAAAACAGGTTGAAGTCATTAATAAATGGAAGGAACATTTACAAAAGCTCCAAGATAAGTATCAACAAACTATGATTGAAGACAGAATACTATGTAAAGCAATAAGATGATTCAAGGTCCTTAACTCTGGTGAGTACAATACCTTCCACATCGAGCAATCCAGTCCCTAGGCAGATTCCAAAACCACCATCATACACAGATGTGATTTACATTCCTAATCAAACCTGAGATTCCAGATCAGCCTGCCACAACAGCCTCTGATAAGCAAACAAAGTCTGCTACACCTCCTCCAATTTAAGAATGATTAGTCGGGGGTCTTAAACACTTCTAGCGGGTGTAGATGTAGGCTAATTATGGGTAATTGCTAAGAAAAGTAATGACAGTTGATTCCAGAAAAGTAGAACTAAAAATTTCTACATGTGGAAATCTGAAAAATCTACTAATTATGGGTTGATTATTTTTGAAGACTTGATCAGTTTTGACAAAGGGTTTTCTGCACAAAGGAGCCGTTGGAGGTAACTTCTTAATTTGTATGTAAAGATTTTACTATTTTGTTTTTACCCTGGATAGAGATAGGCTTATTAATATATTTGTGCTTACCCTTTCTTGTATAAGATGTAAGTTCTTACTTTGTAATGGATAAATAAGTTAATGACATGAGAATTCAACATTGTGCCTAATTCAGTCGATCCTGGGTAGAAAATGCTTACGCTTTTCCTTGCTTCTATCTTTTACTTTTGCACCTCTGGCAGCTCCTAGACTTTGTAACTTCTCTAAGATTTGAATCTAAATTATTGGATGTAGATTTGTCATCTAATATGTGAAACATTCACAATTTTGACATTCAGAGTCGAAGTGTTTTCTAATGTTTTCATTGTGCAATGCAATATATAACTTTGCATGTACCATTCAGCCTCAGGCAAGATTTTAAATCTTGAATTTTTTTAACACTTACTTTCATTTTTGTAATGCATGAGTATAAATATGTTTTTCATTTTTTTTTACTTTTTTGTTTTATATATAATATACGGAAGGATATGCCTTTACTTGTGCATCCAAGTTTTGGAGGTTTGCACCAGGTGCCCTGCATATGTACCTTGTGGACCTTTGTAACTGTGCAACCTAGTAAGTATGCTATTTAGTTATTTCTTGCACAATCATACAGGGGAAATTTCATAAACAATAAAAGATCAATCCACAATTGGAATTCTGAAGATCTAGTTGTCCACGTGACACTTTGATCTTGTTTCTTAGCCTAATGTTCGATTGATTTTGCTGGATGATTACATGGTTTAATCTTATTGTATGTCTTTCCACAAATCCCCTTTGAGCACATTGTGTGCGCAACTAGGTGCTTCCTTGAAAAAACAATGAGTCATTCAGGAAATAGATAAAATGATGTCAAGCACTTTTTTTTCGGATGATGTGAATCCCTACCAGACACAGAGTGAAATGTCCCAAAGTAGGATGCTTTCCTAAATATTGGAATTATTTGAAAACCCTAGCTCAATAAGTAAAATTCCGATTTTTGTAGCAGCAAACCCTAGCAGACAAAACACCTTCAAAAATAGCTCAAAAATATATCAAACCCTAAGCAATCATTAGCTAATCCAAACAAGTAGTTATAGCCCTTCAAAAGAGGAATTAATCATCCAAACCCTAGGCGCCCTTGACTGAAATATTATACTAAAACTTGACGCTGATTTATCATGCAACAAACCTCATGAAACCCTCAATAAATTGTACAAATATTATTGAAATGAAAGGCAGAATTTTAGAGAATTTTTCTGAATGTATTTGAGGCTTAAAAACCCAAAAAACCCAATCGCCCAAGCTAAAATATTATAGAAAAAATACAAAATTAATCCAAGACAAATTTGACCTTCAAGTAAGGTCCAAACCTCCTCCAAGGCAAGTCACCACTATGCGAAAAATTAGAATAAATTCCAGAATTGTCCTTAGGCCATAAAACCCCCCAAAAACATGAGAATTCAACCACTCCCCAAAAGTAAGTCGCCCACCTGAAAATACCAAAAATGGTGTTTAAAACGCCCTTGTAGGAATTGATAACTCCAATGGCAACCTTTATATGAAGCTACCTCAATGAAAAAAGAGGATTTGTGTCCTCTTAACTCTTTTGTTTGAAGGGTTTCGTCTTCAAAGCAAATGGATTAGCGTTTTCATGCTAATAGACCAAGATTGAATATCAAACAGAGCATAACCTCTCCAAATGATTCCTCTTTTACCTTTATATTCCTCCAAGAGTGGCGCCCAAAAGAGGGAAGGTAACTTCAAATAATTAAAATACATTTTCTTATGATCTTTTTTAAATCACTTAAACCTTCATGACCCTTACAGGTCCCCTTTTTAAGTGAAACAAGAAACATAAAGTAACTTCCAAAAAGGTACCTTGTACAAATATTCAATCAAAAACACTTAATATTAGTTCCCTTCTTGCTTGTCTCTTAGCCTCTGGGAATAAGTTAAGGCTAAGAATCTTCCATGATGTCCCTATCAAAAGGACATGACAATCCTCCCTTCCCAAAATTGTTTGTCCTCAAGCAATAGAAGTAACCAAAATGTTATCTCCACCACAGGCTTTGTGCAAAACTCGAACCTAGGCCCTTCCCAATGAAAAGGCTCCTCTTGACGAAGACTTCTATTGTTATAGATGAAGTTCTCTTGTTGCTCAAGCAAGCTAGAAATGAAAAAACAGTACATCTTTTTACTTCTTGTCATTGACCCCAAGTATTTCGAAAATGCCCATAAGATGCTGAAAACAAGAAAATCTTCAGAATTGGCATCACAAAGGTGGCTGGAAAAACATATTCCAGCAAAGTGATCTTCAAGTATTAGGGCCTTGATTGCCCTTGTATTAACACCTACACAAGAAGCAAACATATTAGTCCAAAAAAATATCTTCCCTTTCACTTTTGTATCTTTGGTGATGCCTTCTTTATGGGGTATGGCTGCCAACTCCTCATTGCTAGGCATGGTACAGCCCCTAGCATCCTCTTTATCAGCCCTCAATATGATTTTTCTTCTTAACATCTTGCTGCCCCTATTGTATTCTGCCTTATGCAACTCATAACAGCTACATATACCCTTGATTCCACCCCTCAAACTCTCAATTTCGAACCTCCCAAGAGCTGGAAATTCATATGTGGAAGTGGTAACTCCATCCTTGGTCCATCTATTCACTTGCCTTCTTGCCTTGGAGCGAACCAACCCCTTCAAAACCCTAAATCATTTGTTATGTGGGCTGATTTGACTTCCAACAGCCCTACAATCTTCACTGGAGCCAACCAATCGATCACCAATTTGGCTTCCAACAAACGCTTCATGTCTATGCCACATAAAGAAAACATTATGGACCCAAGCAAGCAAAAGAAATCAGAACTGGAAAATGTTAAAGAGCTGCCCCTTATATACCTTTTGACGATCTTGGGAGCACGTGTTGAGTCCCACGAACATGAAAGTTGCATACCTTGGGGAAGTGGTGCATCAATTGGACCTTTGTCACCAAAGAAAGACCCACACTTTCTTGCAATGTCAGACTTTACAGGGTGTTGTACATTGTTCTTTTTTATTTTGTTCCATGGATATATGTTCAACTAAAGTTGCTCATTTACCCCTTCACTACTACCAACACCAAGCATCATCTTGATTTCAAACCTTGGGGTGTATTTATCAAGCTGAGTTGGCACTTTGTTCATCACATTTTCAGAATATATAGTCGGCTGAATTGACATAAAAAACTCAAAATTTTCGGAGTGCATTTGCAATCTCTTTTCCATGCAATTTTTAGAATTTCTTATTCTCTTCACATATGGAATTTCACTCCATCACACAAATTTCAAGCATATATTTTCAGAATTTGTAGGACTTAGAGAAAAAAGGATTAAATAATTCTTTTCATACTTTGGTAGCAAACTAGCATGGTCTCCCTTCAACAAAACCTTGATCACTCTAGCATGCCTTATAAGCCATATTCTAACATGTCTTGGAAACCAGCTCATGCAAAGACAAATTTAAAAGTTTTTTTCAGACCTTAGAGGCTGCCTTATGCCCCATTCATTGACTTTTTTGTATGGGTAACATTTTCCCACTTTTTCTTCACTCAAAATGTCATGTATGTGACCCATTTCCTTCATGAGAGTTGGTTGTTCCAACTCAGAAAAAACAATTTGTCTTGCTGCCCCTACCAGAATTCCTCCATGCATACGCTCTCCATCCTCTTGGGCGTTGCCCCCTTGGGTGCCCTATCATGTAAACCATGTAGAATCACTTCTTTTCCATTTGCATCAAACTTGAGCTTCATTGTTTGGTAATTTTGGGTGTACTCTCCAAGAGAGTGTAACCATTGTATACCAAGCACTAGGTTGGTCTCCCCAATACCAACCATAAAAATTAATCATCCTCAATGAGATGTATTCCCATCAGTATGCTCAACTTGGGGACTTTAGTGGTACAAGGGATGGTGAAGCCACCAATTTCTTATCAATGAAATTATGAGTAGCTCCACTATTAATGAGAATAGTGACATCCTTACCTTTCAAACTACCCTTCACACGAAATGGATAGTATCCAAGGGTTCCTGATAAGGAAGCAAAGGTGCCATCCAAGTCTTCTCCTCTAAGGATTTCCAAGTGCTCTTTAATGTCTTCATCATAGGTAGTTGCCCCTTCTTCATCCTCATCTTCATCCAAATGCACTTGACCCTTCCCACGACAATGGTGACCTGGTGTCCAAGGGTCTTTGTAATCAAAGCACAACTTCTTCCTTCTTAATTCATTTCTTATCTCAAAATTCCCTCTTGGCAACTCTCTTTGCTGCCCCAAACCCTGCTGGTTTGGCCTACCAAACTGCCCCAAACCATGTTGATTGGGCCTATCAAATTGCCGCTAAGCAGCTGATCTAGGGGTCCAGAAGTGTTGCCCCTTGGCTGCCCCCATTTATTGTTTGTTGGATGTCAATAAGGCTTGAAAGAGTTAGGTTTTTGTTAATTAACGGGCAGAATTTTATCTTGTGGTGCCGAGGACTCAAGATCAAGGGCATTTTGAATGGCTCCTTGGAGAGTAGAAGGGTCAAAAGCCTTTACTAAATTCTTCATAAGATGAACAAAGTTTATGCCCTTGAGTGACCAAACCGTGATACCACCATTCATGGGCAACCCCTTCCAAGTGCAAAGTAGCAAACTAAATGGCTTCTTTTTCTATCATAGGCCTTAGAGAAAAATTTGTATCCACCTTTTGTATCCAAGCCCTAGCTGAACTTTTGGGGGAACCATCAAAATTTGGGAGTGAAAGCTTTCCCAATGCATGGTGGAGTCCTCTTTAGCTGTCCTTGTGCTTTTGGCCAGCCCCATTGCCCCCCATTTGGCCATGCTTCCATGAAGTGAAAGCTGAAAAATCCATTTGATCCCTAAAAGGAGCTGGATATGTCACGTATTCATCATAATCTCTCAACAAATTGTCCCTCAAAGTGGATTGTACTTCCCCATCTGGAATGGACTACTTCTTGCAAAAAAGTAGGCTGATTAGACCTACATGAATCTCCTCCAACCCCTTTAAAAGGTTGATTTGTGAGGTTGTGACTTCCAGAAACACTACCATCCCCATTTGATGGTTTATCACCCCTCATCTCCTTCATAGTACAAACAAATTCCATCATCATAGAAGTCATTTGTTCTTGGTCTTGTGTGTACCTATCAAGCCTTTGTTCTTTGTTTTCTGCTTCATCATTTTGCTGATCCAAGTGAGACATATCTTCCATTTGTGGAATTTCTCTCACTTTCTTCTTGCTCCTCCAGTAATATATTACCTTTTTGTCACCCTCTTGCATGTATTACTTTGAAACCCCACAGCTAGACAAGATTTGGCTCTGATACCATTACAATGTCCCAAATTGGATGACTTTTTGAATATTGGAATTATTTGAAAACCCTAGCTCAATAAGTAAAATTCTAATTTTTATAGCAACAAACCCTAGCTGCCAAAACACCTATTACCTCTTTGTCACCCTCTTGCATGTATTACTTTGAAACCCCACAGCTAGACAAGATTTGGCTCTGATACCACTACAATGTCCCAAAATTGGATGCTTTTTTGAATATTGGAATTATTTGAAAACCCTAGCTCAATAAGTAAAATTCTAATTTTTGTAGCAGCAAATCCTAGCTGCCAAAACACCTTCAAAAATAGCTCAAAAATATATCAAACCCTAAGCAATAATTAGTTGATCGAAACAAGTAGTTATAGCCCTTCAAAAGAGGAATTAATCTTTCAAGCCTTAGGTGACCTTGAATAAAATATTAAACTGAAAATTGCAACTAATTTATCATTCAACAAACCTCATGAAACCCTCAAATTGTACAAATATTATTGAAATGAAAGGCAGGATTTTAGATAATTTTTCTGAATGTATTTGAGGCTCAAAAGCTCAAAAAACCCAATCGCCCAAGCTGGAATATTATAGAAAAATTACAGAATTGATCCAAGACAAATTTGACCTTCAAACAAGGTCCAAACCTCCTCCAAGGCAAGTCACCACTATGCAAAAAATTAAAATAAATTTCAGAATTGTTTTTTGGGCATAAAACCCCCCAAAAACATGAGAATTCAACCACCAAACAAGTTGCCACTCCCCAAAAGCAAGTCGCCCACCTGAAAATAGTTAAAATGGTGTTTAAAACACACTTGTAGGAATTGATGACTCCAATGGCAACCTCTAAATGAAGCTAAGTCAATGAAGAAAGAGGGTTTGTGTCCTCTAACTCTTTCGCTTGAAGGGTTTCATCTTCAAAGCAAATGCATTAGCGTTTTCGTGCTAATAGACCAAAATTGAATATCAAACATAGCATAACCTCTCCAAATGATTCCTCTTTTACCTTTATAGCCCTCTAAGAGTAGCGCCCAAAAGAGTAAGGGAGGGTAACTTTAAATAATTAAAAGACCTTTTCGTATGATCTTTTTTAAATCACTTAAACCTCCATGACCCTTAAAGGTCCCCTTTTTAAGTGAAATAAGAAACATAAAGTAACTTCCAAAAAGGTACCTTGTACAAATATTCAATCAAAAACACTTAATATTATTTCCCTTCTTGCTTATCCCTTAGCCCTCGGGAATAAGTTAAGGCTAAGGGTCTTCCATGATGTCCCTATCAAAAGAGGGACGTGACAAAGAGATGCCTTGTAGTTAAATAGAATAATTGAATCTAGCAAACCCGGTTCGGGACAACAATGAATGAATGTAACCCTATGCTTAGATGCACCCTCTTGTGTCTCATTCACTTCAAGGAAAGGTTATTGTACCTAGGATGTCAGGTCCTCTGAAAATCCCTGCAATCTTGTGTTGCTAGAATCTGTTTGGATATTTGTGTTAGTTTGAAGTTTATATGACATATGACTAAATGATGAATTATACGAAAATAATCATATAGGCAGTAATAAATTACATACGGAATAATATTAATGACACTGAATTGTACTTTGGCACATCAATGGTAAAGAAATCAGGTTATTATAAATATGAAATAGCAATACCCCTGTCCATTCTGGATTATTCGCATGCCCATCACCCAAATTGATAGAAGAATAAGGTATCCCAGTTGGTGTGTTCCAAGCAGGTAGCAACCTATCTGCAATCTGTTTTGCCTTCTCAAGAAATACATTGTCTCTGGATAAATCATATGCACTAAGAAGCCCCCCCAATACCCTGCGTTTTGAGAATAAGAGATATATACAATATTAGACCACTAACTATAAAGCAATAAGCTTTCCCAAACAGGACTGCAAGTTGCAAAAAACATAACTGTAATTTTACCATTGATCATTGTGCAGGGCAAAGCAGATTAAACCACAATAAAATATCTACAATAGAACAAAGCCACTTGCATGGCTAAAACCTTACTTTGATCTTTGTTGCTAATCAACCTAAAATGTAACAGGCTGGAACGTTTTTCATTTCCAACTCTTGAATATGAATTTATTCGGTAGCCATTTCGAATAACCAGCTAAACAAAAACTAACAAATAAAATGCATTGTATGGCACAGCCTTATGGACAAACCTGATCGTCGTCTCGAAAACACTTACATCAACATCCTTGTTGAAATCCACTGAAGTGATCCAACTAGAAAAGAGTATCAAAAACCCACTTCAGATATTTGCTTCAACCTAAACTGAAAGGAGTAATCATCATTGTCCTTTAAATTCTTGGAACAATGAAATTAAACTAAATCAAAAACTCGCTTTCAAATAATGCTAGACACTACCTTTTAGCTTTTTGGAACTGCTCATCTAGTCCCATTATGTATAGCGTGTCAAGAGAATCTATTATGGTTGCTCCAAGTCCCCCCAAGTTATTTACTCCTCTCCTCGATTGGGGCTGTTCCAATATAAATCAGTGCCCACTAAATCACAAACAGAATTAAATAAAAAAGACATTTTCAATTGTAAATTTCAATTTATAAATAGGAGGAATTAATTAACAGATAATATGTCATAAGTGGTCATACATGACTTGCTTAAGTGGCACTCAAAATCACCTCAACAAGGATATCCATTTAACTATGGAAGAAAGAATCTGACCCTTCCTACAACAATGTTTTACCTCCTCACAACAGTTCTGAATTAACTAAGAATTGAGTTTCTGGATTAAATAGGTTAAGAGGCAAACCATAAGAAATATCCATGTATCAACAAAATTGTCTGTATTGAGATTGTTCAGTGGTTGAATTGGCAAGCAGAGCATACATAGGTGTTCTATCTAATTTAACCATTCATTAAGATATCAACTCATGAAAACCATAACAAAGCATAGGAAATGAATGCAAAGTGATCAACTTATAATCTAAAGAACAGATTATAACAGATTATGTAAAAATAGAAGCAAACTTCTCAATTAAAAAAGAAAATAGAAGCAAGAGTTGTGTCCTACTTGACACTTGCAAACCACAATAGAGCATAAGACAGAAAAAATGAAAAGCCATCACACTACAATCACAAAGAACAGATTCAGAGTAGAAGCAAGCACTTTATCCGATTTGAAACTTCGATACTTCATATAAGCAGTTAAAAATAGTTACTCTCACAGTCATTCTATTAGTAACTGACCACTAACTAGCTACCTGATCTGGTTGACCAATGCAAACCAACCTTACCAAACTAATGGTCAACCTGGATCCAATAATGACCAATCTGGTCGATCTGTCTATCCAAACCAACTAAAGTATAGTTCCTATTTAAAGCTGAAATTAGGTTGGGACAACACCAAATTCTTAAACAGGCTGGCTCCCTAGAAATTAGAAAATATAGAAACTACAATATGACTAGTCACAAAGATGAATACTCCATAACCCGCCAATACATAGTGGCAAGTGGGTGATTAGGCTATTTAGATTATATCTCACTTGGGATTCCATCATCATTGTTAGTGGTCTGCATGCAGTCCATGCTCAGCCAGTTTCCATTTTCTCTTTGCTCACCTTGGCAGCTACAAGGTAGTTTGGATTGTGCTGGCACTAAAATCACCCCTTGGATCAAAAACAAAATAGCAATGATATCTTTGATGTATATTATGTCCAATAGGGGGGTTTCACGACTATAGATAAATTTTGTGCCCCTGGTAATGCGATGAAAACTGGTACAGTGCCCTTTTTCATAAGTCTATTCTCATTGAGGGGTGGTGGGATACATTCTTTGAACAATTTTATTCCTAGTAAGAAACATTTTGGCATAGTTATTTCAATGCTAAAACTTTGGTTTATAAAATGACTTTTATGAATGTGTTATTGGCATTTCAATTTGTAATATCAAAAAAGCTCATTTACCTCCGAAATGGGATGAACATTAGTTTCTAAAAGATTATATTAAAACCTTTAGTTCCTTGGTATTGCTATTTTGGGAATCATGTTGACAGACCGTTTTATTAAACCAGAAACAACAATAACCTTAGGATTGGCTTTGGTATGACCATGACCATTGAAAATGAACTCAAAAACCAACATGGTGTGCCCGTGATACATGCTTTTTGCCATTTCGGCAATACAAATGAACATGGTGATAACTATGCACGAAATAGCAATGACCTTTGGATTTAGCTATGTGTATGATGGTGGTTAACTCAGTGAGCCCCATGACATGGAATGCCACGAGTCTTACACTTTGAGCCATACTACTACTATATTAGGTGGGCAACAAATAAATAATATATTTTGCTATTTTGGAGGTCCAACCACAAGGTCCAAAATGTAATCCCAAACCAGTGATAGCCATTCATCTTATAAATAAAGGATTTCAACAGTTTGTCTCTTATTTTGTTGTTTCGTTATTTAAAAGGGGTAATGAAGATTTTAATCCTCAAACTATGATAGTTCAACGAGTTGTGGATGTCATTGGTGAGGATTTACAAAGATTGAAAAGGCCAAGACTTGTGGTGATTGAAAAGGAAGGCGAGTTGCTAATTATCAATTACAAAGAGGGACTAAAAAGGCATAGCGATTGAAGGTATGACCAATGAACCCTATACTTGTGAATTTCATTAACTTGCAGAGAATGATTCCTAAGAAAATTGATAATCCACCCAAAAACAACATTGCCCCTAGGACAAGAGTTGGTTCGACTAGTCGTGCCTTTGTTCCTAAGAATATTACTCTTGTCGTCCCTAAGCTACGAAATTATAATGATGAGTCCTTGTCGCTTGTGCATGTTGGGAACCCTAAGAAGGCTCCAACGGATGAAAAGACAGCTCCAATCGATGAAAAGAAGGCTATGGAATATTTTACATTAGAGCCAATATTTGTTTGGGCACATTTGGACAAGAAGTAAAAAATGTGAGCCAATGAGCAACATTTGGGGATATGATGTAGGGAAATTGGTGGTGACAAACTATCACCTTGATGTAAATTTGGTCATCTTGACGTCTCTAGGTATAGCCCTCGTAAAAGGATTGTCATTGATACCAAAGGTAAAATTGTGCTCGACATCAGCCCTACGAGTATCCGTAAGGTATTTAACCTAAAGAGTTGAGATATCCAGGAATTGAATACATGCATTGAGGCCTTCCCCTTTCTCAGAGGAAGCAACAAGATGTAGGTAAACATATTTGCTAAGATTTATACCATCTGTTGAATGTTGTTGTTGAACCCTTCAATGCTGCTATATTTAGTTGTTATTTTGCATACTTTAATTCTATCGTGTCAAGTAATGGGATGGGCCAATGATAAACGTATAAACGGCCTCCAATGTCATATCCTAAACAAGGTGTTACAACAATATGATGATGTGTTGTATGATTAAGCTACTATTTTGTCCAACAAAGTACATAATGCCTTGGTTAAAATTCATAATGGAGTGGATCTTATGTTTAGACACTATGCCCATTTGTGCTTCATGTACCTATGTACTCATTTTTAAAATGCTAAAAAAAGCAATGACCAAACACATGCCACTAGCAACAAGCTTGGTGAGATATTTGCAACGCCTAATCGGTTGTGGTCGCATGTATTTAACAAACACCATAGGTATACTAAATACTTTGCTTTCCAAGATCATTTTATCACCCCAAGATATACGTTGTTTGAAAAAACTACGGAAAGGATAACTAAGTTTGCGAGGGAATTCTTGAGACCATTTGCTTATAGTGCAGAAGGTAACTCGGGCCATAATAGGGTTGTGGTCCCGAGTATTTAACAAGCACCATAAGCATAACAATTATGTTGCTATCCAAGATCATTTTATCACCCCAAGATATACTTTGTTGTTTGAAAAACCTAGGGAAAGGGTAACTGAGTTTGTTGGGGGGTTCTTGAGACCATTTGCTTATAGTGCAAAAGGTAACTCGGGCGATAATTGGGCTGATTGGTACGTACAACCCAATAAAACATACATCATAGTTTGTGGTGCAAATTGCCCTCCTTATTGTCTCCCCAAAGTATGTGCCTAATATATTTTAGGTATTGGAATTCATGAGGCAGCTAGCCTCTATTGATGATGATTTTGTTGGTGCTACACCCTTAATTTATGGCTTGTATTGAGATATGTTTGGCCAACCTGTGGCGCACATAACCTTTGACTTAATCCTTTGTTAATCTCTAAGTTGAATATTGGTAGAAGTAGTTAGCGTAATTGGTTTATGGATTTCCCATAGCCTAATTATGGTATATATAGGAGATAGTGTTAGTATATTAGTCATCATATATTTGGAATTCTCTTCTTCTTGAGAGGACTTGGGAGGTTACCCCCTCGATGTGGCTCCAATCTATAATTAAGTATTATGCTCCTCAATCCACTTATACTGCTCATATTTGCTCTTATTTACGAGTGAATGTTGTTATTCTGCTTATGTGATCTACTGTTGTGATTATGATTATGAGATATGGTAAGTTCATTACAAGTGATATTAGAGTGCAACATTGGGTAAGGTTTTGTGGCACTTAAAAATAGCAAAGAGGAGAAATAAATTACTATTTTGGGTAAATCAGTTCCTTTTCTAGCGTATTTTTTTAATTGTGTAGTTCTTTGTCTATTCAGTGGGGAAATCTTGTCGCTTTACTTGGTCTGTCTTAATTACAGGTCAAAATCAAAAGCTTTTGATCTAGAGGAAATTTAGGGTTTTTGTCTGCATTGGGCATTCCAGTGTTTAAAAAAAAAATGGAATAGGTTCTTTTACCCTTGAGCAATATAGCAATTATTGGTTTCATTTCGACAAGGCAAACGCTTTGGTGAGGGTGGTTGGTAAACCTAAATTTTGACTCAAGGCTCGCTACACTGTCGCTGGTGCTTATACCAAAGGCAAGGAAAAGAATACCCTCACATTGGGGAAGACTCCCAAAAAAGAAGATACGGAATTAGAGATGAGATCTAGCGGGACTTATGAAGCTATCTCACCTCATTGAGAGGAGAGACTAAGCAATGTCAAAGAAAGCTGCTCATTAGAGTTGAAATATTTAAAGCACAATATGCTTGCAAAAGAGGAGTTTGAGGATTGGAAAGATACAATGGATACCAAGGATGCATTAATGGAGATGGCTAAGCTAGAGGATAGTACTAGGCTAGAAAAGAGCATGACTACAAGTATGGAGGAGCTTGAAGCATCTATCAAGGGTTTGCTTGAATTTCAAAAGTCGGCCCAGCATCCTAAGACTCCAAAAACAAGTGTGGCTGCCATTCGTAATGAATCATAGGAACTACCCTCTCATGATTCAAGTATAGAGCCACATCATTTGGTGACTATTACTACTTCTCGGTCTCGACACTTTATGCCTAAGTTGGATATGCGTAAGTTTGATGACAAGGATCCGCAAAACTAGATCAACCAAATGGAGCAATTTTTTAATCTACATCAAGTTCCATATGGGCAAAAGGTTGCAATGGCATCCCTATATCTGCAACCAAATCAATTCATTTGGTATTGCTATGTGTGCTCAAAAGAAAAAGAACAACATTGTCACCTGGTCTGTTTTTACAAAGGAGTTGTCTACACACTATGGTAGCAATCTGTTGGATAACAACTTCAGCCAATTGGCCAAGCTACGACATTTTTTTACAATCAAGGATTATGTTCAACAATTTCAAACCCTATTCTTGAGAGTGGGTAATGTTATAGAAACCTCAAGGACCTATTTCTAGGTGAATTGAAGGATCGCATCCAACATGAGATATGCTTGTTAAATCCATCTTCTTTATTTGATTCTATTACCATGGAAAGAAGAGTAGAGGAATAAGTTTTAGCTACTAGGAGTTATGCATTTACCAGCATCAAAGATCATAGCCCACTAACACCATCCTTTCCTCAACCTACTAGTTTAATGTCTTAACACATTGAGGAAAAATGGGCAAAAGGATTATGTTTTAATTGGGATAGCAAATATAGTAGATGACAAAATGTGCAGAAAAAGAAACTATTCTACATTGAAGTAGCAACCGAGGAATAACAAGAAATTGAAGTGGAAGAGGAACCAGAGGAAGTGTCAAAAGATCCATGTTTGACTATTTCTTTCCATACGCTATCAAGTATCAACACCCCACAAACCCTCAAGTTCATGGGATTTGTAAAGAAACAGAGTGAAAGAGTTGATTGACACGGGAAGCACTCACAATTTCATCAACAGTAAGTTGGTTGCACATTTGAACTATTTTGTTTATCCAACTCCAGAATTTCAAGTTGTGATTGTTGATGGGGGTACAATCAGTTGTTTAGAAAAATGTCACAGTATTAAACTCACTATGGAAGACTATCTCTTGAATAACATTGTATTTGCCATTCCTATGGGGGGTCAAATATAGTTTTGGGAGTCCAATGGCTTACGACCTTGGGCACGACGGAAATGAACTTCAAGGACCTATTCATGCATTTTCATTCTGAGGGAAAGACATTTGAATTGTGAGGGTTGCAGGCAAAGTCGCCACAAATGACAAGGTCTCATCAAATGCAAAAGTTGCTAAAAAGGGTTCGACTAGGTTTGTGTCATAATTATTTTCATTGGAAGCAAAACAATTAAATGTGCCAACAATGCCCGATCTTCAAGGAGTTTTGCACAAAAATTCAATATTTTTTTGGGATATGCCAAAACGTCTGCCTCTCAAAAGAGATAATGATCATGCCACTCAACTTGTATCGGGGAGCCAACCACCCAACACCTGACCTTACAAATACCCGTATGTTCAAAAGAGTGAGATTGAAAAGATGGTACAAAATATGTTGGAAGCGAGTATTTCCATCATAGTCAAAGCATATATTCATCTCGAGTGGTGATGGTGCATAAGAAGGATGACAACTGGCACACCTATTTAGACTACAACGAACTCAATAAATTCATCATCAGAGATAAGTTTCTTATTCCTCGTCTTGATGACTTCCGAGATGAGTTAAATGGTGTTGTTAATTTTACAAAACTAGATCTCAAATCAAGGGATCATCAAATTAGAATCAAATAGGAGGATATTCCCAAAACAACTTTCTAAACACATGAGGGCCATTATGAGTTTCTAGTTATGCCTTTTGGTCTCACAAATGCCCCTTCTACATTTTAGAGTTTGATGAATTCCATATTTAAGCCATTTATGCAAAAGTTTGACTTAGTGTTCTTTGATGATATATTAATCTACAGAAAAACCTGGAAGGACCATCTGCACCATGTTGATCAATTTTTACAAACTCTCAAGCAGCATTTGTTTTATGTGAAGCCCTCTAAGTGTGCTTTTGGATTCAAGGAGGTGGAATACTTGTGTCACATTGTCTCTCATGAAGGACTTGAGGTGGATCCTCACAAGATCAAGGACGTGGTCAGTGGGACTTGAAATATCCTCACAAGATAAGTTAGGCTTGAAATATGAACCATACAGTAAGGGGGTGCTACAACTTGATGGGACACTAGCTAAGTCAGTGGGACTTGTCAGATGGTTGAGAGTTTTCCTTTATGATTGTCCTATCTTCCCTATCCTTCAAGATATTGTGGTTGTTGACTTGCCTGCTCACTTTGCTATCTGCCTCTCAAGGGATTTCACAACCAAGATAGGAGGCTACCTCTCAACTGATTGGTCCTTCTTGGCCTTCAAGACAAGGTATGGAGCAAAGGTAACCATCAGAACGCAACCACTAGCTAAGTTTCATATTGAGCCCTATGTAGAAGCAAGATCTCACCTCAATTGCACAATCAATGATCAAGAGGATTATGTTGTGGATGATGGAGCATCCTCTAAGCTTGATGGCACATCTGATATGTTCCTAGATGAGTATGGTGCAAACACTTCTGGACATGATCCATACACATACTTTGAGCAAACTGGCCTTGGCACATACATCATCCATGAGGGAGGATATGAACGTTATGAGGTATGTATTGATGATCCTTTTCAACAAGCTATTGAGGTTAATTACCTTGTTCATGTGCATGGTGACGATAGTTTTCCAAGCATGATAGAGCAGTATAGTGAGAAAGACAATGCCATTATACCTGCACTTGATGGAGGAGTCCTTGAAGATGACAGTCATGAAGAGGAAGATGACCTATGGCAATGGTTCTATGCCATAAGTCAAGAATTTGAACAGTTCAGTAAGCCAACTTCTCCTCCTAAGAAGTAGGATTCTGATAATAAGGTTTTTGATGAACCTAATAAGCAGGTTGTTGAGTGTCTTATCAAGAATGAAGGAGAGTGTCATGTTGAGCATGAAGATGAACATCAAACCATTGTCAAAGATGTTGCAATCATGTAGAATTCTAGTGAAGCCAAAGCAAAAAATTATGTGTTTGAGAAGCAGTCAACACCTCAACCTGAGGTTGAACCATTTTCATGTGTTGGCGCAGAATCAAGACAAGCTTGATGATCCTATACATCAAGTATATCATGTCCAAGAAGGAAGGTAAGTTTGAGACAACTGTTATGCTTCCCAAGAAGCAAAATAAAGAACATCAAATGAGCATGATCGAAGTCAAGTCAGCTGCAAGTTCAAACAAGATTCTTGCAGGGCAAGATGAAGTACTCATGAAGGCTCCAAGCAGCACACTTGCAAATGGAAAAAGCGTTGAAGATGGTAAGTCCTTTGATTGCTTACACAAGCAAGTGTTCATTGATAATCATGCTTCACATGATGAATTGCTTCCTTGGAGTAACAATGATGAAAGAGGTACCATCTTTGACCTTGGTTGAAGCATGGTGAGTTCTTCACCTCAAGTGTTTGAGGTCTTGTACATACTATAATAGGTGTGCTTTGCTTATGTTGTGTGTGTTTTCCCTAAGTGTTCTTGAGAACACATGTGTGTTTGCTTAGGTATGATCTTTTGTGTGTCGTTTTCTATTGTGTTGTAGTTTCAGAGCCAATTCAGTGTCCATACAGTGTATAGGTGACTCCATAGCCCAATGGATAGAAGTAGGCTACTACTCTTTGACATAGTTGGCTTGCCACCCCTAGGAAATCGCCAAAAATGTTAACCAATTTGACCACAAGTCAAATTAAGTCAACCCCCTGTATGGTCAAACTTGATATAGGGGTCTACTAAGGGGTAAAATGGGTACTATGGTCCACATGAGATCATTGAATGTGTCATTAGCCTTGATCATATTCATTTTTTGTCCTTAGTGTCATTTGATGTCATATAAGGTCATTTTGAGTCATTTATGGGACTAGTACGATTTCCATAGGACAAATGTTCTAAAAGCATATTCAACGTCCTCCATGTCAAAATATGTCAGATGAACTGTTGTAGAACTGACAAAATGCAGGTGCAACATCAAAACAAGAAGATTAGTGGGAAAAGTGGCAGTTTCATGTGGTTTTGGGTAGTTGTACGGCTCGTGCAGTAATTGTGGCATGCGTGGATGTTTCAACAATGTCCCTTCAAGTCCCTTGAACTCACTTCCATGCTTGGGTAGCCTTGAAAATCTCAAAAATGGAAAAAGTCATCATGTTTCTTCTGTCACTCCCCTTTGCATGCAAAAATGATCAACCGGTTTTAGTCTGGTACAGACAGCAGGAGGTGAGTTGGATCAAGTGCCTTTGGTGGATGATAACACTCATTGTTTACTTCAAATCCATGGCAAGAGTCAGAGGATTGGTTGTTTGTGCTCTATGAACCATTGCTAAAAAGGTCTGCTCCTCTTCTTTGCCTGCACATCCCCATGGCTTTCAATTTTCTCCTCTGTCTGGATTGATTTTTGCAAACCAGTGGTTGTACGTGATCCTGAGGAGTATGAAAATCCTTCTCGCAAGGTTTTCAACTTAGTTGCACATGTGGTGTGAAGGAGGAAGGCATAAGCATCTCATTCTTGCTAGCAGGGACTCCATTGACAGTCTGCAAACAATGTTCTCAGTCTTGCAAAGCTTACCTTCCTGTAGTGGCTTCAAAACAAAGATGGAATGTTGTTTCCACTCTCACATAGAATGGTGATCAGTTGTCCTTCATGAAAGTTTGTCTCAAGAGTGTTCCTTATAGGATACAAGGCCTAACACACTACATACTGTTAGTTTCCCTTGTGACTATCACCAACAGTCAGATGGAACCAGCGCTAAGTAGTCATGTTCATGGAACAAGGATGCTTTAAGATGGTGAGGAGTTTAAGGTGGAGACACTGAGTTTGATGTTATTCCAAAGGTTAGAAATTGGTTTTAAAAACCAATCTAACACTTACAATCTTATACCATATCTTCACCTGCAGGTTTCCCTCAGTAGCAACTATAGGTAGCCCCAACAGAAGACTGAGTAGATTTGAATAAAGGTGTTGGAACTTGTTTGAAACCTTATTGAGATCAGTGGTAAAGCCATCACTCCATAAGGCAGACTTGAGAACCATGTCTACAAGTTGGAAAGTTGCATTTGGAGACATATTAGCTTAATTTCTCTGATTCATGATTTTGTCTATATTCAATGCCATCTGATGATAGAGTAGCTTGAGGTTTGGGCAGGTCTAAGTTGTTTTCATCATGTAGCCCAAGCATAGGGGCAATGTCTTGACAAAGAAATTGATTGTTTGGTCATAAGGATTGTGTAAATAGGTTTCCAACTCAAGCAAAGTCTGACTGTAGACTTTCAGTGTCATCTCCAGTGCTTTTGAAGCCTAAGTGATCCTATAATGCAACAATGACATGATGGTTGCATAACTCAAGGCATAGTGACTCCATTTGGTTTGGAATGGTTCTAGTAATCTCAAGAAGGGTCAAAGAAGATGTAATCTTGTGTCAAGGAGAAACCATCACCTACAGGTTTCATAGTCCCTAAATTGTCATCTACACCCTGATTGTAGACCTACAGGGTTGATGAGAAGAAGCAAGAAGTTGGAAGCTTGGTAGGCACAGATATTCACTTAGGTGAAAGTGATCTAACGATCTCAAAAGGACCAGGACATAGTAAAGAAGTGCTCAAGTCCTAATGAACATCTATAGAGGCCTTTGAACTCTCCTTGATTGTCACCTACAGGTGACCTAATCAACACAGTCAACAAAAGTCTGCAAACTAGGCCTAGCCAAGTAGAGAGTACATGTTGAGAAGCTCGGCATAAGTATAGATGAATTGATCATGCTAAAACCACTCTCACAGTGGTAGGACCAACTTCACATGATGCTCAGATAAGGAAACAAGGTAGGAACACAAACATATAGTCACAATTTTGAGGTTTCTTAAAACCCTGCACAGTCACTTGTCATACAAGTTTGCTTTGAAGTTTGTAAAGTTGTGGATGATAGAAAGGTGATCCAACCCTAAGATTTGGTGTAGAAGGTCTTCATGACCTAATCTAACACCTCATGACTCCACTTTGACTGAGAAAACAAGGGAGATGTCCTCTCTCTAGTCTCAGACAGAGGGTAGTCCCAGTCAAGATGAAGACTTCAAGTTGAGCACATGAAGATTGGCAGGGTAACATTAGGAGTCTTGGGACACTGTGAAGTGTTGTCTATAGTTGATTTGAGCATGAACAAAGGTGAAGAAAGCTTTGTAGTCAGCATAAATACTCAGGGTGGTCATGGGCAACTCAAGCACAGTCAGGCCTATTAGGCCTAGAACTAGACCTAAGCCCTACAGGGGTCTAATTTCATTTCTATGACCATGTGAACTCTCCAATGCATTGGATGACCTTTAGGGGAGAGTATAAGATGAATTGGAGCCATCAATTTGTAGAGGGAATCACAAAGGGGTCATTTTTGACCTAAAATCACTTCAGGGGTACCCACAATGCACTCAAGGCTCGCGAGGCCAACTTCAAACACTCACACCTGTACGAAGGGACTACATGGTGACCCAAGGAGTTGGGGATGGTTGAAGGAAGTCCTACCCTTGTTTTTTGTGGAATTTGTTTGGCAATTGAACGCCTGGTTTTTATGAACCATTGCTAAGAAGCAAAACAATTCAAAACTCTCCTAAACCCTTGTTTAAGACCCGTTAAAGGAAATATCACTTGAGATGCATTCAAGTGGGGTAGATTGGCCTAGAAAGTGTTTGAAACTTGTTGAGGACTCTCATGCTCCTTCCCACCTAATTGGTCTGTACCCTACTTGTATGGACAGGGTACAAACAAGGTTTTTTGCAAGTTTGTGATTGTTTTGCAAGTATAGAAGAAGATGAACAGGTGAGAGCCATTGGAGGGGGTCAATTGGAACCTATTCCAACTCTCCATATTCAATTCTCACCACATATGGGCATGGAAATATCTCTGCTACACCATCCATCACAAGAAGTCTTGGACAAAGATTGAAGATAAAGAGTGACTGCCAGGTGAGAGAGTGTGAAGCCTATTTTCGAGACCTTTTAAGGTCTAATTCATGGAATGGAAGGCAAAGAGACTCTATACAAGTGTCCTAACAGCTCTTCCACAGATTTGGTTGAGACCTGAAGGCTTCTTGGATGACAAATGTGAAGAATGAGGCCTAGAAGACCAATGAATGACTGCAGATGGTGGGTACAAGTGTCGAGAAGATGGCTAGCAGTTAGGAGAACATCCAATGACTGTCATAGCATGATTTCAACCTCCCTAAGACAGTGCATATGTATCAACTCTCTCTAGTCCAGTTTCAAGCGCTCAAGAGATGCTCCATGGTGAAAACAGTTTTACAAAGGCTAGTTAAAGAGTCTCTACGCCATTTTGGAGAGTTTGTCATAGTTCATATAGACACTTGTCGAAGGAGAACTTCATGGTCTATTTCACACTCCATTCTCCTGCAATGTAACTGGTTTTCATGCCTTAACATGTGGCATTGTGACCTTTGAACTTCTTTTCTTCTCTCTCTTTTCACATGTTCTATAAATGCAAGCCATTTTGGCTTTTGTATTCTATTCCACACGTGGTATGGTGAATCCCTCCTAGTTTGATATTGTACTTTGCCTTTGAAATAAAGTTTGCAATTTGGTTTTGAGTTTATGACTTTCTTGTCTAAGTATGTGAAGTGATGCATAGTGAAGTGTCAAGTGATTAGTATTCATCCTTGCTTTCTCTAAATTCTTCCATGTTTAATGCAAGTAGTTTCCACTCTAACAGGTCACATGAAGTGTTGTCAAGTGCATTAGTCTATCATCAAGTGTAAGAAATAGCCTTAGTGTTTGCAAATGACCTCTAGTTCACTCCCGTTCCATGCGTATCACCTCCATGTTTGAAATACTAATGTTAGAGTAATCTCGGATTTTGAGACTAATGTTGTAAGACATGTTTCATATGCAATGGTATGGTAGTCTAGTGGAAATATTTCTGGTGTATCACCTCAATAGAATAGCTTACTTTCCATGTTACTTCTAACCCTTTCCATCCAAGCAAACAGTTAGTGTAGGTGATAAACAAGCAAAGAGCAATCTAGGGAGCTAGCCCTTAAACTTAGAGGTCTACCTCTATCATGAGCAACCCACAAGGCCAAAGGTATTCCAATGTTGCCCAAATCTTAGAGTAGGTTTGAACAACCAACTCTAGAGTGCAAGATTTGGTGACAACAATAACTCAGTTGGCTCATGGCTCTTCATATCATCCTCAATCTGATGGCCAAACAAAGGTAGTCAACAAGTGTTTGGAAGGATATCTTCGTTGCTCTACTTATAAGTAGGCACAATGAATTAACTAATTTTCACTAGCAAAATGATGGTATAACACTTATTTCCATGCTTTTTATGAAATTGTATGGATATCCTCCACCATCCATCACCTCATCCTTGAATGTGAGACCAAGAGTTCAGTCAGTTGAAGATCATATTCAACACCAATAGGAGGTACCTCTAGTCTCAGGAAGAACTTATCTATGGCACAACACCGAATGAAACAACAAGCTGATTTACAGAAGAGTGAAAGGCATTTTGAAGTAGAGGTATGGGTTTTTCTAAGATTGCTGCCATATAAACAAATCTCCTTGAAGCAACAAAAGGAGGATAACCATCACCATAGTATTATGGTCCTTATTAGATGTTGTAGAAAATTGGGAGTGTGGCCTACAAATTGCAGTTACCTTAATCAACAAAAATACATTCCATCTTTCATGTTTCCTATTTGAAGAAAGTCATTGGTCGTAAGATTCCAACCCAAATAGAGTTACCAGAGCTTGATGAGGAGGGAAGAGTCATCTTGGAACTTGAAGCAATTCTCAAGACGTACTAAGAGATTGTAAACGAGGGTGATCACAGAGTATCTTATCAAGTGGAAGAGTACCTAGTGAAGATGTGAAATGGGAAGATGAAGCTTTCATACAAAAGCATCCACAGTTGGTCCGCATTGAGGATAATGCTTGTTTGAAGATAGGGGAATGTTATACCCTTAGCCTATGGCTTGTATTAGGATATGTATGGCCAATTTGTGGCACGCATAACCTTTGACTTAATCATTTGATAATCTCTAGGTTGCATATTGGTAGGAAGAGTCTACATAATTGGTTTATGGATTTCCCATAGCCTAATTATTGTATATATAGGAGGTAGTGTTAGGATATTAGTGATCATATATTTGGAATTCCCTTCTTATTGTAAGGACTTAAGAGGTTTCCCCCTCAAAATGGCTCAATTCTATATTTAAGTATTATGCTCTTAATTTCACTTATATTGGGTGGATCATCACTTATTTGCCAATGAATGTTATTCTGCTTATGTGATCTGTTATATTGCAATCGCTTGCTGTGATTCTGCTTTTGCAATATAGTAAGCTCATTGTAGGCTAGGAATTACACTTTTGAGTACAAAATGGCATTGATCAAAGTTAAATGGCAGGCTAGGGATTACACTAACGAGCAAAAAATGGCAGTGAATATTCTTGAATTGTCACTGAGTGCATATGATTTTTCAACCATAGAATATAGGCCTTATGATCCCAAGAGCGTCATTGACAATGAAACGAAGGATAAAGAGACCTAGTGGATATGTTCAAATATGTACCGCTTGTGAGGAAACTATCAGAAATTCTACTGATGATAGGAGAAATAAAATGGGATTGAAGGCAGCATTAACTTAGAGAAGCAAAGAGAAAGGAAGACCCTAACTACACAAGGGCTTTCTCCCACATACCTGACCCCACTGAAAGAATTCAAGCCATATTGAAAGACATTCAAGACAACAAAAGACCTTCAAAGGTCTAACAGAATTTGATGACATGTATGGGGGTGGTGAGGACTCATCTAAATCCTCCCCACCCAGGTATGAAGGAATAAATATCTCATCTCTTGCCCAACCAGTGGTTCATCCCCTGTTAGATATGCAACAACAATTGGAACAACATCTAGGCATCGCAGAAGATGTGATTGAAAATATTTTAGGGGAACAAATGCAAAAGGATGTCCCAATGAGTGTGGCCAGCATGACTTTTGTTAGAGCTTGATGTGATTGAAATATTTGATAATGATGATTTGGATGATCAAAGGCTTCAAGAAGAAAAATAGTTGTTTGATAATCACAACTTCATGAAGCCTAGGGAATTCATACAAACATGGGCTGTCATTCAGAAACAAGATGAAAGACAAAGAGGCTAGTAGAATATTCAATTGCCTAGCGTGAACAAGATAGCATTGTTGTGTCTAGTTATACACCTCCCTCTAAAAAGCAAAAGGTGGCCATTGATGACAATGTAACCCCTCAACAGGATAAACAAGTGATCAAGCAAAGTGGAATGATGATACTACCTGGATGGGATCCTGAAAGGGCCCTTGTAATGTATCATGTAAGAAGAGTATCCTTCAAAGATTTTTGGTGTTAATGCTAATTCTTCTGATATTGCCAAAACATTCCATGGGACCACATTCAACATTGATTTAGGAGACTTAGTTGAGTTGACTATGACCCGTATTCATAATAAACCCATATGTCAAATGAAAATTGAAGACTTCAAAGGGTCATTGCAGGTTACTAGGGTTGTGGACATGACTCCTAAACAATCATCCAGGGAAACCCTTGAGGTGGCTTCATACAATGTGGTTAATGTGGGACATTATACAAATAAGGCTAAAGCAATGGAGAAAGAGTACCAGAAGCAAAATATTTGCTTACAAGAGGCCTAGGATGCCAAATCACAATTGTGCACTAAACTGGAACATCAACTTAGAGAACTTCAAGATGGAATATAGGACACAACACAAGGCTCATCTAGTCATGTTTTGCCTTCTCCTGCACATAATGAGACTGATATGGCTGCTCTTCAAGATAGGTTGACCCGAGCTGAAGATACACTAATTGAGTTGGATAAGCGAAGTATGTCCCTGGACAGTAATTATAAAGAAACTATGATGGGTTTCCTTAGTCGTGTTTTGACTTCTCCTTCATGTAATGAGACTGATATGGCTGCACTTCAAGATAGGCTGACCCAAGCTGAAGATACAATAATTAAGATGGATAAGCTAAGTATGTCCCTGGTCGGTAATCATAAAGCAACTGTGATGTGTTTCCTACAGCCTAAGGTGGATGAAATTCATGCCATATCATAATCCATGTGACAACCCATTAAATCAATCAATAAAATTACCACAGAGGTTGATGATGCGTCAACTGATCGAATCTGACTTCCAAGACATGGGCTGACAAGCATCTTTTAGTTGTGGACCTAAACTTGAGCATAGAATTGTTGGATGATACACAGTGCGAACAGTTAGGATGGGAGGATGGCATAGAGCTGAAAACAAACCATAGGTATTATTAAAGATATTAAACATTAACTAATTAACTATTAGTTCATGTATAACTTCCTCACCTGAATATGTAACTTCTTTGTGCTTAATAAAAGACAGACACACATAAGTGTGTCACTGTGCCTTGTGCCTTCCATTTCTCTTTATTCTTTCTTCTATTTTTACCAACAGGTATTGTGGTAGAAACAACCAAACAGATCAGGAGATTAGAGATGCAAATTCAACAGGAAAGAAAAGGGCCACAGAAGATGATGATGCTCTCAAGAAAATGATAGAAATCAGATTTCCTTGCCCTTTCAATTCTACCAATAATGTTAGAAATAAAGGAGAAAGGCAATAGGCCATCAAAACTCTGATAAACAAGTTTGGGGAGGCCATTAAAGGAAAGACTTTACCGAATGAAAAAGAATTTGAATACAGCTTTTAAAGGAGTGGTTGGAGTGAAACTCAGAGCTGAGGCATTTATCAAACAACACGAGCCAGCTAAAGAGGATGCTTGGTTGCAGGTGCTGAAGAATGTTGCTTCAGTTATAAGACTCCCATTCTTGAAGAAAACATATGGGCCAAAATGCTCAATCAGTTATCAAGATTCCCATGCTTGATGAAAAGACATGGGCCAAAATGTTCAAGGACCTTGCTCCGAATCCTGTTTAAAGACATTTATGCTGAAGTAACACTCAGGTTAAATGTATATCTTTTCTCATTTTGATATGTTAATATGTGCCTTGAATAGGCACTTTAATCCTCATACAATTTATTTTTGTTTTGTCACATGCTCAGTGTGTTGTTATTGTACTTTGCATAGGCATGCTTATTATTTATGCTGGCATTGATGTGATAAGACATATAGAATGGGACTGAGAAAGAAGCAACCAAGAGACGTGTCAATTACATGAAGATCTTTCTTAACTGCTGCAAAATATAAAGGAGAAGCTCTCTCCGCTCACAAGGCCCTTTTGGCTGTTTGGAAAGCTTTTTACGCTCCAATAGAGTTTTTAAGTTATCCTTAGTCCTTGTGGTTTTGAGAGTTTCATGGTCATAACAGAGTGGTCTTGAATTAATTTCAAGTTGTAAGAGAGGCTGCTAGAAAACAGTGGATTAATATGGGAGTCCAGATAGGGAGCCAAAGACTGAACAGAATTAAGCTCTGGGTCTTTTTGTAGGTCATATAATGCAAGGATTTAGTCATGTAGCTGGAGTAATACTCTCAGTCAAGTTGTAGTAATCTTAATCTCTGCATTATGCTATGAACTCTGAAAGTAATTCAGTAGGGCTGTAATCTTGTTATGCTTGTTACAGTACGAGAGATCTCTTTATAACAGTGGATCTATAATAATGGGAATGAGTTATCTTCCTATAATCATATCTCAAATGTTATGGTGTGTGCAAGCCATTTATGGATGCCTCCTTGCAAGATTTCTTGATTATATTAGGTGCCAAGTATTTAGTTGTCAGCCCAATGGATTAAGGCAACAATCTTGGTAACTAGATCAAAATACTTCCAAATCATTTTATGTTTTATATTTCATGAGAATTCTGTTATGAAATGAGTTGTTAATTTATGGATTATTTGAGTCTTGAAGAGTTTTTCCAGATCCGAGATGGTCTACATGGTTGTGAATTTTATGTGTGGCATCCATGTATGGTTATAGTGTGAACATGGATCTGAAAATCTGTCATTCCTTATCTGTTATAAGTTTTGTTCTGGAATATGTTTGAGCTAATGTTATAGTTGTTAGTGACAATAAAACAGGCGATAAGATATAGTGGGTCTTGCTTGTAGTCCGGATCTGATGTGTAACTTTGTCATGTTCCCCTTTTGATCATGACACTATTGAGACCCATAGCCTTATTGGTTTCCCGAGGGCAGAGGAAAATTAAAGGAAACATTTGGGTTCTTAAGAAAACTTGATAAAAAACACTTTATTGTTATAAAATTCATTTAAGTTGAAACCCTTTTAGCGTCATGGACGCCCAATCCACTTAAATGGACTATAAGAGATGTTCTTTTTATATTTTGAAAAGGTATTGCCCTCCATTTTGGGCGTACCCCTTGGAGAACTATAAAAGCAATGGAGGGTTCATTTGAATGTATTTTATGAAATATATTTGAAATTTGAGTTTTAAGCACGAAAAATTTAAGCTATTGACTTGGAGACGAAAACCTTCAAGCCAAAGAAGGAATGGGGATGCAAACCCTCATTTCTCATTAAGAGCAGCCTCATCTTGAAGTTGCAATTGAGCCTGGTATTCAGAAAAAGACAAAAAATAAGGATTTGGAAGTGGCAACTTGCTTTTGGGAGGAGTTGATTGGTTTGTGAGGGTGGCGACTAGGGTACAAAGCCCTAGATTTTTGTGGTTCATGTTGAAGACCCCTCATTGGAGGGCTGCATTGGATTCGTTGCTGGAAATGTTATTTTCCAGCTAGGGCAACTTGGTTTGAAGCTGATTTGTTAGGGTTTGAAGGGCTATTTTGTGATTTTTCTATATTATTCCTGAATTTATTCTTGATTTTTGGAAAAGTTTTAAAGGTCAATTGGACTTCACACATGTTCCTAAATTGCAATAATATTGGCATGTTAATTCAGTAATATTTTTTATCAATTTCAATATCATATTTTGGGGTGAAAAGCATTTATGACAACCAATAATATTATGTGATTTATTGGTAATTTTTTTATTATTAAGTTGAGGGTTTGAGCATAATACATCTTCAAAAAGGCTAATAAGCTTCTGAAGTAGGGAAACCTAGGGTTTGAAAAACAACTACAAATTTGGAGGGGTCAAGCTTGCTTGTAGCGTTGCCTATTAGGTTCTTTGAGTTTGCCATATTTTATACTAATATTGAAGGGTTATTTGCATCTAGGGTGTGTTGTTACAAATCCGGAAAATTCACATTTCGCTAGGGTTTATAGTAAATTCCAGAAATTAAAAAATATTATCCTTTTGGGATATTTCAGTGGTATCAAAGCCAAAATATTGGCTAGCTATAAGGTTTGGAATTGTATACACTGGATCCCATCTGGGAGTTGTTGATGCATGTACAGAAAAGAAGGATAGAATTAAGAGACAAGACATTAAGTATCACAGTTTGTGCAACAATTTACTATAAGCGATGCAGCCCTAGCATCATTCAAGGAAAGGCAAAGGAATGATCCTATTCAAAGGGCACTGTAATGTCTTCGATTTGAGACAAGCAAGCAACAATGGGTGTAATGTCCCCAAATTGGGACAATAAAGAAAAAAGAGGGTTTTCCAACAAACCCAAACAAAACTAAATTCTGAAAATTTAAAACAAGTCAACCCTAGAGCTGTATATGCATCACCAAACTGAAAATCTCACACTTCCAGATGTTCAAAAATAAATATAAAAATACCTTATGAGATTTAACGCACAATGGCTCACACTAAAAAAGGAAAGGGAGCTGAATTGATGTGTTTATCCCTCCAAACTGTCGACACCCCAAAGCTGATTTTAATATCCTCTTCCTGTCACCAAATCCACTCCAACATACTCTCTACAACTGAAAATAAATTGTAGACAAATTCCATAATGCAAATTATATCAAAATTGGCCAATGTTAGGGCCTAAAACATAATCAATTTTTCCCACAATCAAGTCGCCACATATAGGAATAAATATCATGAAATAATTTCAAAAGTCAGACTTGTATTTATGCCAAAACCCGCTGGAAAAATATTAAAAAATTCACAAATATCAACAATAATTAATGGCCTCTTGTTTAGGGCCAAACAAGGCACCCTAAACTCTTGCACACCCTTCACAAATGAATCGCCCCACTCAGAAAATAAGGGCAGAATTTTCAAAATGAAACCCTTGCCTTTCCCTTCCAAATTCCTTCAAACCCTTATGATTAATTGCCACAAAACTCAAAAATAATATAACAATTTGTACCTTGTCAAGTGATGTCTAAAAACCCTCCAAAGATGCTCAATTTCTCCCCAACTGATTCGCCCTACTTCAGAAAAATATAGGAAATAAATCAGATTATTTTACTCACCAAAAATCCTCAAAATGGCCTCCCAAAAGACTCTTAGGGCAAGTCGCCCAAGCTGAAAAATTGGTATACTCCACGAATACTCCAAATCAGTCTTAAAATCCTCAAGATCAGCCCTCCAATCAAGTCACCATAACTGAAAAATTACATAGAATGTTATGCAACCCTCTTTGGCCTCAATGACCCATCCAAATGGCTCACCCAACTCTCTAGGCAAGTCACCACACCTTGGAATGATCTTTCATACCATGAACAAGCTCTCAAAGTAATTTGCCACTCTCCAATGACTTGTAAAATTACCAAAACCAGCTTCCGATAGAGTTTGCTATATTTCTTTGTAATGTCCTCAAATTGGACAAATTCCCTGAAAACTGATTTTTATGTGAAACCCTAGCAAAAAGAGAAAATCTAATTTTTACCACAGTAAACCCTAGCTGTAAACACACTCCAAAATTAGCATTAAAATATGCTAAATCCTTTAAATCAAGTGTGAACCCTTTTCACAAAGATTAACCCTTCAAAATCCCACTTTAGCCCTTCAAACCCTAGGCACCTAGGTTCAAAAAATATTTATGATATATGGCAACCTTTTGATGATAAATTCTAGGGAGTTTCACCTTCAATAAACCTTCAAAATTAATAGAAACATACAACTGCAATTAAATACTTTTTCATGATGTTTTTCCTTTGCCAACACGCTGAATTTACCATAACAAATATTTTAAAAATATAGAAAATTCCAAAATATTTTTAAAAACAATTTTTGACCTCAAACCCTTAATTAGGTCATTTTTTCCAATTGCCCAAGGCTGGAAAAATCATATAAAATTTGCAGAATAATATTAGGACAAGAAATGACCCTCAACAAGGTCAAAAACCCTTCCAAATCAAATCGACCAAGTGCAAAAATAATACCAAAAATCAAAATGGCCCCTAGGGCACAAAATCCAACAAAGAGTGAGATTTCACTCCAACCAAGTCGCCACTCTTCCAAAAGCAAGACGTCACCCTGAAAATGACAAATGGTATTTAAAACACCCTTGAATGACCAGATGAATCCAATGATAACCCCCGAATGGAGTTACCCCAAAGAAGGAAGAGGGTTTTCGTCCTCTAACTTCGTTTGCTTGAAGGGTTTCGTCTTCAAACAATTTGGCTTAGCATTTGTGTGCTAATAGACCAAATTTTCAGTATTCAAACATGACATGCCCTCACCAAATGATTCCTCTCCACTTTTGTAGCCCTCCAAGTGTGGAGCCCAAAAAGAGGAATTGAGGGTATTATAAAAATTGAATAAAAAAACCTTTCCTTAAGTAAATGGTGTTTAAAACACTCTTAAATGACCAAATGAATCCAATGATAACCCCTGAATGGAGTTACCCCAAAGAAGGAAGAGGGTTTCCGTCCTCTAACTTCGTTTGTTTTAAGGGTTTTGTCTTCAAACAGTTTGGCTTAGCATTTGTGTGCTAATAGACCAAATTTTCAACATTCAAACATGACATGCCCACACCAAATGATTTCTCCACTTTTGTAGCCCTCCAAGTGTGGCGCTCAAAAAGAGGAATGGAGGGTATTATAAAAATTGAATAAAAAGACCTTTCCTTATCATCTTTTCTTAAAATCACTTAAGACCCTTAAAAGTCCCTCTTTAAGTGAAATAAGAAACATAAGTACTTTTCAAAAAAGGTACTTTTACACATTAAATTAAAATATTTTAATACTCACTTCCTTTTATGCTTGTCCCTTAGCCCCTGGGGAAAGATTTAAAGGCTAAGGATCTTCCACCATGTCCCCATCAAATGAGGGACATGACATTCTTCAATAAGGGTGGTGTCCAAAAATACCTTTGTAGATCCACTTGCATGTACACATGCAATTTTGAAGCTCACTTATGGCCCTTGAATAGAGCTATCCAAGTAGAAGAAATGGAGGTTTTCATCCCCAAACTCTTGACACTTCTTGAAGGTTTTCGTCCTCACAATGTGGTAATCAAGCTTGACATATTTGATCAAAATTTCAAATTCAATATTCAACATAACATTTACAAGACTCATTTGTTTTTATAACCAACCTCCAAGGGTAGCGCCCAAGTTAGAGGGTTGTATTTTTTCAAAACATTAGCATTTCATCTTTTTAAAACTCCCTTTTTTGAGGATTTAGGCTCCTATATCCCCAACTTAAGTGAACATAAGATTAAAAGTACCTTTTTGCAAACTCAACTAAAAATTAAAACACTTAAAGTAATTTTTACCTATTTGTTCATAGATTAGCCCCACTCCATGTTCCCTTTCCTTCCTTCCCTTAGCTTTGTGGGAACAACCAAGCTAAGGACTCCAAAAGCAAACTAAGCCAAAAGGGGGAACATTACAGTCCTCTCTACCCAAAATTGTTTGTCCTCAAACAATTGTAAAAGCCATGAGATTTTCCCCACATCCTTCATAATGAATCTTTTCACTAAAAATAACTTCCCATTGTAAAGAACCTTTAAATTGAACTTTCCATTTGCTGAACACATATCTTGTTGGCTGCCCCCATAGGTTCAAAATGTCAAAATCATCTCCCAAGAATTCTTCATAACACAAAAGGACTAAGACATGCCATGCTTGATTGCTTTTGATATAGTATCCCAAAGTGAATAATGTGCCTTCATAAAAAGTATTCACAATTCTGTAATTAATTATTAAGGCCTCTTCATACCACATACCTTGAATGATAAAAGTGCATAGGCACAACCTTTTTTGAGTGTGTCTTCTATCACTCCCTTTATGCATAGAAAAGAAGTAATTTTGATCAAACAAAAGCCTACACCAACTCTGAACATGGAATTGTACCTTCCAAATGTGATTAAACCAAAAGTATACTTTCTCATACACATTCCCAAAATGCACCCTTGGCTGGAATTTACCTTAAAAAACAGATTTTTGGCCTCTTATATACTGTTGTAACTGACCCTTACAATCAAATTTTACTATGTGATCATTCTCAGCTTGGAAACGAGGACAGAGTGGACCCACGATCAATCAGAGGCAGAGAGGCAGCCAAGGAGATCTCGAACATGCATTGGGAAAGTTATCTATCTCCACATTTGATGGGTCACAAAGAAGCTTAGCTAGGGCATGGATTCAGAAGGTGGATACTTTCTTTTAAAATCGACCTATGGCAGAGGGAGAGGCCATTCAATTCGCCACTTTGCATTTAGAGGGAGCAGCCCACGATTGGTGGTATCACGGTTTGATCACACAGGGGCATCAACACATACACTCCTATGAAGAGTTCAGTAGGAGGTTAATTTGAAAGGTTTGATAGAGTGGATCCTGAGCTTCATTTCCATGATTTAGCTCAATTGAGGCAGAGGGCCTCAGTGGATGATTACGTCATAGAGTTTCAGAGACTTGCATTCATAGTGGCTGATATTTCAGATAGAAGATTGGTGGTAATATTCACAAAGCACTTGGTTGACTCCCTACGGGGATTGGTCAAGGCTTTTGATCCACCTTCATTGAGAAAGGCCATTCAAAAGGCCTACAATTTGGAGTCTTCTACTCCAAGGGGAAGATTTCCACCTTTGGGACAGCCAAAGAGTACTTTTTTTTCCTCCTAATGGGCAGCAAAGAGGTGGCGGTTTGGGGCAGACCAAGAGTAGCTTTGCATCACCACCTAAGGCCAATCATGTGGGTCCTTTTATTAGACCAAACCAACCGGGTTTGGGACAGCAGAAGGAGCTACCGCGTAGTAGCTTTGATGTGAAGAATGAGCTAAGAAGGAAAGGTCTTTGCTTCAAATGCAAGAGCCCTTGGGAGAAGGGCCATAATTGTCGTGGCAAGGGACAGGTTCACTACATCGAGGTGCTTTCCGAAGAGGAAGATAAGAGTTGGGACAGCCAACTATGACGGGAACACTTTGGAGATCAAGGTAGAAGAGGAGTTGAGTGGCACCTTGGCATCACTTTCAGAGGCTCCTAGATATTATCTCTTCAGAGTTAAGGGATCGTTGAAGGGTACACCTATTACAATACTTATTGATTGTGGGGCAACTCACAATTTCATCGATAGATGATTGATGACATCATGTGGATTACAATCAATGGCGTTCAAGGGTTTTAGAGTCACAATAGCAGATGGATTCACCATCCCTTGTACAACCAAGATTCTAAATCTTAGCCTCACTTTGAAAAAACATGTGATTGAAGATGATTTTTATGTGGTGGGCTTCGGGGAGACCAATATGGTCCTTGGTATTCAATGGTTGCACTCACTTGGTGAATATACACAAAACTACCAAACCATGGAACTTAAATTCAAGATAGCAGGCATGGAGGTTGTTTTGCATGGTTTGAGTGATGGAGAGGCCCCTTATTTTAAGGCCAATAAAATATTGGGAGGATGTATTATGAGCATGGGGAGAGTGGAAAAGAAGGCTGTCCCTAGACATAAAATGCAGCTCTTTCACCCATATTTGAAGCCTTTTAAAAAGCATTTGGTAAGCCTTGCAAATTCCCATTGTTGTCATATATCTATTAAAAGGGATGAGGAGAGAATGGATTGTCAAGGGCAACCCAAAACATGCTTGGGGCAGCACCCTACTCCTTGCAAAAAGGAAGTAGTGATGTTTTAAGGGAAACAAGACACCCCATAAATTTTGAAAGGATGAGAGTGATTAGCAGTTGTTCAAAGGATCCAAATGACAAGAGAGGAAGGTACTTCTTGCAAAAGAAGGATAAGCATAAGTGGGATCACCTATGGAACATTGGGGGCATCAAAAACCATTTGTCTTCCACATGGCAGCCAAGAGAAAGAATGGAAATAAATGGTAAGAAGTCTGAATTTTTTTGTTTCAAATTTCTTGAGTTAGAAAAACAAGTTCAGCCACATGGAGGAAAACATTGACCCTATTTTTGTCATATTACAGCCTACAGTGGAGAAATTTGGTGCAAAGATGGATTCTGAAAAAAATCACATAGTAAAATCTGATTGTAAGGGTCAATTACAGCAGTATATAAGAGGCCAAAAATCTGATTTTTTTTTTAAATTCCAGCCAAGGGTGCATTCTGGGAATGTGTATGAGAAAGCATACTTTTGGTTTAATCACATTTGGAAGGTACAATTCCATGTTGAGAGTTGGCATAGGCTTTGGTTTGATCAAAATTACATCTTTTCTATGCATAAAGGGAGTGGTAGAAGACACACTCAAGAAAGGTTGTGCCTATGCACTTTTATCATTCAAGGTATGTGATATGAAGAGGCCTTAATGATTAATTACAGAATTGTGAATACTTCTTATGAAGGCACATCATTCACTTTGGGATACTAAATCAAAAGCAATCAAGCATGGCATGTCTTAGTCCTTTTGGGTTATGAAGAATTCTTTGGAGATGATTATGACATTTTGAACCTATGGGGGCAGCCAACAAGATACGTGTTTAGCAAATAGGAAGTTCAATTTAAAGGTTCTTTACAATGGGAAGTCATTTCAATGAAAATATGCATTATGAAAAATGTAGGGACAGTCCCATGGCTTTTACAATTGTTTGAGGACCAACAAGTTTGGGTGAGGAGGATTGCAATGTCCTTTTTGGTTTAGTTTGATTTTAGAGTCCTTAGCTTGGTTGTTCCCACAAAGCTAAGGGAATGAAGGAAAGGGAACATGGAAGGGGGCTAATCTATGAACAAAAAAGTAAAAAGTACTTAAGTGTTCTAATTTTCAGTTGAGTTTGCAAAAATGTACTTTTAATCTTATGTTCACTTAAGTTGGGGTCATGGGAGCCTAAACCCTCAAAATGGCCTCCCAAAAGACTCCTAGATAGATTAGCCCCCCTCCATATTCCCTTTCCTTCCTTCCCTTAGCTTTGTAGAAACAACCAAGCTAAGGACTCCAAAAGAAAACTAAGTCAAAAAGAGGGACATTACAATGGGATTGGGCACAAATCCCAATCAAAAATCTAAAAATACTAGCCACTCTAGGAATGTCAAACAAACCCCAACATCTCTCCAAAGTGATCCAAATGCTAAACGCCACTAGGGCAAAAATTAATCCACAATTACAACCCTTAATATCCACTCCAACAGCTGAGAATACACTATAAAAGATAATACAAACTGTTGTAATAAATACCCATAAATAATTATCACCTTAGCTGAAAATATATACCCAAAATTCCAACGAACACAAACCTTCCTTCCCACTCGCCAAACTTGATGTAAACCCTTGAAAATAGCTTGCAAAATTAGGTAAGACCAGCGATTAATTCCAACCACTGAAATATGAATTTAGGCCCCCAAAATAGCCACTGGATAATAGAAAATCAATTCGCTACACTTCACAAGTTAGAAATTATCGGAAAATATTACAAATATTAAAGATAATATTTGCCCAATAATTTAGGGCCAATAAACACTCCAAACCCTTGCAACTTTCCTTCCAAGTGAGTCGCTCAACTTCTAATTTTAATGGTTTAAAATTCCATAATTTATACCTTTATATTTGCTCACAAAAACTCTCCAAACCCTTGTGATTTTATTTCAAATAAATCAAAAATAATATTATAAATTTACCTTGACAAATTGGAGTCTAAAAGCCCTCCAAAAGGTTCACTTCTTCCTTGTACTGATTCGCCACACCTCAAAAATAAATATAAAATAATTCAGAATATTTTATTTCACCAATTGACCACCAAAATGGCCTCTTACAATGCCCTAGGCAAGTTGCCCAAGTAGAATAAATTTGTCAATAAATCTTCAAACCCTCAAGGGTCTCCGTCTAGTGCAACCCTCTCAAGAGGGATCTTCTCCTTGACCCCATCAATTTGCCACCCAAGGGAATGGCTCTAAACCTCGCTAGCAATCTCCCAATGCAAGTCGCCAATCTCCAAGACCTGCAAATTATCCGAAAACCAACTCTCTATATGGTTTGCAATATTTTTTGATGAAGGTGGTGTTCAAAAACATCATTGTAGGTCTACTTCCATGCAATCATGCAATTTTGAAGCCCAACTACATCCTTGAATAAAGCTACCCAAGAAGTAAGAATGGAGGTTTTCGTCCCCAAACCCTTAACACTCTTGAAGGTTTTCGTCATCAAGATATGATGAACAAGCTTGACATACTTGATCAACGATTCAATATCAAAATTAAGCATAATATTCCAAATGAATCCTCAATTGTTTTTTGTAATCATCCCTCAAGAGTGGCGCCCAAGTTGGAGGGATATGTTTTTTGAATCATAAGCAACTTTACATTTTTTTAAATCGTTTTTGAAGATTTAGGCTCTCATGACCCTTAAAGGTCCCCCCTACTTAAATGAAAATTAGATCAAGTACTTTTTTGCATAACTCAACTGAAAATTAGAATACTTAAGTACTTTTCAGCTTTTTGCTCTTTGAAAAGCCCCCTCATAGTTCTCTTTTCTTTCTTTCCCTTGGTCTTGTAGGAACCAAATCAAGCTAAAGGATTATAAACAAGTTATGTTAAAAAGGGGGACATTACAGTTCTTTTTGAAGATTTAAGCTCTCATGACCCTTAAAGGTCCCCTACTTAAGTGAAAATTAGATCAAAAGTACTTTTTTGCATAGCTCAACTGAAAATTAAAATACTTAAGTACTTTTCAGCTTTTTGCTCTTTGAAAACCCCCCTCATAGTTCTCTTTTCTTTCTTTCCCTTAGTCTTGTAGGAGCCAAATCAAATTAAAAGATTATAAACAAGTTATGTTAAAAAGGGGGACATTACAGTCCTCCCCACCCAAAATTGCTTGTCGTCAAGCAATTGCAAAAGCCATGGGGCTGTCCCCACATTCTTCATGATGCACTTATCAATTGAAATGGTTTCCCATTGGAAGGAAGCTCCAACTTGAACTCCCAACTTACTAAACATGTATCTTAGTGGCTACCTCCATGGGCTCAAGGTGTCATGACCATCTCCCAAGAACTCCTCATAACCCCAAAGAAATAATACATACCTTGCTTGTTTGCTTTTGAAATAGCTTCTCATGGTGATTAATGTGCCCACACAAGATGTTCCCAAAACTTGGAAATAAGTAACTATGATCTCATCTTGAAACATACCTTGAGTGCAAATAGTACATAGATGCAACCTCTCATGAGTGTGCCTCAAAACATGTGGTATGTCATTCCCTTTTGACTTCCTTATATCACTTCCTTTATGCATAGGAAAAAGTCTCAACCAATCCCCAATATAGGATTGTACCTCCCACGCTTGATTAAGCCAAAAGTGTGCTTCCTCATGAACATTTTTTAAATATACCATTGGCTGGAATTTACCCAACAAAATCAGATTTTTGACCTTCTACATACTGTTTTACCTGCCCTTTAAAATCAGATTTTTTTTGTGTGGTAGATTTCAAAATGTAACTTGGTATGTGTTTTCCCCGTCATGGGCTGTAGGTTGCCCTTAAAGTGCCAATTTTTAATTCTTTTAGGTAGCTGGACTTGTTTTGTTGACTCATAAATTAGTAAACCAAAAAATTCAGACTTCATACATCTTTTTTCAGCTCTTCCCCTTGGCTGCCATATGCAAAATAAATTGCTTTTGATGCCCAAAAGAGTCTATAGGTAAGCCCAGCTGTGTTTAGCATTTTTTTGTAAGCAAAAGGACCAACTTTTCTTGCCATTCGAACCTTGTGAACAGCTGCTTGTAATTTTAACCCATTCAAAATTCAAGAGGGGTCCCATTTTCCTTAAAACACCTCCATTTCCACTCTTGCAAGAAGGAATAGGGTGCTGCCCAAAGCAAATTTTGGGTTGCCCTTGGCAATCAATTCTCATCTCATTCCTCCTAATACAAGCATAATGAAAATCAGAATTTGCTACACCTATCAATTGCCTTGTAAAGGGTTCCAATTTGGAACGAAGGGGCTACATTTGATGTCTAGTGGCAGCTTTCTTTTCAATCTTCCTCATGCTCATGAAACATCCTCCCAACATACTATTTGCAGAAGAATGGGCCTCTCTATGACTCAAACCATGCAAAACAATCTCATTACCTGCTACTTTGAATTTTAGCTCCATGGTTTGGTAGTTTTGAGTGTACTCACCACATGAGTGCAACCACTGAATCCCAAGGACCATGTTGGTTTCCCCTATGTCAACCACGTAAAAAATTTCAACCACATAAAAAATTTTAACCACATACCTTTCCAAAGTGAGACTAAGCTTTGGAACCTTGGTAGTACAAGGGATGGTGAATCCATCCGCCACCGTGACTCTGAATTCTTTGAACTCCACGGATTGTAGCCCACATGATGTTACAAATCCTATATCAATGAAATTGTGAGTTGCCCCACTATCAATAAGTATGGTGATAGCCATACCCTTCAATGATCCCTTCACTCTAAGGGGATAATACCTAGAAGCCCCTAAAAGTGATGTCAAGGTGCCACTCAACTCCTCTTCTCTATCTCCAAAGTGTCCTCATAGTTGGTTGTCCCAACTTCCTCCTCATTTTCCTCTTCAAGAAGTACCTCAATGTAGTGTACTTGCCCCTTGCCACAGCAATTGTGGCCCTTCTCCCAAGGATACTTGCATGTGAAACAAAGACCTTTCCTTCTTAACTCATTTCTCACATCAAAGCTACTACATGGTAGCCCCTTCTGCTGCCCCAAACCTAGTTGGTTTGGTCTAATCATGGTACCCACATGATTGGCCTTTGGAGGCGCTGCATAGTTACTCTTTGGCTGCCCCAAACCACCACCTCTGCTGCCCTGTAGGTGGGGAAAAAGTATTCTTTGGCTGTCCCAAAGGTGTAAATCTGCCCCTTGGAGTAGAAGACTCCAAATCAGAGGCCTTCTGTATAGCCTCTCTCAACGAAAGTGGATAAATGCCTTGACCAATCCCCTCAAGGAATCGACCAATCCCACCACGAACAACACCATCAGTCTCCTATCTGAAATATCAGTCACCATGACTGAAAGTCTCTAATTCTCCGTGACATAATCATCTACTGAGGCCCTTTGCCTCAATTGAGCTAAATCATGGAAATGAAGTTCTAGATCCGCTCCATCAAACCTCTCAATCAACCCACTATTGAACTCCTCATAGGAGTATGTGTTGATACCCCTGCGTGATCAAACCATGATACCACCAATCGTGGGCTACTCCCTCTAAATGCAAAGTGGCAAACTAAATGGCCTCTCTCTGCCACAAGTCGAAGTGAAAAGAAAGTATCCACATTTTGAATCCATGCCCTCGCTGAGCTTATCTGTGGCCCATCAAATGTGGAGAGAGATAACTTCCCCAACACATGGTGGAGATCTCCCTGGCTGCCCCTCTGCCTCAAGCTAATCCTAGGCCCACTCTGTCCCCGTTTCCAAGCTGAAAACTTGAAAAAAGTCATAGCTCCTCTAACCATTGCAGATAAGGTAACATACTCATCCATCTCCCTCTCTAACTCCTCACGTAGACTAGGTAACCCCTCCCTCATTGGTGCAAGCTCCTCCCTCTGAACAAATGTAGGTTGGGTGGACCTGCGTGTGGATGCTCCATTCCCCAAAGGGGATGTATGTGAATCTGGGCTACTCCCTAAAGCCCTACTATCTCAATTGAGTGGCTTTAAGTCATCCATCTCACTGAGGGAATGAAGAAACCCCACCATCATTGTTGTCATCTTCTCCTAAGTCTGAGAATACTTCTCACACCTCTCCTCAGGTACCCTCTCTCTCCACTCTCTGTCTCCTGGTGTCCCATGTCACCCATGACTTGATCCTGCTCAAGTGAACCAACTGGTGGAAGCCCTACTTTCTTTTTGCTACTCCTCAAGTAATACTTAACCTCTTTATTGCCACTCATATATCAAACCCTTCGCCCCACAGTATAGCCAAGATATGGCTCTGAAACCACTATAATGTCCCCAATTTGGGACAACCAAGCAATAATGGGATTGGGCACAAATCCCAATCCAAAATCTGAAAATAATAAAATATACCAGCCTCTAGAAATGTCAAACAAACCCCAACACCTCTCCAAAGTGATCTAAATGCTAAACGCCACTAGGGCAAAAATTAATTCACAATTACGGCCTTTAATATCCACTCCAATAGTTGAGAATACATTATTAAAGATGATACAAATTGTTGTAATAAATACCTACAAATAAAGTGACATGCTAAAAAAAATTGTCAAAAAAGAAACAATTAAGAAAGCCAATGGGAAAAAAGATCATGGCAGAGGAAAAGAACGGAAAGAACAAGGGGGTTGTCACTGAGGTTGCTACTCTTGCTACCACGTGGCTGCTTCTGCGGATTCTGTGGCCCAAAAGGGCCTCGTGCTTTCCGTGCTCTAGCCGCATTTGGCAGGGGAGTTGTCCAAGGCAGCAGAAGCCAATCAGTTTTACAATCTGGCTTTCAAGGCGAAAAAGGATGCCAAGTCTCTGTTCCCCAAGCACAAGGCAGACCAAGACCATCCTTCATGCTCATTCGAAGTTCGGGGCTGCGGAGGTTATGGTATGTGGTGAGACTAACGATGTTTGCGTAGGGGTGAAATCGTTGGTGAGCTTGAAGGGTCCAACTACAATCTTGCACTTGGAGATGAATGATGCGGAAGGTGCGTTCAAGAGAGTAGTGGACTCAAGCACATCCGTAACCGAGGAAATTTTGAAGCAACCGTGTGGTCAAGGGTGCGGGAAAGTGAAGGACTCCTTTAGTTTTGTGTGGGGCAAGTATGTCAAACTAGTCAATGAAGGCCAAGTGTTTGACAAAATGCCACAGTGAAAAACTACACCAAGGAATGCATTTTTCTTATATAAGGTGCTTAAGGATGGAGCAATTATAAGTGGGGGAGCATCCCAATACCAACAAGTTGCAAAGGAGGAAACCCTGAGGTTTCAAATCTTGGTCAGATCTCTCTCAGGTAAAACAATTTGCAGCTTAGCAAAAGGGATAGATTTGGTGAAAGATTTAAAACTGAGCCTGGAGGTTTCTTTAGGAGTCCCGGTTGAGTCTCAATGTCTTATGCAATAGGGTAAAGAACTGCAAGATCTTTTGAAGTTATCGTTCTATCAATTGGGAAAGGATTCGCTCACCGTCATGGCTTCAAGACTGAAGGGAGGTGTGGAAGGAATAAATCAAGCTTCCTCTTCCAAACCTACAACTTTCAAACAAGCCATCAAAAATACTGCTTCCAAGCTAAATTTTGTGAAATACACTTCTTCATCTCATGCTTACATTGTAGAACAAGTGAAGGAGGTACCTTCCGTGGAGATTTCAAACAAGGGAGTGGATGAGTATTATCATACTCTGATTAAAGATGCAGTCATTTGTAGATTTAACAACTTGTGGCCTTCTTCGATTGCCTTATATCAATGGGTCTATGGGACTTGGTCAACCCATTGTGAGATTTCTTTATGCTCTAAAGGTTTTTTTATTGTTCATTTTAGTGAGAAAAAGGATTATCAGAAATGCCTCTCAGAGTGCCCCTGGTTTTGGAGTAATACAGGGCTGTTTATCACTCCTTGGTTCCCAAAGTTTGATCCAAACACACTCTCAATCATGAAGATGTCAGTGTGGGTTCGGCTCCCTAACCTACCTTTGCACTTTTGGCATGCTTATAAGGAAATAGGTAATGCTTTGGGGTCTTTTTTAAAGAATGATCATGAAAAGGTTGTCACAGGTCTGTGCACTTTTGCCGGAATTTGTGTAGAGATTGATCTGAGTAAAGGAGTTTCGGAGAAAATTATATTGAAATTTGACGAAGATAGCCATGTTCAAGTTTTAAATTATGAGAATACAGCATGCAAATGCCGTAATTGCAAATTACCAGGTCATCTTTATCCTTCTTGTCCCATGGAGCACTCAAAAGTAGGGAAGAAAAAGGGGGTGAAGTCAACCTCGAGCAAATGGAGCGCTCCAGATCCGGAAGTAGCGCTGAAGAGTGTTTTTGAGAGCAAAAAATTCAGGTAAATATAGAATTTGGAAAAAGAGATAAAGAAGAAACTATTTTTTAGATAAAGAAGATGAGTCAATTGTGAGGGCAATTGAAAAAGTCCAGAACCCTCCCTTAAAAAATACTATAGGGGGAGTAAAAAGAGGACATGCATCAAAAAGTTCAAATTTACACAAAGAGATGCATGCAAAGATAGATTCAAAAATTCAGAATTCTAATAAGCAATTAATTACGATGAACTCTGAACAAGGAGTGTGGCAAGAGGTAAAAAAGAAAAAAAGTAAAAAGGGCAAGACGGTCAATCTTTTAGACTTTTTCCCTACTAACTGATGGCTTTGTTGTTGTTGTTGATATTCGGGTGTTTGAAAAAATTGTTGTTTAATCTTATTGTGGTTTTTTGACAGTTTGAAATTATTGGTTCTTGCTTGACCATGGGGTTTCCACTTGGCTTTGTTTGGGCTATTTTGTAAACTTGGCATTTATTAATATAAGGCAAGGGACCCGTTGAACCCTGGTATTGATCTAAAAATAAATACCTAGAAATGATGATCACCTTAGCCGAAAATATATACCCAAAATTCCAGTGAACACAAGCCTTCCTTCCCACTTGCCAAACCTGATGTAAACCCTTGAAAATAGCTTGCAAAATTAGGTAAGACCAGCGATTAATTCCAGCCACTGAAATATGAATTTAGGACCCCAAAATAGCCATTGGACAATAGAAAATCAGTTCGCTACACTTCACAAGTTGGAAATTATCAAAATATATTACAAATATTAAGGATAATATTTGACCAATAATTTAGGGCCAATAAACACCCCAAACCCTTGCAACTTTCCTTCCAAGTGAGTCGTCCAACTTCTAATTTTAATTGCTAAAAATTTCAAAATTTATACCTTTATATTTGTTCACAAAAACCCTCCAAACCCTTGTGATTTTATTCCAAATAAATCAAAAATAATATTATATATTTACCTTGTCGAATTGGAGTCTAAAAGCCCTCCAAAAGATTCACTTCCTCAAACTGATTTGCCACCTCAAAAATAAATATAAAATAATTCAGAATATTTTATCTCACCAATTGACCACCAAAATGGCCTCTTATGATGCCCTAGGCAAGTCGGCCAAGTAGAATAAATTCGCCAATAAATCTTCAAACCCTCAAGGGTCTCCGTCTAGCGCAGCCCTCTCAAGAGGGGTCTTCTCCTTAACCCAATCGATTCGCCACCCAAAGGAATGGCTCTAAATCCCGCTAGCAATCTCCCAATGCAAGTCGCCAATCTCCAAGACCTGCAAATTATCCTAAAACCAGCTCTCTATATGGTTTGCAATATTATTTGATGAAGGTAGTGTCCAAAAAACCCTTGTACATCCACTTACATGCAATAATGCAATTTTGAAGCTCAACTACAGGCCTTGAATAGAGCTGCCCAAAAAGTAGGAATGGAGGTTTTCGTCTCCAACCTCTTAACACTCTTGAAAGTTTTTGTCGTCAACATGTGATGAACAAGCTTGACATACTTGATCAACGATTCAATATCAAAATTAAGCATAATATTCTAAGTGAATCCTCAATTGTTTTTTATAATCATCCCCCGAGGGTGGCGACCAAGTTGGAGGGATGTGTTTTTTGAATAATAAGCAACTTTACCTTTTTAAAACTCTTTTTTGAAGGTTTAGGCTTTCATGACCCTTAAAGGTCCCCTACTTAAGTGAAAATTAGATCAAAAGTATTTTTTTGCATTACTCAAATGAAAATGAGAACACTTAAGTACTTTTCACTTTTTTGCTCTTTGAAAAGCCCCCTCATAGTTTCCTTTTCTTTCTTTCCCTTAGTTTTGTGGGAACCAAACCAAGCTAAGGGTTTATAAGCAAGTTATGCTAAAAAGGGGGGCATTACAGATACAGTTGGAGGAACAAAATAAAAAGATGACAAACTTATGGTCTTTGATGAATATGAAAGGAAGGCTGATATGAAGCAGCCTATAACACCTTGGAAGAATTTTTAGAGGTGTACACAAGAAATAAAGGTAGAAGAGCAAAGGAAGAACCTCTAGTGAATTGCCCTAGGGATCCATCACCAAAAGAGGGCACACATTCAAAATTGAAAGAGATTAGCGAGCAACCAACTATTAGAAATTTTGAATTGCAAAAATCAGAATGTTTAGGGCAGCAAGATGAAGGTTTCCAACGAATTCATGAGCAACAAAGAAGGTTACATGTAAAGGATACAAAGATGAGGAGGAACCTAATGGAGTGATTTCTGGGGGTATGGAGGAAGAAGAGCAAATTGAGGCAGCCACTTACGGGAAAGAACAAACTTTACATGAAGGGTGTCAAGCATCCATAGTGGTGAAGGAAGAAGAAAAAATCATGAAGTAAAAGCTAAAGGAAGAAGAAGAATCTATTTTGCATATGGATGGAGAAAAATTGATGGCCAAAGTCAAGGTCCCAGATACTATTGCTCAATTTCAGCTTGCTGTAATTTTCACATCAGCCACTAAAGCTAAGCATTGTGACGATCTTCACATCAAGGGTTTGTTGCATCAACACCCTACTTTGTCTTTACAATATTTTGAACATCACAAAGATCATGCTAACAATGAAGTCAAGATGAAGGGCACCAAAAGGAGGAAAGAATTTCTCCAAAAGAATCTAAAGATGGAGAGTTGCAAATTCTCAATATGGATGTAGGATCCAGGTGAGACTTACAAATTTAGTATTGTTGTCATACAAATTATAAGTTCTTTGGCACCCATGCAAGGAGGTTGGCAAGGCCTTGGGATCATGAAAAAGAACAATAAAGTGAAGAGCATGCAAACCACTCCAAATCTTGGTAAGCACCATGCTTTAATTGCTAATTTTCAAAGGCTACATAGGGTGGTTTTGATTGATGGAAGCATGAAGGGCACACAATACAAGGTTGTACAACCCTTGACCAAAGTTAAGGTATGTACCGTTGTTATAGAATCATTTTCAGCTCTTGTAAATCAAATTCCATGTGGAAAAACACATTTCTACAGCCATGGTACTAAGTTGCCGATACGGATACGGGTACGAGTATCGGATACGGGGATACGTCGATTTTGTTTTTGGTGGTTTGGATACGACTAGATACAGCCGTACAAAAATATATATAAAAAAATAAAAATATAAAAATTTAGCCATATAAGCAAAATTAACTACATAATATGCATAGAGGAAACAAAATTACTTCAAATAAGTTATATAACCACAAAATATATACTCAATGCCAAATATCATAATATTCAATAGTTGAACTTATATTAGTTTTATAAATTATAACAGGTACATGGTGGAAAATTGGAAATGTTACAATGTATGGACAAAAATAGAAACAAATCAGCGTTCTCATTGTTCACTATATAGTATATGCTTCTTCCCCTGCAATGTCTTCATCATCATGTGGTTCATTAGAACCACAAGCAGTAGCAGTGCCACTCCCACTAGCTCCACTGTGCAAGTCGTGTGAAGCATTGTCTAGCTCCGTGTCAAATAAAGAAAGGTATGTAAGGGAGGCATCTAAATCAGCAGTCTCTGGGTTCACATCCCACAACTTTGTTGGCCCTTCTTTGTATTGAGGTTGTTTATGTGAGAGAAGACGTAAGTTGGAATGCACATAAACCAAATCCTCCGCCCTTTTTGCGGCCAACTTGTTGCATTTAACTGAGTGGATAAAGCCATAGCTGCCCCAACTCTGCTCAGCTGAAGAGGAACTTGCAACCTATTGACGCCACAAAGAGAATTAAAATTTATAAAAAATTAAAAATTAAAAGACTAAAAGTTAAAACTTAAAACAAAACATCGAAAAGGTCAAAAGAAGAGTAGAGTAAAAAAATTAAAATCTTACTTGTGAAAGAATTTTTATTGCAAGTGGTTGAAGGTGGATGGATGCTTGCCCATGGACGTACCACCAAAAAATGAGCATCCATCTTGTACTTGTCACGGATAGCACCAAGGGAGTGACCCACCGAAGATATGAAATGCACAAACTCTTCTCTAACTTGGTCTTCTACCTCTAGATCAGGAAAGATTTTAGAGAATGTTGCCTTATATCCCTCGGCAACCTCAACATCCCTATACGGTGCGACCCTCCTGGGCAAAGAAAGAATCTTTGCACTGTAGTATTTGGGTGTCAAGGCAAAAGCAAGATGTAATGGGGTGGTCATTTTATTCAACCTTTTAATGAGATGCGACTGCACTTCCTTGAAGAACTTCTCCGTGGGATCTTGCTCTTTAGCATTTATGATGGATGTAATGTTCTCAATCATTGAGTCAATTCCATCATAAATCTCACCCAAACATGGATGATCCATGTCCACATCTCAACATGCTGACGATGGGCTCAGTAAAACTCAGCAAATACTCCACACGTTCTGACTATGCATCATCAAGAATCCACCATTTCACCTTTGTGGCCCTCTCACTGTCTACCTGCCTCCATACGCCCCAAAGGTTGTTGATGACCATGCTACTCAATGCCTCACGCACCTTAACAAGTCATCTCAAAACGATGGTGTGTGAGGCAAATCGAGTCTTAGCAACCTAATACAAAATTAAAACAAATTGAAATAATTAATAAACTTAAAAAATTGTTCAAAAATAAAAACACTACAAATTACAAACGTATAAGTTATAATATTAAATAATTTAAATTAAGAGTTACCTTCAACAACTGTAATTTTGAGAAGGTCCTAAAGATGGCTTGGGACATGTGATGGTTGGTTATGAACATTTGGATCTCATTCGCCTCCTCATAGACTTGTTTGATCCAGTCAATTTTTGTCCCCAACTTTTGCAACATAAGGTTGAAGGAATAAACGGCACAAGGTGTCCAAAATATATGCCCATACCTTGCCTCAACCAACATGCCTGCAGCGCTGCAATTTTTAGCATTGTTCATTACAACTTGAACAACGTTTTGAGGCCCCACTGCTTCAATGGACTCTATCAGGATGTTAGCAATGAATTGTGCATCCTTCACTTGCCCCTCACAATCAACAGCCTTCAAAAACATTGCCCCTTTAGGGCTCATTGCAATCACATTAATCAATGGCCTCTTTGTCGTATCTTTCCATCCATCGGAAATAGACACCCCTATTTCGATTCATGAATCTCTGATGGGCTTCAATGCATCTTCAATGTGTTTTCTTTCTTTTATCAATAAGGTGGTGCGCACATTTTCTTAACCTAGGGTGACAAACCCATTAGGGGCAACATTGATAGATCTCACCATTTCTTGCCAGTATAGTGATCTAACAGTATTAAATGACAACCCACATGCGTAGATACAATGCGCCATGCTCTGCTCCGCTATCTCCTTGGAGTCATTTTGGAATGCTCTCTCCAATGGGCCTGCATCTTTTGTTCTCTTGTGACCAAGAGGTGAATCCTCTTCCTCTTCAGCTGCAACGGGTGTTACAAAAAAGGGGTGTGATGGAGTCACCACACTAGCACGAGCTGGATCAACAGGTGGTGATCCTTTCTTTCTCAAAAGATGCTTCGATCTTTGCCCCACAACAATGTATGCCTCTTCTTGCTCTTTGATGTATGCAACGATCTTTCCCTGTGGCAAGCCCTTTTCCGGCCTTCCACCTGTGCTTGGCCCACCACCAATTCTAATTCTAGTGCCAGAGATCGCACACAAATGAGCTTTCACTCGACTATACGAGCTCTTGAATTTACCGTTACACTCTGAGCAAACCCAATGAAAACACCTCCACCAGGTATTTGTTCTAATATTGTCACATACTTCCAAAGGGGCACTCATGGATCAAATTTGGAGGTTATCACTTGCCCCACCGAACTAACACTTGCGCCCTGAGACATTCTAATTTCTGACAAATCCGTATAAGCTTATAGCTCCAGTCCCATTACAAAATAAAAAATTGCTATTAAAATTTAATAGTAAAAACTAAAAAGTTAAAACTAAAAAAAAAATTACTATTAAAATTTTTAAAAAATCGTTTTATTTAAAAATTAAAATATTAAAAATATAAATATTATTATTAAGTTATTAACTATATTATTTATTACTATTTATAAATTAAAAAAACTTAATAATAAAGTTAATATAGTTAATATAGTTAAGTTTTTAATTTATAATAAAGTTAATAAAAAATAGTTAATAACTTAATAAATTAAAAAAACTTAAAAGAAAAAAAATATTAATATTAAATATATATTATTAATTTATTAATAATTATTATTAAGTTATTAAGTTTTAACGCTAAAATTAAAAGAAAAAAAAATTAAACCTACGACCGGGGACCCCACAACTTACCTGGACCGCGCGAGCAATGGCAAGCGGCGGAGGCAGCAGCGGTGGCAGAGGCAGCAGTGGAGGATGCAGAGTCCCAGAGGGGCAACGGAAGAGAAGAATGACAATTTTAGGGTTATTATTTTGAGTTTTGACTTTAAAATTTTTTAAAGTGAAAAAAGAGTTTTAAAATAACTTTTAAAAGGTACGATCCGCGGGGGATATGGCCAGGGCACGTCTTGCCCCTTGGGGATACGGACGTATCCGGCCGTATCCGCAGGGGACAAGACGTGCCCTGGCCGTATCCCCCGCGAATCGTACCCAGACCGTACCATATCCACGTTTCGCTGCGCTCCCAGGACCTGGGGGAGGCGTATCCGGTAACGTAGCCATGGTATGAAGGAGAATACCTTGTTTAATTTTGTGTAAGGAATTGCTATGTGAGGTCACAAAGTACAATTTGTACAATGAACATATCGTTGTTTTAGAGGGAAATCTAAGCAATTAATGATGGCTACAATCATCATACAACCCACGTACATTCTATTTTATGTTGCCAGACAAGGGATATAGTTTGGATGGTCATGAAAATGAAGGTAAGCAATAGATATCATGACCCAAGGATCAATGAGAGGGTTGTTTATAACTTGTTGACTATTGTTTTTCACATTTACAGCTTGTTCCCTCCAATGTTTACTACACAAACGAGGTAATCTTACAAGGCTTGAGTGATAAGGCACCCCGTGAGGTGACCTCAAAAGTGATGGAAGGGATCTTCCATGAGAGACCTTTGGTAGAGGCAACAAGGACAAGAAGGAAGTCTACATTTTCTGGGTTGGGACAGCCACCTCTACTTGTAGAGTTTCATCATGCACTTGGTTTAATAAAGGGGTCAAAGATTGGAAAGTATTTCTCTTCAAAAGAGGTCAACAAAGTGGCCGAAATTGAGTATGCGCAGCCACTAAGGTATGTGAAAAATCATTTAATTTCTTTTTTAATGAACTTTATGAATTCTGAAAGTAAAAGTTCAAAACAAGTTTATGAAAAGATTGGATTTCAGTTTGTGAAAAAAAGGAGGTCTGAAATTTGCATGGGGAAGAGGCCTAGGTTATACTCAGAAAATTTGAGTTTTTCATGAAAAAACAGAATATCTCATGCTCAAGAGATTCTGAAAAAATAGATTCATTCCAACATCTGGCAAATTCAGCAAAGGGAAGAAAAGACGGACCTTTGGCATACAAAAGGGAGTGGAACTTGGAAACACGGGATCAGCCCTTCCAAGGCAAGATACCTTGGTCTTTTGTGAACATGGTAAGTGTTTTATATGTGGTGAAATCTATTTCAAAACAGCAAAGGTCAAGATTGAATATTTCAATATGTTTAGAGAAGCTTGCTAGGCAAAGGGATATTCAGTTTTTAGATTTGAAGGGTGATTTGAAAAGCACGACAGCACTCTCTCACAAGAGGATGGAAGGAGGAGAGAAAAGGCAAGGAGCTTGGGTGATTAAGCCATGGCCAGGCTAGTCACAATATTGTGAAGGTGTGATTTCCAAATTTGCTAAGATTGTTTGTTGCATGAAGGAGAGCACAGTTTGTTTTATGTTCATGAAGGGGATCTTAGAGTCCATTGAAGGTCATGAGAAGCACATAGGGAGAATAATAGACATGTGGGACAGCCATGGAATTTATTTTCTCTATGCTGTCCATGAATGTTTTCACCCACTAGTTGTGAGATTGAGAACCGAAGCCTTGGATGCATGAAGGTTGTTGATTTCAAGGGGACACCTCAAAAAAAGTTGTGGTTGACCAAGTGCCTATGGAGGGGTCACAAGAGGTCTGATTTTTGCATACCCAACCAATCAAGCACATGGATGTGACTGATTTCACCATTCCCTTCGCATATAAGGGCATTTGTTGGTTGCCATGAGACAAGGGGTGGAATGCTAATAAAGTGAAGAAGCTTCCAACTCTCATAGATGGAAAAATTCTGAGTTTTCAGGCAGTTTTTGAGGGTGTAGACAGCATGGGCATCCCTCCTATGCCCTCTAAGGCATCCACATACATGTTTCCAGCCACTCCTCATATGAAGGGCATTGTCAAGGATGCAAACATGAAAAGGAAGTGGAGAACTCTTGTTTTGATTAACGTGTTTGTGTCTTGTGCAAGTGTTGATATATGGGCAACCAAGGCTCAAAATTCTAAAGACTACCTTGCTGGAATAAACTTTTCCAGTCACTATAATGCTGCCATTTCTGAAGATTTCCCTTTTCTCATCATCTTTTTGTTATGTCCGAGGTACAAGGCCTCAATGGAAAAGGAAAGGAAGAATAAGAGATGTTTTACCATTTCCAAATTGCATAAACAGCCTGGAGCTTTCAAGGACAGCATTAAAGGGCTTCATCAAAAGGTTTTCCTTCCATGGGAAAAAGCTAAAGTGGAGTTTTGCACAAATCCAATGATTGGGACAGCTCCATGGTTGTTTCTATTGCTTGAGGACAGGCAATTTTAAGTGGGGAGGATTTTCATGTTCTCTTTTTGGTCATGACACGATTGAAGACCCTTAACCTTATTGGTTTCCCAAGGGCTAAGAAAAAAGAGGAAAAATAAAAAAAACATTTGGGTTCTTAAGAACACTTGTGAAAAAGCACTTTATTGTTATAAAACTCATTTAAGTTGGGGACCCTTTGAGGGTCATGGGCACCCAATCCCCTTAAGTGGATTATAAGAGATGTTCTTATATTTTGAAAAGGTATTTCCCTTTGTTTTGAGCATACCCCTTGGGGGAGAACTATAAAAGCAATGGAGGGTTCATTTGAATGTATGTTATGAAATATATTTGAAATCTGAGTTTTAAGCACAAAAAACTTAAGCTATCGATTTGGAGACAAAAACCTTCAAGCCAAGGAAGCCAGTGGGGATGCAAACCCTCGTTTCTCATTAAGGACAACCTCATCTTAAGGTTGCAATTGAGCCTAGTATTCAGAAAAAGACAAAAAAGAAGGATTTAGATGTGGCGAATTGCTTTTGGGAGGAGCTGATTGGTTTGTGAGGATGGCGACTAGGGTAGGAAGCCCTAAATTTTTGTGGTTCATGTTGAAGACCCCTCATTGGAGGGTTGCATTGGATTTGTTGCTGGAAATGTCATTTTCCAGCTAGGGCAACTTGGTTTGGAGCTGATTTGTTAGGGTTTGAATGGTTATTATGTGCCCAAACAATATTCTCATTTTTCTATATTATTTCTGAATTTATTCTTGATTTTTGGAAGGGTTTTGAAGGTTATTTGGACTTCACACATGTTCCTAAATTGCAATAATATTGGCATGTTAATTCATTAATATTTTTGGTCAATTTCAGTATCATATTTTGGGGTGAAAAGCACTTATGACAGCCAATAATATTCTATGATTTAATAGTAATTTTTTGATTATTAAGTTGAGGGTTTTGAGCATGATACATCTTCAAAAAGGCTAATAAACTTCTGAAGTAGGGATGCCTAGGGTTTGAAGAACAACTATAGATTTGGAGGGGTCAAACTTGTTTGTAGCATTGGCTATTAGGTTCTTTACAGTTCGCCATATTTTATGCTAATATTTAAGGGTTATTTGCAGCTAGGGTTTGCTGTTACAAATCCATAAAATTTATATTTGGCTAGGGTTTACAGTAAATTCCAGAATTCAGAAAACATTCCCCTTTTGGGATATTTCGAACTTTGTGAGGTATATATATGCACTCATAACTATAGCGAAATCCCCCCTTGCTCTTGCAGAGCCTAAAGTGAGAAAAGTAGACTCCCTTTCATAGTTTTGTGTTGGATCTTTTACCCTACATCAAAGGGAATAGGGAGAGAAGTAGAGTGTTAATGAAGTCTCTGTATCTTGAACCCATATGCCAGGGGTGCCATTTTGAGCACCAACAGATTGCTCCAACGAAAATGTGGAAATTTTCTTCTAAGTAGGGAGGAAATGATGAGATCAGCCTTGTCCATATTTCCTCTCTTGTACTCACCTAAATCATTGTATCTACACTTGGCCCAATTCACTAAAGCCCCTGTGACTGAATATAAGTTAGACTAACTAAGGTGATTTTGCATGCCCACGTCTAGGGAAATTTGCATGTGCTTGGCCTTATCCAACAAGCACACATCTTAATCCTTGTAAATCTATTTAATCCATGATAACGAAGTGCGTAAAAGATCAATTTTTACAGCAATCTCATTATTCCCTCTTGTTGTTTTGTTCTTCCATGTGTTTTTCTGTTGTATACTATACTTGTTTATATCACCCCAACCCAGTAATCACTAAGGTTGACAACTTATAAAGGGGGAATAGATGTAGTAGGATAATAAGAGTGGTAATGAGTCATGAATAAAGATATAATAAAAGAGCATATGTTATGAGGGATGTAAGAAGACATGTTGTTAGTTCTTGCTTATTGGGGGACTCGAAAGGGAGATGTGGTTTCCCAGCGTTAGTGTCTCCTCTCTGAGATTCATATATATAGCCTATGGGTTTCCTTATACTTGAGTACCTGATCGATCAATGGATCCATCCATCTTGGTTTGAGCAAATAATCAGGATCACTATTCATTGTAAACATGAGCGTATCATACGTTATGGAGTAATGATAAAGACTCTTCTTATTCATATTGTGTCCTCTTTGTGACATGGAGTTATATACTAAAATGTGTGTGTGATAAGTTAAATTCATAGAATCTAATGTGCATATAAAGTCAAGCATGCTACACCTTGAGCATTAACATTCCCTATACTTTGAGTTTGAATCATCTTACAGCACGTTGATGGACAACGAGAACAAAACTGAGGAAATGCCACAAGCCAACAAACCTAGTGACTTGGAAATGACTATAGGTTAAAAGGAATAGAAATATGAAATTTGTGATCAGTTGACTCTAGAAAGCATATAGAAGTAGCCTAAAAGTGTTTCAGGATCGTCGAGGCATAAAACTTCTTTAGCTGATGAAATATACAAAAAGAAAAAAAATCAACTATCCATGATAGAACTAATATGTATGGGAAAAGAAAAGGAGCAAAAGATCTATAAGAAATGATCAAGCAAAATATTTTGGATGAATAAAGCGACAGTTACTATGATGCAATAATGTTAACTATGCCGCTGCTTGATGACCACTTCAATGGGAGGAGGAACAAGGATAACTCACAATAAGAAATGCAACATCATGCACAAAAAGGGGAAGCAATAATTCCATAAACCATGGAAATTCTTATTTAAAAAAACTGCAAGAATATGCATTTTATCGGTTTTTATGGGGCATGATATTGCAGCGAATTCTGCAAAATGTTGATAGGTTGGCATCGAGAAGGAATCTAACCAGATATGCCGTCCTGCAACATGCATATGAGTCCAAAAATACCATATCAGTGAATGCAAGAAAAATAGAAAGAATTATGGCTACTGTAAAAGCTGTCAGTGTGCTCCCCACACACTGATTGAGGCAGAATATGTATTCCAAAAAGTAAAGAAAAAGATGGAACAACTTGAAGAAAGAGCTTATTATAACATTTCCACATCATTTACCACCAACCTTTATCAACAAATTTGTTGCAAAAAATCACCTAGTTTTGAAGGAAAGGAAATAAGGCATTTAACTATCAGCTTAAAGCCTAAAAAGCCATTCTTAACAAGTAATAACAGTAGGTGACATTGCAAACCAAGAATAAACTTGATTGATGTATAAGTATTGTTGTTCCCCCAAGAAAAAATGAAATTAATCTATGAAAAGCGACATAAGGATAGTAGAAAGTACTTCAGGTCATAAGTTACTGTGTTGCAGGAAACGCCCCCTCCCTCCACGAATCTTGTCTGGAGACATCTCCGATACGGAGGTGTCCGTGAAACGTCCGGAGACGTCAAGGAGACGTCTGGAACAATGCCGGAAACGTCTAGGACGTCTTCAAGACATCTCCAATGGGTTTTAAACCTATAACTTTGAGAATCGCCATTTTCTGAAGCTGTAAAAGTTCAGATAGATTCGTCGAAGTTCAAAAAAAAATGCAGCCAGAGAAAATGATGAAAAAAACCCTAAAATGGAATGACAAATTTTCATCCAAAGATTTGGGTCGTGTCGTTATTGTGTTGCATAGGAGGGGGCTGCAATCACAAGGAAGAAGGAGCCCGAGAATCCTATCGCTGCTGAGTGACGGATCTCCCATCAACTGCATCGTTGCAAAGTTCGCAGTCATCCCACGCTCTGCTCAGACTTGTCGTAACCCTAACATATTCTTTGGAGATTAATAATATGATATTGTAAGGTTTTGAGTCTTTGACAATACATTGACCTCTTTTTTATTTTATATTTTAATATTATTAATACTTTAAATTTATGGATCGAGATATTTTTATATTTATCGATCATTATTAATACTTTATATTTATAGATCAAGATATTTTTATATTTATCGATCGAGATATTTTTATATTTATCATTTTTTATTTTATTTTTCCTTTATAAAATAATATTTTAATATTATTCATATTTTATATTTATCGATCTTCAACAATATTTTTATATGTATCGCTTTTTATTTTATTTCTCCTTTATAAAATAATATTTTAATATTATTAATACTTTATATTTATCAATATTTTTATAGTTATCATTTTTTATTTTATTTTTCCTTTATAAAAGAATATTTTAATATTATTAATACTTTATCGATATTTTTATATTTATCGTCGAATCTCGATCGATATTTGTATATTTATTAATATTTTATTTGCTTGTCAAATTTAATTTGTATTTTCAAGTGTTTTACTAAAAAAAAGGAGAAATATGTATTGTTTCTATATATATATATATATTATATATATACAAACGTATCCATGACGTATCCAAATCAAGGTTTTTGAAAAATGACGTACCCACGTATCCGAGACGTACCCGTACCCATACCCATATCCATATCCAAACAACATAGATAAGTTAGTTATGATTAGAGGCAGTCCAATTTGAAGATTAGTGGGACATTCTCATGGCAGCACTGGCAAAAGAAATATTTTACAAGGCATTCTGAAGTTTGAACCATAAGAACAGAAATAAGTTCAATTACCTTTACGATTTAGGCACTATAATCAAGTACATTAACCACAATAACAAAATTAGCATTCATAGATGATACACAATTAAAACTGATAATAATTATTGAGATATTAAGCACAACATGGCCATATTAGTAATTAAAGGACTCGCAATCTGCTGAGGAAGACTACAAATACAGCCAATAACAGCATAGTTTTCCTACATTTAGAAAAAAGATTCTCTCCATAACAAGTCTTTGAGGCAAACCTTAAGTTCATCAAAGCCCCATGCATACTTTTCATAGGAGGTCCAAGCATGTAGCATAGCTTCCTTTACTGTATTTCTCCTTTCAATATTAACAGGGTCATCATGAAACCATGTTCCAAGTTGAATTTCTTTTAATTTTCGTTGTGTACGGAGTCTTTCTCCAGCATCTCCTAAGTGGCTACTAAGCTCTTCCAACTGCAAGAACCGAATCGCTAACAAATTAAGAATGCATTTTAAAATTTATGAGGCAAGACAAAATTCGGGACATGAACCACAGCAATTGACTTAATTGCACATATCATATCAAATCAGGATGCCAAGAAAAACTACTCAATTCGTTGTGATGTATACTGAAAGTGAATAAGGGCTTTAGAAGCCCTTCAATTCAAATTAGGAAGAATGGAAATTTAAAATGCTCAACGTATCACAAAGATATAAATGATCAAATAACCACAACAGAAAAATGTAATCTTAGAATTCCACTAAAGCTGTTAATGCAAAAAAGAAATTTCATCGGGTATGATATAACTTGCCTGATTTTGAAGTTGTTGTTTGTCTTCAATCAGCCAGGCGATTTCAGCCTGCACATCATATAAAATAGATGGAACTTCAAATTTAATTAATAATCTGATTCTTAGAAATAATACATGAATATTATAAAATCATTCATCACATTAAACTGTTGATCCAGATTTCATACCAGACAAAAATCTCACACTTGGAAAAATAAATAACCTCTAAAATTATACTCCACAACCGCAATAACATGGTAATCCTAACTTCCAAATTAATCTACTCAATTTGAAAAGCATGTCAAACCAGTATTGTACAACACTACAATTTTTTAGTCTATTTTTGGGCATTATTCTTAATATTTTACGCTAGTCATTCATAATTACATTAGTTGTAACTAGTTTGAGAACAGAGTACTCAAGTCGAAATTTAACTGATTTAGTTGCCCAAACTACCTCATGAGCTGCTCATCTGAATGCATGCAAAAGTTTGAAGCTAGTAGATACCTGGAAACTAAAACAGACTGAGTGTGTTATTTCAAGAATATGTGATAACACCTAAGCAAATGTAACAACAAAAGACTAGTTTGACTACTCCACTAACTCGTCTGACTACCCTGCTTTCTACTTATCAGAAGCCTGACCTTTTATCCTCCACATCAGTAATTCCAACTTGAGGTGGAGAAGAAGAGTTGTGTGAACTAGCTCTATCATTTGTGTTATCTGGAAGAAGCCCCTAGACATCAACTTAATCCATTGCTATACATCATCAGCACCTGACATTGAGTTGGAAAGCCAGCAATCATCTCGGGTTTGGTGGTCATAACAACAGGATCCGTAAAGAAAAGTCAAGAGGACTGAGGAACGCATTGTAAAGGAGGAGGCTGGGTAGAAACTATAACTTCATAGGCAGGTGTTATAAGTAACTAATCCCTCCCAACCTCATAGACATTATCACAATGTGAATGCTCCAAATCTAAAACAGGAGCATCAACAGAAAAGGGGATAACCCGATACTAAGCTCCTTTGTCCTTGCTTGAGTTTCCCTCCACCTCAATCAGCTCATGCCCATCATCTCTTCTAACTCGTAGTATTCCTCCTTGCTGGGCTCAATATCAGTCACTGTCTCAATCATTCCTCTTCAACTTCCTTTAGCTACCACTTTGCCTTTAGCTGCTTCTTTTTTAAAGTTGGCTAAGAAGAGACGCTACCTCCTGTTCTTCCTAATCAGATCGAATATATGCAACCATTGGCTTGTCATTCTCCTCCTAATAGGGTTGTTTGCTGGTAGTTTGAGATAGACCATTTTGGACTGCCATATAGTCCCACTTAAAATCTACTGGCTTGCCCTCTACAGTAGACAGTCACCATGTCACCAAGCAATCTCACACCACTTCTGTCAATTGTATTGCAAAATAGTGCCAAAGCATGCAAACATAGGTTCAAACATTTGTATGAGCAGCTAAGCTAGTTTTTCATCTTCCCTGCCAAGCAAGTTGCCCGATTATAGAGCATGCCTTGTCCTTGCCCCTTGAGATAAGGTATGAGACAAATAGGTAAATTGGTGTTTCTGGATTCTCCCACCAACCTGCTCATCAGCTAATCAATGAGGCATTGCATCAAAGGTGTCTTCATATGCTTAAGCTTCAATCCTCAAGTGCCATGCGCTAAGAATATTAGTACGTGACATAATATATTTGTGTGTGTGTGAGAGTGAGAATAGGGTCAAGTGAGTTGTACAGGTTGTTAAAACAACTCACTCATAATAGTTTGTGTGGTTATTGAAGATAAGCCTACCTCCACCATTGTAAAAGAAACAAAGGCTATATGTAAGTAACGCCCGTATTGTTGAGTAAAATTGATTTGAATCATGTATTTACAACAGTTGGTATCTAAGCAGGTGTACATTTTTAAGATTATGTAAAATTTGTCAAGGGGCAGCAATATATTGTTCCATTCCCCCGATGGATAAGAGTGTGAGAATATAGCATATGTTTGTAAGCATTTAGCATAATAGTTTCTGTGGTTATTGAAGATAAGCCTACCTCCATTATTGTAAGAGAAACAAAGGCTATATGTAAGTAATGCATTGTTAAGTAAAATTGAGTTGAATCATGTATTTACAACAGTTGGTATCAGAGCATGTGTACATTGTTAAGATGATCTAAATTTTGTCAAGGGGCAGCGATATATTGTTCTATTGCCCCGATGGATGAGAGTGTGAGAATATAGCATATGTTTGTAAGCATTTACCATAATAGTTTGTGTGGTTATTGAAGATAAGCCTACCTCCACTATTGTAAGAGAAACAAAGGCTATATGTAAGTAATGTATTGTTGAATAAAATTGATTTGAATTGTGTATTTACAACAGTTGGTATCAGATCAGGTTTACATTGTTAAGTTCATGTAAAATTTGTCAAGGGGCAGCAATATTTTTCTATTGCCCCGATGGATGAGAGTGTGAGAATATAGCATATGTTTGTAAGCATTAGCACCCATTGAGAATATAGAATATAGTCTGCATGTATTTTTTTTTTGTTGTATCTTCTTGCACCATTGCAAAGAATAGAGAATATAAAGTGGAGATAGGACATGCTCAATCGGCGTTGCAGTCAGTCAATCAAGATTATTATTTATAGCTCTTTTTTGTCGAAGGACACCTATCTGGTCAAGTGCTTTTGTCTTTAGACTCACCCTGAGCACCTTGGGGAGACCCGATCCACCAAAAGCGGATCGGATGCGGATGCAATTATAGACGTTCGAACAACTATCTATCAACGACCTGAAGGAATGGCCAGAGGGTAGTTTTGACAGCAATCATATCTGGCAATCAAGTGTGTATCCTTCACAGTCATCCCATCATGTGTCCCTTGCCTGCGTTCTGTTCATGTTTTATTCATCTGCCAAATCCTTGCTAAGCCAGATTTTCACGTTTGATTGCTTTGTCATGCGTTCTACAGATTTTTTGTTCTTTTGTCATATCATCCAATTCCACATTGATCCACCATTTCATGTGCATTGCCAAAGCTCCATGATCAGATCCATGTGCAACATGCAGTCTCCAAATTGTGCAATTTTATTTTTATTTGCAAATCGGTCAAGCCATAAAGGTCATGTTAATATTCAAGTCTAAATAGCTATATGCCATAGAGTTGTCATTTTGACTTCGTTTAATGTTTCGTTGAATTATTCGAGTCAATAGGTATAGTTTTTTAGTTTTTAGTTTTTAGTCAAATTCCTTTATGGTCATAGACTATAGTGTGATAGTCTCTATTTGATAATCCTTTTGTCAAATTTAATGTTTTCAGCTATATACAAATAGCTTATTGTTTCTATTATAAAATAAATGGTCTTCCACAATTTTAGTATTGAGTTTGTAGTCATTATTGTCCATTTTGACTTTAGTTGTAGTGTCTAGAGGGTCAATTAGTGTCAGTTCAATTAAAAGCTTGTGTATGTCGTCAAGTTGATGTCAAAATTTCAAAAAAATCTCCTTGTAATGGACACAATATCGAGCGAACCTGACGTCCTTAAAAATGTGTGTTTCCATCTTGTGGGGAGGTATTTCTTGATAAACACGACATGCTATGTAACCTAGCTTGTTGAGCTAAGGTATCTAGAGGTCAGAGGCAACAAACGAAGGAGGGCTTTTAGCAACCTCAAGTTCACCACTAACTCAAAGGTTGCATACCGCAATAGTGGCAACACATATGTGCCAAACCAACTAATGCTGAGAACGGTGATCAATTCAGTGACTACTATTTACGTTGTTCGCAATCGAGTAGCAATGATCAAAAATAGAGGCTTCAAATGCAAAATTCAGCGAGCAGCCGAGCACTCACTAAAGATAGTGAGAACCCAGTCCTCAAATTTTTATTTATTTATTTTTGTGTGTTTGTGTGATAGTGAGAAGCCCAACACTCACTATAGATAGATATTTATATACCTGCTTTCATATGTGATGTGTTAGTGAGAAGCTCAACACTCACTAAAAGTGAACATGAACTGATGAATGTGTTCCTATATGTGTCAGTGAGAAACCTAGCACTCACTGAAAGTGAAAACGGAAACAAATAAGTATCCTCGTCTACGTATGTGTTAGTGAAAATCCCAACACTCACTAAAAATGAAAGCTTAAACAGACATGTTCACGCAGGTCATCATTAGTAGCAGTGGATGTATTTGATGTGTTGTTGAACATAAGTGTATGCGTTGACATACATGTTTGTGTCCAGTATGTGTGGTGTGGTTCCTTTCCATATGCTTGTACTAAGGGGGGAATGTTAGGAATATTAGTGACATAATATGTTTATGGGTGTGTGAGAGTGAGAATAAGGTTGAGTGAGTTGAACAAGTTGTTAAAACAACTCACTCACAATAATTTATGTGGTTATTGAAGATAAGCTTGACTCCACTATTGCATAAGAAACAAAGACTATATGTAAGCAATGTACTATTGAATAAAATTGATTTGAATTGTATATTTACAACACCATGTTGCAACACGATTTCCTTCTCTTATTCCTTCATTATAGAGAACTCCTCTATGAAAAACCACTCGATTCCCTCTAAGAAATTTCTCATCTCAACCTTCTGTCTAGGCATTAGGGGACACGTCATGCTGTGAAAATACGGAGGTTCACATGTTACCACAATTGATGTGCCATCCATTGTTAATGTGCATCTACTAGCTTCTAATCAAAGGTTTTTAATAACTCAACGAGGAATGTTTGTTATCGTGCGTATCAAAGACAGACATAAGTAGAGCAATGCGAATTTGTGCCTTGCATAGGCACCCCTTAGAACATGAATTCTGTTGGATAGCCACCATACTCTGGCAATGACGCCTTTGGGCCTTTACCAAATTATTTTCTCCATTGCAATCTTCTTTTTCCGTTTCGAGGCATAGGCATTTGATCCTACATCTGCATCTTTCATCATTTTGACCCTGAACTTACCTATTAAGGACTAAAGACCTGAATCTGGAACAAGCACAAAAAGTTATACCAAGCCCTCCTCCATCTTTGAGATACCTCAATCATCCATTATTTAGTGTTGGGAATTCACTATAGATTATCACATATAGTTAGCATTATATTGTTAATTATACGTTAGGTCCCAATTAAGAGGGTTGTTAATGTTTAGTCTAATCTAGGATTGTGAGTACGTAGAATAGAATGTTAAGTAATAGGAGATAGGAGAGGTTGAGAGATAGTAGGGAAGTGATACGGATAATATCCTAAATTATAGGATATGCAATTCCTATATAAATGTAATAGTGTGCTTGAATAAGTTAATACAAGTGTGTGTGGTGTGAATCTTTTTATTGTGTCACATATTAATATTTCATATGTTTTATAGTATTAAAACTTTGACTAAAGACATCATTTGGTATCAAAGTAGACGACATCAAGAGATTTGAGAGCCAAAGCGAGTCTATTGGGGTTTAATGTTGATCAAGGGGCAGCTCCACTATATAATTTCCCTAGTTAATGAAAGCTCTCTGTATTAATTTGCATGTAGTTTAGTTTAGTAGCCATTAGTTTAGTTTTATGTGTGTTTAGAAAAGTTTGCATTAAAAAGAATGAGGGTTCAAAAAGAATTGGTGGCTGCTCATTCATTATTGTTTAAGGGCAAGAGGAGGTTTGAATCTCTGACAGATCCAAGGGTTCCTTGTAGAGGAAGAAAGGAAACATTTCAAAGTTGCATTATATTCAAGCAAATATAGATTTTAGTAAAATAGATGTCCTTTTGCCTCTCGTATAGGATTGAGGCCATTGTTTTTTGTTGGAAAGGTCAAAAGAAGCTCTATAAATTTTATTTATATAGCTTCTTCGGATTCTGTATACTACTGTGACGAAATCGCTATGTAAAAAGGCGTGATTGCTGAAGGAACAAATCTGGATGCAAGAGAAGATTGCAGCAGAAGCATGAAAGAAGTTTGCAATAAAAGAGCAATCTCAAAAAGATGTGAAGACGCACACAGAAACAAAAGTCTGAAATATTCATTTGCAGCAAATAAAGCTCCCATCATAGAAAGAAGAATTTGAACACTTATGCACAATGCATCACTAAAGCTACACAATTTAGTGCTAAGTTTTTTAATATATAATTCGTGCTTTATAAAGTAATTTTACTTTTAGGGTTTAGCTTTGATTTTTTTATTAAAAAAAACTATAGGAAAAATCAAATATTTTTCTGTAAGTTTTCAAGAGAAAGTGAATTAATATCATTTCTTCTAAAAAGGAAGGCAGTTTCAAATAAAAATTAGCCACCATGTGTGAAATTACACTGTAAACCATCTGGTAAAAGGTTTTGTCTTTATTTCTTACAGTTTGTGAGAAACAATTTTTTTACATAAAAACTGAACTTAAAATATTTATTTCATACATGGGTGCATTGTCAGTCGTACCTAACACCCATAAAAGTGTTTTTTGCTTGAGAGGGGATCTTATGTAAGAAAAAAACATAATGTTGAAACCTTTGAAGAACCACATGTAGCAATCCATCGGGATTGATCCACAGAGGAAGCATAGTGAGGACCCAGTCCCACTACTAGTGATTTGTAAATGTTCGATGAAGAGCAAAGGAGCAGTAACTCAAATGTGGCCAATCCCACTTGAGGATGTAGTGTGGTCAGTTTCGCTACAAATGTTGATGTGGACAGTTGGGTATGACCCTGTTCATACACGTGTGTATAAACTAGAGTGAGAGTCCCAGTCCATTCTTGGCTGGTGTTGTACGACATGTTTGTTCACTTTCACAAATTGTTGATTAAGCGAGGTCGTTTCCTGCTGAGTAGATGTGGTGAGGCCATTCCCACTACGAATGTGTTTGTGAGTATGATGAACTGCAATGTATTCCAGTTCACCTGTGGTGAGGCCATTCCCACTACTTATGTGTTTGTAAGTATGATTAAGTGCGACATGTTTTAGTTCACATACAGGTTTGTTTCTCTCCCAGTGGTTTGAACTATATGTCATAAGGGGGGACGGTGGAAGGGGGGAGGGTGGGCAGGCGGAGGAGGGGGGATGTTGGGAAATCACTATAGGTTATCACATATAACTAGCATTATATTGTTAATTATATATTAGGTCCTATTTAGGAGGGTTGTCACTGTTTAGTCTATTCTAGGATTGTTGGTACACAGAATAGAATGCTAAGTAATAGGAGACCGGAGAGGTTGAGAGATAGTAGGGAAGTGATAGGGATACCATCCTAAATTATAGGATATGCAATTCCTATATAAATGTAATGATGTTTTTTAATCTTTTTTAGGGTATCACATATTAGTATTTCATGTGTTTTATAGTATTAGGACTTTGGCAAAAAACATCATCTCATAAGTTAGTTGTCATCTGATTTGCATAACTCAAGAAACCTTTGTTATATGCTTTCATCATCCTAGAATTCATTTTCAAGTTCTATCCATAGACTGGTAAAAAAAATCATACGAAGGCAACTAGCATGGAATCAAAGAAGGCTGAAGATGAAGATGGTAATGCAACTCTAAGAGAGGGTCACATTCTAAAGGAGGAGGATCACCACTCCATCAAACTTATTTAAGACCAAATGAGGGCAACAAAAGAGAGGTCCAAGCATCTCCATATGTTCAACCACTTGTAAGTCCAAGGAAGCAAGCAATACAGCTATAGGGCAGCCCAAGCAATCCGGGCAATCAAGAAATCTTGCATCACCCAAAAATACCTATCAGTGTTCACGCACATTTGGGCCCAATTGGCAGTATGAAGACGACCTACAAGGATTGTTAGCACTTCAGCAAGCCCCTAGAACAGGGAAAGGAGGGTTTCAGTCATTGAGACAGAGATCCCTATCTCATGATGAAACTGCCAGTTAACACATTTCTGCATTAACCGGCAATTATGAAATCACTGCTCTGCATTAAGCAGCAATTTTGCCCGTGGCAGTTAAAAGTTTCAAGTAACAGCCCAGAAAAATTCAAGTGTTCGTTTTGAACATTTTTCAAGATCAAAGAGGATCCAGGAGTCACTCCACGAGACAAAAAAGGCAAGCGAAGGATTCCAGGAAGGCAAGCTGGATTTAGAGGAGACTTGCTAGGTGAGTGTAGGTGCTTGGGTAGGAAGCACAGAGGAGCAAGGCTTCCTACCACCTTTATTTATCTTCCTTGAGGATATACAAAGACTATACACACCACAAACACGCTCACTCTTCTTTTTGGTTACATCACAAGAGGAAGAACCACACATAGCAGTCTCATATTGTGTATGGGTGGTTAATGGATGCAGGGGCAAGGCTGTCATTCACTTGACCCCCTATCCTTGACTACATCAGCTGGTAGCAAGTCTGGGATGAGTGAGAGTGTGTGGAAGTTTGTCCTTTATTAAGTAAGAATGGGTCGAGGACTAAAGTGCAATAAGTGTTGAGTGTTCTTCATCTTGTGGAGGTGGGTAGAGAACAAGTGTTGAAAGAGTGGTCTAGAGAGGTATATGACCTATGCAAGTTTGCAAACTAGAGATTGCAATGGTAGATTCAAATTGAGAGAGAAGCCTCCAAGAAGAGTTGGTAGAGATAGAGTAGTGGCTGCCAATATGGCAAGAAGATTATATGAGATTGTAGACATGTTAAGGCTTATGCAGACAAATAGAAGAAGGGGATTTGTCCCAAGGGATGATGTGAGTGATGTAGAAGATGAAGAATTGGGAGTAGAAGATGTGGGACAAGCATTTGAGTAGTTGGAAGAAGGAGAAGATAGGCTTGTTAGAGGTATCTCAAATATTGGATGTGGAACCAAGATGAAAGTTCCAAGCTTTTCAGGAACTCGTGTGAGGAGATGATTGATTGGTTCACTGAAATGGAAGAGTACTTTGAATTTGATTAAGTGGCTAACCAAAGGAACGTGAAAGTGGCTCAGACCAAGCTGAAAGTTCATGTAGCCCTATGGTGAAAAGAGGTCCAGACTAAAAGGAATAGAAAGGGTAAAGAAAAGATTACCCGTTGGAAAAGGATGGTTGCTAAACTAAAAGGCATATGTTTGCCTGCAGGTTATCAATTATTAGAGTAGTGCAGACTGCAGTGAATGTGCAGTGAACCCGAACATATTATGGGCTAGAGAGTGAAATACCGCAAGCCAATAAAAGCATCAATTGCCCTTACAAAATGAAATTAGTCACATTATTGGATGGTGTGATTTAATTTTCCATTTCTTTCTTTTTTCCATTGAACATCAAAGGGACATATGGTACATAAAGTACAAGCACATTTTTTTTTAAAGTATCAAACCAACCTCCCAAAGACTACCTCAAAGAACAATCTAAATGGAGAGTGCTCTCAAGCTTTGAGAAGACTCCCAACTTAGAACCATGTTGGCAAGATAGTATGCTGCCTTATTCGCTTCCCTGAAGCAATGCTTGAAGGAAATTTGAAGGAAGGAGAGTTGAGTAATAAATGCAAGACCAAGAAGGAAGTTGAGCTTCCAATTGGGAGTGTTAGTTTTCGTCATTGCATTGATTACCAAGGAGTCACCCTCAACCTCTAGTGAGACAACTTCGTGAGCTTTTGCCAGAAGCAGGCCTTCCACCAATGCATGGACTTCAGCCTCAATGTTGGTTAACTCTCTAAAGGGCCTTAGGATACAGTCAAAGCCTACAGTTCCAGAGTTAACCTTTGAGGCTTTGTCAAAGTTTAGCTTACACCAACTTCTTTTTTTTTTCTTTTTTTCTTATTTTTTTTTGGGGGGGTGGGGGAGAGGAGGGCAGTGTGCATTCAACCTTGGGGAAGGAGCAAGCTTCTTGTCGTAGACAGTGGGCAGGGAGATGAGGGGCCAATTGCGAAGTATGAAGAAGTCACTGGGCTTTGGTGAGAGGCCCCTGGAGTTGGACTAAGAGGATGCCCATTCCGATATAGCAACTTCCATTCAAAGGATGAGCCTGTCCCATGGGAGGGACTCGTTGCGAAAGATACTTCTATTCCGTTCCAGCCAAATAATCTACATTACTAAGGTGATGCAAGCTGCCCACAATGGCTAGAGGAATGAGGTGGATGGATAAAACCAACCCCAAATGAGATTAACAATGGAGGCGGGTAAAGCCCAGAAGAAAGAGAGCTTTTTGAGCAACCAAAACCACATTCTTCTAGCAATTGGGCAGTGAATAAGGATGTAGTCCATTGATTCTGAGTTAGCCTTGCAAAGGATACATTTGTTTGGGCCCTAGAAACTACACTTTTGAAAGTTGTCAAAGGTGATAATCTTGTTCTAGGCAGCCAGCCAAGCAACAGCTCTTGCTTTTGGGAGATTCCAATTCTAACAAGGCCAAATTTTGTGGTTGGGCCAATTGGGGTTCACACGCAGAGTAGCTTGATAGGGCAAAAGTCGATAACCAAGTTTAACCACATAGATGCCTATGGGGGAGCCATCCCAACACAAGGCATCAACTTTATTACATGGAGGGAGGGCCCTTGTTTGAAGGATGGAGGTAATCAAAGCTACTTGATCATTGGGATCGTTCAAGTCATTCCAACTTCTTTAGGATGTTAAGAAACCTTTGTTAGCTTCCGAAGGGTGGATGTAGTTGATGAGCAATAGGGCCCAAGCAACTAATGATAGCTCTTTAATTTCTGCCAAAGAAGTGTTTTTCAAAGGAGGAAAACCAGACCAGGAGTTGTTCCAAAAGTCAATGAGCTCGTCAACCCAATTATCCATGTGAGGTGCTCGAAGATAATGGGCTTGCAAGAGTAGAGGAAATTCCTAATATGGGAGCCTCTAGGCAGAACCTTCGTGGAGAAAATTCGTTCATGAGCAGGTGAGTCCAAGTATTTAGATCTAATAACTCTACTCCAAAGTTGGTTCGCATTATCGAAGAGGCGCCAAAGCAATTTTGCTCACCTACATGCTTTGGAAGATAAGCCTTCCATCTGATAAGAGGGATGTTTTTCTCCTCACTAGATCCCTACCATAAAAAGTTTTTGTTTTTTGGTTGATGAGAACAAGGGTACTTGCTGGGATGCTAAGAACGGACAATAGGTAGGTGGGGAGAGCTTGAAGGACTGACTTGAGAAGCTAAATACAACCTACAAAACTGAACCATCTGCCTTTCTAGGAGAGAAGTCTAAGATCCATTTTTCCTAAAAAGTCCTTCCAGAGGTGCTTTATGCCTACACCTAAGAAGAAAGGGATACCCGAGTATTTGCTAGGAACAGAGCCTATCTGGAAGCCAAGGATGGCTACCAAAATGCGTTGAAGGCAAGGAGACATGTTGAAAAATAAGATCTTTGACTTTTTAGAGTTGATGATTCGGCCAAAAACAACAAAATAAGTGTGAAGGATTTCTTTGAGGGATTTGGCCTCCTCTCTGCAGACTCGACCTAAAAGGACAATGTCATCAACAAACAAAAGGTGGATGCTAGAGGGGCCCCTTCTGCCAATTTGAGCCCATGGATATTGTTGGCAACAACCCCCGCTTGTAGGGTCCAACTAAGAGCTTAAGTCATGAGGATGAAAAGGTAGGGGAAGATGGGATTTCCTTGACGAAGGCCACGAGAGCTAGAGAAGAAGCTCGTTGAGCTGCCATTGACTAAGACTGAGAAGTGGGTTGAGGAAATATAGCTAAGAATCAATTCACACCAGTGGGGCGAGAAGCCAAACTTCTGGAAGATAGAGTGGAGGAACAACCAGTTGACTCTATCAAAGGCTTTGTTGATGTCCAACTTGGCTACCATACCTTTGAGTCTTGGAACTGAGATGGAATGAATTGCTTCATGTGCTAGGACCACCCCATCTAGAATTTGTTTCCCTTGCACAAACCCTCCTTGATCCTAGAAGATGAGAGCTAGCACGACAACAATAAATCTCTCGGCCAAAGCTTTGGTGAGCATTCTGTAGAGAGTGTTGCAGAGGAAGATTGGCCGAAAGTCAACCAAGGAGGAGATGGTGGATTTTGGGGGGATTAAGGCAATGTAGGTGCAATTGAGGTCTTTAAGATTTTTCTTTGACCTCCTAGCATCATTGATTACTGTTGTAACCTCTTGCCCAACAAGATCCTAGAAATACTGATAAAAGGCAACTGGGAAGCCGTTTGGGCCCACAACTTTGTCACCTACCATTGCAAAAATAATGGCTTTGATTTCTTCAAGTGAGAAGGGGGCTAGTAGGTGTTCATTTTGTAGCAAAGAGACAATAGGGGGAATATCCACCAAGAACTTGTCCATGGAGGCTTTGGGAATACTTTGATTTTGATCCAATTGATTTTGAAAGAAAGAGAGCTCCATTATGAGTATCTAAAGGGGTAACCAAAAAAGAGTTGTCAAGAGAGGAGATGTTGTTGATGTAATGTCCCCAAATAGGACGAATTAGCAAATAAGGGTTTTTCTCCAAATTCCTTTTAAATCTGATCTGAAAATTGGTAAACCCTAGTTTGCAAATTAAATTGACCAAATCCTTATTTAATGCAAGAAAACCTAGATGCCAAAAATGAGGGTTTCGTAGGGTATTTTCTACCAATAAAATAATCTGAAAATAAATAATAAATTTCAAATTGAGATCTCTCGGATAAATACCTTTTTCTTTCCTTCTGATGCCACAAAATGATGAAGGAAAAATCCACAATTTTTTTGCTACTGTTCAGAAGATAAAATATCTTTGAAACCCTTGCTAAAATCGTTGCCAACCTTAGAAAATTAGAAGAAAATACCAATGCCGAATTTTGGCCTATAAATTGCCAAGTTGACCTCCCTAGGTCAATCACCACACTCTTGGGAGCCCTAGAAAAATAGCAGAAAAATAGGGCTATTCCAGTGTTCCACAAGCAAGAAATTATTCTGAAAATTGTTAGAAAAATTAATAATAATTTCTGAAAATTATTTATTAATTTTTCGTCTTCAATATCCTTCACAATTGGTCCAAAATACCTCAAAAATGATTAGAAAAATATGGAATAATTGCAGATAATAATTTATAAATATTTTGACCATAAAAATGCCTTCAAACCCTAGCGTCCACTTTCCCAAGTGGTTCGCTCCACTTGCAAAATTGACAAAATAATTTTAGCAAGCCAAAAATGCGAACAAACACATAACCAAACCCTCAAAGCAATCACCAAACCCTCCCAGGGAGTTCACTCCACCTCTAGGGCACATAACAAGTTTTTCGTTGCAAAAGGTGGTGTCAGTAGACACCTTTGTAAGATTGATCAATCACCAAGTAGAGCAAATGTATTGAGCATGCATCCCAATAGCCTTCATGCAGGAAGAACAAGAATATCAAAATCAGCATATCCTCTTTGAAGCCTTCACAATGTATTTATAACTTTCCAAAGGGTTTGAACCCCTTTGGGAAGATAAATATCTTTCCTTATCTTCACTTTAGCTCCCATGCCAAAAATCTCCCTCTTGCATTTTCCATTTCTATCCAATCAAATACATTCAGTTTTTTTATGGTTCAAGACTGTGCTTTGGCTGTTCAAAAGAACTTTGTCTGCTTCAAACCAGCATGTCAGCTGTTGAAGAAAGAATCTTGGTATTTTATACCGCTAAGTGAAATGTTATACAGCATATCTACATGGCGTTTTGGCAATTTGACTGCGTTCTGAATGATATAGTTGCGTTATGGCTGCTTATATCTGTTTTAGGGCTGTGTAGCAAAATGTTTTGGCTGATTGCCTGCTGTTTCAGACCTGCTTGTTGGCCACTGGCTGTATTTGCTGAGTTTTGACTGCACATTCATCAACATTGACTTCATTTTGCAGTGTTTTGGCAGTTTGTCTGTCTTGGACCGTGTCATACCTTAGTTTGAGTGTATTTCTTTGTATTGGACTGCACTTTACTTGAATGTGGCTGCATTGCAAGAGCTGTGGACTGCGCCTTGGCAATTGTATTGACTGCTACATAGAGCTTTGACTTGGAATAAGACAATATACAATGCCCATACATGAAAATGCACCTTACACTCAAAATGGAGCCACATGGGAAGCTGAGAAGATGGTCTTTATAAGATAAGTTTAATTACCTTTCAACTTTTATGTCTTTTATTTCATATAAAAGCATATTTTTTGAATAGAGGATATTCGCATAAGGGAATAGTTAATATATTTTTCTTTTTGCAAACAAAAAATTAATTTTATTTTCAAAATCAAGCAAATTTTGAAAAACAATCAAATTGTGCAAACAAAAACAAAATCACTACTCAGTATCAATAGTGCCTCTAATTCACATTTACGAGCAATGTCGTCGCGATCGAACTACTGCACTTATAGCCTAATATAGCTGCACCAACGGTGTTTGTGGCATCATTATTATAAATCACCGGGAAAAAATAAGTAATTCTTTTATTTCCCAACCCCTTCATTAACCATTTGCGACTACCACTACACGTAAATCCTAAAAGAGAAAATACTCCAAGTATATAGGGTTATTACGTCCACGTACAAAGATTTATCACTAAGCGGGTGTCATGAATAGAGTGAATCATTTTCACGTACTATGTAGATACCACGTACCATTCTGCTCTCATGTGTTTTAATGTCTCTTTCACATATCCTTGAGTATATAGAAATCATGAACTTTTTCCACGTACCGACGGGTATATGAAAAAGGCGAGTATATAGAGAGGTTTGGTATATTAGTCGAGTGATATATAGAAAAGGGAACCTTTTTGGAGTGATAAAAAACCATTCCATCTCCCTATACAGAAAATATGCATTCAATCAAGGCTATTGTTGGCACAACACTAACCGGAAAATATACCTAATTAGAATGGCCAAGACAGATGGAGAATACACTCATCTTTAATGACTTACGGTTTGACATTTGTGACGGGGATGAACAATTTGTTGAACCTAAAGAAGCAAAGGAGATACCATCCTAAAAGCAGAAGAATCCAAAAGTATTGGCCTTAATACCAAAGTTTTTGGTCACATAAAAGGGTGTAACACTCTTTGGGAAGCATTTCAAAAATCGAAAGACATGTATGATTCTCACTCAGAATTGGAATTCATACAATTATAGTTTAAAACTTGAAACTATTCAATCTTAATTTGAAATTTGGAGATATCATGAGTTTGGCTTCAAAAATCCATGCAAACAAACATGACGTTGATGTTGTCAGTGTAAAAATTAATGTGTATATGACTGTCTTCATAAAGGTTCTTCTCTCTACATACTCAACCTAGTTGGAGTCTTTGCAAGCAAGCAATTTGTTGAAAACTCTCACCTTTGATCAATTGGTTGAGAAGATGGCTGAAAGAGAAAAGGTCTTTAGAAGAAAACAGAGTCTACAGATGAAGCATTTGTTATGCTAATCACAAGGAAAATTCTTCCAATAATGCAAGAAATGATAGAGGCAAATGGAAAAACAACGGTGCAAAGCAGCAAATCTAGCAAAAAGAATATTCAATATCAAGAAAAGCAAAATGACAAACAACATTCATTTTGAAACATTGTGAAAGGAAAGGGAGTCATAAGACCCATGAATGCAAAACATCATAGGATAAAATTAAAGCCTACAGAAAACAAAAAACAAAAAAGGAGAAGAAGAAAAACTCAAAACCAAATTCAACGCAGTTTTCTAGTGAATGTGTACTTTCCATCTCTAACGAATCAAATAATGTCTCAGGGCATCCAACCTGAGATAATGCTTAGGTTCTAGACATTTGTGACACAACATATGACTTTTCGAAGGGTGTTCTTTGAGAAATTTTATGAAGAAAGTTGTGGTCCAATATATTTGGCAAATAAAACAAGTCTACGACCTCAAGGCAAAGGTTCAATTTGACTCAAGTCACAAAGGCTTCCAAACTTCATTCTCCAAAATGTACTATACCTTCCTTAGTTAAAAAGAAACTCATTGTCTCTTGTGCTTATTTGACAATAAGGCCACTCCATTCTGCTAGATGACGGAGAGATGGTCACAAGAAAATGTGATAACACAATTGTTCTGACTGGATATGAGGAATGCAAATTGCTAAAACTTATGGGTGAGCACTCAGTGCCAAAAAAATTGCTCATCTCGCTAAAGAAGGAATACCAGCAAGTCTTCTATGAGATGTCAGCTTTGGGCACACACACTATGACAACATTCGAACAATGCAAAAAACTGGTGTTGTAGGCTTGTCGACTCTGCCCAAAACATTGAAAAGTGTGAAGCCTGCATATTGGCCAAACACAAAAGGGAACGGTTTCAAAAATCACAATGAAAAGCTAACAAAAAATTACAGTCGATTCACTTTGATCTATGTTCTCTGCCAATTCTTTCCGTTGGTGGTCACAAGTGTTTGATGTTGTTCATTGACCACTACGACAAAATGACTTGGATATACTTTTTGAAGAAAAAATCGGAAGCCTTCGAAACTTTTCAAAAGTTTCGAACAATGGTTGAAAATTAAGCCCAATCCTATATTGGGACACTCGGGGCTGACAATGGTGGTGAATTCACGTCAAAAGTGTTTGTAATTTAACTCAAGCAAAATGGAATCAAGCATCATCTCACAATCCCTTACACTCCTCAATAGAATGTAGTTGAGCAGATGAACAGAACTATGATGAACATGGTTTGAGCAATGTTGTACTTTAAAGGGGTAAATTTACATTTCTAGGCAGAAGCAACTCAACAACAATATATCTCTGCAATAGGTCACCATCAACAACCCTACAAATGAAGACTCCATATGAAGTCGGGTGTCATCATCTCCCTTCAACACGACATCTTCGGATTTTTGGATCCACATGCTACGCAATGATTCCCAAGGAGAAAAAGAACAAACTAGAACACAGGAGTTGTAAATGCATGCTTTTAGGATACTCGGAGTCCTCAAAAACATACATGTTATTTGATGAGAACAACAAGAAATTTCTCATCACAAGAGATATCATCTTTTGTGAAATTGCAAAGGACACATCAAGCATCAGTCGATAATTGAATCAATTTGAGAAATATGCCGAATTTGATGTTTTCGAGGAGGTTGATATGGAGGTTCCACACAGTAAAGGGGGAACCTGTAATTGGGAAACAACTGAATCTCTATCGACTCGTGTAATTGAAAATGACACTCCCCTTGTAGAAGAAAGTGAAACTTCATCAAAAGATGGTCTCATGTCAGAAAATAAAGGAGTTTCAAATCAAGAAAATGAGGCATCGGTGATTCCGCAAGCTACTCAGAAAAAGATACTAAAATAGCCAAGCAAACATTGAAAGATGTCAAATCTGATGAGGTTGAAAAAACAAGCACTAGAAGTGCACATACAGCTGCACAACAATCAGACAAGTTCCTAGATGAAACTCAATATAAGATAGAAAAGCTTACCTTGGAAGACGCTCCGAAAGAAAAAGTCAATGTTATTTTTGGCTCTGAACCCACTTCCTTCAAACAAGTTGAAAAGCTTGATACATGGAGAACAACAATGAAAAGTGAGTGTGATGCATTGATCAAAAATAGAACTTAGAAATTGGTTAATCCTCCAATCGGTTGTAAACCTATTGGTTGCAAGTGGGTCTTTCGAAACAAGTACAAAGCATATGACTCACTTGACAAACACAAAGCAAGGCTTGTCGCAAAGGGATTTGCTCAAAAAGAAAGAACAAACTACAATGAAACATTTGCACCAACAACAAAATGGACTATCATTTAAACTATGTTGGCTTTGGCAACTCACAATAGATGGAAAGTTCACCCAATGGATATAAAAACTGCATTTCTGATTGGTGATCTCAAAGAAACAATGTATATGACTCAACCCAAAAGTTTCGCAGTAAACAACCAAGAGTACAAAGTGTGCAAGCTAGAAAAATCGTTGTAAGGTTTGAAATAAGCCCTAAAAGCATGGTACGACAAACTCACTAAGCACCTCTTGGACATGAATTTCAAACGTTTTGGGTATTGAAGTGATTCAAAAATGACAGATCTAAGTTATCTTCATTATTATTTGGGTGTTGAAGTAATTTAAAAATCAAAGTATATCTTCATCACTCAACAAGAATATATTGATGAAATTCTAAGCAAATTAGGAATGACAAATTGTAAGCTTCTTAGTATGTCCATGGAACAAAATCTGAAATTGATAGCAGAAGATACCACAGATTTAGTAGATGTTACTAAATACAAATAGCTCATTGGAATTCTAATCTAGGTGACCACAACTAGACCAAATATTTATTTCGTTGTTGGTGTTCTTTCTCAATTCATGCAACAACCCAAAAAAAGTCACTAGGTAGCAGCAAAAAGAGTCATTCGATATCGAAAAGGAACACATAATTTTAGGCTCAAATACTTCAAGGCATGAGACTTCAAACTGATCAGATGTTCAAATTCCGACTCTGCTAGTGATTTTGAAGATGGAAAATCTACTTCAGATTTTCTAATGAATTTGGGAACAGTGGTTGTCAGTTGGAAGTCAAAAAAGCAATCAGTGCTTGCAATTTCTTCAACAGAATTAGAATACATGGCAATTTTATAGGCAACCAGAGAAATTTTTTGGCACAAAAGGGTTCTTTTATATTTGCAAGAGCAATAGGTTTTGTCAACACCTCTCATGGTTGACAACACATCTGCCATTCGAATATCAAAGAATCTAGTCTTTCACGACCGAACTAAGCACATCAACACCAAATTTCATTTGATTTGGCATTATGTGGAAGATGTCAATGTAAAATTGCTACATTATCCTACTATGAAGCAACCAACAGACATCTTGACAAAAGCACTTGTAAGAGAAAATTTTGTAAAGTTTAAAGGCATGTTTGATCTCACAATAACCCCTACAAATTAATGGGGGATGTAGTATTATTAAACATAATATTGATAGTCTTAAGAGTAATTGTAGGGGAGCTTTTGTCTCGTAGTGGTAGATGGCTAGTCTATGTAGGACACTAAATAATCTTCTTGGAAGATTAAGTGAATAATCATATGTTTGGCTATAAATAATGTAATCCCTCTTCATTCAATTAATGCAATAGCTTTGATTTGCACTAAGTTCTCGTTTTATTTGTCATCCATAATTCCTAAGCTGACATGAATCCTTGTGGCAAAGGACAGCCTTTTCACCATGTTTTGACCAGTCCTATGAGGGATTGATCTCTTAGCCATATTTGTTTAAATTTAAAAGGGCATCTGAGGGAGCTTGGTTCGAGGAGATATCCACCCAGATGAGAAAATGGTCAAACCCTAAGACTTTCAGAATGCGGGATTTTGAGATCCATTGGGATTCCATCCAAGATTCAATGGCAAGAAATCTGTCAATGTGTTCTACAATGTTGTAGAAGCTATCCCTTCGATTGGTCCAAGAGAATTTACCTTCTCTTGAAAGAAGATCTATAAGGTTGCAGTGGGAGACAAACTCCGCGAAGTTTTTTTGAGATTGGGTGATCTTTTGGCTTCCTCCTCTTTTTTTAGTCACTAACAAGACTACATTGAAATCCCCACCAAGAATGGTTTTTATATGAGCATTTAGTTCTAGGAATGCACATAGTTTGGCCCAAGTGCGTTTATTAAGCCCAATCAACTTAGGGCCATCGACGTTAATCATGCGACCTAGGCATCCTCCCAAAACAGCAAACATCACAGCAAATCCAATTTTTGTTTGAAAGTCACCAAGAAGTAATTGCCCGCTCTAAAATCCCAAAGTATACCTAGGCCCTCAAAAACTCCCTTTGCATCAACAACCAAAGCCTCCCAGGAGTGCCAACATTTTTTAATGAAGAATCGAAAGCAGACATTTTCGTGTCTTGAAGAAAAACAAAATCTGATCTAGGAAGCTGAAGCTAACACTTTACCAGCTTCTAGTTTTTAAAGGCATTTAAGTCTCTAACATTCTAGGTGAGGCAATTCATTTAAACAATGGAGGGCTCTTCACCCTCCAACATAGAAAATAGGATTTTATGGTTTTTGGGCCTTGCTACAAGAAAACTCTTGGTGTAATTTGTAACGAACCAAGTCAGTTTTTCTGCCTCTAATGCCCTACAGATGTTCAAAGAAGAATACAGATAGGGGTTTATGAGATACCCAAAGGCATGGGAGTCGGAGAAGGGGAAGTAAAAGTGGACTCATTCTTAGAATCAGAGGCTTCATAGTCACAAAGGGCGAGTGCTTTAGAGGAAAGAGGGAAAGAGGAAGGGCGCAACACCAGACTAGGGGCAAGAGGAAGAGGGGGGAGGGAAAGAGGAGAGGGGTGACATGATGGGATTAGAGGGAGGAGAATGAGGAAGGGAAGGCTGGGAGGATGGGGGAGAGGCAAGTGAGGGGGAAGAGTTTTGAATGCCAAAGGCAAGAAGGGGGTCAGAGTGGAGGGGTTGAGGCGAGGACTTGAGGCGGGTGGGGGACTTGGAGGAGGACAATTGGGGTGGGCTCCAAAAGGGGATGAAGCAAAAGAGAGTGGCCACTTCCAATGGCCAAGGGAGGAACAGAGGTGAACAAACAAGGCTAGAACCGATTTTCTTGATAATGTCATCCTTTTGGTAAACAAGAGAAAGCCCATCTCGATGAATGCAAATAGGTGTGGGGAAATTGGCAGGGCAAAGCGAGTCGAAAGAAAGCACCCAAGAGCGAATGAAGAGAGCAAAATTTTGAAGGCGCCATGGGCTACCAAAGGTAACTGCCTAGTACATTACTCCAAAGAGGGGGGGGGGGGGGGGGGGGGGAAGCAGAGGCCAACAAAGTGGCTAATGAGGGAGGAGGATTCAAGAAGATGCTGATCAAATTGAAGGATGTTGTCGTCCAGATCTAGGTCAAGATAATCTGAGTGGCATTGAGAAGCAAAGACAGAAATAGACTTGATAGAAGGAAAAGGAGACTTACCCGTCTGCGAATGGAGATGAGAGGCTGAGAGATTGGGTCAGACTTTCTCAGAGTGCAAACCAATGACAGTCCTGATTGATGCAGAAGGAAATTTGGGTGGAGCCTTGAAGCACTCAGTGTGAGAAGGTCCAAGGCCCAATATAGAGGGGTGGATGTCATTTGAGAGCCCTAAATGGAGACTGAAGCAAAAAATGCTTGGACAAAGAAAAAGAAGCAGTGTGACTAGATCGGCGCTTGTGAATGGGGGACCAGTTGCGAACCTTAGACAGGCCCTTGTTTCGAGGGGATGCCCATGAGAAGGCTCTCGGAGTGTGTGCAAGGTTGACTCGAGAGAGCAACCTGCCATGTAAACCTGGGAAATGATCATCACCTGGAGTGTGTGAAAGGATATGAAGAAGAATGGATCTGCCCAGAAAACAGGTCCAAGCCCTACGGCGGCAGAGTTAGCCGTCACTTTTCTAACATCCCCATGAGTAAGTTTTTTAATATATGTAGTATTAAATTTTATACCTAAATTACTATTTATTAATTTCAAGGTATGTTTTTATGGTAGAAATAGTAATTTCAAGCTACGTTTTTATGATAGTAATGATACATTATGGCAAATTGTATATAGAAATAAATGTGATTTATGTATATACACATACATTTCTTATCCGCAACCTTTTCAATCCTCGTTTTCTGTTGCGGGTGCCGTCATTTTTCTTGATTCTGGTAACATAGACGTGTTGCTATTTGTATCAGGGAAGAAGTTACTTTGAGAATCAATATTGTCGATTTCCTCAAATCTTCTGCTCTTGTATTTTGTACATGGATCGATGCTCCTTGTTTCAGTAATTTTGTTTATATTTTAATGTTTAGGTTCATTGTTGCTGCTACAAAGTTCTTAGATGATAATTGCAGTCCATCCTAGAAAATACCTCGAATTTTAAGAACAATCATGTATTGAAACACCATAAGTTTTTAAAAAGAAAAAAAAAACACAGTCAAAGGCGATCAGACAGCTTGCCTCGTGGTCGCTTGTAATGGTGAAACGGTCCCGTACAACGAAGGTCCCGCAGAAGAGGAGAATGCATAGAGAGGCTAGGAGTTGGGGCTTCTTGAAGTAGTACGAAACCCTAGTATGTGGCCATGTTGACGAAGAAGAAGAAGATGATCTGGCACGACCCATTGATTCCTCTATGATTTGCATTGTAACTGCTCTATTCTCTTCTATGTTATTTGCTCTGTTTATACCAATCCAGATAGAGGCCTAATGTCTTGGTCAATAAAAAATTTGGTCTTTGCTTGACTGGTGACTGGGCTTTTGCCAGTAATAAAGGACAAAAGCCATTAACATCTGCTTTTTCCTTTAAATTAAGATTGTTTGTCTTCATGCATTTGTGGTCTTCAACGGTACTTCTTTCATCGATGGCCATGACTGGTTCTTCTTTCATCAATGGCCATGACCGTTTCTTCTGTCATCAAGGGCCATGCCGACGGGTTTTATCCAAGAATGGCCATGGGAGTAAGATGAAGTAAAGAGCGCAAAAGTCTTGTGAAAAGGCACAAAAGGGTGTGGAAGGTGCATTTTTAAGTAAAGTATGAATAAAATATGGCAAATGAATGAACAATAAAATATTTTAAGAATGTCCATGAGATTAAGGGTTGCAATAAAGTTGATATGCATAAACACAATTATTCGATATAAAGGTTGTTTTATTAATTTTATAAAAAAATTAATATTTTTTTGATGTTGAATTTTTTATTGTGAATTTTGATCAAAAAAGATCTTATTTTGTCTATTCTCGCCACCTCAAACAAGTTAGTCAGGGTGTCTATCTTTAAGTTGTCATTGTATTGTTTTGTCTATCTTCACCACCTCAAACAAGTGAGTTCGGTTGTCTATCTTTAAGTTCTCATTGTATTTGATACGAATATCACTATAGGTTATGCACTCTATGATATAGTATCATTTTGTCTCCACTGCCCCCTTATCACAAAATAGGTATGTTTTTTTTTTCCCACTTCTCTTTAAGCATAGTTCATTTGTCAGTTTCACACTTAAGATTATGTAGTCCTTAACTAAGCCATCAACATTTTTGCCTTCCACTTGATTTATGCTCTTATGTATGTTTTCTTGTCATGGTCCCAAGTGGGATTAAACTCTTTCATATAGTATGTTTTTTTCCATTCTGGTTGTTTTGTCCACATGGTCGCCCTGAATTTCTCTCACATACTTTTATATTTCTTTATTAGTGTTTGGACACTCTTGCAAGTTGATGCCCCATTTACTCGTCCACTTGTTTTGTTTCATCGATGTATATTTTTTTCGTATTAGCTCTTCGCCTATCACCATTATGGGCCATCAATGAGTCTCCATGCTTTGTGTCTTTTTAAAATAACTTAACATTTGAGTCATTGTCAATACCTCTAAGAAAAAATTACATGTTTCAGCAAATAGAATCTCATAAAGAATTGAAGATTTGACTTTGAGAATGCTTGTGATTAGATTTTTTGGATTCTCTTAATTTATCACTATTTTAGGTCAGACGCATTGTTGCCCCAAACTTTAAATCCGTATAGAACCACTAGTATGACAAATATGCTGAATAAGTTCTCTAAGTTTTCCAATCCTGTTATTTTGAATTCATGTGCTTGTTTTGTAGCGAGCATAAGGCCTTCCACCCCCTTATATTTTTTTTCCCTACAGGGCTCCCAAAGCTTGTTGTGAAAGTTAAGCTCAATATACTTGTAATTTTCCACTACTTCCAATGGGGTTCCTTTGAAAATGAAGTTAATTTATCTCTTTTTTCTCCGTAGTGAAAATATTATGACTTGGTTTTATTGGTAGTCACTTGCATTCCCACCTCTTAGCAAAAGAGCTCTAGAGCCCTCAAGTGTTCTCTCAAAATATGTGTTGTTTTTGCAATTAAAATAAGATAATTTGCATATAAAAGTAACTTTACCACATAGTTAATTGGGTCAATGCCCCCTACACCAACTTTTTTATATCCACTCCTCTAACTTATCAATTTATGGCCCAAACAAATTAGGGGATAAAAGACTTCCTTGTTTGACACCAATGTCCCTTCCAAAGCATTTTGATATTCCTTCATGTATTTTGATTTTGGCCCTGACTTGTTAATAAAGTCGATGCATTGCAATGCTATACTCATCTAGAACTCCAAGCACCTCCATCTTGCTCCAAAGCTTGCCCCTAGGAACCATGTCAAATACTTTTTTTAAGTCAAGAAAGTAACAAAAAACTCCTTGATGGGTATCCCATATTTTTTTGATCAAGTGCCTAAAAGTGACGCGAAAGTCGATAGTAGAATGTTTCGGCCTAAACTTTGCTTGCATTTTTACTTTTTTTCCCCCTTTTTTGCTGCCCAACTACTGATTCTACACTCTACTATGCTACCAAATAACTTTCTAAGAAGGAGATTGACCATGATAATGAGATAGTTAAATGGATTTTATTTTATAAAAAAGGATAATGACACTATTAATCCAATATATCAAGAAGCCTTCCTAATTGATACTATTGAATATGTTTTTAATGTGTAACTTGTGAGGGATTTTATTGTACAAAAGAATCTTTACATATGACCATGAGACTCTATTATTTATGGGACCATAATACCTTAACCCTTGGAAAGGTTGAAAAGGTCAACTTTTTAAATATAGTTTTGTGAGATTTTTTTGACCATGTTTTCAAGATAACTTCTATAAATAGTTATTATTTTAATGATATTTTTCTAATATATTTTTGTTCATACCGTGGTGAGATTATTGAATTTCCTGAACTAAATAATTTGTTGTTTTACGAATCACGAATTGGTATTTTAAGAAAGTTAAAGTTAATTTATGAAAAAACATTAAAATAACATTTTTAATATGTAAACACTTTATTTCGCTACCATTTTAAAGCATTTATGAGTTTTACATTGTTTGGCATTTAGTTTCATTGCGCTCGGCTAAAAAAAATGCGAGAAAATTTTGGAGGTTGGAAAAAATCTAGTAGATATTTGAGAAGTCCAATCACCACTTAAAGTTGGAGACACTTGCATGCTTTAAAGCGCTTAATGTCAAACAAGTGTCATGAAGCGAATTTATAACAAATTTATGAGTAATTATGAGATACAATGATACCGAGATAGATTTAACCCTATTTCAAGCCAACAATCTTCTAAATGTAGGTGCAAGTATTAGTGTAAACTAAAGTCATCCTATTCAACGTAAAAGCAAGGATCACAAGTGAGATCCTTTTAATGTGACTGCCAAACACCAAATCATTGTCTTAGCTAAATAAAGGTGAAAGATCAGTTTCAGAATGTTATCATTTCTTTCAAATGAAGGCTCTATCTTGAGCCACTAATTTTTGTTAACAATTCCTTATCCTGGGTATTATAATGATTTTTTTGTCTATTGTTATTGGCCAGAGCAAGCAGGGAAAATAAAAAAATATTGTTTTGTCGCTTGTTGTTATATTCGATAAGTGGTAAAATGGTAGTTATTGTGTCTTTTGTCTCTGCAAGCTCTGAGTAACGACATGGTGTAGGTTCAACATTGACCATATATATATATATATATATATATATATATATATATATATATATATATATATATATATATATATATATATCAAAAAATTACAATTCCAAATAGTCACATCATTGTTATAGGGGATGAAGATACATGGCTTGCACTTATTACAAAATGATTCACAGTTTGAAGCATGCTAAGTGTTTTGATTGGTCATTTTCGATTGTCAATGATGGACGAAAGCATCATGAAAGTTGATTTAATCGTAACAAGTCTCCATGTTTACTATCCAATACAAATTAGTATTATAATACAATTGATGTCAGACAAAAAATTAAAGTCTTCACCTTATACCTCTAATTTGTTAATGATATGAATATATAAACACAAACAAATTGCTTTAAGATTAAAAACATACATAAATACCATACTCTAAAGCCCAAAAATAAAAATCAAAGCCAAATAATATATTATATTAAAAAAATTCCCTACAAAAAATACTCTAAAATTCATTGTATTTTCTAAATATTAAATTATTTTTATTATTAAAATAATTTACACTCCATTCTTTAAGATAAACAAAAACATTTTTCTTAAAAAAAATTCCCACCACTTTTATCTTTAAAATTTTTTTGGAAGCAAGAAAATTTAAAATCATTACTTTGAAAAAGGCATGCTACCATATATTAGACAAGCTCTATCCCATCAAACTCATACATTGTCTAAAGTCCATGGCAATCCAAAAACGTCTATTATATTATAAATTATAAAAGGAGTGACACCGCCCAAGAAATTGCTGCTGGCCGACCAAATGATGGTTAAGACCCGGAGGGATACTTATGCCAAGAAAATATATGAATTTATCCATAATTAATCATAACAAATAAATATGGATAGTTTATTGAGTTTGTTTTGATTTATTTCACCAAAACCATGTTAGGGTATGTTTCCAAGAGGCAACTTCACCCATGTTGCCCAAGAGATAATTTGGAGCCCATCATCGGATTAGAACACCCTAAGTGTAAGTCTCTAATTCTTACATCCACTCTTTGAGCTGCATACATATCGACTTATGCACCCTTGCATAAGTGGAATCAGAGCTAGTTGTAGTTCACCAAAAAAACCCAAAGAGTAACTATAAACTTGTCCAATTTTGGTATTGGATATAAAATCCTCATTTGGCTTGTGGCTTGTTGTTTATATTAGAATATAACCTTATTTGATTTACACATTTAAATATTGTTCATGTTGTCACAATATAATGCCACTGCTAAGTGCCACGGAATCACAAAGTTCTCAGGGTCATGCCATAATATATGCATAAATAGATTAGTCGTAAATCACATTATAACAATATAGTGTATCTATGTGGCCAACAAGCCATGGAAAGGATTACCATACTTAATTATATAAGGTCGAGCCATTTTATAACAAGCCACTATTAGTTACCACATATCATATTATATATTTAATCTATACAGGGATCACCTTATAACTTCTATATACTAACAAAGTGTAGTATGGTCGCAATACCCACATGGCCACGAGTCCACATAGTCTACAACTATTAACAAAGTTCATAGAGTCCACATATTGCCACGGGTTCCATGGAGTCTCACCACACTATATTTATATTAATGGAGTGGTTACATAGTGCAAGAGAAATCATATGTATAATATATCCAAAATATCTACATGGCCATATAGTTACACTATTTCATATGTATATGCATATTTATATGTATGTATAAGATTAAATATTGCAAGAGGAATCATATGTATAATATATCCACACTATCTACATGGCCACAAAGTTACATTTTATTTTATATGTATATGTATATGTATGTACACACACACGCACACACATGTTATACACATATATATGTGTGTATTATACACACACACATGTTATACACTTATGCATATATATGTATGTACGTATGTATGTATATGTCTATCTATATGCATATATACACACACATAGTATATCCATATACACAAATATATAACATATATATGTTATACAATAACACACACGTATGTGTAACACATGTATATATGTGTGTATAATATATATATGTATATATTCATATAACACACACACACACACACACACACATATATATATATATATATATTATACACATATACATATGTGTGTGTGTGTGTGTATAATATATGTATGTATTTATAGTTGTCTAAAGACACAAAAGCACAATAAAATGAAATACATATACTATACTGCATCCACACACCAAAATAAATCTTGTTCATGACCTTTACGAGAGAGGTTGAGTGTGTGACACTGGGATTGGTGACAAGCATCACCATCATGGGCTTTGTGCACAGCCCAAGCTGAAAGTTAAAGTATTAAACCTTATTGGTATTAATAGTGGTCATAGAGTCATAGACTCACACAATTCACAAATTAATAATGTCTAATTTTATAATATCCCATATTAATTTCATTATAATGATCAATCCACTTTATACTTTTGCGCCTTAAGTATGCGTAGAGTTTCCATAACATCCACGTGGCTAAAAGATTATTAAATACGACCACAATACCCTTAAATATATGACAACCTTCATAATGTTCATGTAACCCTTGCTTAAATTAAAGCTAACACTGCCATTGCAACTTAAACCATAGGCTATTAAATTGCTTTAATATTACAACACGCCTACATGCTATATGCAAGTGAAATTTCTTGAAACCTTCACAGGGTAAATTTGAGTGTCAGGCATTGAGATGGTAACCTATGTCATGATCACAATGTCAAAGTACATTCATGGGCACATAAACTTTGTAGAGTTTTAGGGTCACAAAATGGTCATGAAGGCGAGTATTCACTATGTCACTTTGTGCAATAGGATGGTGCCAAGTGGCACGATCATGTGTTCCTAGGCCACTAAGTTTATTTTTTAGTCTTCCAAATAGTTAGGAGAAAAATAAGAGCAGTGTATTGCACAGTTGATTTCCATCAATCACTCACATTCAAGCTCGTGTAAATCTATAATTCCACCTAAGATGGCCATTTCTTTAACATAATGATGGCGATGCAAGTTCATAAAGAAGTTCAATGACATAGAGATCATGCCTTGGCCGAATGGGGTGAGCAATTGAGTCTAACTTAAGGTTATAAGGAAGCATTCCAATAGAGATCATTCATGGCCAATAAAGTATGTGACAATGGAAATTTCATCACAATTGTATATGGCCTTGGCTTAGACTACTAAGTGACTTTGGCTTCATATAACATAGTTATAATGATGTGCGATCGTAGAATAAACACCTCAATGTAATGGTCTCAAAGGTTCTACCTATGGATTTTGAATACAAACCATAAGAGTGCAAGTAATTGAGAAGAAGGGAAAGGAAAAATTGTGATCCATTTGGGTCTGTAGATACCTAAATTTGGTCACACATACTTGACAATGTTAATTCTTGACATATCTTAACCACTTGACTCATGACTAAATACACAACTTTTATTTGCTATTCCTATATCCATTTATCTATATGTGGGTTTGACCCCTTAGTTTGTTTTCACTACTCCACATAATTTCCAAGTCAATGCTTAAACTATCTTATATCCTCTCTTAGATTGTTCCAAACTCAAGATAGTTGTTCATGATTTTTTGGGATAAGTTTGCAATAAGCAAATAGGTCTACTACTATGAACCTATCTAGCTAGTGTGGCCTCATCCTTATGCCATTTAATGACTAGTTTCCAAATTATAAATATTCATTTGGGTCTTCACGCACATTTTGTAAGGTTGGCTAAAGGAAATTGCTCAAACGTTTCACTATAAAAGCAAATCAAAATCTCATTTCAAAGGGACTGGATCTCTATCTAGCACCTACCTTTTACATTAGTGCACATTGATTAATTTTTTCCTATTATTTCCACAATCAAGATCAATCACTAGGAGCAATCTGAAATCAAATTTGAAGCATTTCAAATTAAGTCAAGAGCTAACATTTTCAAGTATTAAGGTCAAATTTCTAGATGCATACATATAATCAAGGAGCATAATTACACAATCACTCTAGGCAGGAGAACTATGTGTGGCTTGACTCCCTCCTCTGAATATATATATAGGTATTTAGTGGTCAAACATCAAAGCGGATGATTGGGGTCAACTCAAACCATTACACTTCCCCTTTCTTTTTATACGTTTCAAACTCTTAAAATTACCCTTATAGTTTCTAAGGCAAAGAGAAAGGAAACAAAAATTTCAGCACAATAGTATCAAAATTGCAAAATCTCATCCCTCTCAGTAAACATAGGTGTAGGTAGTGGTACAATCATAGATTTATTATAGTCAATGCAAACAAGTCAACAATCAACAGATATGATCGACCTATGTTATTGTCCAGGGAGCATAGACATATCCAGAAATATCTTCAAATTTTGTTCATGATTTTGAGTTATCACAGCCCTGTCTTTTTCTAATTTTCATTGTCATAAATTAAATATAGTCAACCATTAATCATAAAATCCAAGTATCATTATTTGGTTTTACTTACTATTTTTAGCATATACTAGTCAATTAAAATCTCAATTTCAGCCAATTCTTCTTTATATTTAGATTTATGTTTAAATTTCATATATTAAAATATGAATAGATCCATCAGGTTTTATACCTATTTTCACAGTGTTCATTTTTAAAATAAAAAATAGGGTAGTAAAACATATTACTGAACCCGTACATTTTCAAGCATTTATTTTTTTGACTTGTGTCCCAGGGTTTCATTTTTTTCTTGAAATTCTTTATACAAAAATATTTACTTTTGCTTTAGTTTTCAATTTTTCTTTTCTTTGTTTTATTACTTGTTAGAACTGTGTTTTGATAGTTGTAAAATTCATAAGAGTTGTCGTCATAGGTAAAGCGGTCTTCAATTTTCCCTGAGTTGTGGTGTGAAGGGAACTACTCCAATAATCAAGCTATTAGACAACACTATATATAGACTCGTACATCATAATATATTTGAAACACTAAGGGTTTTTTATTTTCAGCAATAAGAAGTTTATAGGCTATTTATTATTTTAGTGCACTGGGAAGGGGTTATGATGAAGTTAATCTCAATGTACACTAAAGAAGGGATAGTGCAACTACAGGATGGTGAAATACTCCATAGTTAATGTCCTTTGGTCCTTGTTCACTATTTATGAGTATGATCAATATATCTAAGAGCCTACAAGTCAAACACATCTTATCTAGTTACACCCCTAATCCATTTACAAATTCAAAGTTTTAAAATCAAATAATAGCTATAATGAATGAATTTTGCTTCTATCTTTTGATCCATATACTAATCAAACCCAAATATCATAAAAAGGCTAAAATGAACAATGTACAATTTTAGGCTTTCCTCAATTAAAATTATTGAAATATCCAATATGAGTAACTGTTGACACTTGGATTTGCACCCTTGAGGAGATGCTCAGCTCTCCTCATCCAAGTGGCAAAATAGAGTCATCTCTCTTACTGTGGGTGGTAATTTCGTTGAGATTAATCTCTAGATCAAGGGCTAGCTCCCCTTGATGCAACTTTAAAGATCTCCTAACTTAACAATTGGATATGAAAAGGGATTAAGAAAAATGACTGAGAAACTAAACGATGATGCACCAATGTATAATGTCCTCTCAATTGACTGAAACTACTACTTAAAGACAAACAAGGTGTTTCTCACACAAGACCCACAACTCAGGATTCATCACTACATCAATGTTTTATCTACTAGATTCAATAAGGTTTATGATTCTTAGAAAGGGAATGAATGATTTTAAAGAGGGATACAATCATAGACCACTTCTAGGATATCTCTACACTTAAAAAAGAATATTAGCAATGACCTGTATGTCAGGAACCTAGAACAATAAACATGTTCTGATACCACTGTGTCAGGATCTTGCTCCACCAAAAGAGCACATATATGATTACTTCTTGTATTAGCAACTAAACACGAAATTTAACCAGAATCAACAAGTAACTAGAAATATGAAACAACACAGGAATATAAGAGACAATACACAATTGTATTAATAATCACTCAAAAGAATATACAATAAGGAAGATGCCACTTCTTTCTCCACCTCAAAGGCTCGCCACACCTCAAGACCTTCTCTCTCTCTCTCTCTCTCTCTCTCTCTCTCTCTCTCTCTCTCTCTCTCTCTCTCTCTCTCTCTCTCTCTCTCTCTCTCTTCTCTCTCTCTCTCTCTCTCTCTCTCTCTCTCTCTCACACACACACACACACTATCCCAACAATCAACTCCAATACAGAATTGATGTTCACCTCTACTAGCCAGTATCCTTCACTGCCAGTATTTCAGTGCTCCACGCACTCCAAGTAGATCTCCTGCTCTCTGCTGCTACCTGCAAATAACTAGACCATACTCACCATGTAGATGTCTCTCTACACCCCTGAAGAACCCTTGTCCTTGCCTCACCAAGTCCTTATGATTCTTCAACCAGTACCCCGGTGGATCTTCTCCAAGAACTTGCACAACCTGCAACTCTCTCTGATCATACACTCTCAGTACCCCTATTGGTAACTAGTAGGAACACACCATGGCTCTCTTCTCTCAGAAGGAGCTTATTTCTGCTCTCTTACTCTCTAGCACACGTTTACAATACAACCCATGAGTCCATATATAGATCTCATGCTTACAATAATTAGACTACCTTAATTACAATAATTAGACACGCAACTCAAGACTAAGACTAGCCTTTGACATGCAAACAAACAGTCCAAAAATAGACTCTTCGAGATCAACATGCAAACTGCTTGTTCATGCACAGGCTGCCGATGCTGGCTCCTCCAAGACCGATGTCGGTTGACTGGTAACCAATGCCGGTTGGTTCTTCGCTGCTATCTGACTGACGTCGGTTAATCAGACTGATGTCGGTTGCCCTACAACTGATTTTGCAAATCTCCGCAACCTTTGCAAGCTCCATGACTTCTCCTGTTTGCATCCTGGTGAAGCTTTTAGCTCCACAACCTAACAATCTCCCACTTGGAGATAAACAGCTGCACCTATACCTGTACTTATACACCATCTAAATTATTCCCTGGCTTGTATCCCTCTTCAAGATCAATCTTGAAGACCAACCACCACACACCCTGTGATGTTATACCTGTCATTCAAGTAACTTGCCACATCCGAACCTACATATCCATGTAGTGAAGACCTTGACCCTGCATAACAAGAATCCCTGCTGCTGATCCCTCTCAGACACCTGAGAATCCACTGAACTGCCCTCCAGTACTCCTTCCCCGAATTGGCTCCATACTTTCTGACAACTCCCACTGCTTGGGAAAACTCAGGTCTTCACTAGACCTCATGTGATTGCGAACCCTGTTTCAAGCTAAGCTTGAACTGTTTAGCCCTTGGTGTGCTTTTTGATTCTGCATCCTGCATCATGAACCCCTCCAACACCGTCTTCACATCAGCTCCCACTGGAAATAAAATCTCCATGTCTCTTATGCCAAAGAATTTCGCCGCTCCAAATTTTTTCTGACATACCTCTGAACTAACCTTACCCTTAGCTCAGCAAAAACCCTGTATCTCTGAACCTATAACTAGTATACCATTCACATACAGTAACTAGATAATGTCGCGACTCATCATCCACCTGGTAAGACAAAACCACAATAGTTACACTAACATTGACTGAAGCCATGCTTAGTCATCCACCTGTCAAAACCTGTACCACTATCCTGCAGCTTCCTCAAGACCATATGCCTTGGCCTTCCGTCTCACGTATCCATCCACTCTCTTCTTTAACTTGGGAATCCGTCCCTCAGTGCTTTTTTCCAGCTGACAACTCTACCAACAAATACCTATTTGGTTCTTCTCCAAGGACTCACACTCCTCATCTATGCCAAGCTCCCACTGTATCTAGATTCTACCTGCATTGCCTCTTCGCATCTTCCTGGTTCTTAACCATCAATAAGCAATATAAAGAAGGTGAATAATGAATATGAGGTTCACTTACCCTTTCTGACCTCGATATGAGCATTTGAGACCTATTGACAGCTTGTTGTCCGCCCAATATCTGTTCCAGTGACCGATCTCGGCCATCTCCCAGTCTGTAATCGACCGATGTCGATTCCCTGCGCTGACCCCGACTGCCAACGTCGTCTCCCTGGCTGACGCCGGTATCCCTTCTACTGACGTCGGTTCCTTAATGATCGACGTCAATTTTCATGTTGTCGATGTCGGTTACTGTCTGATCGATGCTGGTACCTGTGTTCATTTGTGAGTGATAACTTTTTACCTGCAAGCTTTCCATGGATCAAAATCTTGTTCAAATCAACACAACGCTGCTCAGAATAATTCAGTTTCCTCAGCTGATCTCTGTCCGTCATCTCCTCCATGAACACCAAGGCTTTCCAGTTCTTTAGCCTGTCAAAAACATCTGTCTTCCGCTTAAGAACCTGCATTCCCCTCCTACATATGTGACCAAGCCTATGAAGCCACATCTCTGCAACAGAAGGTGAATCAGTAATATATGTAGATAGATAAAGGATACCTACTTTCTTACCACCATCTAATTCAAGTGTATCCGCTGTGAGAGTTACAGTGCATCTCTCATCACCCAGATTTCTTGAAGAAATTAGACTCATCTCCAAGACTGGTACCTGCATGACTTCCTTCAACCACTGTGTGTCATCCGTCTGCAATTTCAGCTTCACTTCCCCTTCGTCAATAATCTGAAATATGAAACAACACAGGAATATGAGAGACAATACACAATTGTATTAATAATCACTCAGAAGAATATACAATAAGGAAGATGCCACGTCTTCCTCCACCTCAAAGGCTCGCCACACCTCAAGACCTTCTCTCTCTCTCTCTCTCGGTCCCAACAATCAACTCCAATACAGAATTGATGTTCACCTCTACTAGCCAGTATCCTTCACTGCCAGTATTTCAGTGCTCCACGCACTCCAAGTAGATCTCCTGCTCTCTGCTACTACCTACAAATAACTAGACCATACTCACCATGTAGATGTCTCTCTACACCCCTGAAGAACCCTTGTCCTTGCCTCACCAAGTCCTTATGATTCTTCAACCAGTACCCCGGTGGATCTTCTCCAAGAACTTGCACAACCTGCAACTCTCTCTGATCATACACTCTCAGTACCCCTATTGGTAACTCAGAGGAACACACCATTGCTCTCTTCTCTCAGAAGGAGCTTATTTCTGCTCTCTTACTCTCTAGCACACATTTACAATACAGCCCATGAGTCCATATATAGATCTCATGCTTACAATAATTAGACTACCTTAATTACAATAATTAGACACGCAACTCAAGACTAAGACTAGCCTTTGACATGCAAACAAATAGTCCAAAAATAGACTCTCCGGGATCAACATGCAAACTGCCTATTCACGCACAGGCTGCCGACGTCGGCTCCTCCAAGACCGATGTCGGCCGACTGGTAACCGATGCTAGTTGGTTCTTCACTACTATCTGATCGACGTCGGTTGATCAGACCGACGTCGGTTGCCCTGCAACTGATTCTGCAACTCTCCACAACCTTCGCAAGCTCCGTGACTTCTCCTGTTTGCATCCTAGTGAAGCTTTTAGCTCCACAACCTAACACTGTAACAATCTCCTTTCTGCAAATTGGTAGACCATCAGGAGTACAAGCTAGAAAAGATAATATTTCACTAGACTATACCAACAAGATTTAAGTCATTACTCATAATCACAACATATGAGTGGCAATAACACTTGTATATTTCTTCAAGAGTTCTTCAAATACAAATATGGCCAGAGTTTTCCCAATAACCAGCGGAGGCTCCGAAATGAGCCAAGAGAATGCATATATATAGCCTTAAAGAGAGAGGTCAAGCCAAGGAGAGTTCAAGAGTCACTTGGACATGTGTCCATATGTGAAAATCAGTTACAATTGCATGTAGGAGAGAGGTAGGCGAGCTATGCCATGTCACCAAATGAATCAGTTATAATTGAATAAATGAGTTACAATTGAACCAAATGCTTTGGACATTTTGCCATTTGTTACCTCTATATTCACCTTCAGCATCCCATAGAGACTTTCTTTTAAACTTCAACGGCTAGTTTTCACAATCTAAAATTGACGTTTAACAGGCCATCATCCTTCGAGTATTTTCTTCAGACTTTTTTCCATCAAACTTTTTGTCTCGACACTTTTACCGTGATCACTTTGTTTTCTTTATATCAGACAAAATGTCTAAAATAATTGGGCTTTGGCTTCCTTTCGATGTGGACAATCTTTCTAAAAGAATTCCTTGGACAATCTTTCTGAAAGAATTCCTCAAACAATCTTTTCGAAAGAATTCCTTCAAACTTTCCATTTGGCCCTTTTGGTTCTTTGAAATGTTCCTTCGATTTTCTTGACGTGGACCTTCAGAACTCTGGAATGACCTTTCGACAAAGTGAAAAAGACCCCTTCAAAAAAGTTGCAAGTGTCATTTGAAAAAGTTGCAAATGTCCCTTCAGCATTTGGAAATGACCCTTTGAAGTTATTACAAATGAACATTCCGAAAGGAAAATACCCTTCAGATTTTTTGAAATGGTCCACCTTCCCATGAAAATAATCTTTTAGACTTTTTGAAAATTCCCCTTCAAAAAAGTTGCAAAGTACCTTTCGAAAAAGTTGCTGAGTACCTTTTCAAAAAAGTTGCAAAGTACCCATTCGAAAAAAATGAAAATGGCCTTCAAAAAAGTTGAAGTGGACAATTTTCCCCAAAAAATATACCCTTTGGGAAATTTGCTTTGGACAAAATGTCTGAAACAATTCCTGGCACTTAAACAAAAATTTGAAATAATTATCCCAAAAGAATTAACACTTAGTTGATAAAAACCAATAGACCCGAAAGGATAAATATGCAAAGGCCTAGCAAAAGACCAAAACCAAAATTTTAAAAAGAAATAGACTCGCACATTTGTTGTGAGCTTTGTATAGAACACTTCTTTCGAATGAAACCTGCATACTAGACCTAGTCAAATGTATAGACTTAGGCGGGTAAGTTTCAAATAGGGGTGCCCAATTTTGGTCTGAAGGGCCAAAATTTGGTCAACAAATTGGTGACTCACAGGGGTAGTATGCCTGCTATACTGACCAAACCAGTAGTTGAATTAATCCATTGGGCATGGAGTCATCTAAGGAAACTCAAGCAAGGAAGCATTGACCATGACTTAAAACCTTGAAGAACACACTAGTCCTGGAAGGAAAACCCACACCACAAGACACAACACACAAAACAAACAAGACACAAAATAAATAAATAAATTAAGCAAGACACAAGACAACTCACACATGTGAAAAATCACTGAGGGAATGGAAGGAAAGTAGGAAACTATGTAAAAAGAAAAGGATAACCTCAGTAACAATGCTTTAGATATATCCCATTGACTGAGATATGCAACTCATCTCCATCCAACTTTGAGAGTTGGAAAGTATTGTGTTGTTTGCACTATGTGATCACATGTGGGCCACTCCAAAAAGCATCAAACTTTGTGTGTTTTCTAGGGTTAGCCCTATCTTCATCCCATTTCAGGATAATTTCTCCTTCTTTGAAACTCCTTGGCATGGATTTCTTGTCAAAATACTTCTTTCTTTGCTCTTGATGAGTTGTCATGGTGTGCATAGCTTGATTTATTGCTTCCTCAAGCTCCATTAACTCACATAACTTAACCTCCATGTTGTCATTCTTCATCAATTGTAACTGATAGGTAAGATCTAAAGCTGGTAACTCAAGTGAGATAGGAATTCTAGCTTTCGTTTCATAGACAAGTGTATATGGTGAATTCTCAAATGCTCTCTTTGGGGTGATCCTATCAGCCCAAAGGGCTATCTTCAACTTGGTGTGCCAAGTCCTTTGATTCTTCTCCATTGTTGTCTTAATGATCTTGATTAAGTTCTTGTTTTTGGACTCAGCTAGTCCATTCCCTTGGGGGTAATAGTTGGAGGAGGTACTAAGATAGATGCCATGCTTCAAAGCCAATTCACTTGTTCTTGTTCCTAGGAAGGCTAATGTGTTAACTAAAATGATTGTTGGAGGAGCTCCAAACCTGGTTATTATACCTTCATAGAAGTCCAGGTCTAAGTTTTCATTTGCCTCATTCAGAGCTACAGTCTCCACCCATCTTGTAAAATAATCGGTGGCTATCAACACCCACTTGTGACCAACACTAGAAGGTGGATTGATTATACCTATAAAGTCCAAACCCCATTACATAAATGGTTGTTCAACCTAGATTGGATGAAGAGGCAAGGCATCTATATTTTGTTTGCCATCAAAAAGTGCACACTTTTGGCATTTTTTTACCCAAACATGGGTATATTTAAACAAACTAGGCCAAAAGTAACCATCCCTCATAATCCTAGCAGTTGTGGTTCTTGGGGCAAGGTGACCACCAACTGATCCATCATGGAATTCAAATAATACTTTGTCAATATGATTTGAATCAATACATCTCAACAACACACCTTAAAATTCCTTCCTAAATAGCACTCCATCAACAAGTACATAAGGAATGGATTGCAGCCTATAATACCTTCTTCTAGCTCTATCAAGAACTTGTCGACACTCACTAATTTGAAGGAAATGAACCATGTCTTGTGTCCAAATTCTCATGGATGGAGGTGTAACTATTGTAGGGTCATCATGGAGTGCCAAAATAACCTCCCTTTTCTCTTTCAAGTCCGAAGCAAGATACTCACACAATCCTTTTTCCTTCACTAGCTTAGTTGTTTTAATCTCCACATCATACTCCATCACTTTGGTGATCCAACCTACCCTTTTCTCATTCAAATCTCTACTCAATAGAAAGTCCTTTACAATAGGATGAGGCAAAAAAATGTGAATCTTGTTGTTAGATAACATATGCCTAAACTTTTTAAAACTCTTTTTGACTGAAAGTACTTGTTTCTCAACATATGTGTATCTTACCTCATAACCCTCCAAACCTCGAATAAAGAAGGCAATAGGCTGTTAAAAACATTCATCATTAGTTTGAGTGAGCATTTTAGAGATTACCTCTTCATTCCAAAAATTATACAGGTTGAAATCTTTGGAGAAGTTAGGACTTGCAAGGGTAGGGGCTTGGGCAATGGCCTGCTTAATCTCTTCAAAACTTTTTTTCCTCCTTCTTGTCCAAGTGAATATCTCATCCTTCCTTAGCATATATGTCAAGGGATTAACCAAGTTAGAGAAATCAAGAATGAATTTTATAATGAAATTAATCTTACTAAAGAAGCTTTGTAGACCCTTCTTATGTTTAGGCAAAGACAATGCCAAAATGGCACTTACCCTTTTGGGATCCATAGACAGACCTCTTTCAGAAATAATGTGGCCTAAAATTTTGCCTTCATGAATATAAAACACACACTTTTTTGGGTTTAGATAGATCCCAAACTCTTTACACCTCTCAAAAATCTACCTTAGGTACTTCAGATGATCTTTTGCTTCCTTGGAGAAAATTGTCACATCATCGAGATATACCAATACAATGTCATTGATTAATCCTTCAAAATCCATATCTATTGCACGTTAAAAAGTATCTCTAGAATTTATAATCCAAATGGCATCTTCCTATAGGCATATATGCCCCATTTGGTGGTAAAGGTTGTCTTATACTAGTCACTTTCCTTTACTGAATCAACTTATACCCAAAATACCCATCAAGTAGAGAAAACCTCCCACTACTTGCCACCACTTGAAAAAATTTCTCCATGGAAAGGAGTGGGTAATGATCTTTCAAAGACACTCTATAAAATTTCCTAAAATCAACACACAACCTTATCTCTCCATTCTTCTTTGTAACAGGGACTAAGTTGGACAACCAAGAAGAATTCTTGATAGGAAAAATGATTCTAGACTCAATCAACTTAGTGAGCCCTTTCTTCATAAGTGGTTCAATCTTGGGATTGATTGGCCTTTGTCTTTGCTTGATGGGTTTGACTTTTTCATCTAGCTCTATGGTGTGTTGATCCAAGCTTGGATCAAAACTTTTTAAATCACTATACTTCCATGTAAAGACATCAAAAAATTCTTTGCATAACTCAATAAAAGCATGCTTCTCTTCAATAGTACATACCTTCCCAAGTGCAAGAAATTTGTCTTTGAAAATATGAAACCTATCATAGTTTTCATGCTATGTAGATATGCTTACCTTCTCTTTCTTCAGCTGATCATCATCATTGAATATGCTCTCAAGAGTGACTACGCATTTAGGAAGCTTGTTAGACTTCAATTGTACAATCTACCCTCCATATGGTTGTTGTAGTTTAGACTAATTTTTAGAAGAAAACTCAGCTTCTTGTAGAAAAAGTGCTATTTTTTTGTCACTATCAAACACCTACCAATTGGTGACATTATCTGGTATGGATGGTCTCACAATTACCTTTAGATGGTGCTAGTTTTTGTCTTCCTTTATGCCCTTTGGAACATCAAACTGAGTTCCAATATATGCCAACCTATTAGCAAGTTTATTGTCTTCTCTTGAAATAGATATGATGTTAAAATCCATGAAATATTCTACAAGGTCCCAAACTCTATGCTTATATGACTTGAGCAAGGAGTTCTTGGTCAAATTATGCCCTCCAACTTAATTCACAACAAGCTCATTATCACCAAACACTTGCATTTCCTTGACACCTCTTTTCCTTGCCCACTCAAGGCCATGAATGAGGGCCTCATATTCAAATACATTACAAATACAAAATAACTAAAATTATAAGGTTGAAAAATACCTTTCCTTTGAGGGTGAAACCAACATTGCTCCACCACCAGCCCCAATCTTGCTTCTAGACCCATCACATAAGAGATGTCATAAACCACTCACCTCTTCAGTTGGCTTCACCAGATTGGGTATGAAGGAATAATTCTCATGCATATAGTACACCCCAAAATTATAGTCTTCAATAAACTTTTAAGGATCATGCTCATAGTTGTCATCTTCCCACTCATCTAGGAATAAATAAGAAACTTTCTCAAAGAAGATGATGGAGATTGGTCAATATGAATTTCCTCTTCATCAATGATAGCATAGTTAACATTTACCACCTTAGGTGAGTATCATTCTAAGTGATTTCTATGAGCAGGTTCTGACTCAATATTCACCTTAGTGCCATATTTTGTTCTAAATACCATGTAGGACCACTTGGCTGCCAAGTATCCACCTATCATAGATGTAAAGTCCCTTGATAAGCAAAGAACAAAATAGGGAGGTAAATCTGCTACCACCACATCATGGAGAATTTAAAAAGTAGTATAATAATTAAGGATCAAATTCAAACCTTTCACTAACCCCAAAGCCTTGGTTGGTGATCCATCCAATTGCAAAACCTCTTTAGTCATTGGCTCATACTTGAGGACTAGCTTATTTGCTATACATTTGGGCATAACTGATGTGCTTGCTCCAGTATAAATGATGCACTTATGAACCAATAAATCACCAATAATTAGAGATAAGTAAAAATGAGGAGTCTTCTCATCTTTCTTCATTTGACCATCTATGGATTGAGTTCCATTGACCAAAATCGCATTGTCATTTCTAGATGGACCAGCTTGTTTACCCAATCCATTCAATTCCTTTCAGAGTATATAATTTTACCCTAGTAATGTTAGAGAATACCATAATGAGATGTTCATATGAATCTTCTTCATTTGGTCCACCACATTGATGGAAGGATTACTCACCTTAGGGTTCTCTTTATGAACATTGGTGCCTTGTGATGTAACATGTGTAGGTAGAGTTGTAGCAGCTGGCCTAAAATTTGGAATCCTCTAATTTTATTTTAGTTTGGGAGCTATATTAGACCCAATTACCATAGAAGATGATGTAGGATTCAAAACAAGTCCTTGATTAGCTCCTTGAGCTTCATCAATAGCCCTCCTTTTGGACCTAGTATTAGAGGCAACACTAGTATTTTGATTTCTTGTATTCCCCACATAATTAATGGCACAAAACTCACCCTCCAAATTATTCATGAGAGTGGAATCAGACTTAACCTATTTGATCTCCATCCTAATTTCATTGGCATCTCAAAATTTTAAAATTGAGATGTTTGATCACCTTGTGTAATCATGCCTTGATTTTGCATTTCACTTGCATAAGCCACTTATTCTTGATCGTGTTCAAAAGATGGATAGTTGGGTTGTTCTTGGACCAAGAATTTTTGAGTGGGGACAAGGGCTTTAGAGGATGAGGTAGAATTATGATTATAGCTTTGATAAGGCTTGACATGGGTGATTTGGCCCTATTCTTGTGCATTGTTTTAGAAAGGAGGTCTACTTGTTTGCCCAAACTGATTATATGTTTGATATGATCTATAACCTTGATATTGTTGTATTTTGAGGTAAAATAACTAATTTGTAACACTTTGAAGCAATATTTTGACTTCATGGATTTCATTTGAAGGAGCAATGGCAGGCCTTTCTTGATTAGGCAAAGGGGCTAAAGTGGGCAATGCACTTTGACTAGGAGAATGCAAAATAGGGAATAGTGGCATTGGAGGTCTAGGAGGTATCTTTCCCAATTAGATAAGATAATTCTCAACATTTATGGCTATTTCATAGGTATTAGGAAATGTGTTTCCACCCATAGATTGAATCATCATGGCAAGTCACTATTCAATGCTTTCAAGTAGTACAAAAATGCATAGTTTGTGGTCGCCCTCACAAGAATTGGGATTCTATCCCAAGTTTTTTAGAACCTAGTATTAAAATATTGCATAAATTCACGTGGTGCCCTCTTTATTGTGGTCAATTTCTCAGCTAGAGATAGGTGATCATGCTTTTCCCCAAACCTAGCAGTCAATAGAGTCCCCAACTAATCCCATGAGCTAATAGAATTTATAGGTAGGGTGCCATATTAGTCCAAAACTTTTCCTTTGAAAGACAAGGCCAACAACCTAATAGCTATATTTTCTTGGGTAATATTGTGGATATTACAAAAGTTTTCTATATTTTGATTGTGCTCAATGGCAGTAATTAGACCATCCCCACTAAAATATGGGACACTTTTGAGGGTTGCTCTTGGAATTTGATCATATTGGGCAAGATGCAAGGGAGATGCCCCATTGAAAAACACAAAAGGTTGCCTTATAGGCATTTTGGAATGATCACTATGGTTGTTAGGACTAGAATGTAACACAAACTTATAATCTTTAAACACAAAATCTCTATCGTAAGGATGAGTGTTGAAAAACTTGAACTTTTTGGTGGAATATGGAGGTAGTTCCATAAAATCGAAGGGTACACCTTTAGCAGCAAACCTAGGGGTCACCTTTGGCATGGAAAATAGGACTGATTAGAAACCAAAAACTTGAATTCTTCAATGGAGTCACCAGGTACTAAATGTAGATGTTTCTTTCTCTTTAACAATGCCAAGACCAACACCAATCTTGAACAATCTTTTAGGAATTAGACGTCCACCAGGCATGCCAAAAATTGTTGACACTTGGATTTACACCCTTTAGGAGATGCTCATATCTCCTCATCCAAGTGGCAAAATGGAGTCATCTCTCTTGTTGTGGGTGGCAATTTCATTGAGATGAATCTCTAGATCAGGGGCTAGCTCCCCTTGATGCACCTTTAAAGCTCTCCTTCTAATTTAATAATTAGATATGAAAAGGGATTAAGAAAAATTATTAAGAAACAAAATGGTGATACACCAATGTATAATGTCCTCCTAATTGACTGAAACTACTACTTAGAGACAAACAAAGTGTTTCTTGCACACGACTCATAACTCAGGATTCATCACTACATCAATGTTTCATTTGCTAGATTCAATAAGGTATATGATTCTTAGAAAGGGAATGAATGATTCCAAAGAGGGATATAGTCATGGACCACTTATAAGATATCTCTACACTTAGAAAATAATACTAATAAAAACTTGTAACAATCTTCTTTTTGTGAATTGGTAGGCCATCAAGAGTACAAGCTAGAAAAGACAATCTTCCACTAGACTAGACCAACAAGATTTAAGTCATTACTCAATATCACAACATATGAGTGGTAATAACACTTGTATATTTCTTCAAGAGTTCTTCAAATATAAATCTGGTCAAATTTTTTGCAATAAGTAGCAGAGGCTCCGAAATGAGCCAAGAGAATGCATATATATAGCCTTTGAGAGAGAGGTCAAGCCAAGGGGAGTTCAAGAGTCACTTGGACATGTGTCCATATGTGAAAATCAGTTACATTTGCATGAAGGAGAGAGGTGGGTGAGCTATGGCATGTCACCAAATGAATCATTTATAATTGAATAAATCAGTTACAATTGAATGAATGAGTTACGATTAATCCAAATGCTTTGGACATTTTGCCATTGGTTACCTCTATATTCACCTTCAGGTTCCTATCGAGCCTTTCTTTTACAATCTAACGGCTAGTTTTCACAGTCTGAAATTGACATTTTGTGGGCTATCATCCTTTCGGTATGTTCTTCAGACTTTTATTCCCTTAGACTTCTTGTCTCGGCACTTTTCCCATGGTCACTTTATTTTCTTTGTATTAGATAAAATGTCTGAAAGAATTGGGCTTTGGCTTCCTTTCGATGTGGATAAGCTTTCTGAAAGAATTCCTCAGACAGTATTTTTGAAAGAATTCCTCAAATAATCTTTCTGAAAGAATTCCTTCAGAATTTCTATTTATCCCTTTTGGTTCTTTGAAATGTTCCTTCAGGTTTCTTGAAGTGGACGTTCAGAACTCTGGTATGACCCTTCGACAAAGTGAAAAAGACCCCTTTGAAAAATTTGTAAGTGTCCTTTGAAAAATTTGTAAATGTCCCTTTGGATTTTGGAAATGACTCTTCAAAGTTCTTGCAAATGAACTTTCCAAAAGGAAAATACCCTTCGGATTTTTTAAATTGGTCGGCCTTCTCACGGAAATAATCTTTGGGATTTTTTGAAAATGCCCCTTCAGAAAAGTTGCAAAGTACCTTTCAGAAAAGTTTCAAAGTACCTTTTTGAAAAATTTGCAAAGTACCCCTTCGATAAAAATGAAAATATCCTTTAAAAAAGTTGAAGTGGACAATTTTCCTAAAAAATGATACCCTTCAAGAAAATTGCTTCAGACAAAATGTCTGAAATAATTCCTGACACTTAAACAAAAACCTGAAAGAATTAACACTTAGTCAAAAAAAAAAAAAAGACCCGAAAGGATAATTATGCAAAGGCTTAGCAAAAGACCAAAATAAAACTTTCTGAAAGAAATAGACTTCCACATTTGTTGCGAGATTTTTGTATAACATTTCTTCTAAATGAAACTTGCTTGCTGGACCAAGCCCAAGGTATAGACTTAGGTAGCTAAGTTTTCAAATAGGGGTGCCCAATTTTGGCCTAAAGTGCTAAAATTTGGTCAACAGTTACTACATGTCACCATTATTTGTCAAAGGCCATGCATGACTCATTTTATTCCTCCTACCCCTAGACCTCAAAGATATTTCACTTCATGTCCTACACCTGTTATTCATCCATAACTTATATCATATATAGTTGTTCATGTCATCAACACTAGATGAGGTTGGGTCCCTTATCCTTCATGAAAAAATGAAGGTAACCAACATGTCCTTCCTCAAACATCTCCACCTCCCACAATGCAAACAAGTTGATCCAAGGGTTACGATATCATTGATCAACTAGGGAATACACCTGATAATTTTTTTATTTTGGAGTTATTAAAGAGATCAACAATCTATACAGATATCTTATATGAAATGTTGCATGATACAACTCTTCCTAGTGATACACAACCAACATCATTTGCTTATATCATGAATACAATCAAGGATATTGAAAAGGTCATCACATTTAATTAGGAAGATGTACCTCCTAAACATATCACAGATCAAGAACTTACTCTATTCATTCAAGTTCAGGAACATGAAAAGATAGTCAAACATGTGTTGATTAACAATTGTTCAGGGATGAATATTTATAACTTTAATTTCTTACAATAATTGGATATCAATATAAATAACATTTAAAAATCATTTAATAATATGAAAGGATTTGATAAGAATCCTCTTAATATACTTTAAACTATCACGTTGGATTTTTTCAGTAGGTCCCAAGATGGTGATTATTGTTTTTTATATCATTCCTAACCAGTTACACTTCATCTTATTTTTAGGACGACCTTGGATTCATGTGATGGAGGTTGTACCCTCTATATTTCATAGATGTATAAAATTTATATATGATGGACATGAGTATATATTTTACAAGATGATACCCCTTTTAAATACTACAAAATAACTCAATCACAATATGAGGATCATTATTTTATACCACTTGCACAACCTATCTCAATTGATCAAAAGCATACATATGAGGTGGGTGAGTCAAGTATAAAACATGACAAAGTACCAACCATGAGCATTATTTAAGGTACATAAAAATCATGCTAGTAACCATTGAACAAGAGGAAAAATACTATATCTTCCTCTTTTGATCAATTTTGAAGATCCTAATTGCATAGTTACGTATGGGTGTGACCGTGTTATGGCTATGATGGTGATGATATGCACGATCCAACAAATGAAAATTTGCATAAGATGAATTTCAATCCTATCAACCCAAATGAGTATTTTTCTCGTACTCTATTCACACCCATGGGGATTGGAACATATCGAGATGATTCATATATAATAAAGAAGGAAAAACCAGAGATTGCTACAAAGACACAATCCTCCAAAGACAAAAGAAAGGCTATAGTTCAAGATAATCAACACAATCAGAGTGAAAACACTTTTAGTATTAATTCGCAACTACAACAAGAGAAAAATCAATATTTATGTCTAAGGGTTACATCACTTGAAGACAATATTACACATATTTATAATTCTCAAATGTTATAGCGTAAGCATAACAAAAGGAGTAGTTCGAAAAACAACAATTACAAAGGGAAAATTTAGAAATGGAAAATCTATCAAAATAAAAAATTGAAAAGGAACTATTACAAATAGAAAAACTAGAGAAAGGTTGCAAAAGGATAGAGCAAGAAATGTTACATAAAGAAAAATTAGAACAAGAAAGGTTATAAAAGGATCAAGATAACAAAGAGAAAATACAAAGGGAACAAATTGAAAATAATAAGTTACTACAAAAGCAAACACTAAAAGAGAATTTTGAAAAACAAACTTAAGATAAGAAAGCAAGTAACCTCAAGAAAGGGTTCCCCATAAAGGAAAATCAAAAGCAAGACATATTGAAAAGGCTAGTGTCACAAATATGGTTCAAAATGAGGCAACCAAAAAATATTATTCATATCTAGAGACTTATAAGGATTTATTCCAAGATAGACATTAAATAATGTTGAATAAGCAATAAATTCTAAAGAACAAAGTTACCTTGAAGTGAACGTAAGCCACAAAGTTGAGGCAAATGTGACAAGTGGGAAAACCATCATACAAATAAAAACCCCACATTAATATTAAAAGTTTACACAACAAATCTCCAATTATAATAACATGAAAAAGGTATTAGAAGAATGGCCTTAGGCCAAGAGAGCATCAATGATGCAAGAGAAAGACTAGCTCAATAAGAGTGTTGTGAGAGTTTAGTAAAAAGCGTTGAAGAAAAGGAGAGGAGAGCTTTTTATAAAGAGTTAAGAGAGAAAAACAATTACAAGTGCAAGCTCCATCATGTGTGTCATGTGACTGTAATCCTATTACAAGTGAGGAAAATGTGTGTCTCATGTGGAGGGAGATGAGTTACATGCAAGTAACTCCAAATCTAATAATTAAATTAGAGAGGTGAGTGCCACCTCAAAAGGCTAGAATAAAATACATTTGTAAATATAATAAATGCATACACACATAAGACTTAGGATATGCCTTTAAACTTATAAGAAGGACATAAATTAAGGTTAATTCTCTAATACTTCACCTTACACTTAATTTGAGGTTAAAAAAGTGAAGAAAACCTTTTACAAACAAAGAAGGGAGTTGAAATTACATAATAATTTCCCTTGATAGAAACTTCTTTCAAGAAGAATTACAATAGTTTGAGAAAGAAATAAGAGAAGGTGCCACCAAAAGTCGCAAGGAAGAAAGTGTGATCACCAAGAATCTCTAATCCTCTTCGAACAAAGTGGTCGATCCACAATGGAACAAAGATCATTAAGGAGTAATGACCCACAAAACTTGCAAGACAAAAAAAATAATACCAATCTTTCAAGTTAAATAATCAATATGCTAAAAATATGATCTACATACATAATGTAATAAAAGTAGATGTACAACTAGGCAAATTGAGCTAAAGGCGATTTCCATCATAAAGTGTGAAAACTTACTTGAAAAAAATTTTAGTCAACACAATCAAATTATATTTCCTTTGCAACAAAAAATAAGGAATACATAAAAGTTTTAGAGTATCAAAACAGATACAAAGAAGATGTGTCACTTACAAAAGATATTCTGTGTGAAGCATTAGAAGAATTATCACAAGAAGACATATCAAAGTCTCTAAAATATTTATTTTTTTAGGAATCTAAATAATTCTAACCTTAAAGGTAATAGATTTAATCATTTTCCAACAATACAAAGTGTCATGAGTCGATTTACCACAAGATATGTATGGATACAATTTATAACATTTAGAGATATGATTCCTGTATTTTCCACAATGTGCACAAGGTTTAAAAAATTTAACCATAGCATGAGCATTACAAGTAGTATAATCAAAATAAGATGCATTATAAACCTTCAATGATATTATTGAAAAACTTATTCATTTGTTATCTCATCCACTAGAGATTGTTGAAAAGCTTCTCCATTGGATACATCTTGATTTTTAGGTGCATGAAAAACTTCCCTCTTGCTTGTAGATGTTGCTTCCTTATTGGAATGGTCCTTGAATTTCTTTGGGTGAAATTGTGGATGAAGGTTCCCAATTTTTTCATGTCAATGCCCACTCATGTTGAAATGAATGAAATGATTATTTCTCATTCTCTTGGAAAACATGCCCTTAATAACCTTTCCCACATTTTGATTTGGAGAGTGATTTATAGCTTGTATCCTTCCCATTGAATGACATGGGATTATTTTAGATGGATTTACTCTTCCAACACATGGTCAAACTATGATTATTCATTCCAAAAATATAATATGGATATGCATAGAAATTTATTTGTGTTATATGACCATTCTTATTATGTTTGAAGAAAATAATGGAAGAGTTGTTCTTTCCATACCTTCTTGGGATTCCTTTTGTGCAAGCATGATGAAGTGGTAATGTGTTACCATCTCCTTTGGGATGTTCACCTCTCTTTTTCTTTGTTTTGCATTCTTCGTCAATATTTTTCCCATCATTTAAAGGTTTTCTCTTTCTTAACTCCAGCTTCTATTCAGTCACATGATCATGGAGTAACAATATGCTATCACCTTCTTCATGGAGTTGTTTTCTTCTTCTTGGAGACTCTTTTTCATCCCTTTGAGGTGGCTCACTACTACCTTCCTCTTCATGAGATACCTACCCATTCTTTTGAGAATCAAAATCTTCATTAGATTTGATAAAATAAATGATGCCATTACCTTATATGGGTTATTTTTGTAGAGCTAGTGGCTTGGGCTCTTTGATTTTTTAATCTTTTCTTACTTAAGCTATCTTAGAGCATTCTATAGCTCCTTTTTTTCCACTAACATATCCTAAACCTACATATCGAGTCCTTTCCTCAACCATTATGGTATTAGTCATTCATTAGCCATTAATGCTAAGGCATTTTCAATCATAGCCCATATTGGTTAGAAACTTGGAGCCAAAACCCTTAGTATAGTTATCAAATTTACCAAATGAAGCATATATATCTTCATGGAAATAAAGAGAATATGGTAGAGTGGTTTTTTTACATACAACCATAGTGGTTTGTGCATTTTTGGTAGAGGATTGTCTCCTTGGAATAGTATACTCTTTTCTCCCCTTCAATTCTTCACCATTATTTTGGAACTTTTCCAACATATCTCCATTGGTTTGAAACTCTTCAATGATACCCATGAGAAATTATCCATGGCTGATCACTCTATCTTGTAGATCTTAACTCTCATCTTATAAGTGTTGCCACAAATTTTTTGATGAAAATTTATCCTCTTAAATTTTATAGTTTATTTCTTTAAGCTCTTGAAGCCTCTCTCTTTAAATCTTTACCCATGGCTAGACTTTGCAACCAAAAAAATAAAACTTCCTTGTCAACAAAAAAAATGGACCAATAATGCAAAAAATGTGTTAGGAAACCCTTTCAAGGCAAACAAAAAAATTTCTTTGATATTACTTTTAACATTAAACTAGGTGTATATTCCACTCTAAGTTTCACCAATATAGAGTATTTCAAGACAAGGGGTTGCTCTCAAGTTCTATGCCATAGAAAAACACCACAAAATGTTATTTTAAGATGTATATTAGCGCTTATGACTAAAATCTATAACATACAAAAGAATATGAAACCCTTCACATGTAATCTACACAATGTTACAACCATTACGTACATTCCTTCACACTATAAACATGTTACTACTCCATACATGATTGTAATTGAAATGATTGCATATAAGTGTTGTGGATTCAAAGAGACAATATGTAGATTTAATCCATGCACAAAGAAGCAAATACGTAGAGAAATTATTTCAAACACTACATATATTATTTCACTCTATGCATAATCTAAATAATTTAGGACACATTACAAACATATATATAAGAATATTATTCATATAACTTCTCTATTTTCTCTCACCTGAAACCTACTTGTTGACCAATTTTTGGTCCTATAGGCCAAAATTGGGCACCCCCTCCTTTTTCTTTACAAGAGTCATTCAATCCATGTTCTGGCTAGTTCATCCCTCAACTACCTTCTACAAAATTTTCTCTATCAGACCATTTCCCATGAAAAAACCAAGTGTTTTCCTCTTTTGCTTGCCAAGTGCATTTCGGGTTTGTCGAGTGACTTTACTTATGAAAGGTTTATAAGCTAAGTTACTTGCAAAACCTAATTTGGTCTTGACAGACTAGATCTAGTTTTCCAAACAACTTTGCTTGTAAAAAATTCATAAGTCAAATTGTTGAACAAACCTGATTGGGTCTCCGTAGTGCATTATAGGTTTTGTAACCCTGAAGTAGAAGTCGATGTAAAATTTTTGGGTTTTTCAAATGGCTTTACTCATTTGTCTTGTAAGCAAGAGTCGATGTACAACCCAAAGTAGAAGCTTGCAAGAAGTCTGAATTGGTCTATCAAGAAGGAATCAGGTTTACAAAGTGTCCTTGCGAAGGGCACCTTGGTCGGTGGTAGGACCAAATCAAAAGTTTTGAAGGGGCATTTCAAGGCACAAAGTGTCCTTGTGGAGGGCACCTTGAGAAAGATGAAGACCTTTTCAGAAAGCTTAAAGGGCACTTTTGGATAAAAAAGCCCCTATGGAGGGTAACTAGCTGAAGAAAGAGACAAATTGCAAAGGCCCGAAGGGCACTTGCCCTTCGAGAAAAGGAAATAAGCCAAGAGTGAATTTATTTTGAACAAATGTCTGAAGGAATTCTTTCAGACATTTTTATGAAGGAATTTAGACAAAATCATGTTGAAAGCAAAACGTTGAAGCCTGAAGCATTGAAAAGAAACAAAGACAAAGGAATATCGAAAGGATGATTTCCTTCGAACAAAATGTCTACAGGAAATCCTTCAAACATTTTGTTTGAAGGAAATCAATGTTGCAAAAATCCAATGCCCAAAAGAAAAGACCCATAAAGTACAAGCAAAGGCATAAGCCAAAAATTAGAATACAGCCATCCGAAGGCTCGAATGAGTAAAGACAAAACAAATAAAATGTGGGCAAGTGAAGAGAGAAAAAAAGACAGAGCTCAAAATAGGTCCAACAACTTGACAAAGTTAAAAGGCAGAATCAATGACCATTCAGAACAAGACAAGTGGCATAGGCATACTCAGTCAAGGGAGTTAATACATTTAGGTATAATATATCTATCAAAAACCAATAAAATAGATTGGTTTTCAAACTATAAAAGCTGCAACCCATGTTTTCATGCCAAGCTGTTAATGTACAACCAGTTGTGTCTAAACATTGAAAAGGTCTCAGTTAGTCATAACAGCTTGGAATGACTTTGTCAGTTGATGGGAATGGGTTCCCCATGCTTTTGCAGCCCAAGGACAGTAAGGGCAGTGACTTGGACATCTATAACATGGCTCTCCCATACATAGTTTAAAGAATACGACAGTAACATGGTCATTTATCATGACCAAGTGTTTAACTCCAACATGGGTCTCCATTCCTGAGGATTTGTCAGCATCTTGTTTCTAGATCTCTATATATTTGTAACTTCTCATTTGGAAAAAAGGAGATCTCTCAACTTGTGTGGTGAAATCCTTCAAGAATTTACCTTGAATCAAGACATAAGCATTTTGCCTCCATTTGGGTTTACACTTTTACATATGTCTATGGTTTTGATCTTGTGTCAAGTCATTTTATTTCATGCTTTCATAGTTTGAATCTAACATATCTAGTGTATTATGAGCTCTTTCTTGTAGGTCAATAAGAAGTGTCCATAGCAGAGTATAGGTGCATGTGAACAGGATACCATAGTGTGTCTTAGAGAACCTCTGGTAGTTCTTCCTCCCTATATTTTCATAGGGTCCCCTATTGAAAAACTGATACAAGAGAGTTTTTCATCTTAAATGATAGTGTATGTCAGCTTGTCTTGGTGTAAAGTGTATGTCAAAGCTGAGAAGACCAACTATTTTGGTGCATCACCGTTTTAGTTTAGGTTTTAATTTCTAACATTTCTCTCCCTTTTCATCCCCCCATTATTAGTAATAGGAAATCTAGGGCATCAAGGTGCATCAAGGGGAGCTAGCCCCTAATCTAGAGATTCATCCCTCATGTTTACAACCCACAACAAGAGGGATGTCTCCATTGTGTCACGTGGATGAAGAGACTTGAGCCTCCCTTCATAGGGTGCAATCCATTGTGTCAACGGTTTCTAGCATGTTTGTTGGATAAGTTTTTTGTCCAAAGAGTTGAAGAATTTTGGTGTGTTCTTCAATGAACCAACCTTTGGAGGCTTTTCATCAAATACCAATGGTGACTCTGAGTTGAATCAGCTGGTTAAGAAATCTTGGTGCCATCAAGAAATCACTTTTTGGTATGTATAATCCCATTTTTTAGTAGCATGGGCCTTGTGTTCCTTCATATAGTTTTGATCAAGCTCAGGTTGTTCATGGAATCACCTCAAGTAGCTCTCCTAGTTGCCCTTCACCTAGTGTAAGGGAGATAATGTTGTAGTTCGAGAAGCAAGTGATGGAGATAGATAGATTGAATGAGCATAATAGATATCAACAAGAGATTATGTACAAAGAAGAGTGTTTGTTCAGGCAAACTCAGGCCTTCCAATCCATTAAGGAGGAACTAGCAAGATGGAGGAGCCCATTCATTCAAGGCAATCAACCTTGTATGCTTTTTCCCATCCTAGAGAAACCCCCTCCTACTCAAAAGAAAGTTCCCTCTTGTACGCCAAATCTTTTATACCAAATAGCCCTTGCTCACCAAATCCAATCTTCTGGCTCATCTGGTGCATTAGTCACTTCTGATCTTAATCCTTTGCATCTAGATTTCCAACACCAAAGGGCATTAGAACAACCTCTCATAGAGACTAACCTTCTCAATTCTTAGAATGTGGACCCTCTTTTGATGGGAATCACCCTATATCTTTTGGAAAGCAACACGTCACTCTTGAAGCAGTTCTTCTTATGTATGAGTAGACCCTTCCCAGTCTCCCTCAACCTCCTCAAGTCTTTCAACATAGGAGTGTCTATCATGAACTAGCTCAGGACCCTGAAGAGGATAAAGTTATTGCCTATTCATAAGGGAAGAGTTCCAATCCCAAGGTCATGAATTGGAAGCAAACAATGGAATCATGGGGTAGTGAAATATAGGAGGAGAGGCCTATTCATTTTGATATAAGCCTTGAAGAAGATGAAACTACTCCTACTCATCATGATGATACTTGTGACCTCTAAGAAATGATCTTCCAAGAGAATATAGTCAAGCAAATTGCAGAGTTGGAGTCCAGAATAAGGTTCCTCAGCCAAGGTGTGACGGATGATTCAGACCAAGTAGAAGATCCTACATCTAAGCACACCCCATATACACCCCTCCAAGAGAGATATCAAGCCACATCTGATGTTAATGAAGTGTTAGACAAATTGAAGGAAGAGAATCATTTGATTCTAGCTCAAGGTTTGCCTCCTCTTCCACATGAGTTTACCCATCAACCTTCCAATTCATCCCTTCTCAAGGAGGAACCTATTTTAAAAGAGACAAGTGAAGAAGAGAGGATTCGATTTGTGGCTGATCAAGAAGCTCTCTTGGATGATAATGAGGAATAAATCATCATGGATGCTCCTTTTGAAGACATCATCAGCAATGGAGAAGACATAGGTCATGCATACATGCAAATGTTCCAGCAATATGAAGATGAGGTTGACAAACTTTATTTATCAACAATGGATGATGAGGAATGTAAGCATGGTGAGCTTTCTCCCCCCTTGTTTGATGAACTTATTTGTTATTTTGATGAGGAGATTGACCATGCCATGGGACCCAAGTTGGAGGAGGATCAAGAGAAAACAACTAGAGACTCTTGTTTTTAAGCAAGAAAAGGAGAGGCCTGCCCATCTTGATGAAATATTTAAAGAAGAGAGCCTTGAGTAAGAAGATGATGTCCCCTAGGATGAACAAGCAATTTGTTACCTCATTCCAGACATCACAACAGTCACCCTTCTTCACAAAGGCCATGATGAAGCAAAGGGTCAACTTGACAGGCTCCTCAATGAAGCAGAAGGGAACAAGTTCGCCCATGATGCATATCAAGGGGGTTATGAGCTAGATGAGGCCTATGGTGATGAGCTAGCAACCATTATTTTCTCAGTGAAGTATGCCAACATGAAGGGCCATCATGGGGCATCCTTCAAAGATAGAGATGAATACATATATGTCAGAGGCATGTTTGACCCTAATCCACTTGGATACCAATAATCAAGGTGGTAGGCAAGAAGAGCAAGTCAACAAACTTCTATTCCAATCAGCCACTTGTTTGGCACCATATGTTTCTTGCCATGAAGGAGACTTAAGAAGTTTTCACTTTGATCTAGGAGGGAGGCAAATCTATCTAGTTAGTTGTACATGGTATTTTTCTTTCAGTTGTGTTGTCTTTATTTTCCCTAAGTGTTGTTGCACATATGTGATATTTTGCCTTGTTGTGTGTTGTTTTCCTTGTTGTTTAAGGTAAGTTCTTATTGGTTCATAGGTCCTTACAAGGTTGTTTTTAACTTCTCCAAGATGCATCTTGACTCCATACCCAATGGACTCAGAGGCTACCAGTCTTCCCAAGCATAGTAGACATGCTTCCCCTGTGAGTCGCCAGATGTGTTGACCAATTTTTGGTCTTGTAGGCCAAAATTGGGCACCCCCTCCTTTTTCTTTGCAAGATTCATTTAATCCATGTTATGACTAGTTCATCCCTCAGCTGCCTTGTGCAAAATGTTCTCTGTTAGACCATTTCCCATGAAAAAACCAAGTGTTTTCCTCTTTTGCTTGCCAAGTGCATTTTGGGTTTGTCGGGTGACTTTACTTGTGAAAGGTTTATAAGCTAAGTTACTTGAAAAACTTGATTTGGTCTTGACAGGCCAAATCTAGTTTTCCAAACAACTTTACTTGTAAAAACTTCATAAGTCAAGCTGCTGGACAAACTTGATTGGGTCTCCATAGTGCATTTTGGGTTTTGCAGACCACTTTACTTGTAAAAATTCATAAGTAAAGCCACTTATAAACCCTGATTTGGTCTTGCTAAACCAAATAAAGTTTTCCAAATGGATTTACTCATTTATCTTATAAGTAGGAGTCGATGTGAAACCCAGAGTAGAAGCTTGCAGGAAGTCCAAATCGGTCTATCAAGAAGGAATCAAGTTTACAAAGTGTCCTTAGGGAGAGCACCTTGGTTTGTGGCAAGACTAAATCAAAAGTTCTGAAGGGGAATTTTGAGGCACAAAGTGCCCTTGTGGAGGGTACCTTGAGAAAGATGAAGACCATTTTAGAAAGCCTGAAGGACACTTTTGGATGAAAGAAACCCTTGTAAAGGGAAACTAGCTGAAGGAGACAAATTGCAAAGGCCTAAAGGGCACTTTCCCTTTGGGAAAAGGAAACAAGCCAAGAGAGAATTTCCTTTAGACAAATGTTTGAAGGAATTACTTCAGACATTGTCCAAAGAAATTTAGACAAAAGCCCACTAGAAGCAAAAGGCCCAAGCCCAAAGCATTGAAAATAAATGAAGGCAAGGGAATATCCAAAGGATGATTTCCTTCAGACTTTTTGTCTAAAGGAAATCAACATTGTCCAAAGGAAATCAACATTGCAAAAAGTTGATGCTCAAAAGAAAAGACCTGCAAGGCACAATCAAAGGCATAAGCTAAAAATTATAATACCATCATCCAAAGGCCCAAATGAGTAAAGACAAAATAGATAAAACATGGGCAAGTTAAGAGAGTGAAAAAGAAAGCTCAGAACAGTTCCAACAACTTGACAAAGTAAAAAGAAAAAATCAATGACCATTCAGAATATGACAAGTGGCATAGGCACACTCATCTAAGAGATTTAATACATTTAGGTAGAATATATATACCAAAAACTAATAAAATAGATTGGTTTTCAAAGTATAAAGAGCTATAGCCTGTGTTTTCATGCCAAGCTGTTAATGCACAACTAGTTGCATCCAAACATTGAAGAGGGCTCAGTCAGTCACAACAGCTTGGAATGACTTTATCAATTGATGGGAATGGGTTCCCCATGATTTTGTAACCCAAGGACAATAAGGGCAGTGGCTTGGACATCTATAGCATGGCTCTCCCATACGCAGTTTGAAGAATATGATAGCAGTGTGGTCATATGTCATGGCCAAGTGTTTAAATCCAGCATGGGTCTCCATTACTGAGGATTTGTTAGCATCTTGTTTTCAACTCTCTATATATTTTTAAATTTCCATTTGAAAAAAAAGGAGATCTCTCAGCTTGTATGGTGAAGCCCTGTAGGAATTTACCTTGAATCAAGACATAAGCATTTTACCTCCATTTGGGTTTACACTTTTGTATATGTCTATGGTTTTGATCTTGTGTCAAGTCATTTTTTTTCATGCTTTCAGAGTTTGAATCCAACATATCTAGTGTATTATGAGCTCTTTATTGCAGGTCAACAAGAAGTGTCCATAGCAAAGGATAAGCACATATGAACAAGCTGTCATAGTGTGTCTTACAACACCTCCGGTAGTTCTTCCTCCCTATATCTCCATAGGGCCCCCTATTGAAATACTAATACACGAGAGTTTCTCATCTTGAATGATAGTTATGTCAGCTTGTCTTGGTGTAAAGTGTATGTCAAAGCTGAGCAGATCAACCATTTTGGTGCATCGCTACTTTAGTTTATGTTCTGATTTTTAGTATTTCTCTCCCTTTTCATCCTTCCTATTATTAGTAGTACAAAATCCAGGGCCTTAAGGTGCATCAAAGGGAGCTAGCCCCTAATCTAGAGATTCATCCCTCATGTTTGCCACCCACAACAAGAGGGATGTCTCCATTGTGTCGCTTGGATGAAGAGAGTTGAGCCTTCTTTCATAGGGTGTAATCCACCTCATCAACACTACTAATAAGCAAACCAATAAATATGATATATTGTTATAACTATTAAAAATATAATATTTTATCGTAATATGAACTTATCATATTAACCATACAATTATAACCAACTTGTAACTAACATTTACCTCTCGATAAATCAACCTATTACTATTTACTATTTACCTCTCTCTGTAAACACCTCAAATTTACACTAATGTAAATGTTATTCCTAACATTCCCTCCCATAGTTTTTACACGGTACAATATATCTCATTTTATAATTGTAGCATGCTACACCTCCGTGTGTTCATGATCTTCTCTGCCATCACACATCTCTCATCTACAATTGGTTTTCCAAGTTCACCAATAACCTTGAAAAAGGGTTTTCACAAGTTCACCAATAACCTTACAAAATGGTTTTCTCAGGGTCACCACTAACCTTATAGAAAGGTTTTCTTACGTTCACCACTAACCTTACAGAATGGTTTTCTTAAGATCACAACAGACATTACAGAATGGTTTTCACAAGTTTACCACTAACCTTTCATCATGATTGTTACAATGCTTTTTAAATCTACATTCTCCAATGTAAATATACAAAAGGGTTACATGGGAATATCATTCATAATTGAATAGATATAACTATTCTTATTTTTCATATGTGCTAAAAAATAAATGTAACTACCACACTAAAATCCATTCAACTAAAAAAACTAAAATTAACACATAATAAGATGTCACCGCATCATTGGTGTGGCCCCGTCATTTACGATTGACGAGAGGTCACTGAAAGACATCCATCTTTTGTGTATCCTCCATCCTCTTGTACATGATACTGCTTACTCAGCTAGTATATCGATGTAGCTTAGGTACATAAATTTTTTGAAGAAAATCCCACCCATAATGTGGATGTCGTGTACAAATGAAAATGTGTCCAAAAGGCAATTTTTTTTTTTACAATTTTTAACATTATAACAACTCTTTGACAATGGACCCAATAAAAAAAGTTTGACATTTTGATTTTGACAACCAATATGATACATTATGACTTTGACCTTTTGATATCTATAAACACTTTGGATTTTTGACATTTGACATTTGACTGACACTATAGATATAAAAAATGACTCAAATAACTAATTACAAAATCCAATTAAAGATTGGATTTACTTCACTCAGACAAAAGAAAAATCTAATGGATTAATAGAAAAAACTAATAACATATATTTATATTATTGACAACCATATAAATGTCTAGACTATTGACTATTTAAAATAATAACCTAAAAAAAAGATGTGAACGGTTCTTGTAAGCAACCTAAGAGAAAATTACCCATGAATTGAAACAAGGATGGTAACAATAAAATATGACTTCCAATGTCCAAATGAGTAGACTTGGTAAAATGATTAGATTGGAATATTGCTCACTTGATCAAAGTAAATGACATTGCAAGAGGCATATCCCATCACTTCATGGACTGGTATTGACCAAATAATGTGCCTAATTTTTGCAGAGTATTGATCGATGAAATTATATAGATCTATAGATGATGATCTTAAACCAATCGAAACATAATGCAAAACAAGAAATGTAGACTCAAATGCCAGATCTAGCCACAAAAAAATTAAATGGAGTGCGTAAAGCTGTATGGTAGGTGTATGTGATGACATATATTGCTATTGATAGAGAATACACATAGGCATGTAGCTAAGGGTGCATAGTAATAATGAAAGTTAGAGAATTTCTTTACAAAAAAAATGAATAGGTAGCATGATAATTCTAACTAATTCTCTAATGGTCTACAAGTCTGTCAAACTACATAGATCTTTATCTTATTTCATTACCATGTTGGATAGATAGGACGATTGTAGAGTCCACGTTCATGTACAATGAACATGCAAATAAAGTGACATATAAAGCCTACATCTCAAAATCACAAATTTGATTAATAGACCATCTGAATAAGAGAATATTGGCAGGTATTTAATGCATCAAACATGGATGCAACTAGGAATAAATTACTCTGATACCACTATTGTGGATTCAAAGAGCCAATATGCAGATGTAATACATGCACAAAGAAGCGAATACACAAAGACAATTATTTTAAACACTCTCCATTTACTATTTCACTCTATGAAAAATTTGGGACACATTACAAAAACATATATAGGAATATTATTCCTATAACTTCTCACCTATTTTCTCTCACTCGAAACCTACTAATAAGGAAACCACTAAATATGATATATTGTTATAACTATTAACAATATATCAACAATATAATATTCTATCATAATACAAACTTACTATATTAACCATATGGTTATCACCAACATGTAACTAACATTCACCTTTAGGTAAATCAACCTATTACTATTTACTATTTACCTCTCTCCGTAAATACCTCAAATTTACATTGATGTAAAAGTTATTCCTAACAATAAGTGCAATACCAATGTGAAGTATTAACCTTTGAGAATAAGTTTTATGATTATGATAGATGAGTCTTGAGCTTTATTAAGTGTTTGTTGTATTAGCCTAGTTTTAAGGAATGGAAACATGAAAAGAAAGGAAACAAACAAATCAACAAAGAGAGATAATATAAGATATACATTGGAGAATCTCAATGTGAGAAAAATCCAATGAGAGTGAAGCCATGCTTCCTCATCTCACTATGTTTTGTAATTTACACACTTTTTCCTTTTTGGGCTTATAAGGACACCAACCTCATGGGTTCTTAGACTCTTAATGATCCCTATAATGTTCAATGGAAGACTTGCCTCTCAAGCAATAAAAACTACTGAACTCAGCTATCTTGGATATGTAGTATTCAACTCATTAACATACTTGGGGAAAATGAGTTGATGAAGGAATAAATTAATACATCCCTTGAATACTAGGATTTATGCTTTTTTTCCTTCTCCCTCTTGGATTGAATTTGATTTGATTTCGATGCTTGAATGAAATCTATAGGTTCATATTTATACACAAGAATACCTCTTAGGCTTGTACAAAAATCCCAAGAGTCGTAATCTAAAGATAAAACATATTCATGTTTGTTTAAATTCCCATGCATGCAAAATTGTCATAACAAGTCCTCTAACTTCCAAAGGCCATAAATTTTTCATACAAAATAAAAATCACATGCCTAATTTTATAACTTGCCTAATTTTTTGAGAGAAACCCAAATATTTACTCAAAAATGTAATTTTTATGCCCGTCATATGTTGTTTTAGCACATAAAATAGAAACTATAAATATTATCATGTCACAAATTACGCTGATTGCCTTAACGACTAAGTTGGATGATATACATGGTCAAATTTATGATCACTCTTTCAAGCATTTACCAAAAAATACTAGTGTGGGTATAATTAATGTTCCCAAATTAACGTTAGTGTCATGCAAAGTTGTGTTTGCTCTCTAGTTAATTCTATTAAATTTATTTCAAGAGTCACTAAGGCTTTTGGGATTGTGTTTATCTTCAATTAAATTACTTCACAAACTAAGAGAACTTCCTTTCCTTCACATTTATAAATATAAGGATCTAAATCAATTAGTTTATCCTCAAAATCATCTGTAGATTTCATGAACCTAATAATCTTATTGTCATCCTCAAACACCTGCTAATGATTGATATTATCAAGGATAAAGGGTCTCACTAAGGCTTCTACATCATATATGTAGAAATGTGCAACCACATTATTCTAGTAGTGGGGCACAAACACAACTAGTTTATTCAGTATGGAATTGAGTGATTTTTTTATATGAAATTGAGTCAAATAATTCTATTGAGTCCTAAATAATATTTATATATTGCTCAAGCCTCTCGTTTTTGGTTGCATATATTTTCCTCACTTGCTACACCACTAAATTTGAATCACCCTGAAAAAATATATATTTAAACATAAATTATGAGGCCACATTGAGACCCAACAACAATGCTTCACACTCTATTACATTATTAGTGCACTCAAAATCTAATTTATATGCAAATTTGAAAAAAGATCCTGGTGGAGAACATAATACCACATTTACCCCTGAACCTTCTCTAGAATAAGCACCATAAAAACATGTTATAAAGATCACTCAAATTCAAATCATTAATTTACGATAAACAACAAGGATCGATCTAATTTCAATGAAATTATTGTTCCTTAAAAATTTATCCACATCCACATCACCATAAAACACTTCATTTAATACCCTTTTATGATCTTGAATTAAGTGCAAAATTATTTGTTCTCTATAAAGATTTACATGTTCCCCTTCCAGTGGAATGGTAGAATATGACAAGTACATCTGAATGCTACCTCTAATTGAAGCAACTCATTTTTGTGACATAATTATTCTCCATTTAGGAGGACAGTGCATCGCTATAGCATCTATAGTAAGAAACTTCCTAGGATAAGCAACAAGATGAACCGGCAAGCCTCTCATGCATCCTACCATTGGTACCTCACGATAATTCATTGTGTTAGATTTTCCATATACTAGAGATATTGTTATACTAAGTTCATTCATCATGGCCAAAGGCATGATATTACATGAGGCCCCATAATCAAACCTAAAATAATGTAAGATCTACCCATTAATGAGAAAAGTGATATAAAATGGCCCTGCATAAATATGACTTTCCACCAATGACATCTCTAAATACACTTCAAGAATTTCTTCTTCCTGTCAAATATTTTTTAAAATTAGCCAATAGGGGTGAGTAAAATAATAGTATTTTTGGCAACAAGATAGGAAAATGATCTATCCCTATGCTCTAGAATTCGTAGTAATTCAATCACATGGACATTAATTTTTAACTAACTTAAAACCTAGGCAATGTCACATACATTGTACATGGGCATGGGAGTGTCTAGGGTAAAGTGACAACATTCACATCAAGGATACATGAGGCTAAACCTTTAGATAGTAAATTTCCTATATCGGTGGATTGAGATGATGCAGTTATATTTGGGATGGTCAGAGTATCCTCAACTGTTTGCCTTTTATTTTCAATTAGATTTTAAGAAAGGGAAGGATTTTTAAAAACACTAGTAAGGAGTGGCATCATGGGCAAGAAATTCATAATATTCTCCCATTTTGATTGAGTACTCATCAAAATCAATTGTATTCATCATAATTATATGCTACACTAGTTGAATCTTCATCAAAGTTAAACATATAAGTTCATATGTCTCTTGATCACTAGTTTCAATGTCATCATCAGGATAAGTTGTAACTAAAACAACAACACAAGGAGGATGAGGCATAAATCAATCCTCACACCAATCCAATCCTTACATTTCATCAAGTTAATTGACTAGAACAACAAGGGGATTACACATTTCCTTCTCATTATTCTTTTGATCAAGCCTTATTTCTTGGTGAAGTGGCATTTTCCCTTTATCATTTGGTTTATCACTTCCCTGTCCTTTCTTCTAATTGTGTGGAAGATCTTGAAGGTATTTATTATTCTACATTGGAGGTATACCTATTTCATTTTTGGACACCCTATATGATAGATTTTTGAATGCTCCTATGAGCTTATCTAACTTCTTGTCACACTTAGGGAATTATTTGTTGGTTATTTGTTTGGATTCAACAACTTCACCTAGTTCCTTTTTGTAGGTTTCCCTATGGTTCTGATATCATTCTTAATTTGAATTTCCATAGCATAAGCCTATCTCAAATATTTTGGCCCTTTGTCTCTAAGGTGGAAGCCATTATTATAATCAAATACATCACATATTTAGTCAAACATGCATCTTCACTAGGTTTCACATTCTCATAGACTCTAAATATGTCTGTATTAAACCTACTGTTAAAATCTTGCACACTTTCATTTACATGCTTCTTTATGTTTTTGAACTCACTGATTACAAATCTTACCTCAACTTTCCCTATTTTAGAGCTTGAATGTTTTTTCATCTCAGGCAAAAAATCAATGTCATTATTAAGAAAGCCATTGAGCCACTCCTAAACATATTCCTCCAAAGTGTGAATGAACAACTTAATCATGATATCTTCATCTATAATTTCATAATTGTAAGAAATATTTGTAAAATGTCTCAAGTGTTTTTCACCTAAAACTACATTATTCTCTTAAAACTTAGGAAATATCTTTCTCACATCAACAAGGACCTTATTTGGATATCCTTGCATCCCAAAAAAAAATAAAATCTATACCTATTAGCTCCAAGTAAAGAATGAGGAGTTCTCACATTCTGATTGGGATGGCTACATGATTTCTAGGCATATTGCTAGCTTGTTTTTAATTCATTATTGTATTAGGGCTAGAATAATCAATGGGGAGCTTTTTATTTAAAGGTATGGGTTTGAATAATTTGAGAATTATGATCAAGGACATGCTCTTATAAATCTAAACTAATGAATTAAAGATAAGATTGTGACAATATGTGCCTCTCAAAAAAGGGAGAAGAGGAAATATTAAAGTTCTGCTCAAGGGAACTATGATCTTAGGATCATTAACAATGTGAATAGGGATCAAATTCTAGGATTGAATTCATCAAAAAAAGGATTAGAGTGAATAATATAATATGAATAAATATCGCTTCGAGATTGAATTGAAACTTCTTTATCACTATTTAGAATGGCACTAGTAGTATTCACAATAGTAAGACAACCAAAAGACTTACTTGGTAAAGCCATAGGTTTCCACACTTATTGACTTCTAAGCGAAAGTTTAATAATAGGTAGTTATGTGCATAAATTCTTATCAGGATTCATCTTGAAGGCATAATACAATCCCTCTAGCTTGACAATTTGGGATAAGGAAGGTGAAATATACAATAATTATTCAAAATTCAACTTAGACTTGACAATTTTAAGAATTTTTTTTTTCTAGATCCACAAAGGAGTCACCGATACCATAAAGGTATACTCATATTTAATAGACAAGCTTGAGATCTTTTAAATTAAAAAAAATGTGTCAATATACTAAATGGTGAGGATTCTATTAAATGACCAGTGAAGTAAATACTCCCTGAAAATGACACCAATTTATTGGCTCTTAGGTTTGAACCTTTATAGATTCTTAATAAGATAAGGTAGACATCACCAATTTCATTTGTGAGGCTCCAATTAATTATCCTCAAAATTCAAGAAAAAATTAAATCAAAAAATACAAGAGGCAACCTACTCTTTACTCTTTTGGCTTTATTATACCAAGGGTATTAGCCCTACAACAATCAGAATTGTAAACATTCTCCATGAAGAGATTAAAATAATTTTCATCTAGACAATATACATGGCCACTGTGATTATCTTACCCAATTATTGTCACTAGTAATCATAGCCACATATTACTCAAAATGTGCACAAAGATTGCATCATATATGAGTGAATAATGACATTTAAAACTTTTAAAATCAATGTTCACAATCTTACATACACACACATAATTGAATTGACACATATACTAGAATGTATGATAATGGATACCTTTGTAAAATTTTCAAAGTGAAAAGGTCTCAAAGAAAAAGTTACTAAAATGGGATATAAAATTATGATCAATCAATTATGTTCAGTACCTTCCTTTCATTGGGCCATGGAGTCTTCTCAAATCTTAAATGAGCATGTAAATAAAAAACACAATTAAAAAAATTATGCAAACTGTTTTATAATTCAGATTAAAAATAAAATGATTTGAATGGATATTTTATTACTTATCATATTGATGCATTATAGACTATTGAGAACAAAACGATGACAAAACTAGTTAAAATAAGTAGCATGATAACACATTAGACCATTGAAATGGGACAACTATCTTTACAACTTCATTAATAAGTTAGAATACATATAAGACATTATAGTTCCATGACTAAGTGATAATTAAGAATTCTAACTAGTTGCAAGATTATGCTCAATTTTTTGAAGATACACCATTCTTTGTATTATTTGAAACTCTCACTAACAAAGACACTAGAATTAAGACCTATAATATCAAAAGTTTATTCCATATCCAAAACATCCACATGAAGGAAACCTTTATAAATTTATAAACTTTCCCCTCCTTTACTCAAGTTCATTCTAGATAATTTTTCATCAATGGCAGAAATGATGACTAGTGTATGTATTAGGGTGAATCATGTTTTCAATCAATCACTATTCATATTTATACATAGATAGATTAATGAAACAACTCCTTGGGGCATTAATAAATAAGTGAACACTGATCCCAATCCCAATAAACTTTTAGTTACTAGTGATCTCATGAAATCAGAGAAAACATAAAATTCACAAAATTTAGCTTGAAATAATCACAAAAGACCTAGTTGAGACCAAATAAAATACCCATGGGTGCATGTGCTATAGCATGAAATTAATATAATGTGCAAGGGTGAGATTATTTAATTACACATGGCATGATATCATAATTTAGTTCTTAGGGGCAATTTGTGACACCTTTGTACCTTCTTCAATTCATTGTATTTTTTGCTTCACCATCATAAATAACATAACTTTGACCTTCAATTAAAAAAATATATGCATCCATACCAAATCCCTTCAAAATTTAAATAATCTCCTAGCCATTGTTGATCCTCTTCAATGAGACCATCCACGCTCTTAATGGAACTATATATCTCAAGATACGAGTGCAAAACCTGTCCCCTGTGAATTCCACCTTTGTAATTGACTATAGCCATATAATATGAAATTATTGTGGATACATCAATAAAATTTATGCCCTTATCAGTGGATCTTGGCCACCCACATGACACCATCCCACAACCTTGAGCTCATAGAGTATCTAGACTAATCTCTATCAATTCTACCTTCATATTTCATAACTATATATTTCCCCTTTTCCTTTATATTTACACTATAGTTTATGTGGTTTAAAATGACCCCAATGATTTTGCACCATTTCAAATTCTTTGAGTGACACATTTCCTCGTTCAATTAGTTATACATGGAAATGCATTTTAAAATGTGATTTATCTTTGGGAAGACACATGCCATACCTTGATTGGTCACATGACACTCACATGATGGATCCACCTTCTCACTTGGGAACCTTAATAGCAACACAACTTTCACAAAGTTTGCCTTGGTTTATCTCTTCCTACACAGTCAATGATTTTTACACATGAAGGCCTTTGGTTAGCCATAGATCACAGACTCATAGAGTCTCTCTAAGCTTAAAACTATGTCCTATTTTGTGGCCAATGTGAATAAGACACTTGAAAACCTTAGATTTGTCACATACCATAGATTCATGAAATGTTCCTTGCCTTTCATAAACTTCCACATGCTCCGTGGGATTGCACCTTTAATAAAATTCCACATGATGGCCAACTACACCATGACCAGTGATAGTTTTTATTTAGGATAGATGCAATGGATTGGGGGATCTAAATACTATTATGACATGCTATAATCTGCAGGCCAAAATGGTTGAAGTGGTTACACAAGTAAAACTTCAGTTTAGTGATTTTAGGAGTTAGGTACATGAAGGTGTGGTCATACATGAATGTGTGGCCACATGACTTAGATTAATAAAGTGACCCTAGACTAAGCGAATACAAATGGATTTATGTTTTGGAAGGATTATTTCATGGCTATTATATTAGGTTTAAATATAGGATGATCATAATATGGATGGGACTTAGAATACTCTATGAAAACAAGGTAGAAATAAAGAGGAAAAATAATATAATTTAGGATTAAAAGGAAGTATAACTATTGAGTTAGAGGTGTACATCTTCAAAATTAGAGTTATACAAAATAAATTCAAGATAATATTAAATTCCTATTCTAAATTAAGTACAAATAGTTTTGATTGTTCTAGAAAGGAGAGAATTATTCCTCAACTCATCATGAAGACCTTTTTGTTTTTTTAGATTTGTTCACTTGATTATTAGATTGTGGATGCTCAATTGGACTTGTGCAATAAATTTGGTAGCATGTCCTTATAATCAATTAGTGCTTGATTGGATGACAAGATGATATTGATGGCTCATTCTCACAATGGCATGATCTCCTTAGGCTATTCAAGCTTATTCACTCAAATTGACATGATCTCTTTAGGGTCTTGAAGTTTATTGAAAAGGAAGGAGAGGGGTTCAATTTATATATCTTTGATGGGGTGAAAGGAGCATCGTATTTGATTTGAAATGGATCGCTAAGATTAAGTCAACCTCCTCATTCAATGAGGGTGTTTGCTATTAAATGAGATAGGTTGGAGAGGTAAGGTCTTGCTTTGATGAAGGATGGGTTTGATTTTACTTGTTTCTTGTCTTGGATTTTAGGGAAGTGATGACTTGATTTGAGATTTTATTATTTGATTTTATTAATTTTCCTTTATTTCTATATTTTGGTCATGGATTTTATTATTAAGACTAATAATATAACTAATAGTTATTAATTAGTTGATTAATCTGGTGTTTTATTTTTGTGGGATTAGGTAAGGTCATGATAAAATTAGGATAATATGATTGATTGATTGGGGGGATGGTGTAGTTAGAGCAGATTGGCTAGGGATGTGTTGATGATGAAATTAGAGTTGTGGAATGACAATATTGGGGTTGAAATAGAATGCAATGATATGATTAGGGATGTAATGACTGTTGAATTAGGGTTTAGTGATATTGGGGTGGATTAGAAAATTGGATGATGATGAGTAGTAACAATTCTAGGGTGGTGGAAGTTGAATGTCTAAATTTTACCCTTATTTTAAAGGGCATTGTGATTGGATATTGGATGAAGTCATGGCCTTTCAAAGAATGTGTAAGAAGAAATACAAGCATAAAGGATGCCCATAGAAGCATGTGATTATGGTCAAAATGATGATGTAATTCCCCCTCAAGAGGGCATGTAGGGATTAAGAGATGTGTATGAGCTCTTAACATGAAAAGAGGAATATGAAATGGAAGAAAGGGGGGTGAAAATGGATAAAATTAGATTAAAATAGAGGAAATCAGGTTAGAATGGAGGAGTGTGGGTAAATAAATAGGATATTGGGGGAGGGGGGAATAAATCATTTGCACCCTAGCCTATGAAGAGAATTGATCTCTAAGTTGAAGCAAGACTTTGTGCTAAAATGGATCGTATTCCTTCACATGAGCACCAAAGTGAACAAGTGAGGGAAAACCAATATTCAATGTAGAGCAAAGCACTGGTAAGTCAAATTACATTTTGTGACTTTAAGTCTAGTGGTCATTAATAAGAATACAAAATTATGTGAGCTACATACACTATGAGGAAAGTTTTCTTCATGGAATCTAATTACACCAAAACAATGTGTGTGCCCTTAAGTTTAGCGTTTACATCCATTTTATATAACTTCACATTTCTAACAAACTAGTGTCATATGTCACTTTTGAGCGTCATCTACATCAAAATTCACATAATTTTTGTAGCTTTAGCATTTTTACAAAAATCATGGTGTTTGCACAGACGTCATGATGTTTATGTAGAGACTGGATTTTGTGTCTTTATTAGTGGGTTTCTATGTAGGAGAGTCCTCTGGTAATCATAGACTGAGAGTGTTAGTTGGAAGTGTTGAGGTTGGTGAGATAACTCAATGTAGATGAGTTTGGGTTACTCAAGGGCCATGTTTTTATATCATGTGGCAAGGATACCTAAGATTAGGGCAGATAAGGCTTTGCTAATAACTCTGGGAAAATAATGTCACTCTAAGACAAACACATTTAATCTTCATAATGGGGAGATTATAATGACAATAAAGGATGTGTGGAGGATCTTATAGATCTAATATGAGTATAGATGGTTTACTAGAGGGGCACAGTGTGACAAACATTGATGATGAGGTTAGTAGATAGAAAGGACATTCCATTTTGAGGATTGGACATAGATTTGGATGCATGTTTGGATGTGGGATTGGTGGATCAGTTTCCCCTAGTTATGATGTCCATTACTAGAGATATATTACTACCTGACAAGACCATAAGATATTTCCATATGGATTTAGCTTATATGATATTGGATATGCTAAAGGAGGTGATGATGTTTGCATGGGGGTCATGTATACTAGCACAACTATATATTTAACTACACTTGGTGGTATAAAAGGACAGAAAGAGATTTGGGGCTTCTAACCTATAATAGGTATGTGTGTGGGAGCATATACCTCTAGAACTACATGTTGGGACATGACAAGAGAGATATAGAGATGAGTCAATCGATTATGGTTTGACAGTCATCATTAGTATTTGGCATCACAAATTAGGTAACATGAGATATTACCATAGGGCTATAAATAATCTATAGATTGAGGATGTTACATGGAGGCCTTACATAAGGATTCAATTTTTGTGACTAGAAGAGTTGTACTTCTTGGGTTATGTGTAGTTGATATGCTATATCACTAGCCAAAGGGATTATATTATAGAGTGTTATAGACCAGACACAATGTAGAGGTAGTTTATCTTGTATCAAGAAATCCCAACATGTTTTTATGTGAGTATACATGGAGATATGCCAATGGGGAGTCCTAGTAGATCAGAGGATAGATACAACTAGTTGGATAACCTTAGGAGATATAACATGGGATGACATGAGGTATGTGGTTAATACAGGGATAGCCTATGGTTATATAATGTGGCGGGACTAGCTTAGTCTGATGAGATTCGTGGTCCCTAACCAGACATCGAGGACTCTCCAAGAGTGGTTCAAAGGGATTATGAGGACTCTATCATAGAGCTGGTGGTTACATAGAGATAAGAGGGAGAGGAATGGGGATTCTAGAGGAGACAAGGATGTGAGTGGATAGAAAGGTAGTGATGTAGGTGGTTCATTGATATAGGTAGTGGGAGGAGATGGCCACAGAGCTCTAGTATAGGTACATGTAATAGGGTGTTTAGTATAGATAGTGATAAGAGATAGAGGTAGATCACTAGTGTCGGTACAAGTAGGAAGGGATAGAGGAGATGGTATTAGAGGTCGAGTTAGCATTTCCATACCAACATTGGTAGTGACAGGGGAAATGAAGCAAGTATTTCTTAGCTACGACATGCTAAGGATGAGGAATTTATTGAGAGTATTTGATGGGAGATTTATTTGAGGGAGGTTGAGATAGTAGGTTTGAGGAGCAATGTGGATGGGCACTAGACATACATGGTGGCACATGATACATAAGTTTCAAAAAATTTAGTGGAGGTGAATCAACTGATCATAGAGGTGACATGGTTAACCAGATAGACACAAAGACTTTAGAGTGAGCAAGATAAAAGTCACTCAATTTTAACCTCTCAAGGGCATTTCAGAGGCCTTATTAGATGTTATAGGTGCAATGTGACAGGTAGCCTAATATTTAGAAATTATACGAGAGGGATATATATATGGATTAAAAAGTACCATCATATGTAGAGTGTTCAAGCCAATGGCACAATTTAATGGGAGCTCCTCCTAGGAGCAATCCACCACCTACGAGTTCACTTGTAGAGGGCCACAATGAGAGATGACCTCATGATTTTGTACATATTTTTTATAGATGGATGTACATGGATATTTGTGTATATATATGGAAATTGATATTGTATTTATGATGATTTGATTTTGAGTTATTTTACCAATCCCATGTATTTATTATGATGTGACGGTATTTGGTTATATGTGTATGTTTAATTTGATGTTATGGATGTGGTGTGATATATTACATGTGATTGAGTCAATTTAATTGTATGCTTAGATGATTTGATGAGGTGATTTGATATGATATGTTATGATGTGGTTGACACTCCTAATTTTATGTTCAGGATGCACACTTAGTCATGTTGTATGGATAGTGAGTTATGGATATGTAGATAAGAATGATTGATTAGGGAATGATGTGTATGAACAATGATGATGGACATTCCATTAAACTTGAATGAAATTCCAAATATTTGGTCAACCTTATTTTTAATACAACACATGGTAGTATGCACCATGATTTAAAAAAACATTATGACACCTTTGCACTATGCTGTAGGACTGACACAAACATAACAAACAAGCAAATCACACAAACAAACAGGTAATATAAACAACACATAAATTTTGGAAAAAAACAACAAGATGTTTTGTCCTGTATCAAGTTAAAAATCCCAATGTTGTACAAGAGATGTTACTTATAGCTTTGTTTTTCCCTATGCAATGATATATATGAGGGGGGTAAGTTGGGAACGATATATCTAATAAAGATATAATGATTTACTTATAACAAAATAAGGATTTTAATAGGATTAAGGACAAGAAAAAATGGATTTTAGATTTTTAGTTGTTGAATTTGTTCAATAGTAGGATAAAGTGGGGTTTGTATGGTTTAAGGGCTTGATGGCTATTGGATCTTTAATCAGCTTGATTATTGTGGGGTTGATTATGATGAAGGTCTCGATGTCGAAAGATGGATATGGGATGTTAGGGTCATTAACTATTAGATTATCTATTGGCTATGGTGTAGTCTTATTTGATTTTGGAATTGTGATACTAGAACTGGTTTCCCTTTGCAGTTGTCATGGGGGATATCATGATTATGATTATAACTAGTGGATGGGAGATTGGCTTGTGTTGTCAATGTGATAGGAGGGATTATGAAAAAATGGGTTGTGATTGTTTAGGTCTTGATTTATTTGGGTTTGAAACCTTGTGTTGAATGTCATTGGTCTAGATTGGGTAGGATTTGAAATGATTTTTTAACAAAGGGGGATACAATGAAAATATGCACGCAAGCATAACCTACGCTAGTCAAGTGGGATTGCATTTAGATAGTGGCCCAAAGTTAATACCTCAAAGGGTAGGATGACCTTGGGGAATGTCGTGTTCCTAGAACCACTATTCATTTGTAGTTACATGGATCCTATGCTATGTTTGACTAGATGACTAGGCACAACTCCATGATGCAAGAGTGTTATCTACAACCTACGTATTGGTGGATGAAACAATCTCACTTCATGATACTGGTAAAATAGGTCACTACTTAGCCAATAATGACAAATCCTCCTTGAATATTTAGATTCCACTTGAACATAAACTTTGTGTAATGCTTGGTGATTAAATCCAAGTTTTTATACCCTAGAAAAGAAAAATAAAAAGTTGTAAACTATTTTTAATTTCTAAGATCACCTTGTGACAAGAGGAAAGAGCATACATGGTACCTAAACCATTTTTTATTTTTAAGGTCACCTTGTGGTGCGAGGAAAGAACATACACGGTTATTGGTCAAACACACACAAGTAAAACTATAAAATAAGATACAAAATATATTCTTTGATTAAGATTAAGTGCTTAAATGTGAGTTTGTTTGATCACAAGACTTTGATTGCCAAGCTTGCAAAGTAAACATTAGTAGTTTTATTTGATTTTGGGTCTTCAACACATGGTTCATGTTGCACAAGAGAGTGGGGAGATTAAAAAATGATAAATTCCAAAGCTTAATTTTAAGAAATCATAGATTAGGGATGAACAAACTTAAAATATGGCTACATGAATCTTTCTAAGATCTTTGTTCTGACATGAATGATAGCTCAAACAAATTCCCGAGTCAAAAGTTATGGCTTCTAGAAAATAGGTATCCACAAAAATGTGACTCTTAGAATATAAACATAATTCTTCTAGAAACATCATTCCTCAGTGTGGAAATGTCATTTAATAGTGCATAAATGTCACTCTTGCATAAATGTCAATCACCAGTTTGAGAATTGTCATTTAGCAGTGTAAAAATGTCATTATAAAAAAAGAAACGTTACTCTTGTAGAAATGTCATTCCTTAGTGTGGCAACATCATTTAGTCGGTCAAAAACATAGTTTAACATGGTGTAAACACCGATGACCATACCTCATTAGAATTTTTTTCACAGACACAAAAAATATATTCCACATGATAGAAACATCAATAGTTAGTATGCAAACATTATTCCCAAGGGATGAAACACCAATACATGACACAAATATTGATCTATAGAAAACAAAGATGGAGACTTAAAAATGTCAAATTTGACTCAAATTTGAAAAAACTAGGACTCCAAATGATAGCAACTGATAAAACACTTTGACACAAAGGATAAATTTAAAAAAAAATAGTGTTTTTTCCATTGGATGCGCCAAGAATGTACACATGGAAAATTAGAGCTATGTGATAAAAACATAAAACAATATCAAATTCTTCCTCTAAATTAAGAACAAGTACCTCCAATTGATATAGAAAGGAGATACATATACCTTTACTTACTACAAAGGCCTCCTTTTTGAGTATATTTGCTCACTTTATTGGTGGATTGTGGATGCTCAATTGGACTAGTGCAATAAATTTGGCACCCTGTCCCTACAATCAACGATTGCTTGATTGGATGATAAGATTATATTGATGGCTTATTCTCATAATGACATGATATCCTTAGGCTATTCAAGCTTGTTCACCCAAATGGACATGATCTCTTCATGTTGTTTAATCTTGTTAAAAAGGAAGGAGAGGGCTTATAGATTTTTGTTGGGGTAGATGGACGGATATATTTGAGTTGAAATAGTTGGCTAAGATTGAGTAAACATCCTCATTCAATGAGGGGGTTGTCTATTAAATGAGAGATGTTGGAGATGTATGGTCTTATTTTAATGAAATATTGGTTTCATTGCACTTACTTCTTGTCTTGGATTTTGGGGATTTGATGACTTAATTTGAGATTTGATGATTTGATTTAATTAATTTTCATTTATTTTTATATTTAAGATTTAAGATTGTGAATGGATTTTATTATTACGACTAATAATATAACTAATAGTGATTAATTCGGTGTTTGATTTTGGTGTGATTGGGTAAGGTCATGATAGAATTAAGATAGTGCAATTAATTATTTGGGGGGTGGGGTGGTTAGATCATATTAGCTAGGGATGTGTTGATGACAAGATTATAGTTATGGAAAGAAAGGATTAGGGTTGAAATAGAATGCAATGATAATATTAGGGTTGTAATGAAGATTGAAATAAGATTTAGTGATATTGGGGAGTATTAGTGAATTGGATGATGATGAATAGTAACAATGTCACAAGACACCATACTAGTGATACCATAAACAAATGATAAATCCTAGTTGAACTAATAATAGAGGCCTAAGAAATTTAATTCTTGAAACCTCCCATATTCTGAACATTAGGATCCAAAAATAAATGGAAATTTTTGGGAACCAATTGAACCAACAAGAAAACCCATTGAACAAAAAGTAAGTAGGACTATTGAATCAAAACATAGTCTAGAACAAGCAACAAAAGTGATTTATGGATTTGTAGTATTTAATTTTTATATCACAATTTTTTTTTAAAATATGTGATCCATAGGTCAACCAAATACCAACATTAAAATATAAAATAGGCCCATGTGAGTACATGATCAATCATAAGATCTAAGGGCACAACCCAATTATATTATGTTCATTACATCCAATAAGAACACCAAAATCCAAGTTGAAATATATAAGATAATATTCAAGGAAATATCACTACACAACCTTAAAGTTTGTATCACCACCATGATCAAGGCCCACCATATTATCAACATGTCCCTCTGAATATTTTGGGTTGCATCATGTTGGATGAAAAAAAAATTAGGAAGACAAAAATTTGGTTTTCGATCAATAGCATGGGGATGAAGTCCCTCTCCTATTAATAGGCGTAGATAACTTTATCGAAAATTAAAGACAAAACTGAAAATAGAAAAAAATACTACAAAAATGATGTCATTACCAGTTTTTTTTACATTAAAACCAATAGCACTAAAATGTGGCATAAAATAAAATTGAGAGAAAAAGAAGTTTACAGAGTGAGGAGAGAGAAAGGAAAATAAGAGGAAATAAAGAGGATATCTTTAATAGTTTAAAAACAAAAAGTGTTATATCTACCCAAAGTTTATATGACAAATAATCAATATGACGATGGAAACTATTTTCCTTATAAAGGCAAAAAGTTAGGCTTCAAATATAAGCCTAAAGTCCATACACCATAAAGATTTTGAGATTAAAAGACTTCAAAACAACCATGTATTCTTTGCAGGAAAAAATATAAATTTATTTCTTTACTTTCACTCCAAATTTCTTGATTTTAAATCCTCTATATAGATTCTAATAGATTTCTATATAAAAAATATCAAATCACTTGATGATTCAACAACTATGTTATAGAAAATTTGAAATAAAAGAATCAAAATGAATAAATAAACTCACATAGATTGTCCATTCATAAATAAAGTCCATAGCACAAAATCCTGTAAATTCTTCTTGTAGAGATTCTTTTTAGATTTGTACATACAAAACTCCTCTTCATAACTTCCTTGCCTTGTGTTTACTGTCTTCTTATCCATAACCTGCACTATCTTTTTTTCTTCTTTGGCACATGTAGCTTCCAATCTACTTCTTTATCTTATTCATCTTCTCCATGAAAATCATATAATTCTAAAATATTAAATAATGGAAAGATATCAAAATTATGTGGTAAATTCACCTATAAGCATTGTCATTGATTTTATTCACAATTCTGCATGGTCTAATTTTCTTGTACTTAGATTTATTATATGTGCCTCTCGAAAATATCTTGTTCCTCAAGTAAGCCATCACCAAATCTCCTTCTTCAAATAATTTTGACTTTTTTCTAGCATCTGTTGCTACTTTATACTTGTCATTGCTTTCCTGTGACTTTCTTTTTACTTCTTCTTGTAACTGTACTAAGTCTAAAACACTCACAGGATTTATCTCATAAATAATATGAAATGCTAATTTACTTGTTGATCTATTCACTGAACTATTATATGCATGTTAGAAATATTGTCATTGATGTCGAAGGAGGTCTATCATCACGATATCTTTAATGAAGAGAAATGAGAATAAATGGGCTGGTTGATCCTGATTAGAATAGTTAATGTCATAAGTAAAATTACTATCATAATAAATTAGAAAGGGTTTGCCGACTATGAAGGGATTTTTAAAAACATTTATTATATTCTAATTTGTATATTTGAAAGGTGGCTGACCCATGACAAAGTTATAAGAGAGAATTAATTTATTATATTTTTTATTCTTAATGTAAATAAATATTATTTATGGCCGACCCATAATAAGTGTCATTTTTTAAGGAGACATCTCCCTTGGAAAAGCCGTCTCCCTTGGGAGAAATTGCACCCCCTCAATGAAGAGGCATTTGAAGTGGTATAAAAGGAGATAAGGTGGGAGATAAAATAGTAAGAAATTCAATGAAAAAACATTTGAATTAGAGCAGATCTAGAGCAAATTTAGAGCAAAAATATATGTGAAAGATTTGTAAGCAAAATTTAGGAAGAAGATATAAGTGTGGAGCAATGAAGTGAATAGAATATATATAGAGAACATTCAAAGAGAAGAAGGTGAACAATGAGAGACAATAAATGTGGAATCAAGTGGAGCAAATGAAAATGTAAGAAGATAATTCAAGGAGATGCATATGTGAGAAGAAAATTTAATATTTTATCAAGGGCAGATTTTGTGAATAAGTTTACATGAATATCATTCATTGAAGGAGAAAATTCAAGAAGGCAAAATACTTTGTTTATTTTGGAGGTTGGTGCCTCATATCAAAGAGATTGGTGTCTCTTGCTAAGATGGTGCTTAGCGGTGGGGATTGGTGTCTCCATTAAGTTGGTGCCTACAAAATATTTGTATAGTGGGGATTGGTGCCTACAATTTTGTAAGAGAATTTTATATTGTGATTTTATTCCCAGAAAGGGTTTGCACGTAAATTTTGTCTCTTAATTATGTTATCTTGTGTGAATGGTGTTATTATGGTTATTAAGTTTTATTAAGTAAAATATTAACTTATACTGATTCACCCCCCCTGCCCTCTCAATATAAGTGTGTGCTTAAAAATCGGTATTATGGTTGGTTCCTTCAGAAACAATATAACCGCTAGAAGGTAGATCTCAGGAGTACACATGGTTTGTCATCATGTACAAGAAGGTTTCACCACAAATATAGCTCCGTTGTTTGACAAAAAAAAACTATGCATTTTGGATCATAAGGATGAGAACTTATCTAATGTATCTTGACTTTGAGATTTGGCAATCAGTAGTGAATGGTTATAATGCTCCATCATCTCCACTAATAGATCACGCTAGAAAGAAGGCCAATGAGAATAATGCAAAAGCTATGAATGTAATCTTGTGTCGTTTATCAGAATCAGAGTTTGTCAAGGTAATACATTGTAAATTGGTAAAATAAATTAGTGACAAACTTGAAATCCATAATAAATTGCATTAATTGAATTGAGAAAAACACCTATGGAGGTGACTATTTATACAGTAATAAATGAGATTAGATCTCCTAATCTGTAGGAGATTACAACTAATCACACCTAGGAAATACCCCACCTAACTACCTAGGTCAATCAAAGGTGTAAATTACCTCGATACATTTATTACAAATAAATAAGATTAATTAATTATTCTAACATTCCCCACCTTAATTGATCATATCCTGAAGAGAAGAAGAGAGAGAATCCTTGAATGCCGCAAGCTTATCATGTGCAAGTGACTTCGTGAAGACATTTGCAGACTAATCTTGAGTGGGGCAATACTGGAGATATATGTTGTGTTGTTAAACATTTTTAGGTATGAAATGAATCAGAACCTCTATGTATTTGGTTCTCTCATGAAACACTGGATTATGATTAAGATGTAGAACACCCTAATTGTCACAATCTAGAACTGTAGGTTGAGGCTGTGGAACTATAAGTCCTGAAGGAATGTGATGTATCCATATCGCTTCAAAGATAGATCCTACTGTAGCATGATATTCTACCTCTATGGAAGATTTAGAAACACAATTATGCTTCTTACTTCCCCATGAAAGTGGACTAGATCCTAGAAAGAACACAAATTCAGAAGTGGATTTCTTGTCATCAATAGAAGCTGTATGATCTGCATTCGTGTATCCTATCAAGAAGAAATCATCATTCTTCTTGTATTATAGGCCATACTCAATTGTACCTCTGATGTATCTCAATACCTACTTTTCCACTTTCCAATGTGCCACCTTTTGTTCCTGCATGAACCAAGAAAGATAGCTGATATCATAGCTAATATCTAGCCTAGTATATGTCAAGTAAATGAGACTCCCAATCAACTGTTGATAGAGAGTTGAATTTACTTTTGGTGATGGATATATATGAGATAGATTAAGTCTTGTCTCCATAGGTGTTGCAATAGGCTTGCAGTCCATCATCTTAAATTTCTCGAGCAATGTCTGTTATACTTCATCAGTGAAACAAAAATGTAATGTTCCTTCTACCATACCTCCAAACCAAGACAATAGTGTAATAGCTCAAGATTTTTCATGTCAAATGATCACTTGAGATCATTCTCAGTTGCATCGATCACCTTCATTATGCTGGCAGTGATGACTAGATCATCGATATAAATAATCACTATAACAAGCTCCCCCCATGCTATTTGAGGTAGAGATTAGGATAGTATGGAATCTTGTTGAATCCATGTTGTACAATATGCTCATCAATATTGATGTACTAGGCTTGGGGAGCCTATTTTAGCCCATAGAGAGACTTGATAAGCCTACACACTTTTAGTTCCTGATTAGGTGCCACAAATCCTTCAGGTTGAGTCGTGTAGACTTCCTCTTTCAAATATCCATTAATAAAGGTACTTTTTACGTCTATTTGATGGGATTTCCATCTAAATTGTGCATCCATAGTAAAAACCATTCTGAGAGTCTTTATTTAATTGTGGGAGCAAAAGTATCCTCATAGTCAATACCTTCTTTATGAGCATACCCTTTTGCAATAAGCCTTGCCTTATACTTATCAATACTACCATTTGCTTTGTACTTGGTATTAAAGACCCATTTGCATTCAATAGGTTTCTTCCCTAGTGGAAGATCAACAAGCTTTCAAGTGTTATTCTTCATCACTAACTGATATTCTACATCCATGACATCTTTCTAAGGTCTAGATTATAGGGCTTATGTTATTGTAGAGGGCTCATATATTTCTTGTAAAATACTCAGAAGGGCCATATTGACCTCTTCTCGATCCATGCTTTGAGCCCTCAGTCCTGAAGTGGATGTATTTAGTAATTCATTCAAGTTAACATCTCGTATAGTACTTGTATACCACTTGGGCATACGCTGAACTATAGGTGGTAGTGTTAGAGGTCCTATTTGACTATCTTCCTATTCACTTTCACCATCACTATCTAAAAATATTATAGGACTTTGGCCTGTATCATTTGCCTATGTAGAAGGTGGATTGATTCCACTCTTTTCACCAAACACTACATCTCTACTAATTAGTACTTTTTTTATTTTTGGATCAAGGAGCATGTATGCCTTTGATTGTGCACTATAGCCCACAAAAATACATTCCTTTTTTTTCTTATCCAACTTCTTTCTTTTCTTCTTAGGAACATGCATATATGCCTTACAACTAAAAACTCAAAGGTGAGTTACCTTTAGTTTATTCCCTATCCAAGCTTCGTGTGGTGTGATTCCATCAAGAGCTTTGGTGGGTGACCTGTTCAACAAGTAGACTGTAGTGTGACAAACTTCTACCCAATATGTATTAGGTAATTTTGCATACTCAATCATGCTACAAAACATTTCCACAATGACTCTGTTACATAGTTCTGCAGCGCCATTTTGCTGAGGTGAATATGGAGCTATCAATTGATGATTGATTCCATTTACACTTAGATAGGTTGAGAATTCTTTGGTGGTGTATTCCCCCCCACAATCTGAGCAAAGGGTCTTGATTTTCCTACCAATTTCATTTTCAACTGTGGCCTTAAATTCTTTGAAGACTTGAAAATCTTGATCCTTAGTCTTCAATAAATATACCCACATTTTTAGTGAGTAATCATCAACAAAAACCTAAAATTATTTATACCCTTTGAGACTGGGAGAAAAATGTCTGCAAAGATTGGTGTGCACCAAGTCCAACTTATCAAGTGATTGATACTCAGTCTTTTCAAAGGGAGCTCTTCTTTGTTTTCTTGCTAGGAAACTAGTACAAATATCAAAAGATTGCTTGAATTTGGGAAGACCACAAACCATATCTTGTTTGCTCAATTAAACCAAATATCCATAAATCAAGTGACCATATCTTCTATGTCATAAATTGCCTATTTTTTTTATCTTTGACCACAAGTGCTTGATGATCATTTTGAACAAAATCAAGCTGAAACATTTTGCCAATGTTGGAAGCTTTGGTAATCACTTTGAAATGCCTAGACTTGTCTTTGATATGGCAAAACTTTTGACCATTTAGTCATCAAATTCAACCATTAGGTTGTGGTCAAGTAATTGATTAACAGACAATAGATTTTTTGTAATCCCTGGAACATATAGAACATTTGAAATGTTGCAATTTTTGTTTCCAAGTTGAAGTTTGATGTCACCACTACCCTATACTGTATATGAGGTATCATCTCCAAGTGATACATTTCCCTTTGACTCTAATTTTGTCAAACTAGAAAACCAGCCTTTTCTGCCTATCATGTGTCTGGTTGCTCTTGAATTAACATACCAAACTACACTTGGATGATTTGTAGACTCATGTGTTTGAGTAGCTAAACCATAATTTTCATTTGAAGAATCATTGTCTTCAACAACATAGCCATGTTGTTTAGACTTGTAATTTTCCTATTTCCACCTATTTTGTTGTTGTGGTTATTTTTTTCAGTTCGTGGTGACTTGTTGAAAGATGACTTCTTGCTTGATGAGCCTTGTTGAAATGTGTTGTACCAACAATGTTTCAATTCATGTCCTTATTTTCCACAAATTTGACATGATTTAAGAAAATATGAATAACTCCCTTGTTGGTTTTGTTGTTTATTTTACTTTGGAGATTGATTTTGACCCTTCATGAGTTTCTTCCCCTTTTGATTTGATGCGAGTGCATGCTCGTCATCTGCTTCTTCTAAATTATGCATAGATTCTTCTTGTTACAACAAATTGACCAACACCTCAAAGGTTGGTTTTGTCTTGTGGCATTCAATGTGGTCACAAAGATCCTATATGCGGGGGCAGTGCTCTAAGGACTACAGGGACCAAAGAGTCACCTATCACCAGTTTTCACAAAGATTGAAGCAAAGCCCACAAAGTTGCAACTCTTCTAAGGAATGCTTCTACTTTTTCATCTGATTTGAGCTTAAGAGTGGGCAATTGGCTCTGAAGATGCAAGATATGGTTTTGATTCTTAGCTTCATAAATAGTTTTATGCTTATCCCATGCATCTTTTGAAGTTGTAGCACTACGGATATGAGGTTGTACCTCATCTGAAACACCAAACATGATTATCAACTTAGCCTTATTATTAGCCTTGTCATATTTTTGTTGTTGATCAACATCTGTTGCATGTCTGACCCATGTGCCTTCAACTATTGACCAAATATATTCAAACTCTAGATGTGTTTATACTTTTGTTTTCCATGCTACATAATTATCACCATGAAGCAATTGCTTGTCGGGGAGCACAAAACGTGGTCTCAAACCAGATATTTTGCAAGTTGCGTATGACAAAGAAATACAAGTGTGTTTAAGTGCAGAAATGAAATGTACATTTGCAAAATGTAAAGAAAATACAAAAATGCATTCAAAAAGATGACAAATTGCATACTATCACATAATGAACATCAGACTCTATCAAAAATACGTCCAAACAAGCAATGAAAAATTGGATGTCGATTTCAATCGAAAATGCGTCCAACGAGAAAATGAGGCTACAATTTTCCCTTTTGAATTTTTATAGTTTAATGACTTCAATAGATATATAATCTAAAAATATGCATTTTTTAAAAAGACAACATGCAAATTGGAGTTATCAATCAAAAGTTATGGCCTCTTAAAGGTCCAAAATACATGAACCAGTGAGCTAAACTAGAAAAAAAACTAAAAACTATAGAAATATGGATGATCAAAATATAAAAAATAGCCTTACCACTCCATATATTTCAAAAAAATATCCAAGGTTAAAAAAAAATCACCTTCCCAGGCTTCACAGATCAAAAGTAATGAACCTTGAAAGAAAAGATTTTCAAATATGGCTCATAGTGGTGAAGGACAAGCCCTTAGGGGCTAAAAAAAGCTAAATAGGTGGTAATATGGAGTGAATAGAGGCTAAAAGTTGTTGGTGGTGTGATGGTGGTGTTGATGCTGGAAGTGGCGGATCTGGGTGGTGCTCCACCCAAAAATTTGACCTTGCACCTAATGAAAACTTGCAAATTGCACTCTACCTTCAAACTTTCACCACGAGTGCCTCAGTGCTCCGTTTTCAGAAAAAGAATACTTTTTGGAAAGATTTCGATGAGATGAATCTGGTGATATAATAATCAATCGATGATTCTATAAAAAAATTTAGAAAAACTATTGTTTTTCCATTATTCCTCACTTGTTCTACAAAATAAAAACTTAAAAAAAATCATAGAAAATCACTAGAACCTCCAATTTTTTTTTTTTTTTTAAATTAGTATTTTTTTTAGTAGAATTCAAAAAAAGTACAAGATCATTCCCAGAGATTCTATATTTTTTTAATTCTAACAAATAATACAAATTTTCATCACAATGACATATACAATCATCTGAAAAACTTAGATCTATTTCTCCACCAATTTAGAATTGGATCTTGACTATAAATTATAAAAGCAAATTTTAGATGTAACAAATAATACAAATTTTCATCACAATGACATATACAATCATCTGAAAAACTTAGATCTATTCCTCCACCAATTTAGAATTGGATCTTGACCATAAATTATAAAAGCAAATTGAAAGCTCTCAAATACGATCTCAGATCTGAAATTTATCCCATAATTTAATATAAATGTGGCTAAAATTTATCAAAACAATAAAAATTGTCTGTTTTGATAACTATTCTCCTTTTGTAAAATTGGCCAAAATTTTGATAATATTTCGGCTTGGGATGGTTGAAATTGGAGCAGCGTGACGCATCCAAGGATCACACAAATTTTGCTCTTGATCTCCATCGTATCTCCAATGCTTCGAAAAGACTCAAGAATTTTTTGATCTAATACCAAATGAAATCCAGAATAAATTGCATTAACTAAATTGAGAAAAGCACTACTGGAGGTGCTTATTTATGCAATAAAAAATAAGATTATATCTCCTAATCTGTAGGAGATTACAACTAATCACACATAGGAAATACCTCAGCTAACTACCTAGGTCAATCAAAGGTGTAAATCACCTTGAAACATTTATTACAAATAACTAAGATTAATTAATTATTCTAAAATATTACTAATACTTAAATTTTATTAAATATTACATTTATTAAGTTTTATTAAGTAAAATATTCACTTATACTGATTCACCCCCCTTTGCCCCTCTCAGTATAATCGTGTTCTAAAAATTGGTATTAGAGCGGTTTCCTTTATAAACATTTTAACCGCTAGAAGGTACATCTCAGGAGCACACATGGCTAGTCATCATGTACAAGAAGGTTTCACCACAAATAGAGCTTCATTGTTTGACAGAAAAAACTATGCATTTTGGATCATAAGGATGAGAACTTATCTAATGTATCTTGACTTTGAGATTTGACAATTAGTAGTGAATGGTTATACTGCTCCATCATCTCCACTTATAGATCAAGCTAGAAAGAAGGCCAATGAGAACAATGCAAAAGCTATGAATGTAATCTTGTGTGGGATATCAAAATCAAAGTTTGTCAAGGTGATAGATTGTAAATCAGTGAAAGAAATCGGTAACAAACTTAAGAACATCTATGAAGGAGATAACAAAGCTAAGAAAGTTAAGATTCAAACACATAGAAGTCAATTCAAGGATTTGAAAATGAAAGACGAATAAAATATTACAGCTTATCTCCTTCATCTGGATGAAATTATAAATACTATCAAAGGACTTAGTGAAAAATATGAAGAGCCAATGATCATGCAAAAGATGTTAAGGTCACTTCCCTTAAGATTTGATGCAAAAGTTTCAGCCATTGAGGAAATGAAGGACTTAGATAAACTAACTATGGATGAATTGCATAGGATCCTCATGATATATGCAATGAGGACTTAAAATGAGAAGCCATCAAAATGAGAATCAGCGTTCAAAGCTTAAAAGAAAGTGAATAATGAAGAGCTTGGATCAAAATATAAAACTAGTAATGAATCAGATGCAACATAATCTCATTTTGTTAGAAAGCTTAAGAAATGATCTAGCAAATACAAAGATAAGCTATCTTTCAAATGTTTTAATTGTGGTACAATAGGACATTTTGTTGCTAAGTGTCCACATAAGGATAGTAGTGATAATTAAGAAGATCATAACTTAAATAAAAGGTACAAACATCATCGATACAAAAAGAACTACAAATAAGGTAGATACGAAAAGAAGAAATTCCATAAACACACGAAAAATTTCTATTCCAAAAAGGATAGTAGCTCATTTGAAGAAAGCAATGAAAGTATTTCAAATAGTAATAGAGAAGAAACCCTCTTCACAGCAATAGAAACAAGGGGTGATATCTTGGAAGGTGAAGACAACTGTGTAAGAGAAGGAAAAGATAAGATAGATTTAGAAGAAGAAGAATATGTCAAAAATGAAGGAGAAGTGGATCTTGAAGAACTTATTTGTGCCTTAAGCGAGGTCAATAATCTTGAGAAAAAGAATTTGAAACAAAAGTTACAACTTGAAAAAAATTAAAATAAGGACTGTGATTCAAGAACTAAATTGTCACAAAGCCTTGAGGAATCAAAAAAGATTATCATTAGCCTAAATATTCAATTAGAGGAGGTGAAAAGGATAAAAGAAGAGGTGAGAATTCAATTGAATACAAAAGGTTAAAATTGTGAGAGGCTAGAGTCCTAAATTGTTTCCTTGAGGAAGAAACTAGAGACAACAACCACTATGTTGAACAAAAGCCTCAAGTTTGAGAAAAGTACTAAAATATTAAATGATATCATAAATGGGTAGAGGTCACCATTTATAAATACTGGTATTGGATAAAAAGAAAATCAGATGGCCAATAAATAAGATCACAAAGAGCCATTGAAGAAGGCAAATGAGGAAAAGACAAAAAGCTATGCAAATGTTCTCAAAAGTCCTATTAACAAGAAGAAAGAAAATCAAATCCCATAAAAAACAAGTACTCCTTCAAAAGATAACAAGGATAAATCAGAAAGTCCTTTTCTCTAAGGCAGGTGCACATGACCAAGTTTCAAAACTCTTTCTTTGGGTTTGCTTTTTGTGTAATCACTTTGGTCATAAAGCAACATTTTGTAGGGTACGTGCGATGATTAACTATGTATGGAACAAAAACAAAAGTACTTATGAATTTTCAAATAGAAAATACAACTCATTTTCTCCTTTGTCAAACTACAATGAGAATGATATTATATGTTATAAGTAAAATAACTATGGTCACATAGCACGTTTTTATAGAAGTGATTTTATGGAATCTCCCACACAAAACAATAAAATGGATGCCATTGGTACACATAACGGGAAATCTACAAAAGTTTGGAAAAGAAAACAAGAGAAAAATAATTCAAAAATAAGGTGAGAAGACTCTTTCAAAGAGATCAAAAGGATGACCTTCTTCATTTAGTAGCCTTGGACAAAGAAGGAAGAGTTGAAGGCATTCTACATCTTATAAGATGCGTAAAAAATGATGGATAACAGAACATGTTCTTGATTTGTTAAATTTAAAAGATAATCCAAATTATTTTTGGACAATTATAGAGGAAACATGTCACCCAAGCATGGGGAAGAAAGGATATTGAAGTAGATATGAGTATTGATCATTAGAACAAATGCCTATGGATTTCCATGATGTTTGTATGATCATATATATATATATATATATATATATATATATATATATATATATATATATATATATATATATATATTGAATAAGATGACGTGGATCTTTGCCATGATCTATTTGTATATTGAAGTAATGACCATCCCTTTGCCATTGATGTCAAAGGGGGAGAGATACAGAAAGGGGGAGGATTACAATAAGGGGGAGAATTATGTTCATATTGCATTCACAAATTTATTTATAGGGTTGCATCAATGACAAAGGGCAAGATTGTTAGAAATATTGTCATTGATGTCAAAGGAGGTCTATCATCATGATATCTTTATTGAAGACAAAGGATACTAAATGGGTTGGCTAATCATGATTAGAATAATTAATGTCATAAGCAAAATTAATATCACAATTAATTAGAAAGGGTTAGCCGATTCTGGATTATCAAAAACATTTATTATATCTTAATTTACATATTTGAAAGGTGGCCGACCCATGAGAAAGTTATAAAAGAGAATTCATTTATTATATATTTTATTCTTAATGTGAATAAGAGCTGATCTTGGAATCAAATCAATATGATGTTGAATATCTCTCTTTGGTGGTAAACCATTTGGTAACTCATCATGTATAACATTTACATATTCTTTCAACACTACTTTTGTTTCCACTGGTATTTGCACCGCTTTTGTGTCTTCTTTCTTCGCTACTCATGCATAGCAAAAACCTATCATCTTCATATCTTAGATAAAATATTTTGCAGACAACATACTTTCAGTGTGCCCTTGTTCTTTAAGAGGTAACGAAGCTACCTTCATACCACCTTTCCATAAACTATATGTGCTCTTTGCTCCATCATGAATTGTGTTTCTATCAAATTGTCCTGGCCTTCTCAATAATACATGTCATGTATCCATTGGTATAACATCACACCATATTTCATCCTTGTAAGTTTTTCCAATAGAAAACTTAATTAAACTCCTTTTATCTACTGAAATCTAAACCATGAAATCTAATAAGGATTAAGATACTTTTCACACTACAAACCTAGTTTCTCAATCATATATTTAGAAACCATATTTTTAAAACTACCGCCATCTATAATTACCTTGCATATCTTACCTCCTAAAGTACACTTTGTTCGAAAGATATTTGTTTGCAGCCATGCATCCCCACCTTCTTTATTTTGCACATGTTCTTTCCTTAGACCAATCATTATTCCTCTCAATATGAGATTTTCTTCAATATCTGATATTGCAACTTTAGTATTTTGCTTTTCCATTTCAGTTTCAACTAAATCTACTCTTGGGTGATCCTCTTGCCTCCTTTCTTGATATTGGTAGTGTGGACACTCAAACTCTCTATGGCCTTCTTCTCCACGTCTATAACAAGCATAAAACATGTGTTCATTTGGAAACCATCATCTACCACCACCATTGCTTCATCCTCTCTGAATTTCTCTTCCTCTTTATTGGTATTGGAACCCTTATCTATTATCTTCTTGTCTTTCTAGACATGTGATGACTCTCCTCTAGTGGTATTAAACCCACCTCTTTTTGTATTAAATCCCCCTGGTCCCCTTATTGGAAGAGATTGTCCTATTCTTGCCCTAGTAGTTGTTCTTCTGAAATTCTATTTATTTCATTTTTATTCTACCCTAAAAGCTAACTAGTAAGCTTTCTCCATGCAAAGTATTCTATGCATGCTTAATTCATCTTGGATAGAAAACTTTAGACCATTTACATACCTTGTGGCCATTTGTTCTTTTGTATCATCATGCTCCACTTGTATGGAAAGCTTGTAAAACTCATATGTTGTAATGTCCCCATTTTTTATCTAGACCCTTGTGGGACCCTTAGGCCATTCTTGTTTTTGATGGCTAAGGGTAGAGGAATGAAATGGAGCATTGTGGGCCACTTGTGAGGAGTTAATAGTGGAAAGGGTACTTTATATTTCTAATTTTGAGTTGAGTTATGAAAAACACAATATGTTTCTATCTCACATAGGTGGTGGATTTTATAGGTCTTAGGCACTTAAGGCCTAAAGGGAAATTTAGAGGATCTGTTAATATTTTAAAAATAAAGGTAACTCTCCCCTCCAATTTTGGGCATCACACTTGGAGGAGTGGCATATAAAGGTAAGTAAGGATTCATTTGAATTCTTATGTAATTTTTGATAAGGAATTTTTTATGCAAGTATGTCAATCTTGAACAAGTGACTTGAGGGCAAAACCCTTCAAGTGCACCAAGGGGTTTGGAGATGAAAAACTCCATTCTCTACAAGGGTAGCTCTATTCAAAGACTATAATTGCATCATAATTGTCTATAAGTGTTTGTAAAAAATTCTACAAATGTGTCTTTGGACACCACATTCATCAAGGAATTGGTACTATCCTTTGAAAAGCTGAAAATCTTTAAATTGCAGGTTAAAAAGGTGAGTGAACTACGTGGAGAAACCCTATGACAAGCTTGAAGTCTTCCATAGTGTGATAACCTCCTTTGGGAGGGTGGCGACCCCTCACAAGAGGGAAATTTAGTCTTTGGAACCCTTTTGAGGATTAAAGTAATTTTCATAATTTATTTCAGTCATTTGGTAAATTGTTTGGAATAATTGGGATAAGTGAAAGGACATTGTAGGCACTAAAATATTTCATAAATTATTACAATAATTTTGGCATAAAGTTGTCTTTGGACACCACCTTCATCAAGGAATTGGTACTATCCTTTGGAAAGCTGGAAATCTTTAAATTTCAAGTTAAAAAGGTGAGCGAACTCCGTGGAGAAACCATAGGACAAGCTTGAAGTCTTCCAAAGTGTGGCGACCTCGTTTGGGAGGGTGGCAACCCCTCACAAGAGAGAAATTTGGTCTTTAGAAGCCTATTTGGGGGTTATATTAATTTTCATAATTTATTTCAGTCATTTGGTAAATTGTTTAGAACAATTGGCATGAGTGAAAAGACATTGTAGGCACTAAAATATTCCATAAATTATTACAATAATTTTGACACTTGGGCGTCTTGATTGGCAAGTTCCAAAAGCTGATTTGGTGAGAGAAATCCAAAAGATAATTTTCAAAATTGTTTTTACTAATTTTTTGATGTGTGGCAACCCACTTAGGAAGTGTTTTGAGGTGTTTAAGGGGTGAAAAACACAATTGTACTTTCAAGGAAAAATCAGATTATTTTTGGGAGTTATTTCCAACTATTCGTCAATTTATTTGACCTCAAAAAGGTACTTAACTCTCTAAATAATTTTCAGCTTTTTATGGAATTATTTGGATGTTCTTTTGTTTGGATATCATACAATTTTCTAGCTAAGGTTTGGATGGTTTTAAGTTCTCAGATTTCACATTTGTTTAGAGTTGATTAAGGGTTTTATGGGAAACCCTATTTTTCATCATTGTCTCAATTTGGGGACATCACAGTGGTATTAGAGCAATATCTTGGTCATTTGTGGGATTCAGGGTCTATATCAAACAAGAAACAGGGAAGGACAAAAGGTAATACATAGGCCTAGGATAATTGGGACCAGCCCTTGGTTTGTTAGGATCTTATGGAGGATTATATAAGTACTTGACTTTTGCACTTATATACCACACAGGAAGGAACTTTGAATATTGGCTAGGCTTGAGGTATGGTAAGAGGAACTATGGGTACATAAATACATAGGATGATTTCGGGATGATAGTTCTTACAACTTTTGATGGTGATCCAGGTAATTCGGTAAGAGTTTGGGTTGATATGATGACCAAGTATCTTGATTTGAGGCCTAGAGGTTGAAAAGAGGCACTAATTTTTGTTGTCCAACATTTGGATGGGGCTGCCCATAAGTGGTGGCATCAAGAAAGGATGACACAAAGACAGCATGATAGGAACACATGAAGATTTGTTGGAAGATATATTCAATAAGTTTGAAAGGAAGAGGGAGTCACCTATGCCTAAATCAATAAGGTCACATAACAAGGAACTCTAATGGGATGAAAAGCAGCCCTTAAAACAAATATCAGAAACCAATTTCCAATTGTACAAGGGGCAACCACTCCACAAGTTTGCAAATGATCAAAACTTAGTCAAACATAGTCCCTTCATGAGGTGTGAAAAACAAGAAACTAACTCAGAAAATTCAATAAAATCAATGGTAAGTGAGGCTGAATTTGAAGGGCAGCCACCAAATGAAGAATCCTTGATTATTAAGCATCAAAAATTGTTCAATAGTGGACCCAAGGAAATAAGCAATCAGTTTGGTTTGAAGGTAGAAAATTCAGAAGGGTTAAAGGCATGTAAAGAAGGCATAGAAGGGCAGCCACCTAAGGAGGAACAATCTAAAAACTGTGAGAAAAGAAATAAGCATGAGAAGGTAACCGAAACTAAAATTGAAGGGCATTACATGAGTGCATCAGCTCTAAGATGGGCAAGCACTCTTAATGAGACACTCTTGTACAAAATGCAAGATGTTGTTTGTGCTCTTTATGACTGCCCGCTAAAAATGGGAACATGCTATCTTTTGGCTTTTCTTTCAGAGTTGTTTGATCATTTTGAGGCTGTTAAACTTGTCCGGGCACCATATTATACTAGTCACAATATCATGTCGGGATTATTGGATCAATACAAATTTGTTGGTAATAATCAGGCATATGAGATGGCTATAGGGATGGTTGATTATTTCTATGATCATGTCCAAAATGTTATATCAACATGCACTGTTGAAAGGTATTGGCGTTCACTCAACGAAGAGGGTGGCATGAATAATGTTCTTTATCACTTGTATTCATTAGATGGAAATACAAAGCATCTACTGCTAGCAGATTTCTTTGATAAGCCTTGATTTTTGGGTTTGTTAGATGTCAAGGCAGATATCATCTCTGGTTTTTATGATAATACTCGCATCTTAGTGATTATTCGATCCAAGATGAGATATGAAGTCACAAGCGACCTAATTTATAACGAAGTTGGAACATACTTCATGGACATAATTAATTCTCCGCCCAACTATGCCATTTGTGGAACATCTGTTGGCAGATTTTTGTCTTATCCAAAGCATCTTGTTAGCACACTGGACACAAAGGATGAAGAGTCTTGTACCACTTACAACATGCTTAAGGTTGTTCACCATTTAGTTCGTCGGACCAACGCAATGTCATATGCTAAATATTATGAGTGTGCCTTGATTAATGGAGTGCTTAGCATACAACAAGGCAATGAGCCAGGGGTCATGGTTTACATGCTTCCTCTAGCTCCTGGAGGTTCGAAGGCTGTTAGTGACCATCATGGGGGAACCCCATCCTACTCATTCTAGTGTTGTTGTGGGATAAACATTGAATCATTTTCTAAGTTGGGGACTCGATCTACTTTCATGAGCGAGGCACATATCCTAGTTTATACATTATTGAGTTTATAGCAAGTACGCTTACTTGGGATAAAGTGGGACTTACTATTAAGCAAACAGTAAATTCATTGTCCTCTTGGGATCCATTGCTTCATATCTCATTGTTGTTCTCCAAATTAACAGGATTGGAAGAAAATAGTATGGAATCTACTGTGAACATACGGGTACCATTATGGACAATCATAGTTGGCACTCAGGCTACCTTAAATGATGAGAAGTTTGCAGAGTCAGAACCAGTGAACTTTCTTACTATTACAAGGAAATGGAAAACCAGATACAACTTATCTCTCTTGTTTCCTGTGGGCATTAGGATTAAGAAATCAAAGATGATCATCCTCGGTTTGCATCAGTCAAAGCATTTCTTTTTAGTCCTTACCTACTGGCCGTAACGACTCACAGGGAATGGGACCTTAGCGTAAAGAACAAAAATTCATTTTCAGAATGGGTGACTGCAGTTCCCAACTCGTTTCCTTCTCAGTTGTTTCGCTTTTGTTAAGAGGGAATGATCTGAAATTCCCCTACACAGGACAACACTACACTTGTCTTCTCTCAAAGTAACAACATAATTTTGATGAAACCATTTCCTACGGTTGGGACAAATAATGCCACTAGTGCTACTTCCAGAATATTAGAGCTTGTTTTAGACTCCAAAAATATAGAGTTCAGAAAAAGAGAAGTCGATCATATGAAGGATTTTGTACGAAGTGAAGCTTATGTTTGAGCCCTTTTCCTTACTTGGAATACTGGTTTCCTATAACGGTGTTGATAATCCTCTATCTATAATAAACAATCAAAGGGGTACACCATCGATAATAGGAAGTTGGGCAAGGACCCCAGTGGAAAATAGTGAGAGGAGGAGTGAAAGGATGAAGTAGACGTGGTCACAAAAGAACTCAAACTTTTCTGAGTATTATCTACCGATTATATGCTCTTTGGTCCCCACAAAGGCGAACAAATTGTTATGTTCTAGCTAACAATAAAAAAGGGAACGTAAGTATACAAACACTGATTTTTATTTTTCCCAAAAAACAGATTTTTACACACACACATCAACTTCTCGAGGGAAAAACATGAATTTATTGGACACTTTCCAACACTTGAAAAGAGGAAGAAGGGTATGTATAGGTGCTGAAATTCACTACTTAAAAAAATCAGACTTGAGAGGTTAAACACAACCATGTATGGAAGGGAATTTTTTTGAATTTTATGACATGTTCCAGCTCTTGGGTCAAGAAAAGTATGAGTATGTTTATTTCCATGTTTATCTACATGAAAAATCAATAATCTATTTGCATATATAACCATGTTGCCATAAAGGAAATGTTGATTTGGTCCAGCTCATACAAGATTATGGAAACATGTTTATGTTGGCACCTTGGGAAGGTGATGTAAGAAGCATTCACAATGGAAAGGTATATCGTTCTTGTGAGACTGTTTGGGAGATATTGATGAGTTTGAATAAGATCCTATGCATGCTTGAGATGAGTGACAAGGGTCAGCGTCTTGTTGAGTATATGTTTCACACTCGAATGCCCATACATGGTGATGGATGTCTTAGAGGCCTCACCTCTTGGAAGGTACAATGGTGATTTCTTTTTTCAAATTTGGTGGGTCATGATCCAACAATGAGAAGATTTTGTACACAGGACAATGAGGTAGTTTGGTTTCCTTAGGGTATACGTAACAACTTTTGGTCACATCTCACCCATTTGGAAGGTATTATGGAAGGGAGTTTGCTTATCCACCACTTGGTATTGAAAAAAGTGGTTGATTGGAAGCATATGGAGCCTTTGGAAGGCTATGACAACACTTTTAGCACATGGGGGCGGTGCCCAAAGTACAAGTACAACATTATGAAGGAGCCAATTGAAGGTTCTTTTCCTTGGGATGACACCACATGTGGACATTACATTATAAGGTATGTTGGGATACTTATTTGGGTATTGCAATCGCTTGAAGACAAGCAATTTTGGGTAGGGAGGACTGTAAAGCCCCCATTTTTGATATATGCCCTCGTAGGACCATTAGCCCATTCTTGTTTCTGATGGCTAAGAGTAGAAGAATGAAAGGGGGCATTGTGGGCCACTTGCGAGGAGTTAATAATGTAAAGGGTACTTTATATTTCTAATTTTGAGTTGAGTGATGAAAAGCACCTTATGTTTCTATCTCACTTAGGTGGTGGGGTTTATAGGTCTTGCACACTTAAGGCCTAAAGGAAAATTTAGAGGATCTTTTAATATTTTAAAAAGAAAGATAACTTTTCCCTTTAATTTTGGATGCCACACTTGAAGGAGTGGTATATAAAGGCAAGTAAGGATTCATTTGAATTTTTATGTAGTTTTTGATATGAAATTTTTTGTGCAAGTATGCCAAGCTTGAACGAGTGACTTGAAGATGAAACCCTTTAAGTGCACTAAGGGGTTTGGAGACGAAAACCTCTATTCTTTACCAAGGCAACTTTATTCAAGGGTTATAATTGTGCCATAATTGTGCATAAGTGTATGCAATAAATTCTACAAAGCTGTCTTCGGACACCACCTTCATCAAGGAATTGGTACTATCCTTCAAAAAGTTGGAAATCTTCAAATTGCAGTTTAAAAAGGTGAGTGAACTCCGTGGAGAAACTCTAAGACAAGTTTGAAGTCTTCCAAAGTGTGTCGACCCCTCATAAGAGGGAAATTTGGTCTTTGGAACCCTATTCGAGGGTTAAGGTAATTTTCATAATTTATTTCAGTCATTTCGTAAATTGTTTGGAACAATTGGCATGTGTGAAAACACATTCTAGGCCCTAAAATGTTCCAAAAATTATTTCAATAATTTTAGCAGTTAGGCATCTTCATTGGCAAGTTCCAGAAGGTGATTTGGTGAGAGAAATCCAACGGATAATTATCAAAATTGTTTCTACTAATTTTTTGAGGTGTGGGGACCCACTTGTGAAGCATTTTGAGGTGTTTAAGGGGTGAAAAACATAGCTATACTTTCAAGGAAAAAACAATTTATTTTTAGGAGGCATTTCTAGCTATTTGTCAATTTATTTGACCTCAAAAAGGTATTTAACTCTAAATAATTTTCAACTTTTTGTGGAATTATTTGAATGTTCTTTTGTTTGGATATCATATAATTTTTCAATTAGGGCTTGGTTGGGTTTAAGTTCTCAGATTTCACATTTGTTTGGAGTTGATTTAGGGCTTGGTTGGGAAACCCTCTTTTTTCATCATTGTCCCATTTTGGGGATATTACATCTGTATAGTCTTGTATATTGTGATCCTTTTATCTCAAATTTTGAAATCTTCTGTATAGGGTTTATGCATAACTCTAAAAAAAAATTCTTCCTCGGCATCTTCTCCATCATTTTCCACGAGTTAATCTTATATTTACTTTTGTTGTCTTTATTTTTATTGATGGTCCCACCAAATTATCGCACGACCCTTCAATTTCGTGCATGGAAACTTCACCTTCTTGTCTTCTCTCATAGTTCTCCAGTTAAAAAGCTTCTCCATGTTATTCATCCAATCTATCAACTCATCCGGTTTTAAACTTCCACCATAATTTGGGACAACAACCTCAATTCCTTTGTTCCTTCCTTTTAAAGCCTTAATCATCCTCTCTTCCATTGATGGTGGTTGTTCTTGTTGCTTTTCTTGCAAAATTTCTTCTTCATGATCTATGTCATCTTATACATCATCTTCTGCTCTCCTTTGTCTTTGATTCACAACGATCTCAATTAATTGTTCTACTTGACTCTGCAATTCTTGCATAGTACGGTTCATTTGAGTGATTTCTCTTCATCCTCTCATCATCTCTTACAAGTCCAAGATTCGAACTTGCTCTGATACCAAATAATGACCCAGAATACTATCAAAACAAATAAAAATCTAATAGACCAAGATTCTGAACGATAACCAATATTGATTCGTATTGAATGATTCAAATAATTATTACTATCAAAACAAATAAAAATCTAATAGACCAAGATTCTGAACAATAACCAATATTGATTCGTATTGAATGATTCAAATAATTATAAACCATGCATAAATAAGCCTCAACTCGAAATTAGAGTTGACATGCAAAATTCAGCGCTAAAAATATATAAAACTCAACTTGTTATTTTTAGCAGTGGTTATTTTTAGTAAGTTTTGCATGCAAGCGTGCGTAGCTCTCAAACAAATTTTAACTAAAGTTCAAGTCTGATTACAAAAATAGACAATTTTTAAATTTAAAAAAAATCCAAAAATAAAATTAAGTTATAATTTCAGACCCTCAGATGGTCATGTATGACCTCCAAAAATTATCGAAAACGTCTCATAATCGAAAAGGTCGGTTATGGTTGCACTAAAATTTTCGAGCCAATCATTTTGACGTGAAGATGGGCTCAAACATAACGATAGATCAAACGTTATGGCCTCCAAAAAATCGGCCTCTTTTTCTGCATCAAATATCTTCAAGCTTTGTTTCTTCATAATCTTTGTTTTTGTGTGTTTAGGAAGCGTCCCAAACTACCATTTTATCTTTCCATGGCTCCCATCATCGTTACAACGATATTAATATAACTCCCATTATGAGTCTTAGCATGGTTTCCACGTACTCCATAACTACTACCAAATTGCATGCAAACTCTTCATTCCCTCTATATTCTTCTCCAACTAACCGGACCACTTACCTTCCAAGCCCAAAACACCAAATGGTCACTCAAGTTATCTTCCCCAAATCCTGATCGAATGATCTAATCATTTGACTAAACCAAATGTCAAATCAACTTTATCACTATGCTGCCAAGATCTTTGAAATGACCTTTAAATTCCCACAATATCATTATAATCAATGATAACCTCAATGAACCATACAACTTTTAAATAATAATTTCACATAATCATAAATTATGTCTATAGACGCTATTATATTTAACCAATCAAAGTGAATACAATAATCATTATGTTCCTATCAAGAAAGTCCAACATAGAGATTAATCCAACTTAAGGTCCTTAATAAAATCTACCAAGCTCAGAGGTATGTCATAGACCTAGTCTCTTTTATGAATAGAAGATGCTTAATGCCTCAATCAAGGCTCAATGTACCAAGGTAGGTTATCAACATAAGAAACTCTTTAAACTTTATAAGCTTTTATATTTAACTGCAACGACTAACAATGTATGTTGTTTGATTTTAATAGGACTTGCATTTTTGCAATGATAGAGTGGTTGAAACTGAACGACATTTCATTAGGGAGTGCGATGCGTATAAGGATATTCGTATGCAGCAGGGTAACAGCGTGAATGTGGGCAGTTTTAGTGAATTATTTGAGGAGGAGAGGCTACACAACACAACCTGGCTGTTGGTAAAGATTCATAGGAGGCGAGATGACTTCGAAAAGAATATGAAGAATCTCTAATGATCTTGACACTTGGTCCCATAGACTATTTGGTCTCGTGGACATTATTAAAACTCATTTCATTTCATTTCAAACGACTTTGACATTAACAAAGAACCACAACACAAACATAGCAACTGCAATTGCCTAGATACCAATGACGGCTGCTGAAACAAAATGCGACAAATCTTTAACGGTTGAAAAGCGTAGGAACCTATTAAAGTGAACCTCCTATTTCTATTTTCTGATTCTTGTTTGGGTTTTATAAAGGTGAGTCAAAACAAGGACATGACACCTTTCTGTTCCGCTCTTGAAACTATTCTTCATCTTTTCTGAGATTGTCCTTCATTCTCTCTTAGTGGTCCTCTCTCCTCTCTTCACTTCTTAATCTATATTCCATTAATTTCAAAAAAAACCACCTATCCTAACGTCTTTTTCTCCCTCCCCTCTCTTAGTTATTTGGAACATTAATTGGCTGGTCATTCTCTTCTAAATCTAGAAAAATCAATGCAAACAATTATATTATTAGAATAGATCTACATTAGTTATTCAACAAGCTCATATCAATTCTTCTATTTTTTCCCAGTTTAAATAGATCAAAATACAAAACCAGGTCAACTATTTTGATAATTGCTTAGATCAAGGACCACCTCTACCTTTTACAGCAGTAGGATGCATGGACCGCCTTTCTAATTATTGTATCTGTTGTTTTGCTTTTACTTCACCCTGTTTCTGATTATCAAGGCTGTTTTGTAATTGTTAATTACCGGTTCTGATGACTTGTTTCCCCATAAGGTGGGCCTCCATACTCTTTGATTTCTTAAGTTTTTTAATATATTTGTAATCTTCAATTTTAAAAAAACACAAATCCTATTTAGTTCTGACTATTGGCCCCATCAAAAGCTAGACTTGTCCTCGTTGAATTGTGTTCAAAAGGGCCTTGCTACACTTGCAAAGAAAGCTGGTCCAGAAGACCAATTGCAAGAATCAAAGATTTGCACGACTGGGATTATAACATTTCAATGGTTGCTGCTCCTTGGAACGATACGTAATTACTCTACAAGACTACAAGTACTTAAGAGGACAATTTTGGGGTTCTACAAGATTTAATTAGAGGTAGAGTTGAAGGAAGAGCAGAAGTCTCTGCACTACATAACTGGTCTAGCACTACAGACACTCAGAAACAACATTTTTCTTTGTAGAACTGTAAAACTTGATTAAAATCTTATCATTAGAAGTGTGACAACATGCACCTTGTTGAATCGCACTCGACTTTGTTCATAGCTTGCTTCATTTAGCATCAACAATAATCTCCGCAAAACATTGTCCATGTTTGAAATGATGGAGATGTTTGGCATCTCTCACAACAAATTTTCCTGCAACAATGGAGATGAACTTGGTTGCAGTATACTAGTTTATAAGCTGCATTTAAGTTTATATGAAAACAAATGTATCATATGAACCAGTGCATATAAGCTTAAAAAAAAAAAACCTTCTTTGGGAAGCTCTCTGTTTTTGTTTGAAAATATAAATATAAATGCAACTACAGAAAAATTTGAAAGAATTTCTCACACAAATACAACCCATCGTACAAAGTAACTAACTTGATATCGGTCCCAAGCAAACAACCTACCCACATAAAAGTTTATGCATCTCATTCTATCATCTATAATCATTCTTCTGATGGAGATGGATTGGATTAATATATCGGTATAACCACACAATGTGGAGAATCTTCATATAACTGCAATATGTTCTGCAACAAATCAACATGCTTAGCATCACTTCATGTAGGTTAAAAATATGCGTCTCATTTTTTCATCTGTAATTATTGTGATGGAAATAGCCATGAAAACTAAACAATTTTCAAAATCTTTACGTGAGAAGTGCAATCACAACACAAACCAATTTTAGGTTTTCAATATTTTTTTTAATCATAAATCTTCCTTGATGACAAATAGATTGTTAGATTTTACTAGCTGGGAACAAGTGGATTATACCTTCATTATGCTGTACATTTATTATCGAGCAATTTTCACACTCAACTCTAATCTGTAAGGGAATGGAAATTAAGATAAGTTCAATTCTTAAAAAAAGATTACAGGTTAAAATTTATTAGAAATAAAGTATATACATTTCATATTTGTAGATCATAAACAAAACACCTAATATTATAAACTTTAATAAAGACTTTCCTTTTCATACAGATGTTCAAATAAATGAAATTAATAGGTTATGGCCCCTCAGAATATACAAGGTAACGACTAATTGATAATAAATCCAAACATATATATTAAAATTAAATGGTCAGTTGTCTTCTTTCAGCTATAATGCTGAAATAATAATGAACCAACAACTCTTTTTGGAAATTTTAAGCAGGTATGCAGCTATAACAGAGGGTCCTGAACTTTTCCCAGATTTTCTATTATTGTATGTATGCGAGTTTTTCATGAAATTTTTTATATTCAATCTGTCAATAACAAAACAAAATCACTCTTTTTTGTTCCAAATAAACCCTTTAATATTATTGAAGATTTTAAACTTTCATTAAAAATATATATATTATAATTTAATATATATTATAAATTTTAAGTTTTCATAAAAAAATATACATTCTTTTTCCAAAAAACTTTATAATGAATTTTATTTCATCGATTGATTTTTAACTCATTATATTTCATCCACATTTAAGATCCTTAATTTTAATCGATGGATTTTGAACCCATTATATTTCATCCATTAATTTTAAACCCATTAAAAATATACATTCTTTTTCCAGAAAACCCTATAATGAATTTTATTTCATCGATTGACTTTAAACCCCATTAAATTTCATCCACATTTAAGATCCTTAATTTTAAATATCAAAAAAACCCAAAAAAAAAAAAATCTTAATATAATTTTAAAATTAAAATTATATAAAACCATAATTATTTTTGGTTTTAAAAAATTAAAATTCTCACATTAAAATTTGAAAATTTTGTTACTCTCATTAACGGTAGCACGTAGATGGGAGGTTCTTAGGCATTTTAATACAACTGAATTCACAGATATCATGCATGTTCTAAACAGAAGCTGCTAAAAAGGCTTGTAGTTGTAGATAAATATTTTTATTTTTTTATTTATTTTTATTGATTTTTAATTCATAAAATTTTATTAAAATTATTTGATATTATTTATATTGTCTTTATAATTATTTCAAATACATTCATAAATTATTGTATAATTATTCAAATACATTTATAAATTTTATTAAAATGATTGCTTTCATAATTACTCACAATACATTCATAAATTGTTAAATAATTATTCAAATAAATTTATAAATCCTATTGAAATGATTTCGATGAAATTTGTTGCACTATCATTTTAAAAAATAAATAAATTAAGTTGCAAGACAACGTTTACCCCTTATTTGAAATCAATATTCCTCAATAATTGAAAAAAATACTCTTGCTGGAACTTACAAAACATTAGGAAATCCCAATAAACTGTGAAAATTTCACCAATTTTAATCCAAAGCCCAATTCGTATAACTTGTTGAGATTTATACAACAGACAACCCCTCTTAACAACCACAGACCTAATAGCTGGTTCTTGAAAATCTGAAGAACAGAGACCACGTCCGAACCAATAAAAATATAAATAGTGTAGTGTATGACAAAAGCTGCACATCTTCTTTAATCTATTACATTTAATAATAAGTACTGCTTTTAATGAAGAAATTCTATAAATGAATAGCCACAAAATAAGCACACTATATAGCCTTAATATAGTTTTTTCTTCACTTTACTGCTCCATTGGTGTGGATTCTTCAAGTCTGTAACTCAGACTTCCCTGGTGGTTCGACTGCCATTTGCTCCTCTGCCTGCACTACAGAGTTTCGCTCTGAAACATAGATATAACATTAAGTAAGCCACAATCTTCAGCATTTGAAGTTAAGTACACTGATCTCTGAATGTTAGTTATTGATGCATTAACATTCAGCTTAAAAACAAATCTAAAAATGCATAATCACAATTATCATTCATCCATTAGAAACTTAGGTGGATGATGGTTGCATTTATAATGATATTGAAATGTGTTATAACCACTCAAGCTAAGGAGCATTTCTATACCTTGTTTTTGGGAAGATGGAGAAACCTTGCCATCTTCTCCCTGTTTTCTCCCAACAAATGAACCCACAACTCCAGTAACACGGCCCACAATACCTTTTCCTCCAGAAGCATTGCTTGAAGGACTCTGGAGAGGGCTCTGAGAGCCACCCGTGGTTGTATCAGTTGTTGTAGATGGTTTTGCTTTACCCCCATAGAAGCCACCTACAATGGTATCCTTTACAGATCGAGCAGTGTTGCTAACTCTGTCAGTGATCACCTGAGATAAAGCTTTTTCATCTTCCCCTGGAGACAGTTTAGAAACAACTGGATTCTTTTTGCTTTCTTTAGCACCCTCCGCAGCCTCTGTTACTGTCCCACTCATTGGACCTTGTATTGGGTCATCAGATTTTAATTCTCTTGTTACATTATTCTCCTGATTAGTTTGTCCGCCATAGCCAAACTTTGATCCAATAGCAGCCTTGGCAGCATATAATTTCTGTGTATAACTTTGGCCTGCTTTTGCTTCTGCTTCACTTTGGTGCTGTTGGGTTCCTTTATCCTCCTTTCCCTCCCCAACTTCACTGGCCTTATCTTGTGTCTTCCCTGCTAAACTTTGGGATTCCTCCTCCTTTGTTTTTTCAGCTGAATTTGGGCTATTATGAATCCCAAATTCTTCCAAATTTTCCTTAGCTCCTGCTTCACTTTGTTGATGTTGTGGTCGTTCATCCTCCTTTCCCTCGTGCTCTGCCTCTAACACACTGTCCTTGACATTATCATCGTTGGTTTGTTTGTGTGTGAAAACGCCCTTCAATCCCTGACCTAAACCAGAGGCCTTACTCATAAATCCAGGGCCCGTTTCGGAGGCACCAGATTTAACTTCTTCAGTAACATTGGGAGGTTTCGTATCAGAGGCCAATTCGTTTCCCTCCCCAACATCACTGAACTTATCTTGGGCCTTTTCAGATAACCTTTGGGATTTCTCCTCTTCTGGATTTTCACCTGAATTTGGGCCCCTGCGACTCCCAAATTCTTCCAAATTTTCCTTAGCATTAACCGCTCCTGCTTCACTTTGCTGCTGTTGTAGTCCTCCATCCTCTATTCCCTCGTGTTCTCCCTGTAATTCAGTGTCCTTGACATTAACATTGCTGCTTTGTTTCCATGTGAAAGCGTCCTTAAATCCCTGAGCTAAACCAGAGGCCTTACTCATAATTCCAGGGGCCGTTTCAGGGGGGCCACCAGATTTAACTTCTTCGGTAACATTTGGAGGTTTTGTATTAGAGGCCAACTCGTTCCCCTCCCAAACTTCACTGACCTTATCTTGGGGACCGGATTCAGTAGGCTCAGCCACTGCCTCTCCTGCCTGCAATAACTTATATCTTCACTACAATTGTTCCAAAGGCTTCACATAATAAAAGATCAAACTGACACAAAAAGAGTAAAAAAGGGCTTACCTTTCTTGGTATGGAAGGGATTACAACCTTCGTTTCAGTTTCCTCCATCTCTGTAATAGGAACAGCATTGACTGTCTCACCCCTGCCTTGTTCAGTCTCTTTAGAATGAGAAGAGTCCTCGTATGTGTTCTCCTCACTCTTCATAGTTTCCTCTCGGGGACTGAGGATGTCATCCTTGTGATCATTAAGTATGTGTGGATTATTTTGAACCCTCGGAGTTTCCTCATGGATCTTGGGCATATCATGCTTCTCATTAGTATTCAATCCAGCGAAAGCCTTAGTCACATCCCCTACATTTTCATCTGCAGGCAAATATTTCCAGGAAAATGATTACACTGCTAATGCTATTGTAATAAACAGAATAAATCTTCAAAGTTAGAACCTTTTACTGGAAGATATGACAAGCAATGAAAGCCTCGTTAGGCTACAAGCAATGAATTAGCCACAAGTTCAGGCAAACAAGGTCACCAAATACTGTGGTTTCAGAAAGATTTACCATATTATTCCGTTTTTTTTAATCCACCCTATAAAAACAGTAAACTATGATCTATTTAGTGGAAGTGTTAAAATTTATTTTTGCCCGTAGCTCTGGATTTCTATACTGTGCTGGGTCCCTTTTTAAAAAAAAACCTGTAACTTATCATTTTTTAATATTTTTTATAATAATGTGCCGTTTATAACAGTTGATTTTGGGTAAAACTGTGTGCCTGGTTTTTGATCAATGAGTTTAGAATTATTAATCCGTGATTCATCATTAGGAATTGCTTATGAGTAGAACTGCAGACTAGCTTCTTTATAATTTGTGAATCTTTATAAAAAAGTTAACCTGCAGTTCTACTAATAAGCAATCCCTGATGATGAATCATGGATTAGTGATTCCAAACACATCAATCAAAAACCAGACACACGGTTTTACCCATAATCAACTGTTATTCTCATATGAACTGTGAAAACATCAAAGCTCTGAAATGTATCATTTATTTTTCATATTTAAAGTCCTGCTACCTTACCGGCAACAGTGTTAAGCATACTAATCAAAATTCATCATGCTTCGTGTGAGAATTACAATCCATCATCTAAAACAACAATCTTCTGCCTTTCCTATCAGTAAGCCATAAAATCTTTCCATTAACATAGGAGCAGCTTCTTTGTTTAGAAAAAAGTTGTCTAGCAACTGCTGGAGAGGGAGGCTGCTGTTCAGGGTGTACAGCAGCTATACTATTGTTAAGAAAAATTGTATTTCCACACTCTATAAAATTAAAAAAATAGATTTCTAATTAAAACCGTGTTTAAGATTTTCTTAATCGCATTCCAAACACATTGATAAAAATTATCTCAATTTTTCCTACGTAGAAAAAAAAGTCACAAATTTATCACAACTCACCGCATGCTCTCACCAAAAACATGCGAATTCAGCTAATTGTTCCAGCTCATGGATTATTTTTTCTACTTTTTATTTTGAAGACACCTTGAAATATGACCACCTTCACCTTTATATCCAGTGGCATTTAACAATGCTATATCTTAAATATATGTGAAAAACGCTCAATATATCAATCTCAATTTGTTCCTAGATTTGTTAGAAAAGTTTTTGTTGATTAGCGATCGACTATTTTTATTTATTTGCACCACTTTATTCCACTTCAATTTTTTTTTTTTTTTTTTTTTTTTTACATGTTTAAAAGAGATATATAGTGTTTAAGATATTATAATTTTATTATATTATGATATCAAATGAATGTTAAATTTAAGGTGACTATTAATTATTAATATTTCATAAAAATTATAGCCAACCATTACCTTAAGATGATATTATATAAAAAATAATACCAATACCTTTCTACCTTTTATCTCTATACTCTACAATAGAATTTTGTTTTGATTTAATTGGTTGTTTATAATATTGTTTATTAGTCTAATTTATTAATAAAAATTCAGACTCCATAAAATTACAGGTTGTGAACTTTAATTATTAACATCAAATAAACATTATATTTCACCACCACTTCAAGATGGTATTGTGTAAAAAATATTAAATTCTTATATATCTCTATCTTCATCTTCTACTTCCCTAAAGATAGATTCAATAGTGAGAAATTTCAAAAAACATTATATCAATTTATTATATGAATACACATTACAAGTATGGGAATTCCAATATAGACCCTACATTATAAGTTAAAATAATGGACCTAATTTCACTCTAAATCTTCCTTAAAAAATAAGAAATTAATTATTAGACAGACTAATTGTTATAGAAGTGACCTTCTTATCAATATAATGATTAGTTACTCTATATGGAAAGTTTAAGCAATTGACCAAATTTCACTCTAAATCTTACTTCCTCAAAGAATAACAAATTTATTATTAGGCATACTAATTATTATGAAAATAGTCCTTTATAAAATATGTCTTATTTTTAAAATCATTCACATCATAAGTTTGAAGAAGGTGATTGGCTCTCCTCTAAAAAAAAATATTATTTAAAAAAAATAAAAATATTTATTTTAAATTAATTAATAAAATAATTTAAACAAGGTGACTCCTCCTCAAAAAAATATTATTTAAAAAAAATTAAAAATATATATTTTTAAATTAATTAATAATGATAATTTTACATGTTTTAGACTAAATTGTAGTTTCCACTATAAAATATATAAAAAATATAATTTATTAAAATATATTCTCTAACAATACTTATAAATTATCTTGAAAATAAAGTTTGAATTATATTTAATAAAAATATGATTATTAAAAATAAAATTTTAAATTAAACTACAATTATACGAAACGTAATAGTTTTAAAATCTTCTTCAATGTATTTAAAAAATTATAAAGAAATAAAATTTATTAGAAAAACAAATTAAAATCAAAATACAATTATATGAAAGTTGATATAAGCCATGAGTTCTAGCACACTCAAAAGAAAAGGTGCATGATAGTAAGTGATTGTTGTCATATATAGAAGGCCTCGGGCCATATAAAAATTTAGCCATATTTTAATCTATCTTGCCCATCTATCAATCATTGAGGAGGTCGAGCCCCTACCCATATAAATTTTGATCTATTTTATTTTATATTTAACTTTGCTTCACCATGAATCGTGTTATATTATATGAAAATCTTGCTATATTTTGATTTATCCTGTCCATCTATCAACCATATATATAGAAGGGTCTAAACCCGTGAATCATATAAATTTTGATTTTCTTATCTGGTATCTAGTTTTGCTTCACCATGAATCATGTTATCTTGTTGAATAAGAAGTCTAATGTATATGCGTGGAAGCTTTTAATGATTAAATATAAATAAACCAAGTTATAACTATAATGACAATTTTAAAAATACACATAAACATAAGTCTATAAATCGTTTTTGTGATCTTGTCATATTTTAATCTATTTTGTCCATCTATCAACCATATATATAAAAGGGCCCGAACCCCAAACCCTATAAATTTTATCAAATATCTAACTTTGCTTCACTATAAATCATGTTATACTCTTGAATAACTAGTCTCATGTATATGCTTGAAAGTTTTTAATGATTAAACATAAGTAAACCAAGTCCTAGCCATGACCTCAATTTTAAAAAGACACAAAAGCCTATGGAATCATTTTTGTGATTGAATAATTAGCACCAAAAACTTTCTTTACGTTGGATGGTTTGGTGTTTTTGATGATTCATATCCTATTTGGTGTTTTTGATGATTCATATCCTATTAACTGCAACCTCTATATTCATTCATCCCCATTCTCACGTAGCTCACTTGTCGTATCTCTGCCCTCAGGGTGCGCTCCATCTCCAATCCCAAGAATATGACAGATTTCCCGTGGTTAAAATATCCAAAAAATGGAATCACTCAGACCCTATATATATATATATATGGCAAAACTGGAGTGGGATCCCCACACTCAACAAATTACAAAAATGCATTAAAGAAATATTAAATATTTAAAAAACCACAAAATACTAAATATTAAAAAAATGTGATTGATTCCCCAACCAAAAAAGAAGAGGACAGTAATCAGATTCTGAAGAAGAGTAAAAAAAAAAGACAATCAGATTCTGAAGAAGAGTGACCCGGATTGGTGGATAGTTATTTTGAGGTGCAATCAAATTTATTGGTGTGACTTAACCTGTGACTAATTGCCATAGAGTACACTCATTGCCATTCAATTTTTCCCCATTTTTTGAGCAGCAAATTTATAAAACCAAGAAAAACAAATTTATAAAAATATGTAAAAGTGAGCGAAAGCTTACCGGATTTTCCTCCAGTTTGATCTTGATAATGTTCTTCATCATCATCTTCATCTTCATCTTCTTCCTCTTCCTCGTCACCACCACTTTCTTCGTGAGTTTCATGATGGCCCTGTCGTGACTTAATATTCTTCTTGACTTTGGCATTCAATTTTCTAACCCTATCCTTCACATTGTGAAACATGGACTTCTTCTCATGAGCATCAATGTTATCGTCCAAATGCTCCGGCACCTCTCCTGCAACTCTCGTCTGCGTCTCCATTTCCTCTTATCCCACCACAAAATAAATAACAACTACCTGTCAGATCTAAGGATGCCACACTATAATTCCCACTTTCCTTATAAACGAAAATATAAAAATCAAAACTTTCACACATCCAAAACAAATAAAATAATGAGATTTCTCATCCGGCGCAAGCTTCAACGGATCTCACTACGGTTCTTCAGAGACAGAAGATGCGCCATATGCTTCAAAAATAAAAAAAAGAAAGCTGAAAATACTAAAAATGAATAAAATGATCATTTACAAAGATATAACAAAACCGTTTTCCTACATCGTCTAAGAATGAAACAAAATCTTTCTTTCTTTCTGTCTGGACTGGAGTGGACTGCACAAGCTTATGCTAAATGCTTGTAATGTTGATTATTTTCACGCATATATATATATATATAATGATAAGGTTACCAAGAAGCCAGCCTGTCAGGCATGGTGGACCCGCTCGAACAGACTTTATCTCTTCAAAGCGGAATTTAAAATATCTATATACGAAAAGAATAAAAAAAAATATCTCGATGGCGGCTAGATAGAAATGTCGGCAGAGATATTAAAGATGACAGGTGTTAAAGATATTAAGCATGACAGGTCTGAATTCAATTCTTATTTTTTTGTTTTTTCAATCATATCGTGGCCGTTGAGGAGAAGAAGTCGGTGAAGAGTTTAGCCACACGCGGCAACTTTTTAATTATTAAGGCGTGGCACAGGTGAGAAACGTAATGGCATCAGATTTTAGTGTTTACTTTTGGTTACAACAAGACAGATTGGTGGCTGAGTTGTAAAGTAGAGACCCAAAAACGTCCTTTCACAATAGCAACTCCAAATTTTGTTTAATAAAAGACCTTGCCCTGTTTGGCACTTCAATCTTGGCAAATAAGGATACATACCTTAGATTTATCATTTTTACCGAAAAGTTCCAAAAAGTTTATATTGATATAGAAAGGTTGCTTATTCCAATTTTATTAATAAAAATAAAAATATGTATTATATTAAAAAATTTTAAATAAGGTAATTAATTGATATTTATAATTTTGATTTTTTGTTGGATGAAAATATTGATTTAAAATAAATTAGAACAAATATAAATATTGGTTAAGGTAAGATAATATAATAATATCGTAATAATTATAACAAATACATTAAGAAATTAGGTACATGTTGTCACATTAAAAGGAGGGGGTGGAGGATCATCTTTAAATGGCAGAGTATTTCAAAATAAAGGTTCAATTGAGAGAGGATTCGAAGCCACCCATTCATCTATGGGGTCTAAAGAAACCAAAGAAACAATAATGTCCAACCTAGGAGAACACTACACCACACTATCAAAAGGGTCAGGGCCGATTGACGATCCCCATTGAGAAAAATCAGTGGCAGGCTTCTCATGCAATGGTGGCCACAGACTCCATCCCCCCCCTTTGAGGGGGAGAGGAGAAGTGAGCGAGAACTACTCCGTCGATGTCTAGGCACTAGAGGCGACGAGCCCTATGGTGGACGATCCAGGGATACACGACATGTGATATAGGGAGCACTCTCTCGATGGTCAAGCAACACTTGTAAATGTCAGAGCTCCATCGTAACTTTCTCTACTTTGGATCTGCATGTAGGCCAAAGATTATACAGACACCTTGTTGTTAATAGGTAAATGACAATATGATTCATCATTGTTAAATAAATCAGAGTTTATAGCTTTCTATAATTGAAACAAAATAACAACTACAAAGAAATTCCATAAAAAAACCATAAATGTTGGCCAATTTGCAGAATCCCCAAGGAGGGCCAAACATCGTGACAAATTTTCAAGATAGTAGGGTAGAAAGAAACTATGTATCTATTGCCAATCAAACTGAGCTTTAAGGTATGTCCAGGTTGAATGACTTAGGGTTGGAGTAGGGTGGACACTTGGGTTCAGCAATTCTAACAAGAGAAAGACTCTCCCCAAGTGAAAGGCCTTGATAAACCGAACACCAAAAGAAATGAGCTAGCTTGGGTTCAAGCTTGGCCTTCCAAATTTGATTGAGCTGGGCTAGCCACATCCTAGGCAAGGAATTAAGGTTCTAACACCTATTGAGGTCACCAAGAGCTGACAAAAAAGGGCTCCTGACCTAATAAATGAGGCTTAAAGAATAGTTCTTGAAATAAGTATCATAGTTCCACCTCCAATCTTTCCACCACAAGCGTGGAGGTTCTAGACTTAGCTTGTGGACCATGACATTTGGCTTAAACTCCGGAATGCATAGAATAACATGTAAGTCAGAATCGCTTAAATTGAATTTCATTTTTAACGAGGCCAAGTTGCAAGCAGAAACCAAGTCCTTTATAGTTTGAATTCTTTTTTGAAGAGTCTCAAAGTTTTTATTGTAGACATTTCAACCAGAAGGAGACAAATATTGGTCATGGTAGGAGACCACCATAAGTTGTGGTCATTGAAGGAGAGACCACTACAAAATCCATCACCAACCCATTTGAATTGAGATTTTACCACTTCATAAGCTTTCCAAATGTTTTTTGCCACAAATAAATCTTCAATATTGATAGGAGTGGAACTGATCAATAGAGTGTGGAAATTGATGTTTTTTCAACTAGATGTACCATAAGGAGATCTAGATGAAAAACAATGGCGTAAGAAGATTTTATAAGATTCATTGCCTTCATTGGCATTGACAACCCCCTTAGCACACAGGGCAATGCTCTGTTTGTAGATGTCAATGATACCCATAACTCCTTTATCACAAGGAAGACAACAAATATCCTAGACAACTATGTGGAATCCCAGAGTTTCTTTAACATTAGACTTAATAAAGTCTTTAAGAATCTTAGCCAATTTTTTATAGGAGCCTTTAGAGGGGGCCCAATAGGAATAATAGTAGACATGAGTAGTGGCCAAAATCTTAGTACACACTTGTAATTTTCTTGTCTATTGGGTTTTCTTTTTATCCTTAATTGCACATGACTAAGTACTAGTCACACACCTAGAAGAAGAAAGAAGCCAACGTGTTAGTGCACCGACATATCATGTGAGTGTCCTCATGTGTTCACATAAGGCATGTAGCCTAGACTGGATCCCGTTCGTTCAGTCATGTGATGGTGGATCGACAAATGTTAGGCGCTTGAGTTAACACATTTAAACATTGTTACTATGAACATTATTATAGAGTTAATCATTTGATTAAATTCACATAGTGCAAGTACTCCAGTATCATAAAGTAGAATCAACACCAAATAGATTCAACACATCAAGATTCAAAAAGTAATTAGTTTCATTGATCTCATTTGATAAGATTACAAAGGTACTTCATTTAGTACACAATCTCTCTAGATCTTTATCTTGACAACAACACATCTACATCTAACAACACTTTCTAATCAGATCTAAAGGGGTATTTATACACAAGCAAACCCCTTCTTGGGTTGCATCATTAATAAATTATAGATGACAAGCCAATGACTATTTTAAAAAAAGAATTTGTGGTAAGTCGTTACAATTAAGTTCTTTTGATTTGGGCCGAACAACCCCTATATACTCTCTCTATGCTAGATATTTGTTTTTGTGTTCCTCCTCCTTCATAAGCCAGTGTAGATTCATGCTCTCATTAATATTTGATACTTTCATGAACTACTTTATAAATGCCTCCACTTCTTGCACCCTTGTCATAGTCTTGTACTTTTTGGTGTCCTATGTCTTATTCTCCATTCCTTGGTCCTTCTCAACTCACCCATCCATGCCAAGGTCTTTCGTGTTGTTCTCCCATGTTTCTCTCTTCTGCATTGTTCTCTCCTGCACCATTATTCTTCATGCTCTTCCCACACCCTTGCATCTCGACGCTTATGGCTCCAAAATACTTATAATATATTACAAAATTTGGGTCCAACATCACCCCAGACTAAACCCATAGTCTGTCCTAGACTATGTTGGGGCCTCAAATTAAAAAAATGGGGCTTGCTTGTTGCACTTGGCGCTTGATCTCTTCCCAATGGTTAAGGGTCGTTTAATGATTAGAAGTAATAGCTTCCACTTCACCCTTTAATATTTTCATCTCCTCAAGCTGCTCTAGAAAACTATCAGCTTGAGTTGTCAAAATCTCAAGCTGAACAGTTGCAACTTTGTGAGCATCCTCAAAGGGCCCAACCTTTGCCAAAACCTATCTTCCAATCACCAAGAAACTAACATTCAGTTGTTGTTGATGGGAACTTATTTATTTGTCTAGTTTTTCAACAACCTGGAAAACTTTTGTGCATTGTACCTTGTCCTTGATATTCAATGTATTCTTAGCTAATTGTCAGCATTGTTGTTCCTTAGATAGCAGTCGTGCTTCCAAAATTTTACTTGGTCATGCCAATTTGACAAAAATCCCATCGGTGATGAGAGTAATGGTGCTCAGTTTATTAAAAAATCCATGGCCTCGATGAATTACTTGGTGGCCCATAATTTCTCGTGTTTATGATCCACCACGTTTTTACATTTATTCAGAAAGAGGTCCACAAGTGTCTCCAATTTATTAATGGCTTCACTAGTAATAAGAATACAATCTGCGAGCATTGGTTCAATCCTCAAAATTATTTGGCAAAGGCCCAAAGTCTTAAGTCAAGCTGCTCCGACAACATTTAGTCAGCGCTTGAGTTATTCAATTTCTTCTTTGAGCTTGTGCCTCATTTCATGCTCTCCCTAATATAGTCAGATGACATCCTGATGTTTATAGCAAAGTTGGCCCACATCATGGTTGTTGAGAATGTTTTTCCTAAAAACTTCTAGGGAAAACTTGATAAAGGTTGCACCTGCTTGCTTTGGAGAGCAATTCATGGGATTTACCCAAATCATGTTTGGAACATCTACCACCTCTTGGTTGATATTACTGCTAGCCTTTGGAAGCTCAAAATGGCCATCATCATGATATACTTACATCAAAAAGGCATCTCGTGTTGAGTTTTCTCCATGGATTCATGCTCAGGGAAATATTTCCATAAATATAGTTATTTGTCAGGTGTATCATGTTAGAACACGGTGCGAATGGGAGGTTCCTAATTTGCCTATTGATGTTTCTCTACCTCTTGCATAGGTTCCTTGCCCTTTTGAGGGTCGCATTCTAGATCAATAACTTCAAGACTCTTATCCCATTGTCCACTAGTATCGGTGCCAAGGTCCTCTATGTTGGGGCCTTCCCCTCTGTCTGCTTCAGGTTTTGGACTTTTAATGTCCATTTGTTGCTCGTCAATAGGTTTTTATTCACTGGGCTCAATAGGTTATTCTTTGTTGGGCTTGGGGGTGAGTTCCTTTGCAAGTTGTGCTTCTGAAGATGCCTCGCCTATGTCCAAAATCACCACTTAGGGTGTTCCATGTTTGGGCTTTACTTGGATAGTTGGGTGTGAAGTAGTATCATCTTTATGTTTTGCAAGTAGCCCCTAGGCTCTTGTTGGTGATGGGGTTCACCTTTTTCATTTGGACTCAGCCCTGGGTTGTTCCCCTTGTGACCTACTTGAGTTGGTGGCCTCAGTTCTTGGAATTTTCTCCTTCATTCATGCCTTTTCCTTTACGTGCATTCATGGTTAAGGGAGAGTGCTTCCTTTTCTAGCTCTGAGCTTACTGATGTTTTTATTTGTGGCCTGAACATATAAAAGATCACCTAGATTTTTCCTTACATGACTATTTTGTAAGGATTAAGATCTATCTTATCAAACTCATGCCACTCTATAAATGTGTGCCTCCCTTAGTAGACATAAATATTGTAGAGAGTGTGGATCTTAACATTAATCTTGTTTGCATCAATATTTATAGGGTGTGCATCCATAATTTGATTCATAGAGTACATGAAATATCTAGCAGTGAATGTGTAAGGCAATTTGAACCACCCTAACAAGTTGTCTGTTCTTTCCATCTAGATTTGCATGAGAGAATAATGTTGCTTTACAATAATCTCAACATAGGTTCCCATCTACATGGGCAACTCTTTTGGTATGTGTCATTTGTTCCAAATGCCTTGCTCATGCCATCAAACCAACCCTTCATCTTTGCTTTGTAAGAGGGTGTGACGGCACCAGGGCATGTGAATTGTTTGAACCTTTTAGCATGGGACTTATGTTTTGGTAGGTACACCCGCTTTAATTCCTTACCATAATCTCTAGGACACCAATCTCATCGAAAAATATTAGCAGAAGAATTACGCCCTAAGGATACTTGTAGTAGGGCACCCAATGCTTCTTTTCTACATCTTGTTTAATTTTATCAAAATAATACATGGAGTAATTGTACTTTGTCCCCTTGGCCATTTGGATGAAGACATAGAGGTGGGCCATATCCACCTCCTTCCACCTATCTTGCCTCCTATCTTGGTCATGGCCAAGTGCATGACTATCAAATTACGAGATCTATTAGGATTGTAATGTACATGGCATGACCTTCCTTTTTAAATTGCAGCATTGCCACCATTTTATCAATTGCTTCATGGTCCTCAAGATTTGTGTCGACATTAACTCTAGAACAAAGTAACCCAGTTACTTTACTGATTTATTCAAGGGTAACCCCCATTTTATGTCCAACAAAATAGAGGTAATCTTCATGAATGAGTGAAATTAGAGAGTGAACCATCTTTTACGGTTTCCCAAAATTAGGTAGTTAGAAGAGTTGGTGTACCCCACATCCTCCAGTAAGTTATAAATGATGAGATCATAGGTGATCTCATTCATGGTGTTTTGGTGATTCAATAGGTAGTCCCATTGTATATTGTCTTCATTTCCAATATGGAGATGATTGTAATCGAGGACCTAACAGGTGGAAGCCATAGATTCCTAATCATCCACACGCACAAATGTCTCTAGGTATTACATTTTATCAATCAAAATAGGAGAGGGTGGTGATGTTGTAATAAAATTCTTTCCCACACGTGCCATTTTTTATGCTTTTCCACTAGATGTCTCTTCTGCCAGCTTTTTGGGGTCCTTGCCTCGTGTGTTGCATTCACTATATCCTTCTTATTGAATATAAATGAAACTACCTTCTTTTGTGCCCTCATATTCTTCTACTTTGAGAATAATTGGAAGTGGATCTCTTTTCTTGCCTTTCTGATTTGGCTACATCACCAACCAATGTGCTAAAGGTTAATTCACATGTAATTAATTTTTCCAAATGAATAAATTTTGATTCCTTGTTATAAACCCAAAACACACCAGCTTCCTACTTCAACCTCCTTTAATGGAAAACTTAACACCTGCAACCTACAACTTCTCTTTCTCTTACTTATGTGTATGTTTCCACTCCTTTCTTAAATGCATGATGCCTCAATCCCTACTTCACTTTTGCAAATAAGAGTATTGTGTAGCTGCTTTATTTTGCATGTTTGATCTCTACAATTTTTAAGTTTTCAATAGGAAAAATGAACATGATGAGCCTCTCAGTCTTTTATAGGCTATCCCAAATGTTCATATTAACTCCTCCATGTTGTCATCCATCACTTCATCCATTTAATGTTTTAAACGACATGCCTTGGTGTCTTTTTAGCATGCTTGCCATTTATACAACTCTGTCATTAATGAATGCTTGTCCCAACCTTTGCACCTTTCCTAGATGCATGCTAGTTGTAGTAATTCAAAATTTCCATTTTATTTATGGGAAATTACCTTTTCTATTTTAACCCATTTTTATAAAAGTATTTCCTTTCCCATATTTGTTCCAAATTCTTAGATTACGTGCCCATTTTTTCATGCCTCCTTCATGTGCCTCCTCTTGTGTTATGGTGGTGTTGTAGCAGCCTTCTTTCCCATGCATGCTATTTCTAGTACCTTTCCACTAGATGTCTCTTCTGCCAGGTTTGTGGGGTCCTTGTCTCATGCATTGCATTCACTAGATCCTTCTTGAATATAAATGGGACTTCCTTCTTTAGTGCCCTCTTATTCTTTTATTTCAAGAATAACTGAAAGTGGATCTCTTTTCCTACTTTTTTTCTTTCGCTACATCATCAACCAGGGTACCCGAAGGTTAAGGGGCAACCAACTAATTATTCAAGATAAATACATTTTGACTCCTTGTTATAAACTCAAAACACTTTAGCTTCCTGCTTCAACGTCCACTAATGGCATAATTAATGCCTACAACCTGTAACTTCCCTTTCTTTTGCTTGCATGGATGCATATCCACTCCTCTTTTCTTAAATACATGACACCTCAATCTTTACTTTGATTTTGTAAATAAGAGCACCGTGTAGATGCCTTCTTCGTTACTTGTTTTCACTTGTTTGAGCTTTACAATTTTCAAATTTTCAATAGTAAATATGAAAATGAAAAGCCTCTCGATCTCTTATAGGCTATCCCAAATGTTCATAGTGATAGGACCTAGGTTCCACAAAGCTCTGACACAACTTGTCAGAATTAAGAGCACATATGATTACCTTTGTATTAGCAACTAAATGCAGAATTATACCAGAAGTAACAAGTAACTAGAAATAAGAAATAACACAAAATATGAGAGGCAACACACAATTGTATTCAACTCATTACAGAAGGAAATTACAATAAAGAGATCACACTCTTTCATCCACTTCATGGGCATACCAGTAATCTTCCCTCAAGAGTTATCTTCTCTCAATACAAGTCACAACAAACGGCTAACATAGAGCTGTTGTTCACCTCAACCAGTCAGTATCAATACTGCCAGTACAACTGAGTACGAACCAGTACTCCAAGTAGATCCCACCTAATCTTACTCCTTGATGTGTTGCTGTCACCTTTGATCTTGCTACCCCGCAGATCTACCTTTGACATCGCACACACACACCCCTGTAGATCAACCTGATCTTACTTACCCATGTAGATCTTCTCTCTGATCTTGCAACAACCTACAGATCAACCTGATCTTACATACCTGGAAGAACCCTTGTGATTCCACCATGGAAGAACTCTTCTAGTTCTACACCCTTACAATACAACCCATGAGTCTATTATATAGATCCCATGCATACGATAATTAGACAAGTACCTCAAGACTCGAAATAGTCTTTACATGCAAATAATTGGTTCAACAAGCTAACTGTTTGTGTAACAAACAGTTCTGGAACTGCACAGGTGACCAACGTTGGTCCCTGTCCGTCTGGAGGTGACCGACGTCAGTCGACTCCTGATCGATGTCAGTTTCTTTCTGTCCACCTACGATCGACGTCGGTTGGCCTGTCGACGTCGATGACTGTGACACTCAAGAACCTCCCTGTTTGCATATGGGTGAAGCTTTTAGCTCCATAACCTAACAATCTCCCACTTGGAGATAAATAGCTGCACCTGCACCTGTACCTATACCTATACATTGTCTAATCTGTATCCTGGTTTGTATCCCTCTTCAAGATCAATCTTGAAGACCAACCACCACACACCCTGTGGTGCTACACCTGTGTCTGAATTTCTCCATTCTCAGCTTACCTTCTTCTGCCATTGCTATACTCCCACTCAATCAGAAACCCCTGAGAGTGACCTGTAATCAAAAAACACTTAACACACTCTGTGACCAAGGTGTTAGTGAACCTTGCTCTAAGAACATCCAACCTCGCTCTGATACCAATTGATAGGACCTAGGTTCCACAAAGCTCTGACACAACTTGTCAGAATTAAGAGCACATATGATTACCTTTGTATTAGCAACTAAATGCAGAATTATACCAGAAGTAACAAGTAACTAGAAATAAGAAATAACACAGAACATGAGAGGCAACACACAATTGTATTTAACTCATTACAGAAGGAAATTACAATAAAGAGATCACACTCTTTCATCCACTTTGTGGGCATACTAGTAATCTTCCCTCAAGAGTTATCTTCTCTCAATACAGGTCACAACAAATGGCTAACATAGAGCTTTTGTTCACCTCAACCAGTCAGTATCAATACTGCCAGTACAACCAAGTACGAACTGGTACTCCAAGTAGATCTCACCTGATCTTGCTCCTTGATGTGTTGCTATCACCTTTGATCTTGCTACCCCACAGATCTACCTTTGACCTCGCACACACACACCCCTACAGATCAACCTGATCTTACTTACCCATGTAGATCTTCTCCCTGATCTTGCAACAACCTACATATCAACCTGATCTTAAATACCTGGAAGAACCCTTGTGATTCCACCATGGAAGAACTCTTCTAGTTTTACACCCTTACAATACAACCCATGAGTCTATTATATAGATCCCATGCTTACAATAATTAGACAAGTGGCTCAAGACTCGAAATAGTCTTTACATGCAAACAACCGGTTCAACAAACTAACTGTTCGTGCAACAAACAATTTTGGAATCGCACAGGTGACTGACGTCAACTGACTCCTGACTGATGTCGGTTTCTTTCTGTCCACCTACGACCGACGTCGGTTGGCCTGTCGATGTTGGCGATTGTGACACTCAGGAACCTCCCTGTTTGCATCTGGGTGAAGCTTTTAGCTCCATAACCTAACAATTAACTCATCCACATCGTCATTCATTGCTTAATCCATTTATTACTTTAAATGACATGCCTTGGTGTCTATTTGGCATGGTTTCCATTTATACCACTCTGTCATTAATAAATGTATGTCTCATCCTTTGTGCCTTTCTTAGAGTGCATGGTATATGTAATAATTCAAATTTCCAATTTTATTCATGGGAAACTATCTTTTCTATTTTAACCCTTTTTTATAATAGTATTTCCTTTGTCATCTTCATTACACATTCCCAGGTTATGTGCCTCCTTTTTTATGCCTACTTCACATGCCTCCTCTTGCATGCTTCCTTTACACACCTCCTCTTGTGCGCTTCTTTTATGCACCTCCTCTTGCATGCTTCCTTTATGCGCCTCCCCTTATACAGTTCCTTTAGGTGCATCTAACTTAAGTAGCTTATCCACCCTTAAAACCTGCCCCACATTAAAATATGTGCATGGTCCTCCACATCATAGCTTAGTGAAATGCATGTCAAGAAAGAAAGAGAAATAGAGTGTTAAATGCCCAAAGAGTATTAAAAAGTGCCAAAAAATTACAAAAGGCATGTAGGAAAAGTAACGCTTATTAGAAAATTAAAGAAATTTATAGACTAACCTAGTGGAATGCACCTTATTCATTGAATGGAAGAACTATATAGAGTGGTAGGGCCAGAGTCGACAACCATTGAAATGGCCTGGTAAGAATTGGCCATTTAACCTTTTCAATTTGTAAACATCTGTCAGACAAATAACATGAAAAATAAATAGACCACCCACTAAATATATAATTTATTGGAATGGCAGGTAAACTTTGAATCATAAACTAGGACATGTACACCAAGATGAAAAACTTTGGTTTTGATATGTTGATCATGCTAGGATTTCTATTTTTGATTATCAACTTCTTGGCTCTAGTGTGCAAGAAAGTGTGTTTCATCCAACTAAAGTAGAGCATTTAGGCACAATTTTAGGGACTCATCATCATCTAATCTACCAATGTGTACATTAAACAAAGTGGGCACAAGGAACTCCACTAGTTAGATAACTTCAGTGCCAAATACAAAATTAAAATGAGTACTCTTATTCAACTTTTTATATGTGGTATGATACGGCCATAAGATTATGGAAACATGATCATCCCAATCAGTGTGACCGATATTACAAATCTTTGTCAATGTATGATCGAAGATAGTATTGAAGGCTTCAAATGTTCCATTAGCTTGCGGGTCATATGACGTGGTCTTATGGTATGCAATAATTAACTTAGCCAAGAGAATGCACATTATTTCATTGAGAAAGTGATTGCCACGATCACTTTTTAAACTTAAATGACATCTATACCTTGTGATGATATTTTCCCATAGAATATGGTGGTGGTTGCAACAATACAACCAATATTCATTTTAGGAGGCCATGACAAAAACCTAGGTTTGTCTAGGCGAATCAAATTCATAGCCTTGTTAAATCTGTGTGTGCAGGTGGGAAAAATTACCTTGTTTGTTTTTTGTACAACAGCTAGATAATAATCTATTAGGGCGACAGGGTAATGTTTTGTTGATGCACAACGCTATGTTATCAAGTGGCACTATGTTATTGGATGGCACTATGATGCCATGTGATAGTATGCTATCATGCGATATTATGCAATGGTATAATAACATGCTACTTGGTGACACCATGCTATCATGTGATAATAGGCTATTGTATGACATCATGCTCCTACCCGACATCATGTTATCAGGTGAAACTATGCCACCATGCAACATGATGTTGTTGGGTGATACTTTGCCCCCGAGTGACATCATGTTATCATGTAGTTTTATGCTACTGCATGATATAATGTTGTCATTCAACATGTTAGTGTTAGGTGGATGCAATGTTGCCACATAATATTATGATATAGCATGGTGGCATATGGCCACTGCTCAGTACCTTGCTATCATTCAGAAGTATGTTGTCAGGCATTCGTGTGTTGTCGCTCATTGCGATGCATTTACTACTGACTGGTTGCAAACTAGAACATGACTATCTCTCACCAATCACACCAACTAGTTGCTTCCAATTTCCCTCATGGATTATAAATACCCCCAATGCCCTCATTTTCACACTTTAATTTAAGGTTTTTCTCATCCCTCCCTTTTCCTTTCAGACTTAACCTACAACTTCCAAGTCTATGACTCTATAATAAAGTTTCAATGACTTTCAGATCCATGAAAACTGAAACAGGGGTCATCCAAAACTTGATTTTTAAGAATCTAGTGTATTCAGACTTCCTTCAGATGGTGGAGAAACCAGAGTCCTATGTGGATTGGATAGATCAATATAAAATTAGAGGCCTTATAGAGATGCCTTAATATGACATGACAATCAACCATAACCTGTTACAATCTCTCATTGTCTATTATAACTATACTGAGATCCATTTCTATGTTCACTTTAATAATAAATCAATCTCCTTTAGCACCTCTCCATTAGATATCCACAATTTAACAGGCCTTTAACATTGCAATGCAAGCCCTGTTAGCACCAAGGTTTTTTATCTGATGTTGACAAAAAGTACTTGGAGTCTGTCTACAATTGGCCATAGACCCAATTGGTTAATATTTAATTTATTAATGATATTAACATTTTTTGTTCTCTGTCAGGTGTCAAATGTGATTGGTACATGGTTGTATCTCGCAAGATTAAGGCTAAGTTGAATTATGCATTTTCCAAGGACACTTGCACCATTTCATCCTCCAACTATATTCTAGCATTGTATTTCTAGGCCTTATATGGTATACAAAATACTACAATTTCCACTACCCTTCATTAAAAAATGAAAGCTAATTCTTTGTCTATCGATGAATAGGAGGTAAGTTTAGTTTTCATAATCATCACCCATGTTGATTTATACATCTTTTTAATTTTAACATTCCATGGCCTATAAGGCCATATAGGTAAGAGTGCATGCATATGCCACAATAAAATAGGTGAAATGTAAAAGTTGACGTGCTTCAAAGGGATCTGGAGATACCGAGTCCACAAAGTCTTCATTTAATTCATTTCAAATTTCTAAATGCCCAAAAAGTGATTCTGTTTCATCTCCACTTCTAGGTTCACCCAAATTTCCTTAAATGTTTGTTTCTTCTATTGTTTAATAGAAAAATTATTTTTCATTTTAATTTTTTAATTTTTGTTTGCAGTTGACTCTTGAATTGCTACTGTTGAGAATTATTCCCACCAACACAATCAATGTTTGCCACCTTATATCTTTTCTTTTGAATTGAAGTTTCTTAGAATTGGGTAGTTTATTAACTGGATAATTTACTCATTTTGCAGGTGAAATCACTCATGTCGCTCTCACAAGGACAATGTGAGGGGAAGAGGCAAGTCACTCAAGGACAGTCATAATGGAAGAGAAAATGCCCACAAGAAACATCAGAACGAAAAAGGAAGTCATCTTAACTACAAGTAATAACAACTTCATTTTCAATTTTCATTAATTTTATGTTTTTGAATTTGCTAGTTTTGACTAGATTTTTGTTTTATAGGCCACCCTACATCTGTGAGGAGACCAAGAAGTATGCCACCACCCCACCACCCATCCAAACTCATAGAAGAGGAAAAAATATCTCCCTTTCTGCAGAGAGTAGAGGAACCCTGCAAATTTCTAATTTTTCAACTTTCTCTATTGGTGGCATTTCTAGTGCACAGGGTCTTAAATGTTTGCAGCAAATTGATCTAGATGAAGAGTTTGGGGCCCTAATGATGGTAGATTCAATCCACATGATTTTAAGTTTTTAATATCCCTACAATAGTGCCTTTTACGACTACCTCTTACCCATCTACCCCACCCTCCACTGATAATTTAAACATCTCTGATGATTCCATAACTAATATTTCATTGGATAATCTAGTTTTAGAAAACCTACTTGCTAATCTGAGGGAGGGTGATATTGAGAAATTTAATGATTTAAAACAATGGGAGATTAGGGCAAAATCACCGATCAGATAAATCAATACCCATGATCACAATCACTCCCAAAGAGTTAATTTGTTTTTGCTTGTTCAAAATGAACCCTCAAAGATCGACGCTTTATTCCAGCAAGTTCAATCTGGATTAATTTTTGTTAACACTATTTACAATGATAATGTTTTAGGTATTATCATAAATAGGTTTGAAAATTTAAATGGAGAAGCCTACCATCGCTCAAGCAGAGAAGGAAAACGCTGATGTAAGTTTTCATTATTTATTATATGTATTTTAGTTATTAAACTATGTATGTGATTGAGACATATATATTTTAATTGCAAGAAAAATATGAAAATTTGAAGAAATAAGCACATCTTCTTAATGTGCATTTGAAAAACACCCCCAAAAGTATCACCTCGGTGATTACATTCAAGAAAAAGCTTGTTTTGTTAAATAAACATAACAACATTTTGAAGAAAATTATTAAAGAGCATGGGATGGATCTAAACATTTTATTGAAGCAAAAAATAGATGCGGATCCAAATATTCTTTCAGCTAGCAATGTAGCGAATGAGGAGATGGAAAATCTTACAAATATCAATTCTGCTACAGAGAATCTTGAGAAGGAAGGAGTTATTATGGAGGATACATAGGCAAGTCAAACTAGCGGGGTTTCAATGGAGGGAGATGGAAAACAACAATTGGGTGGAGAGTCTGTTTCAAAAAGTTTATAATGTTCAAAATGACAATGATTTATATCATGTTTGTTTCAAAAACATTTTTTTTTTCAATACAGTTTATAATGTCAATGATATTTTAAACTTGTTCCAAATACTCTGGGTATATAATTTTAATATTTTAAATGTATTGGGAAAAATTTTAAATATTCTATAGAGATAAAGCAAAGTAAATATTCTGTGAAATTATATTGTTCTACTAGTTGTACTATTTGAATGCATTGTTTAAATATTCTTCAATCTAAACTATTGTGGAGGCAATGTTAAGAAATTTAACTATTGATATTATGTATAGTTATAATGTTATGTAACAACAATATAACATAAATAGGTTGTGTTATAGTTGTTAGATTGATTTATTATAGGGATATGTGGATATTGAGGTGGAATTTGGAAATATGCGATCCTCAATTATAGGCAAAAAATATTTCCTATATATTTATGTATTCAAATGTAAATGTGCAATAGAATAATATTGGTGCAATTAAAATATTTGTCTATCTTTTGGTTCAACACTTATTACATATATTAAATATGTACATAAGCTCTCCAAATTACTTCTATAGACAATAAAGATAATGAAAACAACAAATCTTAATAATCGGAGAAGGTTTAATGGCATGAGAACTGGTGTCCTAGGTGCACCATGCATGTCTACACATAAGACTTGTATGCTTCAATGAATGCTCTAGTGAATGCTTTATAGAATGTTAATTAGAATTATGACTACTTCTTAAAGAATGACTTATATTGCAAAGGTTATAAAAGTACTATTTGAAATACAAAAAATTGTAAAAGGACAAATAAAGTGCTTAATTCTAGTCTATTGAATAAGTTTCATAATTTTTACATGCAAGAAATAGATTACAGAATTTAATCTATTTGAAGATGAAATAATATGAAATATTTTAGAAAATAGAAGTTGCCATACTTATCAAACTAAAAGTCGAGCATATTTAAATTATGTGAAGATGAAAGAATATGAAATCTTTTAGAAAATAGTAATTGCTATACTTATCAAAATAAAAGTTGGGTAACTAAAAAATCCTTGAGAAACTTGCTCATCGTAAGTGTGATTTGCATCTATCATGATAGTGTCGTATTCGGTCTCGATATTCACATCTTCTATATTGTCAATTATACTACTAGTGCCTCTTCCTTCAACTAGATAACTCCATGCTATCATAAAGAAACTTATCTAAAAAATAACGTGAAACATATATTTTGAAGCAAGTCTCTAGATTTTTATCTAGTTTATTTCTAAGTTTAGATTTCATGAAAGATAATGCACCAAACACTCGCTCATCTTCCACAAAACCTAAAATGATTTTTCCAACAAGTTCATATAATCTAAAATACTCACTAATACTTTCTTGTAAGATGCAGCTTGGATAAAGTTTTTTCCATAGCCGTGTAATGGTACCATTTTCTGTTTGATCACTTAAACATTGAAATTGATCCATCATTGTAAACCCAAATTGTGTTGACTGAGACGCCAGTAATTATTTATTTAAAATACCATTAATCTAAACTCCATTCACATATACATATTTATAAAAATGCTTAACAATTATACCCATAGTTTTGTGAAATAAACTGATAATATGTTCTTGACTGTAAACACTGTTTCAAAAAATGGGATTCGCAACTCCCATGCCCTCCAACAACTCATCCCTTTTAAAATGTTCTCTGATCTCAGCTGAAAAATATTATGAGATTTTGCATAATTTAATTTGTGTTTTAGATAAAATAATATCGTATAATAGACGTGTCACAGGGACATCTTCAAGTTCAACTCCCACAACTTTAAGCCTTCTAGAGCATGTGTGCATTGGGATCTCAATACCATTTACCACGACACAAAGATGATCATGTATATTGAATTTCGAATAACTCTCTCGATTCTAAAAATCTATCAAAAAATTTTGGGTTCTAAAAATAGGTTTCTGAAAGATTTCATTTGATGTGAATAATATATCTAAAGATTGACATACACATTTTATCAGACGTATGAAGTCAATAATAGATATAGATCTCTCTTGGGCATGTTTCATTAAACAGTTGATTTTCTTCAACATTGGCAAATACTGCATAATGTGAGTAATGTTTCAAAATATTTAAATGACACAACAAATTTTTTGCTTTGTCAACTTTCCTATGATATTTATACATAAAACTTGTTAAAGATGGATATTCCTCAAAAAATCTACATGCAGGTTCATACATGGAAACCCATCTGGTTTCAACATCTTATAGTAGTTTTTTACCATTAGTCACCCTAATTGTAAATTTATGAAACTCCAAAAATCTTTTTCGGTTATTTGACATGTAAGCATGCAAGTCATTAATAAGCTCTTCCACTTTTGTGATATTACTGAATGTGTTAACAATTTTGTATGCAAGATTCATCCTATGATCCATGCAATGAATTGGAATCATAAATGAAGAAACTATTGTTTAAAGGCAAATACAAAGACCGCTTCTATGCCCCTACATCACTGATGCACCATCAGCGCCAACACACACCAGCTTCGTAGCTATGGCATTATCATCCATCCTAAATTTCTCTCTTAAATTGGATATAACCAATTTATGAAGGTTTTCTACATTTTAATTTTCTACCATTTTATTAGAAACTAATAGATGAGATTGCCTTGAATAGTTTTCAAAAGTATACACATGCATACAAACCCATGTTGTGTTGTCAACTATAGTGATCTCATTGATGGACAATAAGATAAATAGTGATCTCTTAACACTTTCTTTCAAATCTTCTTTCTCAACCATTGCTAGACATTTTTCCATTTCCCAAGCACTCCTATCCGACCAATGTGGCTGTGGAATATCAAGAAACCCATTATGTTGAAATAAAATTTTGTATTCTAAAAAAATAGAAATGGGTATGCCATTTTTTAAAATGTGGAAAATAGTAGAGAATTGTACATATTTTGCCTTAAAATTGGATGACATAACTTTTCCATATTGAGATTTGATTGTTCCCCCTTTCTCAACATGATGTTTTTGTTGTTTTCGATGATTTTTGTATTCACGTGCATATCTTACGTGCATGCATTCTTCTTCTTTTTTTCATCTGTGTGTTCTTATTATCTGTCCATTTGGGTGCTTCACGGATATATATATATATATATATATATATATATATATATATATATATATATATATATTCTCTCACAATGTTTCTCAATCGTGTCCAATTTAAGTTATATTTTGTGTTATTTTCCAAGTTTTCAATTGTTTATTGTACATTTACATTTTTTAGGAGGCTCATTGCCATTTTTTGGTTCTACATGGTCTATAAATGGATATTTTGCAGCCCAGTCAACTTGAAAAGACCTTCCTATTATCCATGTACTTTTCTTCCTCGATTGACTTTTTTGAGTGAAATTATCAACAAAATTTGGTGTTTGAAGAGAACTATAATTCTCTTCTGAAGTGCCTATAGGAGTGTCTTCTAAGGGTGGCATGTCATTAATAAAATCTTTGAGTGGTGAGAAGTTATTGGATTAATTATTTTTAATGAAACAGTGTCATTATCCATATCAATTTCTGCATTGAAATGGTTTTGAAATTATTCTTCAATTAAAAAAATATCTGATATTTTAAAAAAAAGTTTTAGAATTACTTGTATTTGGAGTGCATGCCTTTTGTGCAGTATTATATCCTGGGTTTCTGAAATAAAATAATATGTTGGATTTTCTTGATATTTATTGTGGTGTTTTACCCTTGCCATTACTTCCTGATGCCATAGTAACTAAGGTAGGATGTTACAGGACTCAAGATGCAGATGGGTGACAATAGCTTGGTAGGTAAAGCATTTTAATGCTATCGAGTAGTAAAGAGCTATCGAGTTGTGCAATGCTATCGAACGGTCATAGTAGGGCACAATGTTATCGAGTGGTTTCTATAGGGCACTACTAACAGGTGAGAAAGAGCTACTAGATGGGCAATTACTATTGTGTAGTTCAGTGCTATTGAGCAGTAGTTTGCTATCATGTGACATAGTGATACCGAGTGATGTAGTGCTACCATGCGACATAGTGTATTATTATTGGGCAGTTTAATTCTATCAGGCAGTAGTCTATTGTCATGTGACATAGTGCTATCATGTGACATAGTGCTACTATGTGGCTTTGTGCTATCGAATGGTGTATTATTACCGAGTGATGTATTGCTGCAAGGTGATCAGGTGACAAGCTTTTGTCAGGAAGTTAAAAGCAATCAAGCTTTATAGTGCAACCTCAAGGATCAAGATATTGGTGATGCCATAAATAAAGATACTTTGGTGGTAATATGGTGACCTCTAGGAATATATATATATATATATATATATATATATATATATATATATATATATGGAGAACCCCATAATTATTGTAAAGCATTGGTGAGTTGATCCCTAAAAAATAATATCCCAAAATTTTAGGCGAATGGGCCCTATGTGGTACTCAAAAAAATTGATTATTTCATATTCCTCAAACTGAAATATTCATGAATTAATGAATATTTGCCACTAAAATTTACCTTGAGTACAACTGTGTGTGTGTGTTGCTTCAACCAAATGTGTGAGATAATTTGTTGTAAATACGTTGTGCAACTACTTGAATGGGCCTAATGAAATAAATATCCCATTTCTCAAATGATTCTTGAGTAAGTATGGGATGAAGAGGTGTAGCATCTCTCTGGTTAGGTTTACCTCTGCACCAGAAAATATTACATAAGCACACATAAGCTTTGACATCTTTGAATAAGGTGGGCCACCACAACCCAATTAGTAGAACCTTTTGTGTTATTGCATCATTTGCATAATGCACATCGATGACACCTTCATGAACCTCTTAAAGGAGTTCTATGTGTTCATGTTGCATTACACACCTTCATAATACTTCATCCCAACCATGTTTTTATAGGTCTCCTCCAATAAGCTAGAAAGGGGCAACACACACAAGAAGTTGTTTTTTCTCTTAAATTATAAGGTGGTCTGGAAAGAAATTTGTTGTAAGAAAAGAAGTAATTACCTCCAACTCTTCAAGCACGTGTGTAACTTGATAAGGTTATACATAAGGTAAATCATCCTTTATGGCATGTGGTGGTTTACCAGATTGAAAACGTGAGAGATGGTCAGGTCTGAAATTAACTTTGCCTTGTTTTATGACCATAGAGAACTTGAACTCTTGAAAGAGGATAATGCATCAATAAATTCACTTGTATAATACCAGTTTATTTACCAAATACTTGAGTGCTTCATGATTTGTATAGAAGATAAATAGGGTTGGTAAAACTTTTAAAGTGCATAAACCATAGACAAGGCCCCATGATCTGTCATAGAGTAGTTCTATTCACTTGGTGTGAGCTTTTGATTAGAAAAATAAATAACATAATCAAGGTTTCCCTCATCATATTGTGTTAGGATAACACCTATTACCATGCTTGAAGCATCAACATGCACATGAAATGGTTGGTTCTAGTTTGGGAATGAGAGAATGGGTGTAGTCACCAATTTCTCCTTTAAGGCCTCAAACATTTGCTAGTGTTAAGTCGTTCATATGAATAAGCTATTGTGCTTGAGTATTTATTCTAGTGGTGTTTTTATATTAGCATAACCCTGAATGAACTTCTAATAGTACCCTATGTGACCTAATAAGGTGTGGACCTTGTGTTGAGTGGTTGGCATTGGGAGTTGAACAATGACCATAATTTTATCTAGATCTACTAATATTCCATCTCAAAAAATAATATGTCCCAACAGAATCCCAAATGGGGTGTAAAATATGCACGTCTTCAGAGTAAAGGAAATCTGAAGCTAATAGCAATGCTTGAGTAAGAGGCACATATTTTCATACTGGTCACACTCTAAACCATACACAGTCAAGTCTTCTAATTACACCTAAAGGAACTTATGGATGAAATCCTTGAAAATTGCCACCATAATGTAGGAGAACATGATTGATGCATTCTTGAGGCCAAAAGGCATAACATTATATGCAAAAAACCCCATTCAACTGAAAATGTTATCTTTGTTGTGTCTTATTTAGCAATTTAGACTTGGTGATAGCCAAAAAAATAATTGGTGAAGGTGTAGATCTCCCACCCATAAACACATTCCAAAATTTTATTGGTGAAAGTCATTAGGAAAGATTCCATTACACATACCATGTTGAGTAGTCTATAATCCATATAAATTATGATATGACCATCCTTCTTGATGTTGATCACCATTGGACTAACCCATTCAAATTCATCAATTGGAGTAATAACTCCAGTGCAAAATTATATCAATTTCCTCTTTAACCTAAGCATGCATCTTGCCTAATGATGCAACTTGATGTGCATCTTGCCTAATGATGCAACTTGATTTTCATCTTGCCTAACAATGGATGCATTCCTTTCATTTCCATGTATTTGAATGGGAAAACATCTTGGTATTCATGAAATAGTTCAAAGATATTGGTTATCTCAACATCAAACCAATAATTTCCCATAGTGGCTAGTTTAGGTGCATCAACCGTTCCAATGCTCTGTTGAACCATTTAGAGTGGCATGGAATATGATTTCTATTCAGACTGCATCAGATATCTAACATCATGAACCCCACATTTTATATGTAGATTTAAGTGGTCAAACGATGGCTTTGGTGGATCAGAATAGGCACCCTCATCAGCTTGGTACACAACCTTTTGTTTTCCCTTTCATATATGTTCCTAATGGTCATATTCTAATCAGGAGTCATGTTCTAACTAAGCCATGGCATGAGTATCAGGTTCTTGGAAAATGGCCAAACTATCCTCAGTTACACCATACATATGTCATATTAAGTCTTCAACCTATCCCTAATATCCTCAAACTACCTAACAAATTGCTTGCAGGGATAAATTCAAATATTTTCATGGTGAAACAAATGAAAATGTGGTAAGCAGACCATGTTTCATCTGTTGTTAGGTATCTGTCTCTACACATTTAATGATGAATGTACCACACCCTAGGTGCATAGAGTACCACAAAATGCATGAACCCATAATAATTTTGATAAAAATATTCTGTTAGCACTCTAAAGCCCTTCACATTGTGCTATATGTTCTTTTGGAGAAGCAACACCATTATAACTCAGGGTGGCATAGACACGATTGTCACAATGGAAGTGATTATGCATGGTTTCATGTATTTATTCCCATGTATCCAATTAGTATCGATGAGTAGACCACTATTGAGTAGTTATCCCTTGAAACAAAAAGTTGATCATGTATAACTTTTCATCCTCATTAACATAGTAAGCCTCTAATTGCTATAAGTATTTTGGTACCTCCATCTGACCATGAAACTGAGGTGCATGTTCTAACTATAAGAGTGGTCCAACCATTAGGCATCCACCAATGAGGTAAACAATTTTGTGGCATTAAGCAAGCTTTAAAGGTGAGCTTAGGTGACTATTTAAGATAACACAGATGTGCCTTGTTAGATCATATGTGCCTTAAGCCCATTAGTCGCAAGTGACACTGGTAGTGTCGATAATAAACTGAGTGTCTTCCCATCATAAGATGCCATCAGGAATAGGATACACATTTTCATTTCATTAGGTAGTAATGTTATAAATTATATTAACATCCTCATCAACATCAATGAGTTCCACAAAGAGGGGTCCTTGGTCATTATTTAGAGGAATGAATATGCATTGTGTGTCATTCTCAAAGCTAATATACCACTTCTTGAACCACAAGTCAACATTGTTTGCATAACACCAAGGTTAACCCAAAAGAGTAGGGAATTCATTAGCTTCAACAACCTTGATCACCTCAAATCACCCTTGAATGTGACTCCCAGGATGTTAATAGTTGCATATTTAAGAATGTATATGGGTACTGTACAAGTCTTGTCGTCCAAGAACAAGACATGTGGGGAGGGTTGCAAAGTGGGGCTCCCCATATTACTTAAAGCATATTTGGTTAGAACATTAACCTCCATGCCAGTGTCTACCAGGATGTCACAAATCATCCAACCATCAATGGATGCATTGATAAGGACCTCTTTATCACATTCTAGCTTACGTTGAATATGGGTCTCTTATCATTATGCATGGTTCAAACAACGATCCTATGAAGGATTTATCATTTGTTGTCATAACTAATTATTAAGGAGAGGAATGATGTCCTCATCAAGGAAGAGATTTCATAGCTCTTGAAACTCATCATGCCCTAAGTCTAGGGGTATCATATTTATTTGCATCTTGAACTAAATGGTAACATCCTTATCCTTTAAGAATTAAACTTTGCCTTGTAGTTCCTAGACTAAGGCCATTATGTCATTGTTGACCAATTTTGGTCCTATAAGCCAAAGTTGGGTACCCCTCTTTCCTTTTCCTTGCAAGGGTCTTTCGATCTAGGTTCTGGCAAGCTTATCCCACAGTTACCTTTTGTAGATTTTTCTCTGTCAGGCCTTTTTCCATGAAAAAAAACCAAGTGTTTTCTTCTTTTGGTTGCCAAGTGCTTCCAGTTTGGCAAGCAAGAGTCTAATTGGAACTCATTTTGATCTCAAATGATTAACAAGGTAAGTAAGTTACTTCGTAGGGTTTTTATCAGCAAAATGGACCAAGTTCAAAAGGCTGAAAGGTCATTTACAAAAAAATTGAAGGGTAGGTGCCCTTGCAGAGGGCACTTAGGCGACAAGCAGGACCTTTTCAATTCTTTCGAAAGGTGACTTAGAGGCCAAGAAGCCCTTATAGAGGGTAAGCAATGAGAAAAATGGACCTTTACAAAATCTCAAAGGGTAAATTTGGGCTCGAGGTGTCTTTGCAGAGGGTAGATGGTCTAAGCAAAGGGGCAGGATAGAAAGCCTGAGAAGGACTTGCCCTTCAGAAAAATTGATAGGTGAAAGAGAGAATTCCTTCAGACATTTTGTCTGAGGAAATTTGATAGATGAAGAAAGTCCAAAAAAATTTGGAAGAAAAAATTTCGAAGGGTAGGTGCCCTTGTGGAGGGTAATTGGCTTTGAAAAGAGGACCTTTTAATTTTTTTTGAAGGGTCACTTTCCCTTTAGAAAAGTTTATTTGCAAAAAAGATAAAGGAATTGCCAAAGGGGGTGATAGGCCCACAAACATCAATTCTAAGGTGATAAACTAGCTATTGGGATTCAAATGTCTAGTGACAGGCCTACGAACGTTAAATTCAAGGTAGTGAACTAGCCGTTGGGGAGCAATCAAAGAATAATTCTTTCAAACAAAATGTCTGAAAGAATTCATTCAGACTTTTGTTTGAAGGGATGAAGGAAAGAAAGCGCACTGAACAAGGTCCAAAAAGTGCAAACTCACAAAGAAAATAATTCTTTCAGATAAATATCTGAAGGAATTACTTCAAACTTTTTGTCTGAAGAAATTCAAATGCTCAAAAACCTGAGGAATGACTCAGTGCCCTGATAAGGAAAGGATCTCAAAATGCCAAGACCCTAAATTGCCACAGAAAGGGAAAAATAGCAAGGAAAGATAAAGTGAAGTAGATAACCTAGAATGTGGCCACATGCACATGGGACAAAAGCTCAAAATGCTCTAGGTGGCATATCAAGTCAAAGTACAAACCTAGGGGTGAACCAGACCATGGCATGTGGCACAAGAGTCATCAACAAGAGAATTAAATACACTTAGGTGAAATAGTCTCCATTAAAAACCAATAAAGAGATTGGTTATGCGCATTGAAGCAGAGAGGCCTGTGTTTTCATGCTTTGCCATTAATAAATAGCTAGTTACACTCATCATTAAATAGAGCATGTCCTGGTCAATATATCTTTTGGATGGCCTTGTCAGTTGCTAGGTGAAGTAACCCATGCTGTTGCAGTCCTGAACAGCAAGGGCAACAACTTAAGCACCTACAACATGGCTTTCACATACACATTTAAGAAGAGATGGTAGTAGCACGGGCTCATGGTTACTGTAGGAGTGATTAATGTAGCATGGGTCTTTTTCCCTTGACTGGTCAATGATCTTTTTCCAAGTTCTCTATATATTGTAACTTCTCATTTTGAGAAAGCTCTATCATCATTGTATGGTGAAGCTTTGAAGAAATTTACCTTGAATCAAAAGAAGTGTTTTTACCTCCATTTGAGCTTGCACTTTTGCATATGCCTATGGTCTTGTCTTATGTTTAGACATTTATTCTAGTTTTTTCATAAGTCTATACCAACATATCTAGTGTGTTGTGAATTCTTCTCTATAGGTCAACAAAAAATGTCCAGATTGAAGTATAGGCGCAGGGAAATAATATTTTAATAGTGTCTTTAGAACACCTCTGGTAGTTTCTTCCTCCCTACACCTCCATAGGATCCTCTATTGAAGCATTGATGCAGTTAGTTTCTCATTCAAATGAAGTTTCTATTTGCTTCTTTTGGTGTAAAGTGTAGGTGAGAGCCGAGTAGACCAATCAATTTTTGTGCATCACCACTTTAGTTAGGTTCTATTTTCTTATAGTATCTCTCTCTTTTCACCCCCCCATTGTTAGCAGTAGAAAATCTAGGGCCTTAAGGTGCATCAAGGGGAGCTATCCCCTAATCTAGAGATCCATCCCTCAAGTTTGCCACCCATAGTAAGAGGAATGTTTGCATTCTGTCACATGGAGGAAAGGAGCTGAGTATCCTTTTAGAGGGTGCAATCCACAACGTCAATAGTTTTTGGCATGCTTGATGGAACAATTTTTTTGTGTCCTATGAGTTTCAAGATTGGTGTTGGTCTTATTACTATAAAAAATCCAAAAGGAAGATCTATAATCCGGCATCTGGTGAGTCGATTTTAGGAAATCAGTCTCTAGTTAATAATCAGCGTAGCATCCCATGCCTAAGGTCACCACAAGGTCTTCTTTTAAGGGTGTCCATTTTGAATTTGTTGAGTTGCCTATGAACTCAAAAAATAGGCTAAGGTTTGAAACAACTCATCCTTACGTAGCAAGCCACTTTCCTACACCATCCATAAAATACACCTACTCAAGGAGACCCCGATTGAATCCTTTCACAACCATGGCTTTCCCTTTTGTGGCCTTCAATGGTCAGAGTCCTTTGAACCTTCAGTAGTATGACCCAATTCCAAGGACAACTCTCAAAAGTGTTCCTCCCTTTAGTGGAGAGGGCTCAATCACTACTACTAAGCATATAAAAAATATAGCCAACCTATGCAATATGCATAATATCACTGAGGAAAATGGAGCCATCAGGTTGATAGCCTTGTCCTTTAAAGGGAAAGTTTTGGACTAGTATGGGACCTTACCTATGAACTCAGTTGGCTCATGGAATGAGATAGGGATCCTCTTGACAAATAAATTTGGAGAGAAAATTGACCATTTGTCCTTAGTTGAGCAATTGACCAACATAAAGAGAGCCCCACATGAATTTATGTAAGATTTTAACACTATGTTCCAAAAGACTTGGGACAAAATCTCAATTCTAGTGAGGCCAACCCCCAAGCTATGCCTTCCTTTACTACTTGAAGGCCTTGAATAGCGACATTGATGTCATGATATAGTTCATGGGTGGACATATTCTACCCATTAATTATGGAATAGCCATAGATGTTGAGAATTGCCTGGCTCAAGTAAGAAAGATAGCTCCTAAACCTCATATGCCATTCTTTCCTAATTTACAGCCCTCAGTTCAGCCAAGACTTTGGGAGTGGTAAGAGGCTTGAATCTAACTCTCCATGCCTATCCAACCTTTTCAACTCCCCATGATGTGGTAGTGGCATATGTTCCTCCTTACTTCTCTCTCTGCTTATCAAGGGATTTCACATCCAAGATAGGTGGATACTTCGCAACAAATTGGTCTTACATGGTTTTTAGGACAAAGTATGGAACTAAGGTGAAGATTGAGTCAAAGCCCATCCACAAAGACCACCTAGATCCATACTCACCTAAATCGGTGAATGTCATCTATGCCATCATTGATGAAGAAGAACTCCAAGTAAATCAATCTCCATCATCTTCCCTTGTAGGAGTTGCTGACCTGCTCCTAGATAAATGGGGAAATAACAATTTTGAGCATGATCCTTACAAATTCATTGAAGAGGTTGGTCTTGGAGTTTATTGCATGTATGATAAATATGCTTTCATGCCAAATTTGATGAATTAATCCAAGAGAACTGTGATTTGTGGCAGCTGTTCTTTGACAAATCTAAAAGCAAGTTGGGAGTTGGTGGTGGGGCAATGCTAGTTTCACCTTCAAAAGAGAAATACTTCTCAACTTTTAGATTCAAGTTCTCCTACGCTTGTAATGTAGCTAAGTATGAATCCCTTGTTCATGGTCTAGAGTGGGCAAGGAAGAGAGGAATCAAAGAATTTCAAGTGTTTGGAGACAATGAGTTGATCGTGAACCAAGTGAGGGGTCATAATTTGACCAAGAACTCCCTTCTCAAGTCTTACAAACATAGAGTGTGGGACCTTATGGAAAGCTTCACTGCTTTCAACATCTTTTCCATTCCAAGAGAAGAGAATTAGCATGTAGATAGACTAGCAACAGTTGGTGCTCAGTATGATATTCCAAAGGGGGTGAGACAAGGCAATAATCAACACCATTTAATGGTGATAGTGAGGCCCTCCATACCAAACAATGTCACCAATTGCAGGTGTTTGACATTGACCAATAAATAACACTTTTCTTATAGGAGGAAGGTGAGTTTGCTTCTAGGAATCAATCTAAGCTGTAGCAATAGTATGATGGGTAGATTATTCAGCTAAAGACCAACAAACTTTTTAAAGGTCTGGTAACTCTTGAGAGCATTTTCAACGAAGATGACCAACTCAAGAAGGACAAAACAAGCATGTCAACCAAGAAAGAAAATTATGAGAAGCTAGTGATTTTCAAGGATAAGCTGCTCATAGTTGGGAAGGCATGTACCAATGAAGAAAAACATGCTTTCATTATGTTATGCCAAGAGTTTGGGAATGTCTTTTCTTGGGAGTATTTCTATTTGAAAGAGTTTGACCCAAGCTTGGCCCAACAAACCATTGAGCTAGAAGAAGGTGCCAAACCCATCAAGCAAAAACAAAGGCTAATCAATCCAAAGATTGATCCTCTCATGAGGAAGGAACTCACCAAGCTGATTGAGTCCGGGATCATCTTTCCTATCAAACACTCTTCTTGGCTGGCCAATTTGGTCCCCGTTAGGAAGAATAATGGGGAGATAAGATTGTGTGTGGATTTCATAGAATTAAATAGAGTCTCATTAAGAGATCACTATCCCATCCCAAGTATGGACCACATTCTTCAGATGGTGATAGGCAATGAAAGATTCTACCTCCTAGATGGCTACTCTAGATACAATCAAGTTTTGGTGCAAGATTATGACCAGTACAAGACAGCCTTCACCACCAAGTGGGGAACTTTTTCCTACAGGAAGATGCCATTTAGATTGTCAAATGTTGGAGCTACCTTCCAACATGTTATGGATATAGATTTCCAAGGTTTAATAAAGTATATTGTACTAGTTCATCTTGATGATGTGACAGTCTTCTCCAAGGAGGCAAGTTAACATCTGAAGCACCTGAGGCAAATATTTGAGAGGTGTAGAGAGTTCAGCATCTCTCTCAACCTAAAGAAATGCATGTTTGTTATCCATGAATGCAAACTTTTGGGCCATGTCATTTCAAAAAAGGGCTTGACCATTGATCTGAAAAGAGTGCTTGCTATCTCAGTATTGTCCCTGCCTAAACCAAGAAGGGCCTACAAAGCTTCTTTGTCAAAATAAACTTTATTAGGAGATTCATCCCTAAGTTTGCTGAACTGGTCAAGCCACTAACCTCCATGCTGAAGAAGGAAGAGATGTTCACATGAAGAGCAAGGAGAAGAGAAAGATTTGAAGGCATTAAGCAAGCTATCACCCAAGTTCCTACCCTGACAAGGCTATACTTCTCCAAGGACTTCACTGTATACACCTTTAGAAATGAAGAGGTAATCTCGGCTATGCTCACTCAAGTAAATAGTGAGAATTTAGAACAACCTCTCACTTTTTTTAGTCAAGGCTTAGAAGGATATGAGGTTAGATACACGTATGTTAAGAAGCAAGAACTTGCAGTCATATAAGCCTAAAGAAATTTAGAGATATGTTATCTAACAGTAAGATTCACATCATGGTGCCACATCCTAGTGTAAAGGACTTCTTGCTTAGCTGAGACTTGAATGAGAAAAGGGTAGGGTGGATCACCAAAGTAATGGAGTATGATGTAGAGATCAAGACCACCAAGATGGTAAGGGGAAGAGGGATGTGTGAACACCTCACTACAGACTACAAAGAGCCTAAGGAGGATGTTTTGATACTCTATGATGAAGCTACAATAGAAGTACCTGTAATCATGAAGAGTTGGGCACAAGACATGGTTCATTTCCTTGGAACTAGTGAGTGTCCACAGGGTCTTGATATGACCAAGAGGAGGTATTTTAGACTCCAATCTCTTCCCTATGTCCTAGTTGATGGAGTGCTATTCAGAAAAGAATTTTTAGGGTTTCTCTTGAGATGCATTGGTTTAGACAAAGTCGATAGGGTACTGTCCAAGTTCCATGATGGACCAATTGGTGTCGATTTTACTCCAAAGGCCACAACTGTAAGGATTATGAGGGCTGGATGCTTTTGGCCCACCTTGTTTAGAGACACTCATGCTTGGGTGAGGAAATCTCAAAAATACACTTTTTTTTATGGGAAGCAATGATTGGTTGCAATGCCTCTTCATCCTATTCAAGTGGAACAACTATTTATGCAATGGGGTTTGGACTTTATAGGGATGATCAACCCTCCTTCTAGTGCTGGCCACAAGTGGGTCTTGTTTGCTATAGATTATTTCATAAGATGGGTAGAAGCTGTCGCTTTCAAGGAAGCCAATGAGAGTGCAATCATAGACTTTTATGAAGGCATAGTGACAAGATTTGGGGTCCCAACCATAATCATTTTAGACAATGCATTGGATTTCTTGGGAATAAAGACAAGTGAGTGAGCATTAAGATATGGCATCTATCTTAGCACTTATTCTAACTACTACCCATAAGGGAATGGACTAATTGAGCCCACAAATAAAACCTTGATTAGGATCATTAAAAGGACAATGGAGGAAAATCAAAGGACTTGGCATGCCAAGATGAAGATAGCTCTGTGGGCAAGTGGGATCACTCTAAAAAGGGTGGTTGACAATTCACCATACACACTTGTGTATAGAAGGGAAGCTAGACTTACTATTTCACTTGAGTTACCACCCTTGGATCTTGCCCATCAGCTACAATTATTGGAGAGTGATAGCCTGAAGGTTAGGTATTGTGAACCAATAGAGTTTCAAGAGGCTAGAGACCAAGCCATGGATGCAATGACCAGCTGCCAACAACAAACAAAGAAGCATTTTGACAAGAGATCTATGCCAAAAATCTTTTCAAAAGGTGACATTATCTTGAATTGGGATGAGGACTGAGCTAAGCTTGGAAGGCACATGAATTTTGGCGCCTTGTGGAGTGGCCCATATGTCATCACCTAATGCAAATAACATAATGCTTTCAAACTCTCCAAGTTGGATGGTGAAGAAATATATATCCCAATCAATGGGATATATCTTAAACATTTTCACTAGCTTTATCTTATCATGTACATAGGTTCCCTATCTTTTCATTATTTTCCCTAAGTGCTTTTATTCATGTCTATAATTTTTTAGCCTTGTGTGTGTTTTCTTTATCATTTGGGGTTAAATCTTTATTAGTTATTAGGTTTTTACAAGGTTGTTTCCAGCTTTTTAAGCTGCATCCTGACTCCATGCCCAATGGACTTTTAAGCCACCAATCTTCTCAAGCATAGTAGGCATGCTTCCCCAATGAATCGCTAAATGTGTTGACCAATTTTGGTTTTGCAAGCCAAAATTGGGCACCCCTCTTTCCTTTTCCTTGTAAGGGTATTTCGATCTAGGTTCTGGCAAGCTCATCCCATAGCTGCCATGTGTACATTTTTCTCTATCAGGCCTTTTTCTTTGAAAAAACCAAGTGGTTTCTTTTTTTGGTTGCCAAGTGCTTTGGGTGTGGAAAACAAGAGTCGACTTGGAACTCATTTTGATCTTGGATGCTTAAAAGGGTAAGTTACTTCAAAGGGTTTTTATCGACAAAATGGACCAAGTTCAAAAGGCCGAATGGTTATTTGTAAAAATTTAGAAGGGTAGGTGCCCTTACGAAGGGCACTTAGGCGGTAAGCAGGACCTTTTCAATTCTTCCAAAAGGTGACTTAGAGGCCAAGAAGCCCTTGCAGAGGGTAGGCAATGAGCAAAATGGACCTTTATAAAATCTTGAAGGGTAACTTTGGGATCAAGGTGTCCTTACGGAGGGAAGATGGTCGAAGCAAAGGGGCAGGGCAGAAAGCCCGAGAAGGACTTGCCCTTCAGAAAAGTTGACAGGCCAAAGAGAGAATTCCTTCAGACATTTTTTCTGAAGGAAATCCAAAGAGGAAAACCTAAAGAGTGAATTATCTCAAACAAAATGTCTAAAGGAATTCCTTTGAACATTTGTCTAAGGAAATTCGACAATTGAAGAAAGACCAAAAAAATTTAGAAGACAAAAGTTTGAAGGGTAAGTGCCCTTGCGGAGGGCACTTGGCTTTGAAAAGAGGACCTTTTTATTTTTTTCAAAGGGTCACTTTCCCTTCGAAAAAGTTCATTTGCAAAAAAGCCAAAGAAATTGCCAAAGGGGGTGACAAGCCCGCATACATCAATTTCAAGGTGATAAACTAGCCATTGGGATTCAAATGTCTAGTGACAGGCCTGTGAATGTCAAATTCATGATAGTGAACTAGCCATTAGGGAGAAATCAAAGAACAATTCTTTCAAACAAAATGTCTGAAAGAATTCCTTCAAACTTTTGTCTGAAGGGACAAAGGAAAGAAAGCCCATTAACAAGGTCCAAAAGTGCAAGCTCATAAAGGAAACAATTCTTTCAGATAAATGTCTGAACCAATTCCTTCAAAAATTTTGTTCGAAGAAATTCAAAGGCCCGAGAACCCAAGGAACGACTCAATGACCTGATAAGGAAAGGAGCCTAAGAGGAAATTCATAAATGCCAAGAGCCCTAATTGCCATAAATAGGGAAAAAATAACAACGAAGGAGAAAGTGAAGCAGATAACCTATAACGTGGCCACACACACATGGGAAAAAAGATCAAAATGTTATAGGTGGCATAACAAGTTAAAGCACAAACCCATGGGTTAACCAGACCATGGCAGGTGGCACAAGAGTCATTAGCAAGAGAAGTAAATACACTTAGGTGAAATAGTCTCCACTAAAAACCAATAAAGAGATTGGTTGTGAGCATTGAAGAGGAGCAACCCATGTTTTCCTGCTTTGCCATTAATGAATAGCTAGTTACACTCAACATTGAAGAGAGCATGGCTTGGTCATTATATCTTTGGGATGGCCTTGTTGGTTGCTAGGTGAAGTAACCCATGCTCTTGCAGGCCCATATAACAAGGGCAACGACTTAAGCACCTATAGTATGGCTTTCACATATGTATTTAAGAAGAGATGACAATAGCATGGGCTGGTGGTCACTATAGGGGTGATTAATGTAGCATGGGTTTCTTTCCCTTGACTGATCAATGATCTTTTTCCAAGTTCTCTCTATATTGCAACTTCTTATTTTGATTAAGCTCTCTCAGCATTGTATGGCGAAGTCCTGAAGAAATTTACCTTGAATCAAAAGAAGTATTTTTACCTCCATTTGAGCTTTCACTTTTGCATATGCCTATGGTATTGTCTTATGTGTAGACATTTCTTCTAATGCTTTCATGAGTCTATACCAGCATATCTAGTGTATTGTGAATTCTTTTCTAAAGGTCAATAAGAAGTGTCCAGATTGAAGTATAGGCATAGGGGAACAAATGTCTAACAATGTGTCCTTAGAACATCTCTGGTAGTTTCTTCCTCCCTACACCTCCACAAGATCCCCTATTGAAGCATTGATGCAGTCAGTTTCTCATTTGAATGAAGTGTCTATTTGCTTATTTTGGTGTAAAGTGTAGGTGAAAGCTGAGTAGACCAATCAATTTTTGTGCATCACCACTTTAGTTAGGTTTTGTTTTTATTATAGTATCTCTCTCTCTTTTCAACCCCCCATTGTTAGCTATAGAAAATATAGGGCCTCAAGGTGCATCAAGAGGAGCTAGCCCCTAATATAGAGATCCATCCCTCAAGTTTGTCACCCACAACAAGATGAATGTTTCCATTGTGTCACGCAGAGGAAAGGAGCTGAGTATCCTTTCAGAGGGTGCAGTCCACAATGTCAACAGTCATGAAACACTTATTTCTAATGTTGAGCATCGATATAGTGTTATGCATGAGGTTATTCATGCTAAAATGTGGATTTGAAACTGGTTCAAAATGAGCACCACTCCATGTAGTAATATTGACCTTAGGTCCAATTGGTGGAGTGGCAGGGCATAGACTCCATTGATCATTTGGAATTTTGGAAACACATGTCATTTTGACACCCTTCTCATTTTGTTCTTTAGCAATGGCAACATACAAATTTGGGCATTATTCTAGGTGATGCTTATTTTTACAAAAGGTGCAGGATTGATAGATTGTGTAGTCATGGTGGTGGTGGTCCAAAGAGTCACATTTATAACATGTCCTAGGTGGAAAATGACCACATTCATGTCCATTTCCATGCCTTCAACCTATTAAATATCAACCTCTACCAAACTCTTATTTGTTAGATATGTAAGTTTTATGCATATCTTGTGTTCGTGCTTCATGAATCTCAATAATGACCCGACAATCATTGGTATCATACATATATGCATCACATATTTTACAGTAGAGAAAAAAATTAGATAAGGTGGCATGTTGAAACAAGGTAAAACTCATTACATCATGATATTCATTGTAAATCTCACAGGACTGTTTCAATACAACACAAACATTCCTTTATGGATAGTTGTTCCTGTTATGGCATTCTATTTTGCAGTCAACACAACACAAGTCCCAATGGGTGTCATGTGCATTATTGGTCATAATCCTTTCTAGTTTAGAATCTATCACAATGATCTAAGCCTCCATAAAGGGACTAATACCTGTATCTATACTTACCACATCTTTGGTATGGAGGGAAACTTATAGGGCCTTGCGTAATTCAATGAAATTCTTGTGAGAATGGATGTAATAAACCTCCCACAAACAACTAAGCATTTTGCATAAAATGATAGATTCAAAATAAACAATTTTCAACTCACATCATATGCATGCACATTCTTAGTGACATCTTGCTTGATATCTTTTAAGGTAGCAATACTTTGCTACTCAAATTCAGGGATATCAAATTCTTAGAGAAAAGTTGTGTTTAATAATTCACAATTTACAACCATTTGTTAGGGATCAAATTTTTAGTACCATTTGTGTGTGCAATCTAATAAAGTAGTGGAAAACTAAGTTTCCTTTTGCTTAGAATAATTTATATCATGTGCTCGTCGAATGAGTTTACATTTACAAACATGTTTCCTTGCATTTTCAACCCCTTGATATTTAGGTAGATGAAGCGTCATCTTATAGTAGACTATAGGTGCACTTGGTGGTTGCGATGGACCTTGGTATGACACTCCTCTAAATCTTCCTGAACCCTATGGGGGAGGTCCACCAATGCCTCTTGCACCGCTGCCTGATTCTCCAATAGAACCACTACTGGTACTACCTCTCATGCCTCCTATAGCAATAGGAACACCTGAAACATTAGGTGTTGAAGGAGGTTGATTAATTATTGTTAGGATTTTATTTTACCCACTAGATAGATTTGGTCTATTAGGAATTCTAAGATGAGCCATAGGTCTTAATTGTAATGGAAAGGTAAAAATTAATGGTAAATTATTATCTTATTCTTGCACTTCTAGAGATTCCTCTACGGTCTCGACTTCATATTCAAATTCAAATTTTATGCTGTCAATATCCCAATTTTTGACAATAATTTCATCAAACTCAAATTCCTAATCATGCACTATGGTGGAGGAATTAGGTCTATTTGTATTGGGTTCTGCTATCAACATTTATCCTATTTATTTCATGTGTACCTATGCCAATGAAGGGTGCAGACCCATGGTTAGGGAATACTCACCATGTCTTTCTAGCCTCTTGCAGATTCTCATGGCACTTCCAATAGCCTCTTGTTTTCCCATGGAACATTGCTTCTCACAGCCTTATGGTTGGCTTCATCATACCTACGCTTCCATAGTTATTATTGCCTGACTTCCATGCTAAACTACTAATCCCATACCAATGTATATGCCCCCATTTCCCAACTAGTTGCACTGATCATGCACGAGAGATTTTATCCCTCCATGGGGAAATTTTCAAGTCCAAAATCAACCATAAAATTCTTAATCTCTAAAGTAAATTGCTTGAGATACCTCCCACGTGGTTCCCTCAAAAAGATGAACAGTGATTCCTCAAGATAAAAGTATGTAGAGACAATGTATTACAAAATGTATCTATTGAGCACTCCTTTCCACCACACATCCACCACACGTGTCTAAGTAGCTTTCAAATTCACTAAGGTTGTTTGATGCTCTACTGACCGAGGATCCTTTGAAACATAATTTATTGAATGATCTTGCACATATGCTGAAAGCCAAGCATGTAAGTTAATAGGTAATTCTACAAATAATTTTTTATATAGATAATCATATAAGTTTTGCTCTACCCATGTGCACATAGAAACTCATGTTTCAAGATGCTAAAGCACAGAGTGATCCTCTATGGTACCAACCCAGTACTAGACATTTTCCAAAGCTAATCATTAAGCCATATTTCTACCATCATGCTAATAAGTGCAATGGGTCTTGGCAACAGAACCAAAATGTTGGGTTTTATTTTTTATCCTTAGTGACACATGACTAAGTACTAGTCGCACACCTACAAAAAGGAAGAAACCAATGTACTAGTGCACTAGCATATCATATAAGTGTCCTTGCATGCTCACCCAAGGCAGACAACCTAGACTGGTTCCTGTTGGATTTACCACATGATGATGGATGGATTACTGTTAGGCACTTGAGTTAACACATTTAATCATTGTTACTATGAATGTTATTATAGATTTTTTCATTTTATGCATTCACACGGTGTAAATACTCTAGTATCATAAAGCAGAATCAACACCAAATAGATTCAACACATCAAGATTCATAAAGTATTAGTTTCATTGATCTCATTTGATAAGATTAAAAAGGTACTTCATTCAATACAGAATCTCTATAGATCTCTATCTCGACAACAACAACACATATATATCTAACAACATTTTCTAATCAAAGCTAAATGGGTATTTATACTTAAGTGAACCCTTGTTCTGGTTGCATCATTAATACATTATAAATGACAAGTCAATGATTTTTTAGAAAAAAAAGTCGTGGAAAGTCATTAAAGTTACGATCCTTTTGATTCAGGCCCAACAACCCCTATATACTCTCTATATGCTAAAGATTTGCTTTCATGTTCCTCCTCCTTCATGAGCTAGTGTTGTATTTGTGATTCCATTAATCTTTGATAATTTCATGAACTAATTTTTAACCACCTTTACTTCCTGCACCCTTGTCCTAGTCTTGTGCTTCTTCAAGTCCTGTGTTTTATGCTCCTTATTCTATGTTTCCTTCTCTTTCGCAACTCCCCCATCCACGCCAAGGTCTTCTATGTTGTTTTCTCATGTTTCTCTCTTTTGTGTCATTCTCTCTTATGTTGTTTTTCTTCACGCTCTTCCCATGCCCTTACATCTCCATGCTTATGGATTCAAAATAATTAGAATATATTACAAATTTGGGTCCAACATTGCCAAAGTGAGGGGTTTGGTGACCCATTCCACCTTTTTATCCACTTTATATATGACATTTCCACAGCTCCGAAAGGGGAAATATTAAAGGAAAGTGGGATGCCTAAGAACTTGAATTATTCCCCTATGTGAATTCATTTCCACTTGTATTGGTGTAATCAATTAGTCATGGGAATCATACTCTGAAGCATTGGGTTTTACTCCATTGCAAGATGTAGCCAAAAGCTAGGTAAAAAATTGTCAAGACACTGCATAGCCTCCTTGAATGATTTTTCTTGTTCTTTAAGAGTGAGGAAAGTATCATCAACAAAGTGGCCATTGATGAGTTGAGAGGATCGATCTGGAAGAACTATGTCCCATATGAGACCCTACTCAACACTGTGAGCAAACAAATATCCAAGAGCTTCAACAGATAAAACATATAATGTTGGAGAAAGGAAAAACTTTGACATATATAGTGATAAAGGCCAAAATAGTTAGATTTGAGGCCATTGATAGTGAGATAGGTTGAGGCATCCAAAAAGAGGGTTTTTGAAACAAAGAATTGGCCAAAGCTAAGGGCCTAGAGCATGGCCAAAATGAAAGGCCATTCAATTCTATCATAAGATTTCTCAAAACAAAGATTGAGAAAGATGGTTCTCTCATGATAGTATCTCACCCATTCCATACCATCACATACAACATTAAGGTTGTCAAGGATGTCTTTGATTTTTATAAATCCCTTTTACTCAAGTCTGATGATGACAGGTAAGATGAGTTGAGGGTAGTTAGCAAGAGCTTTAATGAGGATCTTATATGCCAAAATCATCAGGATGATTGAGCATGAGTTGGTGATAAGTTTTGGGTTACTAGCTTTGGGAATAAATTTAATATTGCCTTGATGAATAATGGAACCCAAGGATTTTTTTGCAGAGATTTTTTGAAGACTTAGAGCACGTCAAGTGTTATAAATGCCTAGATGGCTTTATGAAATTCATAATGGAATCCATCAATGCCCAAAGCTTAGTCATTTCTCATGCAATGAAGTGCGTGAGAGAGATCATGAATAGAGAAAGACAATTCACATAACTTTTATTCAACAATCTTGAGTTTGTGAGGAAACACGTCGAGGCATTTCTGTAAAGCTTGAGCTTACTTAGTTGTTTCATCATAGGCTTGGAACACAAAATTCTATAGTTCCATAAAAGTAGAGGGGATACTAGAGAGAGTAGTGAGTCTCAATTGGGTTGACTTGATGGCCTTGATCTGGTCTTGAGCTTGCTTGGATCTAAGAGATTTGAAAAATTCCTTGGAAGCCTTATTGCAAATTTTTACCAATAGAGGTGAGGGTGAGTTGTACCCTCTGGTTGCATGATTATTTGTTGTGTTTATTTGGTGTTTAAGAGAGGATATTTGGGCTTGCATCCACAAGTCAAAAGGGTTGCGCTCAAGGAGAGAGGATAACCTCTGGTATTCTTTGAGCACATCCCCATCACCACACTTTTGAACATGAGTAATTTATTTGCCATAGTGGTAGATAAAGGTGGTGGTGTGTAGGATGGCCTCATTCCAAAACTCTATCCAACTAATAGCAAAGGGTGGTCATGTCACGAGATTCAAAACTTGAGCAATGAGATGGATGGTGCCCTCATGGTAGAGGAGGATGGTGTTTAGGAGGAATTGTTTGTGTGGTACTTTGAAATCTTTGTTACTCCACTCTTCAAGTGATGGTATTGTTATATGAGATAATGGACTCAGAGTGCACGATGATAAGTTGTCCATCAATGTTGTCAAAGGAAAAGTCATTTTGATCTGAAAGGTTATAAAAATCCAATCTATTAACAACCCTATCAATGCTGACATGGAAATTAGACCACGTAAACCAAGTAATGGAAGTTATTTTGCATTACCAAAAGAGCGGGTCCACAAATCCCCACCAATTTTTAAATTAATACCAAGCATCATGTTCTCCCACACACCATCTCATTGGTAAGGCACCAAACTTGTCCTTGGGACTCTCCACCATATTAAATCCCTGCACACAAGCCACATGGCAAGGGGTAGGATTTTAGACAAATATCGCCATACAGTACCTCTATCAGGACCATCATTGTGGTTGTAAATGTTGAGAATCCATAATGAATGTCCATTAACATCAAGGAAAATCCAAATAGCCATGTGTGATGGATCACCCCCCGTTGCAACAATTAAGGTAGAAAATTTTAGGGAAACCAAGATATTAGTGTTGTCACATCCATCATCATGCATGGTGGAGAATTGATTAGCATTAGACCAAATGCATTTCAAAGTAGTTTGTTAAAAAAACCCTAAAATTTTAACTTCTTTTAGACAAACATAATCTAAATATCCCAATTGTTGATGGATAACTTGTACATAGAATTTAGAAGAGGACTCTATGATACTTTGAAGATTACAAGATAATAAATTCAATGGGAAGCATCATCCATAAGGATCTTCCTTTGGCCATCTTAAATATATTCAAGAGCCACAAAAATATTGCATTGGTGTGGTAAAATAAAATCCCCAAGTGAAATAGAGTGACGCTTGCCCCATGATCCTCTTGGAGAGAGTCACCATCATCATGAGGTGCATTGCACGACTACCTAGAGATCAGATCGCTTATAAAGGGTATCCAAAATGGAGAAGAGGTCATTTGATACTAAAAAACTTGTGAAACATGGATTTATGGGGTTTTTGACAAACTATAAGGCTCAGGTGGGGGATTGACATTGCATGCTATTGACGCTGTGGATTGTACCCTTTAAAAGAAGGCTCAACTTCTTTCTTCCACATGACACAATGGAGACATTCCTCTTGCTATGGGCTTGGAAAATTTGAGGAATGAATCTCTAGATTAAAGGCTAGCTCCCCTTGATGCACCTTTGAGGTCCTTAACTATTACTGCTAATAATGGGGTGGGGGGGTGAAAAGAGAGAAGGATGTTACAAAAGTAGAACCTAACTAAAATGGTGATGCACCAAATGATTCGATCTACTCATCTTTATCAACACTTTACATCAAAAAGAGCGAATAAACACTTCATTTGAACAAAAAACAAGACTGCATGAGTGTTTTAAATAGGGGAATTAATGGGGATACAATGAAGAAGAACCTACCATAGGTGCTCTAGAAGCACATTGTCTGATGGTTGCTTCTATGCCTCTATGCTCCAACCTGGGCACTTCCTGTTAACCAGCAGAACATGGTCTTAGATATACTAGATATGCTGGCATCGACTTATGAAAGCATTAAGATAAAATGACTAAACATAATGATGATACGTAGGCATATTCATAAGTATAACAAGTCAGATGGAGGTAAAACATGCTTCTTTTGATTAAAAGGTAAAATTGTCAGGGCTTTGCCATACACAAGTGAGAGATATCTTTTTCAATTGAGAGGTTACAATATATATAATTTAGAGAAAGACCCTTAGTCTTTTCAAGGAACCGGTGGCCCATACTGCATTAAACACCTTGGTAAGAGGAATCTGCTCATCCTACTATCATCTTTTCATCAATATGACTGGAAGAACCACATTGTATATATCATAGTCATTGAATTTGCTACTCAAACTACGTTTAATGTTCCTGTTAAAGCATGGGTTACTTTATTATTTGAATGACAAGGCCTCCTCCCTTGAAAACTCATGCAACTCTTTGCTTATTAATGCTAAACAAAGAAAAATGGGCCGCTCTATTGAATTCTCGTACTCGTTTTGATGGTTGTTTGGTGGAGACTATTCCATCTACAAGCAATTACTTCTTTTGTCGATGCCTCTTTTGCCACTTGGATTGATCTGGTTCATGTATGTGATTGGTTGGATGTGTCTTTTGGAATGTTCCAATCATTATCTTATGTGTGCATAGTCACATTCTATATTTACTGTTTTGGTCTATATTTCCTTGCTACTTTTTGTCTTTTCCTGGTAATTCGAGCTCTTAGGCTATTTTTTGCCTTCTCTTGGCTCCTTCCTTGGCAGGTTGCTCAGCCTTCGAATTCCTTCAAATAAAATGTCTAAAGGAAATGTCCTTTAGCTTTTCTCTAATGATTAACCCATCTTGCTGAATTTGACTTTCATGAGCCCATCATTAAACATTTGAAGATCAATGACTATATTATAACCATAAAATTGACATCCACGGACTTGTCATCCTTTGAAAATAAATGGCTCTTTCACTACCTTGAATTTGATGTTTGTTGGCCTGTCACCAGACGTTTGAACCTTCAACGTCTAGTTCACCATGTTGAAGTTGACGTTCTTGGGCCCATCATTATCCTTTAATAATTTCTTTGGCTTTTGCAAATAAACTTTTCTAAAGGGAAAGTGAACCTTCAAAAAAAGGAAAAGGTCCTTTTTGATGGCCAAGAATCCTCCACAAAGGCACTTACCCTTTAGGTTTCTTTGTCTTCGGAATTTCTTAGGATAAAATGTCTGAAGGAATTCCTTCAAACATTTTGTCCGAAGGAATTCATGCCTTCAGTGTCTCAACTTTCCTTTGGTAATTTTCTTCGAACATTTTGTCCAAAGAAATTCGCCCTTTGGTTTCTTCATGGATTTTCTTCAGACAAAATGTCTGAAGAAATTCATTGTTTGACTTGTCACTTTCTTCTAAGGAAACTTCCCTTTCAGGCTTTCTTCCTTGATCTCTTGCAAATTCACCTTTTGTCCTTCACAAGGGCACTTTGGGTCCAAAGTTATCCTTCAGAGCTTGCTTGAACAGTCCAATTTATTACTTTCCTTCCCTCTGCAAGGGCACTTGACCTTCAATTTTTTTTAAAAGACTTGTATTTCTTTGAAACTGGCCCATCCTTTTATTGATAAAAGGCTTGTTCGAGGTAATTTGGTTGAAATGAAACAAGCCCTAGATCAACTCGAAATACCTGCAAGACTCAAATCACTTGGTTCTTTATAGAAACGGGCCTGTCATAAAGGGGAAACCCAAAATTGTAGTAAGGTGAATTCTTCAGAGACTGACTAACAGGTCTAGCAAGGAAAGAAAGAGGGGAGCCCAATCTTTGGTCTGTAGAATCAAAATTGGTCAACATATTTGGTGATTCACAGGGGAAGCATGCCTACTATGCTTAAGAGAAATGGTGGCCTACAAGTCCATTGGGAATGGAGTCAAGATACAACTTGAAAGGCTAGAAATAACCTTGAGAAACTTAAGAATCAACATGAAGATTTTATCGTAAAAGGTAAAGAAAACACACACAAGGCTAAAAAACTACAAACATGCACAAAAGCACTTAGGTAAAATGAGGGGAAAAAATAGATAAAATATGTACATAACAAAAGAAGGATTAGTGACAATGTTTAAGATATATCCCATTAACTGGGATATCTAGTTCTCCACCATCCAACTTGGAGAGTTGGAATGCATAATGTTGTTTGCATTGAGTGATGACATATGAACCACTCCACAAGGCATCAAACTTAATGTGATTTCCATGTTTAGCTCGGTCTTCATCCCATTTCAAGACAATGTCACCTTTTGAGAAGTCTTTTGATGAAGATTCATTATCAAAATGCTTCCTTGTTTGCTGCTGACGGCTGGTCATAAAAACCATGGCTTGGTCTCTTGCCTCCTGAATCTCCATTAATTCATAAATCTGACTTCCATGCTGTCACTTTCCTTCAATTGCAGCTGGTGGGCAAGATCCAAGGTTGGTAATTCAAGTGAAATAGGTAGTCTATATCACCTTCCATACACAACTGTATATGGTTAATCACCAATTGCTCTTTTTAGAGTAACCCTGTCTACCCACAGGGCTATTTTTAGCTTGGCATACCAAGTCCTTTGATTCTCTTCCATTATCCTTCTAATGATCTTGATCAGATTCTTATTGGTGGACTCAGACAACCCATTTCCTTATGGGTAGTAGTTGGAAGAAGTACTAAGATAGATGTCATATCCTAACACCCACTCGCTTGTTTTGGTTCCTAAAAAAGCTAATGTGTTATACGAAATGATGGTATCTGGGACTCCAAATATTATCACCAGGCCTTCATAGAAGTCTAGGACTGTACTCTCGTTAGCTTTCTTCAAAGCAATAACTTCTACCCATCTCATGAAATAATTTGTATTAGTCAAGACCCACTTATGGCTAACATTAAAAGGAGGGTTGATCATCCCTATGAAGTCCTGACCCCATTGCATGAATGACTATTCCACTTGAATAGGTTGCAGAAGCATTACAGCCAGCCATTATTTTCCATCGAAGAGAGCACATTTCTAGCACTTTTGTACCTAGGCATGAGTCTCTCTGAACAAAGTGGGCCAAAAGAAACTAGCCCTCATAATCCTTGCAGCTGTGGGCTTAGGAGCAAAATGACCACTAGCTAGTCCATCATGAAATTTGGATAGTACCCTGTTGGCCTGATTTGAGTCTATGGATCTCAAGAGTACCCCTGAAAAATCTTTTCTAAACAACACTCCATCAACCAAGACATAAGGAAGAGACTGGAGCCTAAAATATCTCCTCCTAGTCCTATTGAGGCCCTATGGGCACTCACCAGTTAGAAGGAAATGAACCATATCTTGTGCCCAACTCTTTATGACTATAGGTTCTTTTGCTGCAGCTTCATCATGGAGTAGCAAAATGCCCTCCTTCTATTGTTTAAGTTCTATAGCGAGGTGTTTGTATATCCCTCTTCCCCTTACCAGCTTGGTGGTTTGGATCTCCACATCATATTCCATTACCTTTGTAATCCACCCTGCCCTCTTTTCATTTAAGTCACGGCTCAACAAGAAATTGTTGACACTAGGATGTGGTACCATGATATGAATCTTGTTGTTTGAAAACATATGTCTAAATTTCTTCAGGCTTCGTATAAATGCAACTGCTTGCTTCTCAACATATGTGTGCTTAACTTCAAAACCTTCCAAACCTTGGCTAAAGAATGCGAGAGGTTGTTCAAGGTTTTCATCATCTGCTTGAGTGAGCATCGTAGAGATTACCTCTTCATTTCCAAGGGTGTAAAAGTTTAAATCATTTGAGAAATTAGGACTGATCAAGGTGGGAGCCTGGGTGATAGCTTGCTTAATCCCTTCAAAACTATCTTTCCTTTGTGATGTCCATGTAAACATCTCATCTTTCTTCACCATGAAATTTAGCAGCTTGACTATTTAAACAAAATTAGGGATAAATCTCTTAATAAAATTTATTTTACCAAAGAAGCTTTGCAGACCCTTCTTGTGTTTATGTAAGGACAATGCTAAGATGGTACGTACTCTTTCTAGATCAATGGTCAAGCTTTTTTTTGAAATGACATGACCTAGGAGTTTGGCTTCATGGATAATGAACACACATTTCTTTGGGTTGAGAGAGATGCCAAACTCTCTACACCTCTCAAAGATTTTCCTCAGGTGTTTAAGATGTTGTCCTACATCCTTGGAGAAGACTGTCACGCCATCAAGATCGACCAATACAATACTATTTATTAGACCCTGGAAAGCCATATCCATGGCTCGCTAGAAGGTAGCTCCAACATTTGATAGTCCTAATGGCATCTTTCTGTAGGAAAAATTTCCCCACTTGATGGTGAAGGCTATCTTGTACTGATCTTAGTCTTGCACCAAAACTTGATTGTACCTAGAATACCCATCTAGGAGGGAGAAACATTCACTGCTTGTCACCATCTGGAGGATCTGCTCCATACTTGGGAGGAGATAGTGATCTATTAATGAGACTCTATTGAGGTCTTTAAAATCAACACATAGTCTGATCTCCCCATTCTTCTTCCTAACAGGGACCAGATTGGCCAGCCAAGAAGAGTATTTGATAGGAAAAATGATTTTAGACTGAATCAGCTTGGTGAGTTCCTTCCACATGAGAGGCTCAATCTTTGGATTGATGGGCTTTTGTTTTTGTTTGATGGGTTTGGCACCTTCTTCTAACTCAATGGTGTGTTGGTCCAAGCTTGGGTCAAAACCCTTTAGGTTGCTATACTCCCAAGCAAAGACATCATCAAACTCTTGGCATGACAAAATGAAAGAATGCATTTCATCATTTTTACATACCTTCCCAAGTGCAAGTAGCCGATCCTTGTATATTTTGACTCTTTCATAATTTTTCTTCTTGGTTGTGATGCTTGCTTTGTCATTTTTGAGTTGGTCATCCTCATTGAAGATGATTTTGAGAGTGACTGAACCTTTAGGAAGTTTGTTGTTCTTTAGCTGAATAATCTGGCCAACGTATTGCTATTGCAGCTTGGATTGATTCATAGAAGTGAACTCAACCTCCTCTTTTAGGAAGAGTGTTATCTGCTGGTCATTATCAAATTCCTGCCAATTGGTGACATTATCAGGTATGGAGGGTCTTATTATCACTTTTAATTGGTGCTGACTATTGTCCTGACTAATTCCTTTAGGAAGGTCAAATTGAGCATCAACTGATGCTAGTTCATCTGCTTACTTATTTTGCTCTCTTGAAATGGAAATAATTTTGAAAGCAAGGAAACTTTCTATTACGTCCCACACCCTGTGCTTGTAAGACTTAAGCAAGGAATTATTGGTTGATTTTTGACCTCTCACCTGGTTTACAATTAACTCACTGTCTCTAAAAACCTACAATTATTTTATCCCTCTTTTTCTTGCCCTCTCTAAACCATGAATGGGAGACTCATATTCTGCAACCTTGCAAGTGCAAGAGAATTAGAACCTAAAAGTTGAAAAGTATCTTTCCTTTGAGGGTGAAACTAGCATTACTCTACCACCAGCTCCCAACTTGCTTCTTGAGCCATCGAAGAAAAGTTGCCACAAACCACAGCTCTCTTGGTTTGCCTTCATCAAATTTGGCATGAAAGTACCTTTTTCATGCATGCAATAAACTCTAAGACCTACCTTTTCGATGAACTTGTATGGGTCATGTTCAAACTTGTCATTTTCCCATTCATCTAAGAGCAAGTCAGCAACTCCTTCAAGAGAAGAGGGTGGGGATTGGTCTATTTTGAATTCTTCTTCGTCAATGATGGTGTAGCTGACATTTATCACCTTGAGTATGGCTCTAGATGATCTCTATGGATGGGCTCTGACTCAATCTTCACTTTAGTTCCATATTTGGTCCTAAAAAACATGTAAGACCAATTTGTTACTAAGTACCCACCTATCTTGGACGTGAAACCCCTGGATAAGCAAAGAGCGAAGTAAGGGGGAACATCTGCCACTACCATGTCGTAGGAAACAGAGAGCGTTGGACATACATGAAGCGTTAGATTGAAGCCTCTTATCACTCCTAATGTTTTAGCTGGTGATCCATCCAATTGTAGAACTCTCTTGGTCATTTCTTCATATTTGAGTCCTATCTTGTCAGCTATGCATTTGGGCAATACTGAGATGCTTGCTCCACTGTCAATAATGCAATTGTGAACCAAGAAATTTCCAATGACCAAGGACAGATAGAAAGGAGGACATTTTCATCCTTTTTTGCTTGACCTCCCATGGAAGGAGCCCCATTCATAATCAACACATTATCAACCTTTGCTGGGACAACTTGTTCACTCAACCCATGCAATTCCTTTTGGAGTATATCCTTTTGTCTTGGCATTCCTAAGGAATCCCATAATGAGATATTCATGTGCAGCTTCTTCATTTGGTCTACCACATTGATTGGAGGGTTGCCCCCTTTTGAATTTTATTTGAGGGCATTTACAGCTTGAGGTGCAACCCGAGGAGTTGAGGTTACAATTGGTTTCCTATAATTGGGAAACTTCTGGTTCACTTGTGATGAAAAAGATGTTGTAGATGCTTGACTAGTTGCTTGAGCTTCCTCCATAGCTCTCTTTTTAGACCTAGTATTGGCTGCAACATAATCATCATGGTTATTCTTACTCCCCACATAATTAATTGCATAAAATTCTCCTTCTATGTGGTTTATAAGAGTGGAACCAGACTGAGCTTGCCTGTTGTCCATCCTAGGTTGTGCTGACACCTCAAAACTTTGGAATTGGGTTGTTTGATTGCCTTGTGTGTTCATACATTGATTTTAAAACTCTTTAGTATAAGCAACCTGTTCTTGACCATACCCCAAGGGTGGGCAATTAGGTTGTTCTTGTACCAAATTATTTTGAGTGGAAACATGAGCTTTGGATGATGAAGTGGCACTTGGATTATAACCTTGATAAGGTCTGACCTGGGTAATCTAACCCTATCCTTGGTTATAATTTTGGAAAGGAGGTATATTCGTTAATGAAACTGTTGGTATCCTTAATTCAGTTGATAGCTTTGAGCTTTTTGCCTCTTGAGAGCCACCAATTCATTGGTAACACTTTGTAACAAACTCTTAACTTCATGGAGGTCATTTGGTGAGATATCAGGAGCTAAAGTGGGTGCATCAGTTTGAACTGAGGGTTGTAATTTAGGAAAGAGTGGCATATGAGGTCTAAGAGCTATCTTCCTTGTTTGTACCAAATAATTTTTTATGGATATTGCTATTTCATAGGCAGCATGTTACACTTATCCTCCTATGGACTATATCATGACAATAATATCACTATTCAAAGCCTTTAAGTAGTAAAAGAAATCCTAGCTTGGAGTCATCCTCACTAAAATAGGGATTTTGTCCCAAGTCTTTTGGAACCTAGTATTAAAATCCTGTATAAATTCATGTGAAACTCTTTTCATAGTGGTCAATTGCTCAGCTAGAGAGAGATGGTCACTCTTCTCTCCAAATCTATTTGTCAAAAGGGTGCCTAATTCGTTTCATGAGCCAACTAAATTCATAGGTAAGTTCCATACTAGTCTAAAACTCTACCTTTAAAAGACAATGCCAGTAACTTGATGGCTATGTTCTCTTCGGTGACATTATGAATGTTTCAGAGGTTAGCTATATTTTTTAAATGCTCAATAGCAGTAATTGGCCACTCTCCATTAAAAGGAGGAACACTCTAAAGGGTTGTCCTTGAAATTGGGTCATATAGTAGAAGGTTTAAAAGGCTCTGACCATTGAAGGCTACAAAAGGTAAATCCATGGCGATGATAGGGTTCAACCTGGATCTCCTTGTGTAGGTATATTTTATGGCAGGTCTGGGAAATAGATTTGTTGTGTAAGGATGAGTCTTTGCAAACCTCAACTGCTTTGATGGGTTTAAAGGCAACTCAACGAATTTGAAAGGAACACTCTTGGAAGAATATCTTGTGGTGACCTTAGGCATGGGATGTGTTGACGCTGTGGATACCACCCTTGACAGGAGGCTGAGCTCTTGCCTTCCATGCGACACAATGGAAATTCTCCTCTTGCCTATGGGTCTAGCGAAATTGGGGGAGAGTCTCTAGATAAGGGCTAACTCCCTTTGATGTATCTCTGAGGTCTTAGATTTCCTACGGCTAACAAATAAATAAAAGGGGGGTTGAAAAGGGAGAGGGATGATGAAAATAGAACCTAAACTAAACGGTGATACACCAAAATGGTTGATCTACTTAGCTTGAGCCTACACTTTCCACTAAGAACAAGCTGGCATACACTTCATTTGATATGAGAAACTCTTCTACATCGGTGAGCTAGGGGTCCTCTAGAGATACAGGGAGGAAGAACTACCAGAGGTGTTTTAAGACACACTATGGCAGCCTGTTCACATATGCCTATACTCTGTTGTAGACACTTCTAGTAGACCTGTAAAAGAAAAAACTTCACAATACACTAGACATGTTAAGATCAATTTGTGAAAGCATAAAATAAAAATTACTTAACACGAAACAAAGCCATAGACATATGCAAAAGTGTAAGCTCAAATGAAGGTAAAAATTCTATGTCTTGATTCAAGGTAAAATCCGACAGAGCTCTGCCTTACAAGCCAAGAAATATTCTTCTCAAATGAGAGTTTATAATATATATATAGAGAGAGAAGAAGCAATGGTGCCCTTTTATAAGTGGCCCATGTGCGTTCAGAGCATTGGAAGAGGAAAACATTGAAAAAGAATGCTATGTCAGCTCCAGTTTTGTCTTTAGGTCTTTAAAATATATTAAATGTCATGTGTGAAAACATGGGCCGCATCATTTGTCTACAAACAAGACCTATTTTCAAGACATTCAAGCAATTGTCTGACCATTTAAATCAAAATGGATTAAAACGTGTCACATCATTCACTATTTGCGCTCCTTGATGACCACTTGGTGGAGATTGTTTCAACTGCAGGAATAACTCGCCTCCCCTTTGCCACTTGGGCTATTTTGTCCATATTCATAATTTTGTCTCTTTCCTTTGTCTTTCTCACTTGTTGCTTTCTGTCGGGCTTTTCCATCAGGTGAATTCATTCAGACCTTTTGTACGAAAGAATTCACTTCGTTCACTTTGCCACGAGAATTTTTTTGAAATAATTCCTTGTTCTTTACCTTGTGAATTTATTTAGACAAAATATCTGAAGGAATTCCTTCGGACATTTTGCCTGAATAAATTCAACCTTGTCTTATCTTTTTCCTTAGCATTTCTGAAGGAAAACTTGCCCTTTTGATTCCTCTGCAAGGGTTCCCTGCCCTCTACAAGGGCACTTTTGGGTCCAAAATTGCCCTCCGCAACATGCTGGAATGGTCCTTTTTGTGCCTGACTGCCCTCCGTAAGGGCACTTGTCCTTCGGGCTTTGGAAGACTCCTTTAAACTTTTTGATTGAACCATTGAACCTGAACCCTTTTTCAGAGTTCAATGGTTCAACGTTTCAATGGTTTAACATTGTGTTCTGCCAGCAGTCGCACTCATTCAATTGACCATTTGAACCAAACTGCTTGAACCACCTCATTGAACCAATCGCTTGAACCACCTGATTGAACTAATCACTTGAACTAATTGATTAAACCAAAAGATTGAACTAACTAATTAAACCAACTGATTGAACCAACTGATTGAATGTTTTAATGGTTCAAAGTTCAAATTTCAAAACTCTTGGAAAGATCATGTCGTTGAACCCCTACGTTGAACCACTTTTTCCAACCTTAAGGAAAAGTGTCTTGAATCATTTTCGCTCTCTTTCCTTGTGAATTTCTTCGAACAAAATGTCCAAAGAAGCTTTGTAAGAAACCTTTCATTCTTTGAACTAGTTCATCTTTTGCCGAAAGACTCTTGCAAACCAAATTTGAATTGACTCAAAACAACAGGGGAAGGAGGAGACCGATTTTGGCCTGCAAGACCAAAAATGGTCAACAAATTGGTGACTCCTAGGGGAAGCATGCCTACTATGCTTAGAACTAGTAGCCTTAAAGTCCATTAGGAATGGGGTCAGAACGCAACTTGAAAAAAGTTAGCAATAGCCCCGATAGATCCAAGAATCAATCACGAAGCTTTTACCCCAAATGCAAAGGAAAACACACACAAGGCTAAAAACACTACTTGTGCAACAGCACTTAGGGAAAATAGGGAAAGAAAATTGAAAGCAAACTACTATGTACAACTAACCTAGTATATTAGCCTCCCTCCTGGATCAAAGGGAAAACTTCTTAAGTCTCCTTCATGGCAAGAAAACTTATGGTGCTAGACAAGTGGCTGAATGGAATGGAGATCTGGTGACTTGTTCTTGCCTGCCACCTTGATTGGCTTACATCCGAGTGGATCAAAGTCAAACATGCTTCCAACATATATGTACTCTTCTTGTTCTTGGAAGCTTGTCAAATGTTGGTTCTTCATGCTGGCATGTTTTACCAAGAAATTGATGATTGTTGGCTCATCACCATAAGCCCTTTGATATGCATAGCTCTTTTGACATGCATCATGGTTTGACTCATTTCCTTCTGCTTCATAGAAGACCCTATAAAACTCATCCTCTACTCCCTCATGGCTTTCTTGAAGAAGGGTGACTGTTGTGATGTCTGAAATGGAATCACAAACTGATTGCTCATCCCACAGAATATCACCTTCTTGTTCAAGGCTCTTTTCTTCAAAGCTTTCCTCAAGATGGGCAGGCCTCTCCTTTTCTGCTCAAGGATCAAAGTCTCTATTTATTTAAAGACATCCACCTGATACTCCTCCAACTCAGGCTCCATGGCATGGTCATCCTCCTTGATGACTTCAAAAATATCATCTTCAAAGTCACCAATCTCTTGAAAGGATAAATCTGAAAGCTTGCAACCCCTTTGCATACTTATCTGAGTCCCAATGCTGCCTTCTCCACCCTTAGCCAGCTCATAGCCTCCTTGAAGAAGAGTGTAGCCTACCCTAATGACTTCAAATAAATCATTCAAAACACGATCAAGAATCTGTCCATGCTCCTTTATGACATCTTGCAAAGTGAGAAAAGAGTCAGAGATCATCTCTTCCCCATCAGAGATAGAGGCAAACACTTGTGACTTATCTTCTTGATCATCAAAGGTGGTACCTATGGTGATCTCCTCCTCATCTGCATCCATGATAGCCTCTTAAAGGTGTGTAGATTGGATCCTCTTTTCATCACTCACCTCCTATGAAACAAGTTCCTCCTTGAGAAGGGATGAAGTGGAAGGTCGATGGTTAAACACATGTGGAAGAGGAAGCAGTCCTTGAGCTAGAATCGAATGATTCTCCTCCTTCCATTTGGCTAACACTTCATCTATATCAGATGTGGCTTGATAGCTCTCTTAGAGGGGTGTAGATGGGGTGTGTTCAATTTAGGATCTTCTGCTTGATCTGAACCATCCATCACACTTTGGCTGAGGAAACTCGCTCTGGGCTCCAACTTTGCAATTCATCTGGCTATATTTTCTTAGAAGAGCCTTTCTTGGAGGTCACAAGCACCATCATGATGAGTAGGAACAACTTTGTCTTCTTCAAAGTTTTGAGCAAAACCTTTCTCTTCTTCCTTCCTATCCCATGATTCCATTGTTTGCTTTCAACTCATGACCTTGGCATTGGAACTTTACCCTTGTGAACAGGGAATAAATTTATCCTCTTTAAGGTCCTGAGCTGGTTCATGATAGGCACTCCTCCAACTTGGAAAACTGACATCATGTTGAGAGACTTGAGGATTGGTAGAAGGGGTGTCTTTTGGCGTAGGCTCCTCTATAAGATCTGAAAGCTCCATCTCTCTTTCACTAAGCAATCTCACCTTTGCCTCTAATTCCTCAATTTGCTTAGCTAGATTTTCTTGAAAGAGTATTGTTGACGCTGTGAATTGCACCCTCAATAGGAGGCTGATCTCTTGCCTTCTACACGTCACAATGGAAACTCCTATCTTGCCTGTGGGCCTGGTAAAACTGGGGGGAGAGTCTCTAGATAAGGGCTAGCTCCCTTCGATGTATGTTTTAGGTCCTGGATTCCCTACTGCTAACAAATAAATGAAAAAAGGGGGGGGTTGAAAAGGGAGAAGGTTTCTAAAAATAGAACCTAAACCTAAATTAAAAGGTGATACACCAAAAAAGTTGATCCACTCGGCCTGAACATACACTTTTCACTAAGAACAAGCTCCCATACACTTCATATGACATGAGAAATCCTTCTGCATCAGTGAGCTAGGGGTCTTCTAGAGGTATAGGAAGGAAGAACTACCAGAGGCATCCTTAGACACACTATGACAGTCTATTCATAGGTACCTATACTACTCTAGGGACACTTCTAGTAAACCTGCAAAAGGAGAAACCTCACAATGCACTAGACATGCTAGAATCGTTCTGTGAAAGAATAAAAGAAAATGACTTAACACAAAAAAAACATAGATATATGCATGAGTGCAAGTTCAAATGGAGGTAAAAAATTGCTAAGTATAGATTCAAGGTAAAATCTGGCAGAGTTCCACCTTACAAACCTAGATATTTTTGGGCAGAGCTTTGCCTTACAGGCCAAGAAGATCCTTTCTCAAAATGAGAAGTTTACAATATATAGAGAGAAAAAGTAAAGGCACCCCTTTGGAAAATATTTTGGTGCCTTTTTACAAGTTGACCCATGTGCGTTGAGAGCATCAAGAAGAGGAAGTCACTGTTGCTGATATCATCTTTCCAAAAGAGGCCTGCTAGAACCATGCTATGTAATTGCCGGTCTTGACTTTGGCATTCAAACATTAATGTGAAAGCATGGGCGGTGCCTCTTTTCCTACAAACAAGACTACTCCTTCTAGATATTTACATGGTTTGTCTGCTCATAAATGCAAAGTAGAGAAAAATAGGGTGCGCCATTCACTGTTTGCACCCCTTGATGACCACTTGGCAGGCACTATTCCAACTACAGGAGTAAATCCTTGAGTCGACACCTCCCTTTGCCACCTAGACTATTTTGTCCTTTTCTGCACTTTGTCTCTTCCTAGTTTGTCCTCTCTGTCTCCTTCAGCCCTCGGGTGCTATCTTCTTGGTAGGTCGCTTAGTTCATTCGCAGATTGTCTTTAAGCTTTTTTCAAAATCAATGGCTATTTCACCGCCTTAAATTTGACACCTGTGCCCCTGTCACTGGGCGTTTGAACTTCCAACGGCTAGTTCATCGTGCTTGATTTTGACGTCTTCAGGCTCGTCACCCCTTAGAACTTCTTTGGCCTTTTCCTTTCCTTCGACTTCTTGCTCTGGTCGGGCTTTTGTCCCTTTTGGTCAAGTTTTTCATTCAACCATTTTTCCTGCAGACAAAATGTCCACAAGAATTATCTCGCTCGCTTCCTTTCCTTCAGAGTTTGTTCTCAGGTTTTTTTCCGCGGCTTTTTCCAAATTTCTTCGGACTTTTTGTCTGAAGGAATTCCTTTGGACAAAAGTTCAAAGAAATTATTTCTTGTTTTTACCTTGGTCTTGTTTATTTCCATAGAATTTTTTCCGAAGCATTTCTTCAGACAAGATGTTTGAAGGAATTCTTTCGGACATTTTGTTTGAAGAAATTATCGTCCTTTGCCTTGTAAAAATTTATGAAGAAAACTTAACTTTTTCAGCCCTATTCACCTTTTGGTCTTTTTTCAAGTGTTCCCTACCCTCCACAAGGGAACTTATCCTTTGGGAGACTCTTTTGAACCTTCCAGTTGAACCCTTTGATTTGAACCATCTAAATGAAACAAGCCTTTAAACCAAGCCGATGAACCATTTGATTGAACCTCGCCATTGAACTTTGCCGATGAACTTTGCTATTGAACCACATCATTGAACCAAACCTTTTAACCAAAGCGTTGAACCAAACCTTTGAACCAAAGCGTTGAACCAATCGATTGAACCAATTCAATGGTTCAACAGTTCAAAGTTGCTAACTCTTGGAAAGACCAAGTCATCGAACCAAGGCATTCAACTGAGTGAACCAAGCCGTTGAACCGACTGCTTGAACCAAGCACTTGAACTCGGAATGGTCCATTTTGTGCCTAAGTGTTAGGAACCTATTTTTTGCTTGTAGAGTCTATAAAAACAAGGCTGCAGAGTCTGTAGAAATTTCCTGTAGAGTTCATAGAAATTTCAATACTTGGGCAAAATAAAAAAATGAACTAGCTCAAAATAGCAGGGAAAGAAGGGGACCGATTTTGGCTTATTGGACCAAAAATGGTCAACAAATTGGTGACTCTCAGGGGAAGCATGCTTGCTATGCTTAGAAACCAGTTGCCTTAAAATCCATTGGGCATGGAGTCAGAACGCAACTTGAAAAAGGTCAGCAACAACCCTTATAGACCCCAAGAATCAATCATGAAGCTTTTACCCCAAACACAAAGGAAAACACACACAAGGCTAAAAACACTACTTGTGCAAACAACACTTAGGGAAAATAGGGAAAGAAAACTGAAAGCAAACTACTATATATAGCTAACCAGGTATATTTGCCTCCCTCCTAGATCAAGTGGCGAATGGAATGGGGATTTGGTGACTTGATCCTCTTGCCTGTCACCTTGATTGGCGTGCATCTGAGTGGATCAGAGTCAAACATGTTTCCAAAATATAAGTACTCTTCTTGTTCTTGGAAGCTTGTCGAATACTGGTCCTTCATGCTGGTGCGTCTCATAAAGAAATCGATGGCTGTTGGCTCATCGCCATAAGCCCTTTGATATGCACAGTCCCTTTGCAGTGCATCATGGTTTGACCCGTTCCTTTTTGCTTCATTAAAGATCCTGTCAAACTCATCTTTTGCTCCCTCATGGCTTTCTTGAAGAAGGGTGACTATTGTGATGTCTAAAATGGAATCACAAACTGATTTCTCATCCCATAAAACATCACCTTTTTGTTCAAAGATCTCTTCTTCAAGGCTTTCCTCAACATGAACAGGCCTCTCATTTTCCTACTCAAGGATCAGAATCTCTAGTTGTTCAAAGACATCCATCTAATCTTCCTCTAACTCTGGCTCCATGGCATGGTCATCCTCCTCATCAAAACAACAAGGAAGTTCATCAAACAAAGGGGGAGAGAGCTCACCATGCTTACGTTCCTCCTCATATTGCTAGAACATCCACATGTATGCATGACCTGTGTCTTCTCCATTACTGATGATGTCTTCAACAAGAGCATCTATGATGACTTCCTCTTCATTGTTGCTCGTGATAGCCTCTTGGGAAGCTGCAGATTGGATCTTCTCTTCCTCACTCACCTCCTGCAAAACAGGTTCCTCCTTGAGAAAGGATGAAGTGGAAGGCTGACGATTAAAGCCATGTGGAAGAGGAGGCAGCCCCTGAGCTAGAATTGAATGATTCTCTTCCTTCCATTTGGCCAGCACTTCATCTATATCAGGCATGGCCTGATAGCTCTCTTGAAGGTGTGTATATGGGGTGTTTTTAGACATGTAAACTATTGTGTCCATCACACGTTGGCTGAGGAATCTCGCTTTGGATTCCAACTCTGCAATTCTCCTGGCTATGTCTTCTTGGAAGAGCCTTTCTTGGAGGTCATAGGAATCATCACGATGAGTAAGAGCAGGTTCGTCTCTTTCAAGGTTTTGAACAAAACCTTTCTCCTCCTCCTTCCTGGCCCAAGATTCCACTGTTTGCTTCCAACTCATGACCTTAAGATTGGAATTTTCCCTTTGTGAATAGGGAACAACTTTATTTTCTTCAAGGTCCTAAACTGGTTCATGATTTTCCCTCTTCCAACTTGGAATTTGGAGATCATACTGAGAGACCTGAGGAAGTTGGGGAAGGTTAGGAAGGGTCTGTTGATGTACAAGAAGTGTTGCTTCAAAAGAGATGAGCTTGTTCATGGTGTTCCCTTCAAAGGAGGATTCACAATCTAAGGAATTGAGAAGGTTCATCTCTATGGGGGGTTGCTCTAGTTCCCTTTGATGTTTGAAGGCTAGGTGAATGGGGTTAAGATCAGGATTGATTGATGCATCAGATGAGCTAGAATGAGCAAGTGCTTTTTGATAGAAAGGATTTGGTGCACAAGAGGGGGCTTTCTTTAGAATAGGAGGGGGCACACAAGGTTGACTTCCTTGAATGAATGGACTCTTCCATTTTTATACCTCCTCCTCCATGGATTGCAAGGCCTGAGCTTCCCTAAACAAACACTCCTCTTTGTACATCAGCTCTTGCTGATATCTATATTGCTCATCTAATCTGTCTATATCCACCACCTGCTTCTCAAACTCTAGTGCTACTTCCCTTATTGTTGAAGGGCAACTAGGAGAGTTATTTGAGGCAATTCCATGAAAATCCTGAGCTTGATTAAAACCATATGAAGGAATACAAGGCCCATTATTTTGTGTAAAGGGGTTTATACATATAAAAATGTGGTTTTTTGATGGCACTAGAAATGCTTAACCAGTGGATTCAACTCGGAGTCGCCATTGGTGTTGATGAAAAAGCCTCCAAAAGCTGGTTGGTTGAAGAACACACCAAAAATTATTCAACTCTTGGGAAAAAACTTGTCCCACAATCACCTGATAAAGGTCAGATGATGTATTAATGCTTCATTTTGCTGTAATAGGACCAACACCAATCCTGGAACTTTTCTGAGTGTCTGAACGTGATCCCATCGGGCATGCCAAAAACTATTGATGCGGCAGATTGCACCCTCGACAGGAGGCTGAGATCCTGCCTTCCACACGTCACAATGGAAACTCCCCTCTTTCCTATGGGCCTGGCAAAATTGGGGGGAGAGTCTTTAGATAAGGGCTAGCTCCCTTTGATGTATCTTTTAGGTCTTGGATTCCCTACTGCTAACAAATAAATGAAAAAAAGGGGGGTTGAAAAGGGAGAAAGATGCTGAAAATAGAACCTAAACCTAAACTAAAAGGTGAAACACCAAAAAAGTTGATCCACTCAACCTGAACATATAGTTTTCACCAAGAACAAGCTCCCATACACTTCATTTGACACAAAAAATCCTTCTACATTAGTGAGCTAGAGGTCTTCTAGAGGTACATGGAGGAAGAACTACTAGAGGCGTCCTTAGACACACTATGGCAGTCTATTCACAGGCACCTATACTCCTCTAGGGACACTTCTAGCAAACCTGAAAAAGGAGAAACCTCGCAATGCACTAGAAATGCTAGAATCGTTATGTGAAAGCATGAAAGAAAATGACTTAACACAAAAGAAAACATAGACATATGCGTGAGTGCAAGTTCAAATGGAGGTAAAAAATTGCTAAGTTTTGATTCAAAGTAAAATTTGGTAGAGTTTCGGCTTACAAACCCAGAGATTTTTGGGCAGAGCTTTGCCTTACAGGCTAAGAGGATCCTTTCTCAAAATGAGAAGTTTACAATATATAGAGAGAGAAGAAGTAAAAGTGCCCATTTGAAAAAGATTTGGGTGCCTTTTTACAAGTTGGCCCATGTGAGTTGAGAGCATTGAGAAGAGGAAGTCGCTGTTGCTGATATCATCTTTTCAGAAGAGGCCTGCTAGAACCATGTTGTGTATTCATCGGTCTTGAATTTGATGTTTAAACATTAATGTGAAAGCATGGGCCGCACCTCTTTTCTTGTAAATAAGACTGCTCCTTCCAGATATTTATGCGGTTTGTCTGCTCATAAATGTAAAGTAGAGAAAAATAGGGTGCACCGTTCACTGTTTGTACCCCTTGATGACCACTTGGCAGGCACTATTCTAACTGTAGGAGTAAATCTTTGAGTCGACACCTCCCTTTGCCACTTGGATTGTTTTATCTTTTTCTGCACTTTGTCTCTTCCTAGTTTTGTCTTCTCTGTCTCCTTCGGCCCTCGAGGGCTATCTTCTTGGCAGGTCGCTGAGTTCATTCGCGGCTTGTCCTTAAGCTTTTTCAAAATCAACATCTATTTCACCGCCTTAAATTTGATGCCGGTGCACCCGTCACTGGGCGTTTGAACTTCCAATGGCTAGTTCATGGTGCTTGATTTTGACGTCTTCAGGCCCGTCACCCCTTGGAACTTCTTTAGCGTTTTCCTTTCCTTTAGCTTCTTGGTCTGGTCGGGCTTTTGTCCTCTTTGGTCAGGCTTTTCTTTCGACCATTTTTTCTGCAGACAAAATGTCCGCAAGAATTATCTCGCTCGCTTCCTTTCCTTCAGAGTTTTTTCTTGGGTTTTTTCCCTCGGCTTTTCTCAAATTTCTTCGGACTTTTTGTCAAAAGGAATTCCTTTGGACAAAATTCTGAAGAAATTATTTCTTGTTTTTGCCTTGGTCTTGTTTATTTCCACAAAAAAAATTCTGAAGGATTTCTTTGGACATTTTGTCCGAAGAAATTCTTATCCCTTGCCTTGTAAATTTTTTTGAAGAAAACTTAACTTTTTCAGCCTTGTTCACCTTTTGGTCTTTTTTCAAGTGTTCCCTGCCCTCCGCAAGGGCACTTGTCCTTCGAGAGACTCTTTTGAACCTTTCGGTTGAACCCTTCGATTTGAACCGTCCAAATGAAACAAACATTTAAACCAAGCTGATGAACCATTAGATTGAACCTCGTCATTGAACTTTGCCATTGAACCAAAGCATTAAACCAAAGCGTTGAACCAAAGCGATGAATAGTTGAACCAATCGCTGAACCAAAGCATTGAACCAATTGATTGAACCAGTTCAATGGTTCAATAGTTCAAAGTTGCTACTCTTAGAAAGACCAAGTCGTCGAATCAAGGCATTAAACCAACTGAGTGAACTAAGTCGTTGAACCGACTGAGTGAACCGACTGCTTGAACCAAGCACTTGAACTCGAAATGGTCCATTTTGTGCCTAAGTGTTGGGAACCTATTTCTTGCCAGCAGAGTCCGTAAAAATAGGCCTGCAGAGTCTGTAGAAATTTCCTACAGAGTCCGTAGAAATTTCAAGACTTGTGCAAAATCAAAAAATGATTTGGCTCAGAACAACAGGGAAAGAAGGGGATCGATTTTGGCCTATTGGACCAAAAATGGTCAACAAGTATTTCTTGGAGCTCATAGGAATCATCATGGAAATGGGGAGTGCATGAAGGCTGCCATGGAGTACAAGAAGCTTCTTAAGGAAGGGTGGGAGGGACTTGAGAAGGACTAGCCTCATTTTTTACCTCACACTTTTGGACAATGTCTTTCCCCTCCTTATTGCTCCATGACTCAACTACTTTACTCCAACTCATGATATTAGGATTGGACATCTCCTTTTGGGGTGATGGAGTTGTAATGTGAGAAGGTAGTGAGGGTTTGGATTCCACTTCCCTTGCTACCAACATAGACTGCTACATTTGAAGATTTGACAATTCAATCTGCTTATCAAGATTGGCCTTAAACACAAGATTTACTGTTTCAAAACTCTCTTCAACATGATTGGGGAAAGGACTTCGACAGCCTTGACTTTGCTCATGAGCGGGAACTGCGTATGGCTGATATGAAACTTGGGGTAGCGGGTATGTAGGTTGGTAGACTTGGTAAGGTTGCCTCTCATGAATACACAACTCCTCTCTAAAGATGCAATCAAACCACTCACATCCAACATCTCATTTGTAAGCCTTTGCCAATTGGCTCTTTCAATAGGAGTCCATTCACTCTTGACCATATCTAATGCATTTCTCACTTGATGGATGAGATGATCAAGAATTTCTTGGCCACATCCCCTTCTAGTGTCAAGCTCCACTACATACTTTTCATATCCGAGCAGTGCTTGTTTGAAGGTGGAAATGGGTTGATTAGCAAAATGATTAGGTTGAGTAGGAGAAGTAACATATTGTGAAGACTGGGCATAACACAGATATAGCTCATGACAGGGCTGAGACTGGTCATATTGGACCCGAAAAGGATCAACACAAGGCTGGCCAAGGACTTGCTGAAACTGAGGAGGAAGAGGAAAAGCCCAAAAAGTTTCACCAACTTGCAAAGGGCAAAAGTTATAATTGTATGCATCCTTGTTGCTTGAGATGATTCCATGAACAACCTGAGCCTAATCAAAGTTATATGAAGGAAAATAAGGCCCATTATTTTGAGCAATGAAATTATACATACCAAAAATAAGATTTTTTGATGGCACCTGGACTGCTTAACCAACTGATTCAACTCGGAGTCGCCATTGGTGTTGATGAAAAGCCTCCAAAGGCTCGTTGGTTGTAGAACACACCAAAATTCTTCAACTCTTTGGATAAAAACTAGTTTGTCCCACTGGGCGTGCTAGAAACTATTAACGCTGTGGATTGCATGCTTGATAGGAGGCTGAGCTCCTACCTTCCACGTGACACAATGGAAACTCCCCTAATGCCTGTGGGTCTGACAAAACTGGGGGTAGAGTCTCTACATAAGGACTAGCTCCCTTTGATGTATCTTTGAGGTCCTGGATTTCCTACTACTAACAAATAAATAAAAGGGGGGGTTGAAAAGGGATAAGGATGTTGAAAATAGAACCTAAACTAAATGGTGATACACCAAAATGGTTGATCTACTTATCTCTAGCCTACACTTTCCACCAAAAACAAGCTGACATACACTTCATTTGATATGAGAAACTCTTCTACATCAGTGAGCTAGGGGTCCTCTGGAGATACAGGGAGGAAGAACTACCAGAGGTGTTCTAAGACACACTATGGCAACCTGTTCACATACGCCTATACTCTGCTGTAGACACTTCTAGCAAACCTGCAAAAGAAGAAACTTCACAATACACTAGACATCTTGGGATCATTTTGTGAAAGCATAAAATAAAAATGACTTGACACAAAACAAAGCCATAGACATGCAAAAGTGTAAGCTCAAATGGAGGTAAAAATGCTATGTCTTGATTCAAGGTAAAATCTGGCAGAGCTCCGCCTTACAAGCCAAGAGATCTTCTTCTCAAATGAGAGTTTACATTATATAGAGAGAGAGAAGAAGCAATGGCGGCCTTTTACAAGTGGCCCATGTGCATTGAGAGCATTGCGAAGAGGAAAACATTGAAAAAGAATGTTGTGTCAACTCCAGTTTTGTCTTTAGGTGTTTAAAATATATTAAACATCATGTGTGAAAACATGGGCCACGTCATTTGTCTACAAACAAGACCTCTTTTCAAGACATTCAAGCGGTTGTCTGACCATTTAATGCAAACTAGAGAAAAATAGATCAAGCCATTCACTGTTTGCGCTCCTTGATGACCACTTGGCAGAGACTGTTTCAACTGCAGGAATAACTCACCTCCCCTTTGCCACCTAGGCTATTTTATCCATATTCATAATTTTGTCTCTTCCTGGCTTTGTCTTTTCCTAGAATTTGAGCTCTTGGGGTTATCTTATTGTCATTTGCTGGCTCTTTGGGCTCCCTTCTCGGCGGTCTTTTCCTTTTAGCCTTAAGGCCTTTGAATTCCTTCGGGTGGCGCTCAAGCATTTAAATATCAACGACTATTTCATTGTCGTAAAGTTGATGCTTGCGCGCCCGTCGCCATTTGAAAGCCAACAGTTTTTCTATTGTCCTGAATTTGATGTCTTCGGGGACGTCATTTGATGTCTTCGAGGACATCATTTGACGTCTAAATTCTAACGACTAGTTCATGATACCCAATTTGATGTATGTGGGCCCGTCACCCCTTTTAATTCCTTTAGCTTTCTTTTCTTTGGCCTTTCTCCTGAAGTGTCCCCTCATACTTTCTCCCAAAGGATATCTCTCTCTTCTTTTCTTTTGTTTGGGCCTTTGTCATTGAAACCTCCCGAAGAGAAGGTGTCACTTCGGGGCTTGGGGAAGGTCCCTTTTTGCCGTTGCCAAGAGTCCCCCGCAAGGGCACCTGCCCTTCGGGGTCCTTGAAACCTCTCAAAGTAAAAGTGTCCCTTCCGACCTTGAGAAAGGTCCATTTTTGCAGTTGCGAGATTCCCCCGCAAAGGCACCTACCCTTTGGGGTCCTTCGGGTGGCCTTGGTCTTCAAATCCTTTAGACAAAATGTCTGAAGGAATTCCTTCGAACATTTCATCTGGAGGAAATCTTTCCTTTGTCTTTCTCGCTTGCTGCTTTATGTCAGGCTTTTCCATCAAGTGAATTCCTTTGGACAAAATGTTTGAAGGAATTCCTTCAGACCTTTTGTCCGAAAGAATTCGCTTCGTTCACTTTGCCGCAGGAACTTTTTTGAAAGAATTCCTTGTTCTTTACCTTGTGAATTTCTTCAGACAAAATGTTCGAAGGAATTCCTTCGGACATTTTGCTCGAAGAAATTCAACCTTGTCTTATCTTTTGCCTTAGCATTTCCGAAGAAAAACTCACCCTTTTGATTCATTTGCAAGGGTTCCCTGCCCTTCGCAAGGGCACTTTTGGGTCTAGAACTACTCTCCACAGCATGCTAGAATGGTTATTTTTGTGCTTGACTGCCCTCTATAAGGGCACTTGTCCTTCGGGCTTTGGAAGACTCATTTATTCATTTGACCATTTGAACCAAACCATTTAAACCAACCGCTTGAACCACTCGATTGAACCAATCGCTTGAACCACCCAATTGAACCAATCACTTGAACTTACTAATTGAACCAAAATATTGAACCAACCGATTGAACCAACTGATTGAACCAACTGATTGAACGGTTCAATGGTTCAAAGTTCAAATTTCAAAACTCTTGGAAAGATCATGTCGTTGAACCCCGACGTTGAACCACTTTTTCCAACCTTAAGGAAAAGTGTCTTGAATCATTTTCGCTCTCTTTCCTTGTGAATTTCTTCAGACAAAATGTCTGGAGAAGTTTTGTAAGAAACCCTGCATTCTTTGAACTGGTTCATCTTCTGTCGAAAGACTTATGCAAACCAAATTTGAATTGGCTCATAATAGTAGGGGAAGGAGGAGACCAATTTTGGCCTACAAGACCAAAAATGGTTAATAAGATGCTAGGTTGATCGCTGACCAGAGACTGAGTTCTTAGAAATGAAGTCACCAGATGATGAGTTAGTGTGCTCACTCTTGCAGTAACAGGACTAACACCAATCCTGAAACTTCCCAGAGCATTAGAAAAATTATCCCACCAAGCATGCCAAAAAATGTTAACACTGTCAATTGCACTATTTAAAATAAGGTTCGGCTTCTTTCTTCCATGTGGCACAATGGAGACATTCCTCTTGCTGTGGGCTTGAAAAATTTGAGGAATGAATCTCTAGATTAAGGGCTAGCTCCCCTTGATGCACCTTTGAGGTCCTTAACTTTTATTGCGAATAATTGGGGGGGGGTGAAAAGAGATAAGGATGTTACAAAAGTATAACCTAACTAAAATGGTGATGCACCAAATGATTTGATCTACTCATCTTTATGAACACTTTACATCAAAGGGAGCAAACAAAAACTCCATTTGAACAAAAGACCAGACTGCATGAGTGTTTTAAGAAGGGAGCTTAATACAATGAAGAACCTACCATAGGTGCTTTAGAAGCACATTGCTTGATGGTTGCTTCTCTGCATCTATGATCCAACATGGGCACTTCTTGTTAAGTTACAGAAGATGGTCATGGATATACTAGATATGTTGGCATTGACTTATGAAAGCATTAAGATAAAATGACTAAACATAATGACGATACATAGGCATATTCAGAAGTATAACACATCAGATGGAGGTAAAATATGCTTCTTTTGATTAAAAGGTAAATTTTTTAGGGCTTCGTCATACATAAGTGAGAGATATCTTTTCCAGTTGAGAGGTTACAATATATATAATTTAGAGAAAGACCCTTAGTCTTTTCAAGGAACCAACATCCCATACTACATTAAACACCTTGGTAAGAGGAATCCTCTCATGTTGTTGTCATCTTTCCATAAATACACCTGGAAGAATCATGTTGTATATGTCATAGGCATTGACTTTGCTACTCAAACTATATTTAATGTTCCTGCTAAATCATGGGTCACTTTATTCTTTAAATGACAAGGCCACCTCCCTTGAAAACTCATGCAACTCTCTGCTTATTAATGCTAAACAAATAAAAATGAGCTATTTTATTGAATGTTTGTGCTGATTTTGATGGCTATTTGGTGGAGACTATTCCATCTGCAAGCAATTACTTCTCCTATTGATGCCTCTTTTTCCACCTGGATTGATTTGGTTTGTGCCTACGCTTAGCTGGATTTGTCTTCTGGAATGTTCCAAGTGTTGTCTTATGTGTGCATAGCCACATTCTGGATTTACTATTATGCTCTCTCTTTCCTTGCTACTTATTGTCTTTTCCTGGCAATTTGAGGTCTCGATCTATTCTTTGGCTTCTCTTGGCTCTTTCCTTGGCGGGTCGCTCAACGTTCAAATTCCTTTGGACAAAATGTTCAAAGGAAATGTCCTTTAGCTTTTCTCTGATGATTAACCCTCTTATTGAATTTGACTTTCACGGGCCCATCATTAAATATTTGAAGATCAACGACTATCTTATCACCATAAAATTGACATCCACAGACATGTCATCCTTTGAAAATAAATAACACTTTTGCTACCTTGAATTTGACGTTTGTTGGCCTATCACTAGATGTTTGAACCTTCAACAGCGAGTTCACCCTGTTGAAGCTGACGTTCTCGGGCCCATCATTATCCTTTAGCAATTTCCTTAGCTTTTGGAAATGAACTTTTTTTAAGGGAAAGTGACCCTTCAAAAAAAGGAAAAGGTCCATTTTGATGGCCAAGAGTCCTCCGCAAAGGCATTTACCCTTCAGGTTTCTTTGTCTTCAGAATTTATTCAGACAAAATGTTCGAAGGAATTCCTTCGAACATTTTGTCTGAAGGAATTCGTGCCTTCAGTGTCTCGACTTTCCTTTGGTAATTTTCTTCGGATAAAAAGTTTGAAGGAATTCTTTTGAACATTTTGTTTGAAGAAATTATCCCTTTCATTTATTCATGGATTTTCTTTGGACAAAATGTGCGAAGAAATTCATTGTTTAACTTGTCACTTTCTCTGAAGGAAACTTCCATTTCAGGGTTTCTGCCTTGATCTCTTGCAAATGCACCTTCTGCCCTCTGCAAGGGCACTTTGGGTCCAAAGTTGTCCTTTAGAGCTTGCTTGAACGGTCCCATTTGTTACTTTCCTACCCTCCTTATACTTATTTGAACTGGCCCATCCTTTTGCCGATAAAAGGCTTGTTCGAGGTAATTTGCTTGAAATGAAATGAGCCCCAAATCAACTCAAAATACCCGCAAGACTCAAATCACTTGGTTCTTTATAGAAATGGACCTTTCACAAAGGGAAAACCCAAAATTGCAGTAAGGCGAATTCATCAGAGATTGGCTAATAGGTCTAGCAAGGAAAGAAAGAGGGGAGCCTGATTGTTGTCCTGCAGGACCAAAATTGGTTAACACATGCCTCAAGAGAGGGTTTAGTCACAGGGGAAGTAACAACTAGGTGGGTAGATTTGTTACCAATAATGTCTTTTTTGTTGGTAACTATCGTCCAACTATTATTTTTTTGCCACCTCGAGATTCTCAGATTGTGGTTTCCCAATTAAGGGTTTCAATCATCCCATGAGGGGACAGTCCTTGATCCAGTGGTTGTGAGAATAATAATGATAAAAATTGTTAGGGAGATTAAAATAGATAATTTTTTGTTCCCAATACTTAATTATAACTTGAATATCAATGGATTCCTTCAAATCCTTAGTCAAGTCAACTTTGATGTAGACACGCTTGTTGGGGCATGCAAAACCGAACTTACTTAGCTCGTGGCATAAAAAATGCCCTATGGGATAAATAATCTCCTCTAGAAAGGCCCATAGAGGAAGTGCAAGGCCAAAGAGTTCAATTCACACTAACACTTAAAGGGAAACTTGGTCAAGGACCTTAAAGTCACTGTTCCATATGGATATAATAAAAAGGGTGCTTTATTTGGCAATTAGAGCTTCGACATTAGATGTGTCTTTAAAGGGAATAATAAAACCCCCATTTTAAGGTTTCAAATTCAAATAAAATGGATGTTTGAGGGCTCCCATAAGTGTCAAAACCAAACATTGAGGGACTCATTGAGGGGGTGCAACCAACAAATTAATCAATCATATACTAGTTTTCATACCATTTATAGACATTGTCTACATCATCAAGGTTTAAACAAACATCAGGTTGCGACGGAGAGTTAGGAGTCATGCCTCATCATAGACTTTCAATACAAATTTCTTGGATTTCTTAGATGCCATCTTTCCCTTTACCTACAACAAAAAATTTTAAACAGAGAGGGCAGAGGCCATTATATAGGAAACAACCACATACTCAATGGGTGATGTGTCGAGCACAATAAATGCAAACTATCTTTAAGATTATTGCAGACATAGTGTGTAATTCAAGGAAGGTAAAAAATTAAAAAGATCAAGGTTGACATAAAACCCTAGTAGAGCACCTTTCCTCTCATCTTTTATTTAGAAAAAATTCATGCTTCTATAAGGATCAAATTTGATTAACCGAGTACATGAAGAAGATGCTACCATCATTTTTAAGGATCCCTTTAGCCCAATTTTGGATTTGATATCATAAATTATGGAGATAGAATCTGAGCTTAACCTCCTACAACGTATATGCAAATTATATTTTGTAGAACCTAAGAGTGAAAAACATTTTGTATTCAGGTGCCTTATTTACTATAAGATTTGTGGAAGATACTAGTATTTTTAGAGATTTTCATGGATCCTTAAGGACCTTAATTAAATATGGGGCCCATAGATGTTTAGTTTTGTTTATCTGTGAGGCACTTCAATTTCAATAGAGAAAACTCAAATTGAACTCTTTACCTTCAAATAATTTTAGGAATATCAACTACTTCGAAACAATGAACTTCATAGACTACAATAGAACATGTAGTCAGAGAACATGGTCCAAATATGTAAGGCAACACATATTTTATTGGTTTCAAGATCTATTGCTTTCAAATTTCAAAATAACGAATTCTCATTAAATTTTTATTAGATTTTTTTATTCCTCTTTTTGCCATAATTTGGAGATGCATCTGGGACTTTCTTTAGGAAGACACTATCTTATGGATGTCTTCAAATAAGTCAATGGTTAAAGCACATGTATATTGAACACTTTTGCACATATTTTTATGTTAAACTTTAGACAATTAACATAAATATTGTTTTATCCCCAACACATTATAAGTTTAATCTAAACATTCCCTTTATGTACTAAATTAATCTATTGTCTTCTTTAATCTCATTGTGCATTATTAAAACACACACACACACACACACACACACACACACACACACACGCACGCACACACGCACGCACGCACAAACCCACCCACACACATAGATTTATAAACATTGAGGAAGGGAAATGTTGACAAATATATATTAAGAGATAATTTCAAAGTACAAAAAAGAGCATAACAACAAGATGACAATAATGAAGTGTGATAAGTAGACCTTATGAACGGTAGAAAATAAAATTAAAAATCATTTTACATTCTAGAATGTAACATATTTAATATGGAGCTAAAATAAAGTAAATCGTATATAATTTGACATTATGGATAATGGATTTATATTCATGATTTGACAATGAAAATATACTTTTGGTTACATGAAATAGAGTTGACCAAAAAAATTGTGTCAAAAGAGAAAACGTTGTCTAGAGCATTTTGTATTCTCCGAAGGATTTATGAACCATATGGGCACTCTGGACAAAATTGCAGACAAGCCGAGATTTTTTTGACAACTATATTTGATTACTTCTAGTATTTAAAAGCCTCACTCAAATTATTGTTCCTGTGTTCTAATCACCTGCAAAATATAAATTCTTCTTTCCCTAATCAAGTAGCAATACTTGAAAACCATAAGGAGAAAAAAAAATGTTGCTAGCTTGCATTATACCAAAGAATATTCGAACTATCTTGATATTTGTCAAGTCACTTAATGATAACAATATAAAAAATAACACACTTCAATAATTATAGTAATTCAAACATGAAAATTAGTGTTGTACAATATTTTAAACATAAACTTGAGTGCTCTAATGAATGCTTGGTCTTCTTTAGAATGATTGTAACTACTCAATAGATAGTTGTGAATAACAAATGCTCTAGATTTATTTTCATGCCTAAATGACCTATAATGCTTGTGTATTTATAGATAATTAAAAATTTATTTAGGACCCTTATTGGTGCACTAATCGACAGAACAACAATTGAAAATTGAAAAAGATCGGATAAAATCCCAACAAGTGCACCTTGTCCAAAAGCGGCCATTAAATATCCATAGGGGCGTACAAACTCTCCAAACACACACAAGAAGTGTACAAACACTCTAGAAAAACATTAAGAATATACAAATGCTCTAGAAAAATGCTAGGTGTATACAAACACTACAAACAAGATAGTTCAAAACACTTGGTTCAACAAAGAGAAAAAAAGGAAAAGGAGATAAAGAAAAAGGGGAGACACAACCAAAACCCATAAAACATGCCAATAATGTCTAATTTAGACCAACAATCAAAACATACACAAACATGCTAAAGTATGTAATTTAATGAATGATAAATACCTAAGGGCCATTTTTAGGTGTCTACATTTTGCCCAACTTTGGTGTGTTTAAATGCATAGGTAAAGGAAGACATGTGGATACAATATTTTGTGTGCATAGATCTCCATAACCAAATTCCATGTACACGGGGATATGACTTAAATAAAAGGTGGGTATAATACTCATGTAGAGCTAAATGCCTCCAAATCTATTTGAAATCTTCAACACTATTTTGAGAAAATATTTAACAACAAAAATAAATCCAAACAAAATGATGAATAATAGAAATAAAAAATCCTAAATAATATCCTAGATTATATCCCTTTACGTGAATAGGTGGCATGTCTTGTGTACATCATGTTGAAGTGACAAATGTAAGATCAAGAAAAATATGCAATATATGGGTGAGTGAAAGATAACAAGGGGTCAAAATTAGGGTTTAAGTGGAAATTAAGTTTCAGATTAATAGTCCCAGCTTAACTTCGATTGATGATTTGAGGGGATTCTACAAGGAATTTCATTATAGTCCTATAAGACAAAAAGTTGAAGCATTTTGAATGTAGTTTATGAACCTAAATTTTGTTTTTGAATTAAATCAAAATTTGAAGATTAATATTGTCGATTATAATGTATCACTCATATTTTATATGTTTAAAAGAACAAGAACCTATCAACCAAACCTTTTTAAAATTAAGCAAACATTTTTTTCATAATTTTTGTGGACATGTGGAGGACATGGCAAATAATGCAACGCTAATTTATTATTATTTTCTAATTAATTGTGTGTGTGTGTGTGTCCACGTTTGCCTTGATAGACAATCAATATTTTTTAAGTGCCCATAAAAAATTAAATATTAATTGTCCATTGAGGAAAACATGGTCAAACATTGTTTTATATATATATATATATATAAGAAAGATTGTCGCTGACAATGTGTAGAATGCAAAATTTGAGGAAATTTTCAAAAATATATAATGGGTCAAAATTTATTATAATTTTAATGGCTTATATCTATTGACAACTAAGATACACTTAATGAAATAAATCAATATTAATTAAAAATTTAGTTTACATTTACAAAAAAATTACATATTTTAAAACTAAAAAAACTAATAAAAACCTTTTTGAATTTTATATACAGACATAATTAAGTAAACAAAATATGTGGGTGAAGTTATGGGATGTTCATGTGCCCATGTGTTATAGAAATATAGTTAGGCTTAGGGATACATACTTCAAACCGAAGCAAAACCAAACCAAAAGAGTTTTTTTTTAATAATGAAATGAAAATAGAGTGGTTTCATATGGGAGGGTTACCAAATTTACCCAAGTTATTTTAATCACGCTTATTTGGATCTTAATATGAACTAAATTGGCCTAATTGCACAATATTGTGTTCCAAATTATCCACATTTACTCCTATAACAAGTGGTTTTGATTTTGTTGTGTCGATTTTGGCTTGTAAAGAACCTAATCACAAGTATAATAAACATAAATGGGTGGTTGGGTGTCTGAGGGTCACAAAGCTTACATGTTACATTTCCCCAAATCACACCTATTTATCTCTGAATTCAACATAATTTAGTCCGATTTTGCTCAAATGTGCCCCAGTCAAAAGTGGTTATGTGTTTTTTAAGCTATTTCTTTCTTATAAGAGACCTAATCGTACATAACATTGACATAAAGGGGTGGATGGGTGTACGTGGGTCACCAATTCAACCTATGTTTCCCTAATCACAACTATTTGGGCCTAAATTTATCATAATTTGGATTGATCATGCATGAATGTGTTCCAATTTGTCTGCATTTTCTTTGATAATAAGTTATGGTTTTATTTTGTTGATTTTGGCCTATAAGGAATCAACTTGCATGCAATATCGACATAAAGGGGATGTTGGGTGTACGAGGGTCATGAAATCAACCTAAATTACTCCAACCACCTATTTGGGTCTGAATTTGAACTAAATCAACCGATCATGTAGGATTGTGTTCCAAATCATCCACAATAGCCCTAATTACAAGTGGTTTGGGTTGTCTTTTATCAATTTTGGCACGACTTAATCACATGAAAAATTAATGTAAATGGGTGGTTGGGTGTGTTCGGATTTCCAATTTGATCTACGTTTCCAAAATCATGCCTATTTTGGTCTGAAATCAACATAGTTTGGCCTGATCATGAATGTAGCCCAAATTGTATGCATTTTCTCTCATCATAAGTGGTTATTGTGTTGTCAATTTTGGGCTATAAGGGACCTATCCACACACAGTATCAACATGAAGGTGGTGTTGGGTGTACGACAGTCACCAAATCAACCTACATCACTCCAACCTCACCTATTTGGCTATGAGTTTGAACTAAATTGGCCCAATCATGCAAGATTATGCGGCAAATTTTTTGCATTTGCCTGGTCACATGTGGTTTGGATTTTTTGTGTGTCAATTTTTGGCCTAGAAGGGACCTAATCACACTCAATATTGACATAAAGGGGTGGTTGGGTGGGTGTGTGTGGCACACTAATTTGACCCCAATCACTCTTATTTGGGTTTTAATTCAACATAGTTTCACCCAAACACACATGAATATTCCCAAAACATCGACGTTTTCACTAGTCACAAGTGATTAGAGTTTTATTGTGTCAAAATTTTCCTATAACAGACATAATCACAAGGAATATTGACATAGAGGAGTGGTTGGATGTGTGTGGCTCACCAAATTCACTGAAGTTTCCCTCATCACACCTATTTAATCTATAATTCAAACTAAACTGGCCTGAACATCCATGAATATTTCCCAAATTGTCTACATTTTATATGGTCGCAAGTGGTTTGGGTTATTTTGGGTTGATTTTGGCCTATAAGGGACCTAATCAAACACAAAATTGACATAAGTGGGTAATCTGGGGTGTGTGGGTATCCAATTTGACTTACAGTGATGCTTTCAAGCATATTTGAATCTAAATTCAGCATAAATGGGTTATTAGATGGTTTAGCGTTTAGGGTGTAGTGTTTAGGTTTTAGGGTGTAGGCTTTAGGATTTAGGGACACTGATGAAAAATAAATAAAAGTGCAGAATAATAAACTCTGTCTCACATAATATTTTAGAATGATTGTACTCCAATAACCTAATTCCATGGAATTCAAATGTATTCCATGTAGAAATTAGTCTAGTCAATCATTTCAACTTTGGTTACTTAGGGTTTATGGTGATTCGTTTAGGGTTTAGTAAACTTAGGGTCAACGCTAAAGTCATGAATGTATATTGGAAATGAAAGGTGTATTCAATTGTGACCATAGAAGTAACATTATTGAAAGGAAACAAATACATATTTCCTTTGAATATAAAAATTGGCATCCCAGTGCCCAATAGATCCACTTTCGTTTCTATTGAGAAAAAACAATAACACAGTTTGACAGTAGCTGCATAATTAGAGACTGTTATTATAAATATAGGGATCATTATCATGAACTTTTATAGATTTATTAAGAACTTTTGCATTGGAAAGTGGATAAACTTGTTTCATCATGGGATCTTCTTGTGGAAACAAAGAAAATAAAAAGTGAAACCAAACCCTAGGGGAAAAGGAAGGTCTTATAGAAAAGGATAGAGAATGAAAAATGGCATCAAGGGAAAGGGCAAAAGCTACCAAACAAGGTGAAGGTATTATTACACTTCAAATTTGGGTCCCACCAACAATGAAACTGAAATCAATATGAATGTATAAACTATTAATGAATATAAAGAAACAATAATGAAAACATGAAATTATGATGCCTATGAAACACCAAAATTTTCCACACAAAATAAATGAATTTAAGAACCAAATGATGTAATGCACAAACCTAATATTGTGATTGAAGAACTTAAACATGAATGTAATGAAAAACATATAATAGCAAATAAAAACCAAGATGCACTTCTTGAGGTAGGATATGATTTCAATGAGGCACAAAATATTGCATCCCTCACTCCCCTGCCCCCCGACCTCCTCGCCCCCGCTTGCCCCTCCCCACCTTTAGTTGATGATGAAACACTTGTAAAATGTAAAAAAATAGTAAAGTGACTACTTGTAATTGATGAAAATATACTAAAAAATATGAAGGGTAATAAGCATGACTGTATTATCAAGCTAAAAGCTATAAACTATTCAAAAAAACTTTGAAAACAAATCTTTACTTGAAAAGTGCCAAATGGTTGTTCAATCGTTTAGAATTTATAAAATGACACACGATGAAAAAGTTAAGACTTATGACGAGTGATTGCTAGTAGGGAGATGTGAAACATAAGTCACACACCTAATTTTGTAATATAATTAGGTGACAAGTGTACAAAATAATGTATTTTTCATAAAGGATGATCTAATGTAGGATATTGAAGCACATGGAAGTTGAATGGTCCCTTTGGTCCTGAAGATGAAAGGTCATGAAAAAGAAGAGTCATAGTCTCTTCAACAATATATATTCTTTGTTTTTGTAAAAATAAGGTGGAACTTTAATGTAATAGAGATTAACACATGTTATTCCTAAAATCATTATTCTATTGGCAAGTGTATTGTGTTCATGTATAAATGTGACTTGAGTTAATTGCATCTTCCTTGCAATTGAATGTATCCTTGTTTATTATTTATCATTGGCCTATTTGAAAGGTAAAAATTTACTAAACACACATTCACTAATGGTGAACATGACTAAATATTGGTGTATGAATATGCACTATGTTTAGCCTTAACCTATCTGTAAATTCATGTAAGTATCCAGAGTCTCATCGCAACATTGCAGAGTACAACACTAGCATACCCTGATGAGTGATTCCATGAACCACTACTAAAAATGGTTCCATTATCGGGACCTGAATATATTGAAATGGTTACTTGGTCAAAGGGACCTTGAAAACTGACTAGACACGAGGATAATTAAATTTGTAGATGAAGTCATAAGAATAGGAGTTTCTATAGAGGAGATCATTTTTGAACATATCCATGGAGAAAATTCCAAAATATTTTGGCATGATATCCCTGCGCTGCTAGCAGCATGATTGTTTAAATTTGAATACTATTACTTTAGACCATAAGCAACAAAACATTTTGTGTGGAACAAATAAAAGCTGGAAATATTTCACAACCTAGATATTGAATGGACCCATGTGATTGACCATTGGGTAAAGACTACAATTGACGTGTACATCACAAAATTTATTGTTCAGGGTTATATTGCATTTAAAGTTGATTACAATTTTTTTTGTTAAAAGGATCCAAGGCAAGTTTTTGATGCGACTCCCTGTGTTTTTCAAGATGATGGTTGTGGAAAAAGCCATGGTGCCGATTCTAGCTAATATGGAGTAGTCACTTAGGGCACTGTAAGGATGTAAACAATAGGGAGTTGAAAAGAGAATAATTGAACCAAGGAGCCTAAACTCAAACCCAAAGAATGTATGATAGAGAATCAAAATGAAAAAGTGATTTTGGGGCTTCAAAGAGAGCTGCAACAATAGATTATGTGGAACAAGAAAATCTTGTAGAAGACAAAGGGCCACAAGTAGCTGCAATTAGGATTAGATATGAAGCTATGAAAAAAATGAGAGGTATTAGACCTTTGAAAAGAGAATCCAAAACTGATGCTCAGATAACATTGAAAGAGAAGGAAGGGAATGAAAGAACCACAAAGAACATACAAATTGATCAAGAATTGGAAATTGACCTAGAAAGAGAGGAATGAAGAGATCAGATACACCATGCATAGGTTGCAACAAGATAGAATAAATTAATAATAGATTTAGAGCGGAACTATGGAGCCAACGTTTGAATGGAGAAGAGGAAAAATAAAGCTCTGAGAAATAATCACGAAACCCAGAGTCATGTCTGGTTCATGAATGGGTATGATAGATACTCTAAACATGGTTCATTCCCTACAAGGGGACACATCCCCTATACCTATTTTAATAACTGATAATAGTAGTCCACAAGCAGTCAAAGAAGTGGGTACAACTAAGAAGTGGTTTGATAAAGTCACAAAAAAAATTGGTGGGAATAAGAAAGAAATTCGACATGAAGTCATCCCAACCATGGAATCTAATATTCTTGGTACTCCAAACACATTCATAGCAAGTTTGTAGATCCCAGTGAAATCATCCTCAAACAAGCCGGTCATATCTAGTGCAATCATAGGGAATATGACATTTCTTGAAGGGGATTGTGTTACTTTGACACCATATGATAGGTCCGCTGACCTATAACAATATTTATAGACTTGTGAAATGAAGTGGCAAGTTAAGGGTGTGACAACGAACGGCTAAAAAGTGTGAACTCATAGGAGCCTTTATTCGTCGAGCTCTAGAGTTCATATTTAAAAATAATCATAGAATCATGACTCTTCCTCAAGTCAAGGATAAATTAACAGGCTAATTCAAAATAAATAAATGTGGTAGTCAAAAAATTTAAGATTTGAAGGAGATCAGAAAAGAATTTAGGAGAATCAGTCTAGGATTATGATTGTCAGTTCTCAGATGTGATGAACAGGGTAAATTTTTAATAGAAGGCCTATGAAGTAGAATTCGATTTGTCATATCATAAGCTCAATTACCGTAAAAGTTGATGTCAGAGTCATTGCGATCAAAGTCGAGAAAATAGAAGATCATGGAGAATATCCTCCTAACATCACACAAACTAATGCTAAGTTAGATGCAATATTCTACAGTATGGAAGAACTGTGGAAAGGAAAGAAACCTCGATTGTCATATGGTGCATTGAACGCAAACAAGAGGGACACCACAAAAATGAATGTCCAAAGCTTAGAATAGAATTTATGAAGTATGTTGCATTGTAGGACATGCGACTGTGAAGTGTCACCTATGATTGTTGTATGTACAACAATCATGTAGTGTATTTTGCACTTTCTGTAAATATACAACCACGATGAAAATAATTGTAGATATTTACAAGAACTAAAAGATGACATCACTCAAAATGTCTTCGCAGTCTATATGGAGGAGTCTTCAGTTCCAAAACTGTGTGCCGACCCCAAATGTTGAAGTCATAACACAAGGTGGCTAGGGTCCTCCAGTAGCACAACCTACAACTAGATGGAATCCTTAGTCCCCTCAATATCAAATAGGTTGGAATCTCGAGTCAATACAATACCAGTCAAATTGGACACCTTAGTCTCCACAATATCAACTAGCATGGACACCACCTTCTTCACAATATCAACAAGGATGAACCCTTGTTTCACCACAACATCCTAATTGGGCACCTCCTTCACCTTAGAAACAATATAGAGGATATTGTAATCAATTACAAGGATGGGGATCATTGCAAAGATAAGGTTATAGAGAGGTAATCAAAATCACAGGTAATAAAATAGATAGCCCACACAACCTATTGCTTGTTACCTATGTGGAGAAATGAATCACATTGCATAGAATTGTCCTTACAATCCACATAGGGGAATGTTTTATGCATATTTTAGAATCGTAGGACAACATAATATTGATGAATTCTTTTTTTTTTAAACAAATAAAGGAGAAGGTACACAATGTAAACATGGTACATTCTCACCCTAAGAACTAGGATTTTATCCAGGTTGTGACTAGAAACCAACATAGAGAACAAGGGCTTCCACTTCTTAGGACAATCATGTGAGAAAAGTGCAAGAGGACAAGTATCCATATCATGTGTGAGAGAAGATTTTGATGGTGAAAGCATCCAAGTTAGTACAACCACCCTAGAATCAGAATGCCACTACAGGAGATCCTACGACACAGTTGCTAAAATGTCCGCACAAATTGTTTGAATATTAGGACAAGATGGAGTAGTCACAACTTTGACACATTTGTTTAAACTAGTAAGTACCCTATGAAATGAATACATTTCCCAAAATATAATAAATCTATTGCATAATATGTTGGATTGTGCACAAACAGATCAACGAAGAGCGAAGCGAGTGGTGTAGTATGTCAAGACTACGAAATCATGGGACATGGATGCCAAAATGGATATTGAAATCACATGATATGAATTTCTTAATGTTAATTTTTATTTCAATAGTACTGTAAACATGACTCCTAGGTCGAATTCAAAGGATATTAAAAGGCCAACTCTAAGTTATAGTTCTATTACTCTCAGCTTAGCAGAGTATGATTAGGTCAAACCCATTGAGAGACTTAAAGACATGGAAATGAAAATAGCTCACCTAAATTTCCGTAGAAATTTTGAAGTGATTGAGATGCCCCTAAAAAAGAACCTACGTAATTCAAAAATTGAACCCACAAACCTCAAAAATATTCCACCTTAATAGAATGAAAAATAAGTTTGAACAAACTTATCATAGCACACACCCTCCCTATCCAACATCCCCTAAAGCTCTCATCCATCTTAACGAAAGAGTCCACTAAGCTACTAAGTTGTTTAAGATGACCCTCGTTACATAAAATAGGAAGCAAGGTGTAAAATCTAACCCAACAAGGAGCAGCCGAAATCTCCCTCCTTTCCGTTTCGAAGAAGGGGGACCAAGGGAAAAATAAAAACCCATGGTAACCCCAAAACCACGGACCAGCAATCTTAACATATTCACACTCATCAGAACAACTTTAGGTGACCTGAAAAAAACCTTTTCAAAGCAAAGATAAACTAGGAGCAGAGATTGAACTCCACTCAGATGAAGCCCAAATGGGAATATCTACCATTGACAGAGAAAGACCCAAACATTTGCAGAACAATTACGTGCTACCAATGTTTGATTCCATCCAAAGAATAACAGAATTGAAAAGAGAAAGAATAGGGGACTCATCTTAGAAATAAATAGGGATGTCACCCACCAAAAAAGAGGTATCACTAAAGCGAGTCGGCATCTGACAGGAAACCCCTTCTGGTTGAGCCCCGTCTTCTGAGAGAGATGCAAGGATCTTCTAAGAAAAGTTAACCCGAACCAAATGAGGAACCAAAGGGGTGATGAAGGGAGCTTGGAAAAACGGTAATCCGAGCAAGAATGGAACTGATTTGCAACAGTATGGAAGCCCAGATACACCCATCGATCCCTAGAAACATCTGTAGTTTGAAATCCAACCGATTTGACAACAGGGTGCTCGGGGGGTTTGGGTTTAGCTGATCAAGAAAGCTTCGTCTGGTTCAGAAATCCCCTAAAAAGACCCTTATCATGGCCAAAAGAAAACTTCTTGTCCTTTCTTGTGGCAACCAGAACGTTAATCGTCGAATCCAAACCAAATTGCTCTAGATCATCGTCCTCATTGTCTTCCTGGACATCCAAATCATCAAAACCCGACGCTCTCGTACCAAAACATTTATGTAGAAAACCATTGGGCAGCGTACGAGCTAATGTCTTGAGCTTGCACCTACCTACAGTGAAGAATTTCGCTGACGATTCGTCGGCAGTAGAAGCAATCGCCGTAGACGCCTTCACAGAAGGGCTAGGATTAGAGGCCATCGTCTCTAAAGCAGATCCAGTCGCTGTCGTTGATGCATCTACAGAAGGGTTAGGGTTTGAGGTGGTCGAATATGTTGCTGTTCCAATCATTGTCATTGTTTCCATCACTGATCCAAGATTCAAATTAGACTATAATCCTGAGACAATAGCAACTAGGCCTAAGTCCACACAAATTATAACAAATCACAAAAAAACCAAATTTTCAAGAGAGCTAATCACATAAAATTTTATAAATAGATATTCACCATGTTGAGATTAACAATGAGAATGAAAAAAAGTTTGGAAATAATTTTATTTATATTTTTTCATTTTTAAAAAAAAATTGGTTTTAAAGTAATGCAATTTGGGTTTATATGATTAAAGTAATTATAAATTTTTTGTCTCATTAATTTTAGATTAAATTTAAATTATTGTGGTGCATTTTCTACATTTTTAGAGGAGTCGTTGGATATTTGACACTTATTTTCATTGAAATGACACTTGTTTCAATAATCTATTAAGCTACAAATTGCATTGAAAGATGTGACATATCAGTGAACTTTACGTGTGTATATGCCCAAGTTATTTCAAGTCCATCCTTAAAATATCATGTCCTTTCCATTTGATTGTTCTTCATCACAATAATAGTTATGATATACTTACTATCCCAATCCATTTTCATATCATAAATTTGAATATTATATTTTATAAAAATTCCATACAAAATTATAAAAATTATTTATTAATATAATAACAAATGGTAAAACAAAAAACAACCAAGAAATATCCAAAATTTACATCCGTACCAAATCTCTAAATTTTATAGTATGCATGGGAGACATACTAAACAAAAACAAAACATGTCACTAAAAATAGCGGAGAGCACTTTATGGGTCAACAAATCCCACCCAACAAAGCTATACAACCAGCGTAAATCTTTGTGAGAGTTGTGAGAATGAACAAAACACAATTGGGACTTTCTCTTGGCATGACATGCAGTGTAATGTATTTGCATAAGATTGTGAACTTCCCAAACTTAGGCATTACATGTGTACACACATAACATGCTTTACACCTCTTCATCAATCTTGCCCCCTATTAACAAATATTAAAAAACCATTCAACATTGCTGGTAAAGCAATCTCCACTGCCCTGAGTGTGGATTGATCAATAGTACATGTGTATTGGTATTCCAATTAAAAAATCGACATGTGGGTGTTTTTCCTTATACTTTCTAGGTTTAGAGCTTGGAAGATAAGAAATTTGTAGAAAATCCCTGTTAACAAGGCATTAATCGCAAAAATTTATATTCTATAATAAAAAATTGTTAGCTTGCTATAAAATTTTTATAAAGCAATTTTATTGTCAGTTCACCCACATTAAAACCCTATCAACATCATGTTTTTTTGTTTAAATTTCCTAATGTCAAGTACTTGAGAGCCATAGTTGTCAATCGACCTTAGTTTATTCGTAATACCTTAGTTGCATTTTCTCATTGGACTAGGGATTTCATTATTTTAAAACATGCCAAGCTTAAAATCCATAAGATAAGTGCATGGAGTTGGAGGATAATTCTATGGATATTTACCATAATACGTATACGCTATAAACATAACACATACGTGTATGTCCATAACATATATATATTATTTTAAACTAGGCTTGGGATCACTGAACCTAAATGTGTACGCATTATAATGCATGTGCATTTTGTTTAGAAAACATAATAAGTAATGCTATAGTGCATACGAGTTATTTTTTATATGTAATGTGCAAGGAATGCATACACATTCCTTTTACATTGCACAAAATAAGCATAGAAGACCTATTGGAAGGGGTAGATGATTTTAAGGAATATGAAAGTAAAAATATAAGTATAAACTTATACTTCAAATTTATTTTAATAAATATAAGTAATTAGGGTCACTCTGCATCTAATAGAGTTAGCCTTATAACTGGATGCCTTACAATGTGAGAGATAATTTTTCAAAATCCAATTTACTCAATACTTAGGCATTTTCAGGCTCTTAGTATTAAACCTTGAGATTTCAAGGCATAAATTTTACAATTGATGTCCATTTTTTGTAAACATATAGTCATTTTTTAGGTTTTTGTGCCTTCTATATTACTTACTGGCATTTTTAGGAGCCCTAGGTTTGTAAAAAATGAAGTTTACAGCCCACTCACTTTGAATTCAAGCTAAAGTGGTGTGATCTGGGCAACATAGGTCATATTCATGACTTGCACGTGTCACATAACCATTTGTGTTAATTTCACTTGCTCATCATCCTTTCCTCATCTCTAATCACTTTCTCCTCATCCCTTGTCATCCCTAATCACTCCCTCCTTGTCCCTCACCATCTCTAATCACTCCCTCATTATCTCTAATCACGCCATCATTAAACCTCACCATCCCTCATCATCTCTAATCACTGCTTCATCATCCCACATCATGCCAAATCACTCTCTCTTCATCCCTCCTCATCCCTAATTACTCCCTCATTGACCCTCACCATCCCTCATCATCTCTAATCACTCTCTCATCATCCCTAATCACTCCTTCATTGACCCTCACCATCCCTCACCATCCCTAATCACTACTTCATTGTTCCTCATCATCCTTAATCAATCCTTCCTCATCTCTCATCATCTTTAATCACTCCCTCATTGACCCTCGCCATCTATCACCATCCATAATCATTCCCTTATCCTCCCTAATCACTCCCTCATTGATCCCCACCATCCCTCATCATCCATAATGACTCCCTCATCATCCCTCATCATCATTACTCATTCCCTCCTCATTCTTATTCACTCCATATAATGCATTAATGGTGGGCCTAGTAGCTTCTCACTTGTGTCTGATTGGCTTCTATTCTAACTCTAAATTTTACTCACTCAAATAAGGCCTAAAGAAACTCTTCTTTCAATCAAATAAGTAACTCAGAGATATCATCTAATTTTTTTGTGGGATTCGAATATCTATATGGCAATCCATGGCTAGACCATGGAGAGAGTGTGTATCCAAAGCCCCAAAAAAGAATAAATAAGCAAAAAATTGAGCAAAAGGTGGGATGAAATTTTATTAATTACATATATAGATTGGGATTTGAGAATCTAATAATCCCAATCCCAGAATTAATAATCCAAATTTAAATCTATATAGATAAGGGTGACTGAAGAGTAGTTGAGAATTCTAATCCTAACCCCATAGTTGAGTTCTCATTTTCTCTATATGTCATTGAGAGTATGTTCATAATAGATCAAATTTACATATAAATAGATAAGCAATTACCAATATGGGAGAGTGTGTTCTAATAAATTATGTTTCCAAACCAAACTTGATCTATACCTAACTTGATAATTGAGGACTGGCCACTTAGAACTTGGGCACGGTTCAGTAGCCATAAAGGCCAAACTGGGGCCCTATTATACTTTGAGTATTTCCTAGTCCCTAATATTATATATCAAAGGATAACATAGGAATGCCCCCCTAGAGCTCTAGATACACACTCTCTCCATGATTTGGGCATGGATTACCACATATATCTTTGAATCCCACTAAAAAATTAGATGATATCTTTGAGTTCCTTATTTCAGTGAATTATAATGAATTAAATAAGAGTTTCCTTGAGCCTTATTTGAGTGAACAAAATTTGTAATTGGAACATAATCCAATCAATCACAAGTAGGAACCCACTGCACCCACCGTTAAGATATTGGAGAGAGCGATTAGGGATGAGGAGGGAGTGAGTAGGGATGATGAGGGTTGACGAGGGAATTATTAGGGATGATGACGGATGGTGAGCATCAATGAGGGAGTGATTAGGGATGATGAATGAGTGATTAGGGATGGTGAGGGATGGTGAGGGTCAATGAGGACAAGGAGGGAATGATTAGGGATTATGAGGGATGAGGGCAGAGTGATTAGTGATGACGATGGATGGTGAGGGTCAAAGAGGGAGTGACTATGGATGATAAGGGAGTGATTATGGATGATGAGGGTTGGTGAGGGTCAATAAAGATGAGGAGGGAGTAATTATGGATTATGAAGGATAATAAATACATGATTAGGTATGATGAGGGATGGTGAAGGTCAATAAGGGAATGATTAGGGATAATGAGGGATGGTGAGGGTCAATGAAGGAGTGATTAGGGATGAGGAATGATGAGTTGGGAGTGATTATTAGGGACAATGAGGGAGTGATTAGGGATAAAGAAGTGATTAGGGATGATGGGGGACAATGAGGGTCAATTAAGGAGTGATTAAAAATGATGTGGGATGGTGAGGGTGAATGAGGGAATAATTAGGTACAATGAATAATGAGGAGAGAGTGATTTTGGGTGATTAGGGATGGGGAGGAAGTGATTAGGAATGAGAGAGAGATGATAAGTAAGTGAAATAAACACAAAGTGGTCATTTGATGTGCCTAAGTCATCAATTTGACTTATGCACTTTTAGAACTCCTCTTGAAAATCCCCCAAATCAGAAAGGCTACCAAAGTGGAATGGGGAAGGTATGTTACTTAGATTTTTGTCCTCGTATGTCTAGTTCTATAGAAACAGGATTAGCAAACCCAATTTTAGTCTCAACTAGATCATCATCAACCTCTTAAAGAGGGATCCTTCCACAACCAACTATTTATAGTTAGAGTTGTGGCCATTTCTCAAGGACTCTCATCTCTAGCTCATGGTGATGAGGAATCACTAACAAGAAGAGAAGAAAGAGAAAGGATGACTCTTGATGGACTAACAAAATGCCAACACTATAGTTAGTATTATTTTCTTATTTAAGATCAATCTTATATCCATATTGTTGCTTTAAAGGACATGTACATTATAAATGATTTGACAAAATTGTTAGATAAGAATTGGTTGTATTATCTTTTGGATGTAACCAAATTCAGTGATCAAATTGTGAGTTAGAATAAAGGCTGGAAGAAAGGAACAATGGCTATAATGCTCCATCCTTTCATTCCAATAGTAATTGTCATAGTTCAAGAGGAGACAATAAGGTTGTGTCTCAGTTTTAATATTGTCCCTCTCGTACTTACCTTACCCATTATTTTAGATTGAGAGTTAATTTTCTACACTTTGAAATTTGTTAGTTCTACATGCTAGAGTTTTGTTTGTGATACATATAATGGAACTTAAGTGTGTGTTATGTTTTTTTTATATTTCAAGAATTCCTAGCATTTTCCTTAATATGACCATTAATATTGTATTTCTTGGTTTCCATGGAGTAAACTTGATCTGACAAAAGAGTATTTGGTAATTTAATTCTGACCCCAACACTTTACTTGGCTAGTTTGTTGATAAACCAAATGAAAATGGTAGACTAATTGATAAAGCCTATAAATATCATCTAGACTATGAGTTGAATTGAACAAAAAATGCTAATTATATGCTATTTATGAGACTCATTGAAAGGATGCTTTGAAACATATATTATTTGTTAGAAATATAGTAAATGTCATCAATGGACTATTTAATGCTTTTCTTACTTTATTTAACACAAATATCCAGGGAATTTTTTTTGAATTAATTATAAATATAAAAATATAATCCATAAAAGATAAAATAAATACGTAGTTTGGTTATTGAAATCCTTTATTTTCTTAAATTATTGGCATATAGTCAACAATGTGGAAGATTCAGAAGTGAAGCTAGAACATAAGATATGTATTCACGTTTGAGTTTTTTTAGATTATTCATTGCTCCTTTTTTTATTTTGCAGACTGGAAGCTCATTGGTTTAGGATATAGCAGTTTTTTCCTTGGGGGTGGCTTGTAATGAATATTTTTTACCTAATGTAGATTTTTGTTACATTGTTGTCATACAAAAGTTAAGAAAATAGCCACTGGTAAAGAACCAGTTTGGAATTCATTCAAAATCAGCAAAGCAGGAAAAATAGTCTTGACAATTAATAAATCTTCATCAAATAAAAAGTGAGTTCTTTACAATTAAAACTATTTTAGTCAAATAAACAATGATACATATTGTAACTTGTTATAGTGCTATTGTTTATTTAGAAAATATGTTTGAGTTGTTCAAGAAATAATACAAAACCCATTAGATAAAATTTTTGTTTTAAATGGGTAAATGATTGAATATAGAGTATGTTTAAGTGAAATACAAAACATCGAAGAAAACAATCATTATACTGGGAAGCAAAATTCTAAAATAAGGAGGCCTTATGAGATAAAAGTTATTGAAAAATATGTGGTGATCGAGATGAATCATTGGTCCTTTCTCCCAGACTTAGTGATTTGTTTTAGTGACTTCAACTCAGAGTTATTTGTTTATAAGATTCTTGCATATGCCTAAGCATATTTTGATACCAATAGGGCTCAAACAAATTCAAGGAAATTTATTTCTGTCGACAATAGCTTCTTGCTTAAGAGAAAAATTGGGAGCATAACTTGAGATGGTAATTTTTTTATATGCACTTGAGTTCGAATGTGTGTTTATGCAACATCCATTTCTCCAATTAATTCCTAGATTGAGAGTAATTTGTTTTCTTGTGTTCTTGGCATATTTATTTTGACAAACTAATTTCAATTCCATTATTATAAGATATGTAGTGCATTGAACGATGTAAATCCAACATGCTTAGATGAATTTATAGACCATATATACTTGGGCCATAAAATTTTAGTGCCACTTGTGTGAATTACTAGTAGCAAAAAAATGCAAATGGATGAAAACAATCTTGATACATCAAAATGTGCATGCGAGATTAAATGGTTTCAGACATAATGATAAACTAAAAAATGGGCATTTAAATTCCTTTTCTAATTACATATATTGAAAATTAATAAACATATAACATTAGAGAAGTGAAAGTCAAATTGAAGATAATTGGGGTTAATTTTAGGTTATTAGGCATTGATAAAAAACATTGATTTTTTAATATTATAGATCCAGGGGATAATTATTTACTAAAATTTCTTGTAGAGTACAAAAAATGTACAAAACAATCTTGCATTGTACTAGTCTCTGTGTGCATGAAATACTTCGTCATCTTGTTGAATCCATGGTAGTTTGAGATGCCAAGAAAATTTTTAAGTATACTAGATAAATACATTTGATCTATCAGTTTAAATTACTAATTCCCAATAGCATGGTACCTTGTAGACCTGAAATCATCTAAACATTTCCATATAGAGTTGTTAACTCTTAGAAATGCTAGAAAATAATACAAAAGGCATAAAAACCTAAAAATGACTATATGTTTACCTTTTTGCCAATGAAGGATGGTGAGGGTCAATGAGGATGAGGATGGACTGATCAAGCATTATGAGGGATGAGGGGAAAGTGATTAAAGATGATAAGGGATCATGGAGGAGTGATTATGGATGATGAGGGACAATGAGGGGAAATTAGGGGGTGATGAGGGATGCCTAAGGTCATTGAAGGAGTAATTAAGGATAATGATGGATGAGTACAAAGTGATTAAAGATTATTAGGGATGAGGAGGGAATTATTAGGGATGATGAGGGATGATGGATTGATTAAGGATGATGAGAGATGGTAAGGGTCAATGAGGGAGTGATTAGGGACGATGAGGGGCTACGAAGCTCAATGAGGGAGTGATGAGGGACAATGAGGAATGAGGAGAGAGTGATTAGGGGTAATGAGGGATGAAAAGGAAGTTATTAGGGATGAGTAAGGGACAATAAGAAAGTGAAATTAATACAAAGTGATCATTTCATGTGCACAAGTCATCAATGTGACATATGCTACTCCAACCACACCACTTTCACTTAAATGTAAATGTTGACCATTTTGGTCCTGCAGGCCAAAATTGGTCTCCTTCTTTCCATGTTGTTATGAGACAGTTCATTTTTTGATTTTGCACAAGTCTTATTTCTACAGACTTTGCAGTCTTGTTTCTATGGACTCTGCAGGCTTGTTTCTATGGACTCTGTAGGCTGATTTCTATGGACTCTGCAGGCTTGTTTCTATGGACTCTTTAGGCTGGTTTCTACAGAATCTATAGGCTTATTTCTATGGACTCTACAGGCTTGTTTTTATGGACTCTATAGGCTGATTTCTATGGATTCTACAGAAAAGAAACAAGTTCCCAACACTTAAGCGACAAAAGGACCTTTGCAACTTTTTCGAAAGGCAATTTTAGAGGCCAAACAACCCTTGCAGAGGGCAGGAAAACACTTGCAAGGGGATCAAAGAGAAGGTCGAAAGGGTAAGTTTTTCTTCAGAAAAGTGAACAAGGCAAGAAAGTTGGAATTCTTTCAAATTTGTTCAAGGCAAGAGATGGAGAATTTCTTTGGACAAAATACCCAAAGGAATTCCTTCGGACATTTTGTCTGAAGAAATCCTTCAAAAGAAAATCCCATAGAAATAAAAAAAGACTAAGGCAAAGACAAGAAATGATTTCCTTTGGACTTTTGTTCGAAGGAATTCCTTCAAACAAAAAGTCTGAAAAAATTCAGAGAAAGAGCTGTGGGAAAAATGGCTGAAATAAAAGTTGACTGAAAAAGGAATAAGCAGGAAAGACAAAGAAGAATTCCTTTGAACAAAATGTTTGAAGGAATTCCTTTAGACATTTTGTTTGAAGGATTTCATGACCAAGGAGCCCGAAGGACCTTGAAGGGTAGGTGCCCTTGGAAGGACTCTCGGCTGCCAAAAGGACCTTTGACAAAATCCCAAAGGAAAGGAAGAAAAAGGTCTAAGCCAAAAGGAAGAGATGCTGAGAAAAGAGCCCAAAGAGCCAACAATGATGGGAAGATAGCCACCAAGGGCTAAAGGAGCCAAAAAAGACAAAGTCAGGAAAAGACAAAGTGCAAAAATAGATAAAATAGTCCAAGTGGCAAAGGAAGGTGTCAACTCAAGGAGTTACTCTAGCAGTTGACATAGTCTCAGCCAAGTGGTCATCAAGGGGTGCAAACAGTGAATGACATGACCCATTTTCTTCACTTTAGATTAATGAGCAGACAAACTGCATGAATATCTAGAAAGAGCAGTCTTGTTTGTAGAAAAAGAGGTGCGACCCATGCTTTCACATTAATGTTTGAATGCCAAAGTCAAGACCGGTGATTAATGTTTGAATGCCTCTTCTAGAAGGATGATATCAACAACATTGACTTCCTCTTCTCAATGCTCTAAACGCACATGGGCCAACTTGTAAAAAGGCACCAAAGTCTTTCCCAAAGGGGTGCCTTTACTTCTTCTCTCTCTATATATTGTAAACTTCTCATTTGAGAAAATAATCTCTTAGCTTGGAAGGCATAACTCTGTCGAAAAGATCTCTTAGTTTGTAAGGCAGAGCTCTGCCAGATTTTACCTTGAATCAAGACATAGCATTTTTACCTCCATTTGAACTTGCACTCACGCATATGTCTATGTTTTCATTTTTGTGTTAAGTCATTTTCTTTTATGCTTTTGCAGAATGATTCCAGCATGTCTAGTGTATTGTGAAGTTTCTCTTTTTTTAGGTTAGCCAAAAGTGTCCACAATGGAGTATAGGTGCATGTGAACAGGCTACCATAGTGTGTCTCAGAACACCTCTGGTAGTTCTTCCTCCTTATATCTCCATAGACCCCTAACTCACTGATACAGAAGAGTTTCCCATTTCAAATGAAGTGTATGCTATCTTGTTCTTGGTGTGAAGTGTAGGTTCAAGCTAAGTAGATCAACTTTTTTGGTGTATCACCATTTAGTTTAGGTTCTATTTTCAGCATCCTTCTCCCTTTTCAACCCCCCCTTTTATTTATTTGTTAGCAATAGGAAATCTAGGACCTCAAAGATATATCAAAGGGAGGTAGCCCTTATCTAGAGACTCTCCCCCCAATTTTGCCAGACCCACAGGCAAGAGGGGAGTTTCCATTGTGACGCGTGGAAGGTAAGAGCTCAACCTCCTATCAAAGGTGCAATCCATCATGTCAACAGTAAAATGAGTGGCTTGTAAACTTTAATTTTGATAAACTTAGGACTCTTGGAAATGCCAACAAGTAATTTGAAAGGCACAAAAACCTTAAAAATGACTATGTGTTTACCTTATTATCTTTGAGGGATGGTAAGGGTCAATGAGGATGAGGAAGGAGTGATTAATTATGAGGGATGAGGGGGAGTGATTAAGGATGATAAAGGATGATGAAAGAATGATTAGGAATGATGAGGGATAATGAGGGTCAATTTGAAATTAATTAGGGATGATAAGGGAGTGATTAGGGATAAAGAGGGGAAATGAATGAGTGATTAGGGTTGAGGAGAGAGTTATTAGAGATTATTAGAGGCAAGGAGGGAGTGATTCATGATGATGAGGGACAATGAAGCAATCATTATAGATGATGAGGGATGATGAGAGTCAATGTGGGAGTGATTAGGGATGATGAGGGAGTGATTAGAGATAATAAAGGATGGCGAGGGTCAATGAAGGAGTGATTAGGAATGATAAGAGATGAGCAAAAAGTAATTAGGTATGAAAGAGGGATGATGAGCAAATGAAATTAATGCAAAATGGTTTTTTGATGTGCACAAGTCATCAGTACAACTTATGTTATCCAAATCACACCACTTTGGCTTGAATTCAAAGTGAGTAGTGTGAAGATGGATTATAAAGAGGATTAGTTCAAGCATTAGTCATGAAAAACACAAAAGAATGCATAATAACTAACAATCTAATCCAACCTATTCAATAGGGTTTGCAAATGATAATAAGAAGCAATTAAAAGAAATCACATATACCTATTACCTTCCCAAGAGTGTTCTACCATATAAAAATGGCTTCATGTGAGTTTTTCCCCTTGATTTGGTGTTCTTATCTTTGTCAACAATAGATGCCAAGCTCCTCCATCATCTTAAGATCACCATGCATAATCTAGGCTCAAGATATGAAATCACTAATATGCCTATCAAATGAAGCCATCCTATTTCAAATAAATAATTTATCAAACTACATAAATGACTTGTGGAAAGAATCCTACATTATAAGTTTATAGAATTTAAGCTTAAAAATGATGTTCTATGCTCTTCTATTTATAGATTTTTCAAATTGGTCAAGATCAACCATGACCATCCATCTCAAGATTGAGATGTGTGGCCATGAATTAATCTAATATTGCATAATAAATCCATAAACATCTTAATAAATATTTGGGAGGAAGAGGCATTAATTAGGCATGGGTGCCCATAACCCTGATATTTACTACATTTATGCTTAAGGATGCCACCTTATTGATCATGTCATTAGGTGATGTAGATGTTCAGAATCAATTTTCAATAAAAAAATATTCAATTTGCTCCATTGTATTCTTACTTAAGCTCATAATTTAGTTTAATTTGCTTAATTCAGATTAATCAATTTTAGTGAAATTCTTTCAAAATTGGTGCACAATTAATCAAAATAGTCAAAAAGTCATATTAATAGGTTATAATTTGACTCAAGAGGAATTGGAAGGTGATGTTAGATGCGTATGGACCATTATCCTATTTAGGATGTTGCCAACACAAAATAATAAAGGTACGTGATTAGTACTAATGAATAAAAAAAATAGTGGTCCAGAGCACGAAAATGCGAAGTCATCATTTTGAATTAAAATGATTTAAGAAAAGTTAGGAATCACATAAAATGCATTGCCCTATTTAGGGATACATTAGTCTAAATTGACACTTGTATATGACAAGCTTGAACCCTTTAGTGCGTTTAATTGATTTTGGCCTAAATTGAATGTTTGAGTGCAATTCAAGTAAGATTAATAATTTCAACACGAATGGTGTTAGAAATTGGATGTCTACATTTTGCCCCTATTTGAGAAGGTGTAGTGAGACATTCAAGAAAATCAATGGCTTTTCAAAGAAAAGATTTGTCAAGAATAAATTGGAAATGACCCATGATGCCCCCCTTGAGAGGACATACTAGGATGAAAGAGAAGGATGGACTATCACAAAGAGAGAGAAAGTGAGATTAACCTATGGAATAGATTACATATAGATAAACTAATGCTTGCATGTGTTGACTCCATCAATGATCAAAATATAATTATAATATAATGGGCCCCAAAGATGGGTGGAAAGGAAGGATACAATCCAAAAATAGAAGTGACAAATTTTAAAGACACCCTAAGCTAGGGTGCAAGGTATGCGCTTTGAAATTGATCAATCCTGAGACAAGTTGCACAATAAAATATTGCAATGGTGGGCAAAAGTGTAGAGAGCTTGGAATTAAAAGAAAAGGAGAATGTGGTCTTCAAAGATATAATAAATAATAATTTGCTCCATTAAAGCAAAAATGATTGTGATAAGTAATTTTGCCCAATTAGGGCTGAGTTTGATCACTGATAAAGAATGGTTTGCCCTTATAGGGCTGATTTGATTCTTATGGCAGGTCCAAATGTTGTGCCCCAGAAAGGGAAAATTGGTAAGAAATAGCTTAAGGAGATAACCTAATGTATAGATTAAATATGAGTAGACACAAACATAGATATGATGGTCTAATGGTTGTAAAAGCCACAAAGAAAAATGCATACGAGAATGTACAAAGTGATGAAAGAGATGAAAAAGAAAGGTGAAGATCACTGAGTTGACTTGAGATATGTCTTGTATCCAAGTGCTACCTACACAGTCTAGATGGACTTCAAGCCAATGTGGTTCACCTAGAAGTGAGAGAGAATGGAATGAGGGATGATGAAAAATGACCAATTATTCAATTAGACTCATGATATATGTTAAGAGATGCATGTCTAAGCATAGAGTCAGGTGTTAAACCTATTCAACCTAGTTTATGCATGATCTTGAGAGTTGTTCATCAGAGCTTGTATTGATGTTTAGACTTGAATCCAAATCACAAAGTGATTTCTATAGCAAAAGAAATTATGCATCATAAGTATGAGTAATGGATAATGACATGCCATTTTAATTACACAGAGCTAGTTCAAATGTGAATACCTATAACTAAGAATAACGGTAAAATTTACCAAAACTAGAGTTACAACTATTTACATTTAAAGAAAAGAGTAAAGACAAAGAAAAAGGAAAACATAAATGAACCTAACTTAAAATTAGGGTATGAATAATCAGGATTTAAGCAAGAACAAGAATGTTAAAAAAAGAAGAAGAACACCTTAATAAGATGAGATCAAGATATAAATAATCAAGATCTATGTGGACCATCAAGATGTACTTGGAAAAGAGAAAACAAAGAAGCAAGACCAAACAGGAAAACAAAATACCAAAGAGAAATAAGAATAAACAACCAAAAGAAAGAAATAAAATGAAGAGACAAGAAAGCACAACAAAACACCAATAAAAATCAAATAAACACACACAAACAAAAACCAAGTTAGTGCTATTTAAAAATAATTTTTCACACATGTTTAGTAAAGGTTATACTGTCTAAAATAACATAATAAGAATAAGGACACAAAGTTGCCTCCAACTAATAGAGAAACAACATAGAAGAAATGGGGGAAGAGAAGAAAAGGAAGGGGTTGGTTGAGTTGACTCCAAATGTATAAGACAAGTGGACATTGCCTACATAGTTTCATGGATGCATGTTACAACCTAAACTTCAGGTGAAATGTAGTTCTCATAGGAAGTGGGATAGAAGAAGAAGAGGTGATGACCAAAAATACCTAATAAACGTTATAGAAGAAAAGGGAAGATGGGATAATTGAGAATGGTCCTACAAAATGAGAAGTTGGTGGGATAAGATTACTTGTAAAATGACAAAAGCGTGGAGATGGTTACTTGTAAAATGGAAAGAGCATGGGGACTAGGCTATACAAAAAACATAAGATAATATTTTTTCTCTTTTATGGACTATTTTTCAATGTTTTTGGTGTTTTTGGCATAAAATATGTACAAAGGGATCCAACTAGTCAAGGAGATGCTCGTCCAAGAGTATAAATTCCAATAAACAACTAAGCCGGCTGCAATGTCTTGGTGTGAATATAAAAAATGGCCCAGGGAACTAACTAGGAGCTCCAACAATAGTTAAATCTAGCTGTAATAGCCCATGCTTGCAAAATTGGTGAGAGTGAAGATCCTGATAAGGCAACAATGCCTATCAAGTAATAACAAAATAATAGAACAGTTCAGCATAAGATATCTTTATAGAACCATCTATTAGGCAAAGATCATGAGATGAAGATGAATTCATGTTCACTCATCTATAGAAGAAACTACAAAATATTGTCCATACTAATATACTTAGTAGAACTGGCATCAAATGTCTTCATAATGTTGATGATTCATAATCAAGATCATAATTAGTCAAGGGATAAAAGTGTCTGAGTTACAACAGGCCCAAGACATAACAAAGAATGTGGTTCTTAAAGAGAATGGTCCATAATTAATGGGGTCCAAAAGATGATAGTAAAAAATGAATATGGTTCTCAAAGAGAAAGATATAGAATGGGATAAAATGTGTTTAAAGTGCCAACAGTCCAAAATCCTTCACCACCCAGAGTCATGAAAGTAATAGGGTTCTCAAAAGAATAGTCCAGGGTAGATTAAAAGAATATGGTCCATAAGAGGATGGTCAAGGATATAATGGTAGGATAAAATACTTTAGCATAATTTTTCCCCAAGTAAGGGGTCTTGTAGACAATGGTTCAAAGTTTTTCAAGAGTAGAACCTCTTAAGGTGCATAATGTTCATAGGCTCTGAAAGTTCTTCAACATTTGGAGTAACCAGTCGATATGCTCCTAATCCATAGTTCATCATAATAATAAATGGTCCCAACCAATTATGTTAAAACTTGCCTTTTTTCTTGCATTCAACATTTGTGTTCTTCTAGTTCTTTTTCAAGACCAAATCACTAATCTCAAACTCTAGAGGAAAAATGCACTTGTTGTAGCTTCTTCGCAATTTGTTCTGATAGGCTTACAAGTTTTCCAGGGCATCCAAACACTTACCATCAATAATTTATAGTTCTTACAACCTTGAGACTCTATATTCTTCATCATCTTTAATATGCTCCAAAAATACTCATAATGATGGTAGTTTGATCTCAATTGGGATAATAGCTTCTATGCCATAAACTAGGGAGTGTGTAGTGGCTCCCGTAGGGGTTAGATGAATAGTTCGATAAGCCTGATTTCAAGTGCCATTATGGCCAACATCATTAACAATCTTCTTTAAAATGGCTACAATGGTGTTGTTTGACACCACAACTTGTCCATTGTCTTGCAGGTTATATGGTGTGGATTTCTTGTACTTGATTTTGAATTTTGCATAAAGGTCTTTAACATCTCTGTTTAGAAAGGATATGCCATTATCAGATATAATGTGTGTTGGGATGCCATATCAATAGATGATATGGAAATGAATGATTTTGGCTATCTACTTCCCAGTGATGTAAGTGAGAGGAATGGCCTCAATCCACTTAGTAAAGTAATTGGTAGTAGTTAAAATATGTTTATGGCCATTTGAAGATGTTGGGTTTATTTTCATGACGAGATCGAGTACCCATGTTGAGAATGACCATGGTGTCGTGATTAACTATAGTGGTAAGGAAGGTGTGTGTATCGAATTTCCATGTTACTAAAAAAGAACACACTTCCTCACATAATTGAAAGTAGTTGTCTCCATCTTTGTCAAATAATAGCCTATTCTTAGGAGATTCTTAGCTAAGACTACACTGTTGGTGTGGGCCCCACATATTCCTTTATGACCCTCCCTCAATGCTAGCTTGGATTTTCCCAAAGATAAACAATGAAGTAACATTCCATCATAGCCTTTGTGATAAAGCATGTTTCTTGGTAGGGTATAATGGGTTAGATGATGATGGAATAGTTTATGTTGATTTTTGGATAAGTAAGGTGAAAACACATGATCATGGAAGTAGTTATAATAGTATTGATACCAAGGTAGTTCAGGTGGGGGATTGGGACCAAAAATGACACATACCCTTTCTGAATTTGACATAATATGTGTAGGTTGCCGAATATTCCCAATTAGAAATTGATACTCTTTAGCACCACCATGAATCTATATCATTGACCTAATTATTGCCATTGCATTGATAAATTTATTGATGGCCCTTAGCATTTGCTCAAATTACAAAGATTTAAAATGAACGTTGAGGTTATCAATAATTTGCTTGTAAGGAACAAGCTTGTAATCTCTAGTTTGATACTAATCAATGGTTTGATTGATGGTTAATTGGGAATCATCGTAGACCGTTAAGTGTTGAATATCCCACTGAATGGTAAGATGCAACCCTACGATCAATACCTCATACTTAGCCATATTATTGGTACAATAAAAATTAATGTGAAATACTTTAGGAATCAAATCCCTTTATGGTGTAATCAATAATATGCCAGGTCTAGATCCACTATATGTGAAGGAACCATCAATATAGAGCTTCCATTATTCAGGTTCACACTACACTTCTTCCACTATCATGATAGAATCATCTGGAAAGTTGAATCTTAGTGGTTGAGTGTCTTTAATAGGGGCATTTGCAAGTTGATCAGTAATAACCTACCCTTTGATAGCTTTCTAATTCTGATACTCAACATCAAATTCACTTAGGAGCATGACCCACTTAGCCATACGTCCTGTGAGAGTTGCCTTAGATAATAAAAATTTGAGAGGATCCATCTTGGTGATGACAATAGTTTTGTTATTTAACATATAATGCCACAACTTTTGGGAAGAAAACACCATAGCTAAATATGAATTTTTAATAGGCATATAATTATGTTCATAAGCCACTAGTGTGTGGTTTAAATAACAGACTGCATGTTCATTACCTTGCTTATCATGTTGGGTCAAAAGTGCCCCTAGTGCATGCTTAGTTACTGATATGTAAAGAAGTAGTGGTTGTCTAAGTGTTGTCAGTCTCAAAAACAGTGGGTTGGCCAAATATGTTTTGAGATTTGTAATTGCTAACTGGTAGTCTTTATCACATTAAAACACGTTCCCATTCTTCAAGATATGGATAAATAGGTGGCACTTATCTACCAATTAAGAAATGAACCTACGGATTGACTAGAATTTTCCTTGCATGCTTCAAATTTGTTTAGAATTTGAAGGTGGAGGCATTTCAATAATGGTCTTAACCTTAGCAGGGTCGACTTCGATCCCTCTTTGTGATACAATGAAACATATAAATTTCCATGAAGTAACTCCAAAGACACACTTCTTAGGATTTAAGCAAACTTTATATCCATGAAGCCTCTCAAAGATTCTTTGTAGAACATTAGGATGCCTAGCACATGTTCTTGATTTTAATAGTATGTTATCAACATAGTCCTCAACAATATTGTGCATCATGTCATGGAAGATGATAGTCATGACATGTTGATATGTGGCTCTAATGTTCTTTAAACCAAATGGCATGAGTCGGTAATAAAATATTCTCCATGGAGTAGTGAATGCAGTCTTATGTTGATCTTCTTGGGCTATCTTGATCTAATTGTATCCAATAAATCCATCCATCAAGGATAACATCTCATACCCAACAATAAAATTGATGATCATGTCGATGTTAGGTAGATGAAAATCATCTTTTGGGCATGCTTTGTTGATATCTCTGAAATCTATATAAAAATGTATACCCTATGGCTTCTTGCTGACTAAAACTATGTTAGATATCCATTCAAAATAGTACAGTGGTATAACTTCTCTAATTTGGATTTGACAAAGAGGGTGATGTAGGGATGCATCTTTCTCAATTTTTGTTTAAATAGTTTGGCATCTGGATGAACAAGTTGATGCACTACCAAGTGTGGGTCTAATCCTGGCATGTATGAATATGCCCATAAAAAAATGTCAATGAAATCCATCAAAATGGATATAATATGTTCACATTCTACTTTAGTAAGGGAAGCTCCAAGATAAACAATTTTGGGATTATTATATGTTTCAAGGTTCACTTTAATTATGTTCTCTACAAAGAGTGTGGATATGTCTTCAAGAATAGTAGGCAAGGTATGATCATGATCATGTTCTTCTGCTACATCTTCATGTTGTTCCTCCCAAATCTTTGGATAATGTGATGAATCAAAATCTACCATCTTTGGTAATGGCCAAGTACCAAAAACCACTAAAAACTCAAAAGTGAGATGCTCAAATATTTATTGTTATTCTGAAGAGATGTTTGTACTAGCTATAGAGCTAGGAATTGATGGACCTTCTATGTCCTAAGGGGATGAGAAAAAATTCCCACTTGAGAGTGCCTAAAATAGGTTTTAACTCAAGGGCTTGTCTTCATTTTTACTTTTTTCTTGATCAACGAGTGCCTCAAAGAGGTTTTCACTTGAAGATCTTGATGTTTTATCTTTGTTATGACCAATAAAGTTTGCCTACTCTCCAAAGTAGGCAGAAGAATCTAATGAAAAATCAAAGCCTTGTTTGTGATCACCAATGGACAATCCATATCTTAGGCCCATGTATTCTATGATTGATTCTTCATTTTGAAACTCATAAAGGCATATGACCAAATTTCATTAGTCCCAATCAATGAGTTCAAGATGGGAAAGGCATAGAGAATTATGAGGTTCTACTTTAGTAAGGGAAGATATAATAGTGGAATGGGTCCTTGCTTTAGTAGGGTAAGCACGAATGGGATAAATAGGTGTTATGGTCATAATGACATTTTGATCAAATAAATCTGAGTCAATAAGCTCATCTAAAAGGCTATAATGGGATGCTATGTTGCTAGGAGTTTTGTTGTGAGTCAATTCGAAAGAATCACTATCGAATGTCATGAGGTCACCCCTAGGTGATATAAATTTGAGACCATGATTTAAATTAGGTATACCAACTAATAAAGGTTCCAAGATTCCTTATACTCATGGGACAAGGCTACTTCTTGTATAATCAAGATGATCTGTGATCTGATTAGGGATTGGATATTTTAGATTCTAAAAGTAATCAACAATATCATCAGAATATAACTAGTCTCCTTTTGTAAAAGCCTCTCGATCTTATTACATTGAAGCAGTAGGTATAAATAACATAGGTGCTTTTCACTGATGCTTATTCTATTTCCAGATCAAGGTGGGGCCATTTGGGTTCTTGAAAGGTTTTATCTTCCCAAATATTTTAGGAGACTTAGGTAAATTTACAACATGGAAGGCATACTTAAGATGGCACATAGAAATGCCCACGTCTTTAATCATAACCAATTTTGTAAGAGCTACAAGAAATGGATCAACCAAAGTGGAAGCCAAGTCACTAGGGTTGATATAATTAGATGGAGGTGGATGTGATACTATCTCATTGTTCTTCTTTGTAATGAATTCAAAACCTAGACAATAGTTCTAATTATGTAACTTAGCCTTCAGATGTTTACAATACTGATAACGTTGTTGATCGACAGGAATAGTAACCTTGACCCCATGATGGGGAAACTTAAGGCACTGATGTAAGGTGCATGGAATAGATTGTACTTCATGGATCCAAGGATGACCAAGAAGTATGTTATAAGGTAGCTCAATGTCGACAATATGAAGCAATATGTGGTGGAAAATAGACCTAATAATGATCGGTAAATAAATTATACTAGAAGATTCCCTTTCGATGTTATTGTAAGAATTTATGGTGATCGTCTCTAGCTGGATGTCCTTTATAGTGTAGTCCAATATTTTCACCAATTTGAGGGATATTATGTTCAGCCCTGAACCATTGTCTATAATATGCCATTTGGTCTTATGGTTTCAATGATTACCTTAATGTACAATGGGTTATTATGGTTTGGACCTAGGGTGGACATGTCTTTTTTATCAAATGTGATCTGACAAAATGAAGATAAGTGTCCGACTAGTGTTTGGAACTATTCAAGATTTATATCTTTTAAAACAGTTGATTCTTGTAAAAGGTTGTTCAAAATAGTTCTATGGAATTCAGATGTACATAAGAGATCCAGAATGGAAATTTCCATAGCGGTTTTACTTAGTTGGTTTGATATACTATAAGGCTTTTCAACATTAGGATGAGTCGACTTAGTTTTGGCTAGCACAGTATTAGGCTTCAGATCTAAAGGCATAATGTTCACATTGGGTTTTGTGGAAGAAATGGGCAAAGGGCCCTAGAGTGTAACTTGCAAGCATCTGGCTACGACTGCATACCTAGAGGTGGCAAAGAGCTAGTATAATTAGAAGATAAAGGTGAAGGGCCTTAGCGGGTGACTTGTGGGCGTCTAGTTATATTACTATAAATTTGAGTCGATGAAAATCCATTGTAATTAGAGGAAGGGTGTTGTCTAAAAATAGTAACCCATGCAAATAGAGTCATAATAGAATTATGTGAACTCAATACATTATTACTAGAGGGAGAGGGTGTTGGTGCTATAATATCGAGTCCTATACTATGAGGAAAATGAGATGGTTCATAGGATTTGATAGTAACAATGGCAATGTAGTGCATGAAAATACATCCCATGGTGTTGTTATAGTCATAAGGCATGTTATTATAACCCAAGTTGTTATTATGGTTATTATGATCCTAATTATAATTTTGATCTTGATTTTGGTTCTAATTTTGTTGTTGGGTCCATCCTTGGTTATGTTAATTGTTACTTGGTGGTGGTCGATTATGTTGAGGGAATGGATCTTGGTAGATTCCCATATCTTGATTAGTGCCTTGTGGGGCCAATTTGATCTCGACTTCACCACTCTCAATTAAATCTTTAGTAAGGTGTCACAATTACATGCATCGATACATATCGTGTCTAATAACATGTTGGAAATTTCACCATTCAATCTACTTGTACTAATTTAGTTTTGGTTGATCTTGAGTAAATGGTCTTGGTACTGACCATACAATCAAGTTAGCTGTTTGAGCTTTTGGAATACTATCTCGATAAGTTCTCCCAATTTGTTGTAAACTCTGTATTAATTGTAAACGTCTTCTATGGAGTGTGTCTTTACAAATTAGGTCATGGTTTAGGTGGTGCTAATTGTATATTTAGGGCCAACTAGGCCTACACTATTTTTACATGTATTGTTTTAGTCATAGTGTTTACCACCACATTCCTGTTCTTGTTGAAACTCTTAGGTTTCTCTTGTGCAACTATTGAACTAGTAGATTGGGTCAACTTTAAAGTTTGACCCTACATGAAAATCTTGGCAAGGCCTTTGGAAATAAGAGCCTTCTCAATCTACACCCCTTTGTCGATAATTTCCTCAAATGAGTTAGCATAAGCAAGTCATATATTGTGCATGACCTTAGGATGTAAGTTGCAAAAATATTCACCAACTACTTGTCTATAAAATTATGTTGAAAGTGACCTGCTAATGCTCTCCATCTCTATAGATATGTGATGAAGCTTTCTCCATCATGTTGTTTAGATTTTCACAAGTTAATAATGGTCAATTTATGCTCAATGTTGTATGAGAAATGGTTGATTTTTTTAGATAAGTCATTCCAATTCATAACCATAGTCATATAAAATGTAAAAATTGGTAACGTGAGCATGGTTAATGACACCCAACCCATAAGTATCTCTTTATTTCTCTCATGACCCTCTTAGGCTTGTTTTCTCTAATTCTCAGTCATTCATAGCCTTCCAAACTTGATCCTAGCTAAGACAAACTCCTCTTTCGATGATTAATCCATCCCCCTAGGTCCCATCTACTCAAGACAATAGCACCACACTAGGACTATAACGCCAATGCCACTTCTATCCACTTTCAATTGTCCAAGTCCATTTTTGGCCCCAATAATCAATTCCTTCTGGTTTCCCATCCTTATCCTTATTAGCCTAACATGAGTAAATTCAATCCATGACCAATAGATCCCTATAAAATCTCATTCAAAGATCATTTGGAAAGAATTGGCAACCATCACTAAGCAAATAAGAATACAAGACCACTTAAGCAATCTTCCCTATTATCTACATATAGCCAACCAATATACTTAAAAGCTTATTCAAATTCTTACACTAGTCCCTAGCCATCTCAAGTACATCCAGTCTAGCATTTTGCATATTCATACACTCAATTATACAAAGCACATCAAGTGGGAGAGCTACATATGACTCGATCCCTCTTTAGAGTATTGGTATGTAGGTAGTGTGCCCACACATGGGGTGTGAAGCACGTTTAGTGCATCTTACACACACTAACCCCCACTCTTGCTCAAAATTGGTCAAAACAAAATAGAATATAGGGTTTGAAGAAAGAATATGATCTACAAGGAGCTCCACAGACTTCCAGCTACCAAAACTTCATAGACATGATCACATAGACCTATCGAACAAAACCTAAAAAGCTCAAACCCTCAAGACTACAGTGGTAGGGGTGGAATACAATGTCAGTGCCACTCTACACTTCTATCCAATCAAAAAATGAAGTCTAGATCTCAGTTTGTGATAGTGTCCTAGTATCGCACAGTCAATATCAACATCTAGCTCAATCAGATCAATATAGTTCTAAGCTAAATTATATTTCTCTCTATTCACTTGCTATTTTAAGAAATTCTAAACAATAATCAAAATTAACAAATTAGTAAGTTAATTATGGCATAATTATTGACTAATTTTACTACTCAAACCCTTTAACTAAATTAGGAATAATACACTAATATTCTCAAAATAGTTAAATCATTTGGTGAACCTGACTTACTTTGTTTGTGCACTAAAACCTAGAAACCCTAGGGTAATATTCTTACTAATTTTTCATATTTTTTTTAATTTTTTACCTGCATAATAAAATAATAAATTTGTAGTAAACTTAAAATTTCATAGTAATTTTAAAATATTTTTTTGTCAAACCCTTGTTGCCCATACTAGGTCTCAATATTTTTCCAGTAACTTTCCAATCATTTTTTGAATTTTTACTAGCATATTTAAATCAAAAAATCCATTCAAATTATAAAATTCAATAGTAATTTTCAAAAACATTTGTTTTTCACAACCCTAGTTGCATCTACTAGGTCTTGTTAAATCACTAATTTCTCAATAATTTTTTAATTTGTTACTTGCATACCTAACTCAGAAATTTACTTTAAATTTCAAAATTTAATAGTAATTTTAAAATTAATCATCTTTGAAACCCTAGCTGCATATACGAGGTCCCATTACTTCTTGCAGGTATTACCTTACACCTAAAATCAGATTTCAACAATGGATCTAATTTTTTTTCAAATATTTCTTGCATTTTAAGCAAATAATAAGGAGACCATCATTGGTCCTATCATGTACATGAATGATAAAGTATACCATATGTTAGTGCAAAGCTTCATTATTTGCATTTCATGCTTACTTTTTATAATAAGGGATGATATTAAAAAATTAATTGCTAAAAATGTACAAAGTTTCAATATTCCTTTTGCATACTCCCTCTTACTCATATGGAAAAAAATTCAAGTTTATCATGCTAAACACATTACAAATGTCATAGCACATGCCAAAGTTTCTATTGCATTCATGCAAAAATTCATGCTTTCTATCCCTTTCTTTCTATCTCATATGGATTTTTTTTTCAAGTTTATCATGTTAAATACATTAGAAATGTCATAGCATATGCCAAAGTTGTCTATACATTCATGCACAATTTCATGTTATCTATCCCAAACTTGCTCTCTCTCATATGGAATGAACTTTATAAACATGTTTTTATACAAATTATAACTCCACTTTCATGCATTTTATCCCACATACATGGTTTCTACCTAGAGGATCCATTACATAAGCTAACAACCACCCATCAAGTTTCGATGTCATATCTTATGCACAAGAAAGAATTTCCTTCTCCTCCTCTCCTCCAAGAGGGTGAGATCTACTTTCCCTCTAACCAAGTCCATGCTATCATCCCTCTAAAATGTGTGTCATCCCATACTATTATTCCTAATGCATACATTCAGCCTATAGCTTCTTCAAAACCTCTTCAACATATGTGCTTACATGTTTAAGCGAAGACAACTAGGGTTTGCACTTGCGATACTCTAAGGGATCAAATCATCAGTATGAGCAAGTTAATTATAGATTTACAAATGCAAAATTAGATGTTACATGAAAAGATCACAACATTGGAAAATCATATCATAATACAAAAGCCTCAAAGGCATCTTCATGCCAATCATGTATATGTACCTTCACCTAGTCAATTGGTTGCAAGAAATCTTACATATCACAATAAGAAATCACAACAAAGTAAATCTACAACTAGTTATTCAAAAATAATTAAAAGATCAAATAAGAGTTCAAGTGAGGTACTAAGGGAAATGATTAAATCTAAGTTGATGAAATTACCTCCTCTACATCTAGTGAAAATATCTAAATATTATTGTGTGTATTATAGAATGCATGGGCATCACATAGATTCATGTTTTGCATTGGAAAACATATACAATAGATAAATGAGGACCCTATACAAGATAAATGAATCAAACAATCCATAGTGACACAGGAACACATTGACAAAGGGTCAAATTCAGAAATAGTATAAAAGTGGTTACCAAAGCATAACTCAGAACAATAAAAAGATCAAAATGCAAAATTAGAGCAAGAAACAATACCACAAGCATAGGTAAACCATGAAAAAGATGCAAATATACCTCTCCAACATGGGGCTCAACTTTCGAAGTAGTATAGGTTTGGTCAAAAATATCTACAATAGTTTGATTATCAAGGTCAAGGGTTGGGCAAACATGCTCAAGGCATTGTTGACGCTGTGGATTTCAACCTTTAAAAAAAGGCTCAGATTCTCTCTTCCATGTGGCACAATAGAGACTCCCCTCTTACTGTGGGCTTAGCAAAATTGAGGGAAGAATCTCTAGATAAGGGTTAGATCCCTTTGATGCATCTATGAGGTCTTTCACTACTACTGCTAACAATGGGTGGGGTGAAAAGGGAGATGGATATAACCAAAATAAAAAATATCTAAAAAGTGATGCACCAAATGATTTTGATCTACTCAGCTATATTAACACTTCAGACTAGAAGAGAGTGAACAGACACTTTATCTAAAAAAAGGACCTGACTATAGGGAGCTTTAACAGGGGCTTCATGAAGACACAAAAAATGAACTTACCATAGGTGCTATAGAACACACTGTCTGATAACTCCTTTTCTACCTCTACACTCCAGATGAAACACTTCCTGTTAACCTATAGAAATGGTGCTTTGGCTACACTAGGTATGTTGGTGTCAATCTATGAAAGCATAAAGCTAAAAACACTGAGCATAAAATTGATACACATACACACTCAAAAGTATAACTAGCACGATAGAGGTAAAACACATTATTATTGATTAAAGGTAAAATTTTGGCAAGGCTTCACCTTACAAAATGAGAGATATCTTCCTCAACTGAGAGGTTACAGTATATAACATGAAGGAAAGGACTTTGGTGCTTTCTAGAATAAGGGGCCCATGCTGTGTTGAATACATTAGAAAGAGGAAAATACTGAAGGGACCATGCTGTAAGTGTTGCCAATCTTGACTTTGGTGTTTAACCCATATTAAATGTCACTACAAGAGCATGGGTTGTTTTGTCTGTTTGAATGACAAGGCCACTTCTTAGTGAAGTTCACACAATTGTCTGCTCATTAATGTAAAATGAGGAAAAAATAGGCCATTTTATTGAATGTCCATGCTCCCCTTGGTGGCCACTTGGCGGAGGCTGTTTCATCCATAGTAATAACTTCTTGTGTCAATGCTTCCTGTGCTACCTGGAATGTTCTATTTGCTTCTTCACTTGGATTTTGTCTTTTCTAGGTTTGAGTCCCTCGGGGCTATCTTTCATCATTTCTTGGCTCCTCGGGCTCTTTTCTCAACAGTCTTTTCCTTTTGGTGTTAAGGCCTTTGAATTCCTTTAGGTTCACGCTTATGAATTCTTTTCACTTCTCTTCTAACCCATTTCCATGCATGGGCCCATATTTAAACATTTGAGAATCAACGGCTATTTCATTATCCTAAATTTGACATTCGTGGGGACATCACTGGACGTTTGAACCTCTAATGGCTGGTTCAATACACAGAAGTTGACATTCTCGAGCCCGTCACCCCTTTGGTAATTTCTTCAGCCTTTTGTATTCCTTCGACCTTTTGCAATTGAACCTTCCTAAACGGAAGGTGTCCCTTTAGAGCTTGGAAAATGTCCCTTTGTGGTCACTGAGAGCCCTCCACAAGGGCACTTGCCCTTCGAGCTCCCTTGTCTTCTCAATTCCTTCAGATAAAATGTTTGAAGGAATTCCTTCAAACATTTTGCCCGAAGGAAAACCTGCCTTCATGTCTTGGTATTTTTCTTTTGATCTTTTCCTTTGACAAATTCCTTCAGATAAAAAGTTTGAAGGAATTCCTTTGGGATTTTATCTGAAGGAATTGGCTGGTCATAGAAACCATGGATTGGTCCCTTGTTTCCTGAAGTTCCATCAATTCACACAACGTAACCTCTTTGCTATTGCCTTCTTCTAATTGCAGCCAGTGAACAAGATCCAAAGCTGGCAATTCAAGCAGAATATGAAGTCTAGCTTCCCTTTTATACAAAATCATGTATGGTGAATTGCTAACTGCTCTGTTCTTATCTACCCATAGGGCTATTTTCAACTTGGCATGCTAAGTTCTCTGATTCTCCTCTATTATAGTTTTGATAATTCTGATTAGATTCTTATTGGTGGACTCACCCATCCCATTCCCTTGTGGGTAGTAGTTAGAAGAAGTGCTAAGGTAGATGTCATATCCCAATGCCCATTCGCTTGTTTTAGTTCCCAAGAAAGCCAATGCATTATTTGAGATGATGGTAGCTGGGACTCTAAACCTTGTCACCAAGCTTTCGTAAAAGTCTAAGACTATACTTTCATTGGCCTCCTTCAAAGCAACAGCTTCTACCCATCTCGTGAAGTAGTCTGTAGCAGTCAAGACCCATTTGTGCCTAACACTGGAAGGAGGGTTGATCATCCCTATGAAGTCTATGCCCCATTACATGAATGGTTATTCTACTTGAATAGGCTGTAGGGGCATTGTAGCTAGCCATTATTTTCCATTAAAGAGAGCACACTTCTAGCACTTTCATACTCAAGCATCGGTGTCTCTGAATAAAGTGGACCAGAAGTAATTAGCTCTCATAATACTTGCAGTTGTAGGCTTAAGAGCAAAGTGACCACCAGCTGGCCTATCATGACACTCGGACAGCACCCTATCTACCTGACCTGGGTCCATGCACCTCAAAAGTAATCCTAAAAATACCTTATAAATAGCACCCCATAAATCAAGACATAAGGGAGAGATTGGAGTCTAAAATATCTCCTCTTGGTCCTATCAAGGCCCTGCGAGCACTCACCAGTGAGAAGGAAATGTTTCATGTCTGATGCCCAATCCTTCATGACTGTTAGTTCTTCTATTATAGCTTCATCATGGATTAGCCAAATATCCTTTTTTTGCTATTTTAGGTCTATAGCAAGGTGTTCACACAGGCTTTTTCCCCTTACCATCTTGGTGGTTTTGATGTCAACATCATATTCCATTACTTTGGTGATCCATCCCGCTCTCTTTTCATTTAGATCACGGCTGATCAAGAAATCTTTGACATTCAGATGTGGCACCATTAGATGAACCTTGCTATTGGAAAACATATGTCTAAATTTATTCAAGCTTCATATGATTGTAAGGACTTACTTTTCAACATATGTATACCTAATTTCAAAACCTTTCAGACCTTGGCTAAAATATGCAAGTGGTTTTTCAAGGTTTTCGTCATTTGCTTGGGTAAGCATGGCGAAGATCACCTCTTCATTTCCAAAGGTGTTGAGGTTAAAATACTTGGTGAAGTCAAGGCTAATCAAGGTAGGAGCTTGGGTGATAGCCTGCTTGATCCCTTCAAAACTATCCTTCCTTTGTGCTGTCCACACAAATTACTCATCTTTCTTTAGCATGGAGGTCAGTAGGTTGACTATCTCAGCAAAATTTGGGATAAATCTCTTGATGTAATTTATTTTTCCAAAGAAAATTTGTAGATCTTTCTTATGCTTAGGTAAGGATAGCGCTAGGATGGCACAAACTCTTTCTGGATCAATGGTCAAACCCCCTTTCAAAATAACATGGCCAAGGAGTTTACCTTCATGGACAATGAACACACTTTTTTTTGGGTTGAAAGAAATACTAAACTCTCTACACCTCTCAAAGATTTGCCTAAGGTGTTTTAGATGTTGGCCTGCTTCCTTAGAAAATATTGTCACATCATCAAAATAGATAAGTACAACATTATTTATCAGGCCTTGGAAAGCCATGTCCATGGCTCATTGAAAAGTGGCTCCAGCATTAGACAGTCTGAATGGCATTTTTTGGTAGGAAAATGTCCCCCATTTGGTAGTGAAGGCTATCTTGTATTGATCACAGTCTTGCACTATATTTTTGATTGTACCCTGAATACCCATCTAAGAGGGAGAAACATTTGTTGCCTGTCACCATTTGGAGGATCTATGCCATACTTGGAAGAGGATAGTGATCTTTCAATGAGACTCTATTGAGGTCTCTAAAATCAGGGAGGAACATCCACCACTACCAAATCATAAGGAAATGAGAAAGTGGGATAGGTGTGCAGCATTAGATTCAAGCCTCGTACCACTCCTAGTGTCTTGGTTGGTGATCCATCTAGCTGCAGGACTCCCTTGGTCATCTCCTCATATTTGAGTCCCAGCTTATCTGCTATGCATTTGAGCATTACCGAGGTGCTTACCCCACTGTCAATAATGCAGTTGTGTACCAAGAAATCTCATATGACTAAGGATAGATAGGAAGGGGGAACCTTTTCATATTTCTTTGCTTGGCCTACTTGGGAAGGGTGCCCATTCATGATCAAAACATTATCAACTTTTGTTGGGATAACTAGTTCATTTAGCTCATGCAACTCCTTCTGGAGTATGTCTTTTTGTCTTGGCATTGCTAATGAATTCCACAAAGAGATATTCATGTGTAGCATCTTTATTTAGTCTTCCACATTGATCTGAGGGTTGTTTCCTTTTAAATTTTCTTTGGGGGTGGTTGCATCCTAGGCACAGACTGAGGAGCTGAGGGTGTAACTAATGGCCTATAATTTGGAAGTTTTTGGTTCATATGTGATGAAGAAGATGCTACAGACATTTGGGTAGCTACATGAGCTTCCTCCATAGCTCTCCTTTTAGACCTTGTGTTGGCTGCAACAAAATCACCTTGGTTGTTCATACTACCCACATAGTTGACTGCACAAAATTCACCTTCCATGTGATTCATGAGAGTGGAATCATACTGAGTCTGCTTTTTATCCACGCCAAGTTGTATTGATGCCTCAAAGCTTGGGAATTGGGCAGCTACCTGATTGTCTTGTGCATTCATATATTGACTTGATATCTCATTTATATAACCAACTTATTCTTGACTTTATCTCAGGGGTGGGCAGTTTGGCTATTCCTATACCAGATTATTTTGAGTGGGAACAAGAGCTTTGGATGATGAAAGAACACCTAGATTATACCCTTGATAAGGTTTAGCTTGTGAAAACTGACCCTATCCTTGATTATAATTCTAAAAAGGGGGTCTACTTGCTTGTTCAAACTACTGGTATTCCTAATTTGACCAATAGTTTTGACCCTATTGCCTTTTGAGAGCCACTAGTTCATTGGTCATGCTTTGTAACAATCTTTTAACTTCATGAAGGTCATTGGGCGAGGTAGCAATCAACTTTTCTACACCAGTTAGAAGAGTTAAGGTGGGTGCAACATTTTGAACTGAAGGTGGCAATTCAAGAAAGAGTGACATATGAGGTCTAGGGGTTATCTTTCTTACTTACACTAAGCAATTTTTAGTAGCTATGGCAATTTCACAGGTCATTAGAAACACTTGTCCTCCCATTGACTATATAATGACAAAAATGTTATTGTTTATAGTTCTCAAGTAATAGAGGAAAGCGTAGCTTGGGGTCAACCTTATGAAAATGGGGATTCTATCCCAGGTCTTTTGAAACCTGGTATTGAAATCCTGCATGAGTTCATGTGGAGCTCTTTTCATGGTGGTTAGTTTCTCAACAAGTGAGAGGTGGTCACTCTTCTCCCCAAATCTGTTTATTAAGAGAGTGCCTAATTTGTTCCATGTGTTGACTGAATTCATAGGCCATGTCCCATACCAGTCTAGAACCTTACCCTTAAAAGACAATGCCAGCAACCTGATAGTAATGTTCTCTTTAGTGACATTGTGAATATTATAGAGGTTAGCAATATTTTTGATGTGCTCACTAGTAGTAATAGGCCTCTCTCCATTAAAGGGAGGAACATTCTTTAAGGTTGTCCCTGGGATTGGGTCATAATGCATAAGGTTTAAAGGGCTTTGACCATAAAAGTCCATAAAAGGTAAAGCCATGGTGATAACAATGTTCTGCCAGGGTCTTCTTATGTAAGTATATTTTATAGTAGGTTTGGGAAAATGACTTGTTGTATAGGGATGGGTCCTTGCAATTCTCAGTCTCCTTGTTGAGTTTAATAGTAGTTCAACAAATTCAAAAGGGACACCCTTGGCAGAAGATCTTATGGTGACCTTAGGCATGGGATGTTAGACTGATCTTTGACCAGAGACTAATTTTCTTGAAAATGGAGTCACCAGATGCTGGATTAGTGGTTCATTCTTGCTATAACAAGACCAATGCCAATCTAAGAAATTTTATAAATATTAAAATTTGTCCCACCAGGCATGCCAAAAATTGTTGACACTATGGAGTGCACCCTTTGAAAGAAGGCTTAGCTTCTCTCTTCCACACGGCACAATGGAGACTCCCCTCTTGTTGTGGGCTTGGCAAAACTAAGGGGAGAATCTCTAGATAAGGGCTAGCTCCCTTTGATGTATCTCTGAGGTCTTTCACTACTACTGCTAATAATGGGGGGGGGGGCGAAAAGGGAGAAGGATATAACCAAAACATAAAATATCTAAAAGGTGATGCACTAAATGATTTTGATCTATTTAGCTATATTAACACTTCAGACTAGAAGAGGGCGAATAGATACTTTATCTAACAAAAGGACTAGACTATAGGGAGCTTTAACAGGGGCTTAATGAAGACACAAAAAATGAACTTACCACAGGCGCTATATAACACACTATCTAATAAATCCTTTTCTATCTCTGCACTCTAAATGCAACACTTCTTATTAACTTACATAAATGGTACTTTGGCTACACTAGGTATGTTGGTGTCAATCTGTGAATGCATCAAGCTAAAAAGACTAAGCACATAATTGATACACAGACACACTCAAAAGTATAACCAACTAGATAGAGGTAAAATGCATTATTATTGATCAAAGGTAAAATTTTGGCAGGGCTTCACCTTACAAAATGAGAGATATCTTCCTCAACTGAGAGGTTACAATATATAAGGAAAAGACTTTGGCGCTTTCTAGAATAAGTGGCCCATGATGCATTGAATACATTGGAAAGAGGAAAATGCTAAAGGGACCATGCTATAGGTGTCACCAATCTTGAATCTAGTGCTTAACCCATATTAAATGTCACTACAAGAGCATGAGTCGCTTTGTCTATTTGAATGATAAGGCTGATTCTTAGTGAAGTTCACGCGATTATGTGCTCATTAATGTAAAATGAGGAAAAAATGGGCCATTTTATTGAATGCTCGTGCTCCCCTTGGTGTCCACTTGGTGGAGAGTGTTTCATTTGCATCAATAACTTCTTGTGCCAATGCTTCTTGTGCCACTTAGACTATTCTATCTGCTCCTGCACTTGGCTTTTATCTTTTCTAGCTCTGAGGCCCTTGGGGTTATCTTCCATCATTTCTTGGCTCCTCATGATCCTTTCTTAGTGGTCTTTTCCTTTTGGCCTTAAGGCCTAAAAATTACTTTGGGTTTGCAATTATGAATTATTTTGGATTCTCTTCTAACCCATTTTCATGTGTGGGCCCATCTATAAACATTTGAGAATTAATAGTTATTTCATTGTCCTAAATTTGATGTTTACGAGGATGTTTAGACCTCCAACGACTGGTTCGCTATGTTGAAGTTGATTTTCTCAGGTCCATCACCCCTTTGGTAATTTCTTCAGCCTTTTGTATTCCTTTGGCCTTTTGCAATTGAACCTTCCCAAAGGGAAGGTGTCCCTTCAGAGCTTGAAAAAGGTCCCTTTTTGGTCTCTGAGAGCCTTCCGCAAGGGCACTTGCCCTTCAGGCCCCTTTAGGCTCCATTGTATTCTCAATTCCTACAGAAAAATGTCTGAAGGAATTCCTTCAGACATTTTACCCAAAGGAAAATTGACCTTCATGTCTTGGTCTTTTCCTTTGACAAATTCCTTCAGACAAAAAATCTGAAGGAATTCCTTAGAGCTTTTATTTGAAGGAATTTACCTTTGTTCCTTCCTTGTATTTTCCTTCAGACATTTTGTTTGAAGGACCTTTTCCTTTTGCCATGGATTTCCTTTGGATAAAAGTCTGAAGAAATCCTTCGCCTTGTTCACTTTCCTGAATGTGTTTACTGCCCTCTACAAGGGCATTTTGGGTCCAAAATTGCCCTTCAGATCCTGCTTGAATGATCCAAGTTGGGACCTAACTGCCTTCCATAAGGGCAATTTTTCTTTGGATCTTTGTAAAAGACTTGCATTCTTTGAACTGGCCCATCCCTTTGCCAAAAGGCTTGTCCAAGGCAATTGCCCAAAGCGAAATAAGCCCCATATCAAGCTGAGAACCTACAAGTCTTAGATATTTCAACTTTTCATAAGAATAGGGCTATTGCAAAGGGAAATGGAGCATTTTTAGTAAGGTGGATGCATCCAATACTGATGCATAGGACAACAGGGAAAGAAAAGAGAGCAATTTTTTGGCCTATAGGACCAAAATGGTCAACAATCATCACTACTCCTTTTATAGCATCTGATAATGTTTATCACCAAGGTTTGGGATTTATTGAACATACTAAGGAAAATCATTCACAGACATAATTTATCAAAAAAAAGATCCAGATATAACAAAATTTAACACTAGCATTGCATTAGTTCAAAATCAAGATTATAATGATGAGTGAAACAATAAAAGTTATTATGATTTCCAAGATATTTACAATGAATTGAAATATTTAGAGTCATATTCATAGACATTCCCTCAAGCTTCACATTCACATGCAATTCCTTTATTTGGTACATGACACCATGATAAGGAGTCTCCCATGAGACTCATCGATTAATATCATTCCTTCCTAGCTTACTTGTACATAGTCCTCTTCAAATTCTTGAATATATTCTTCATGTGATTGATTGTATATAGTTTATAAATAATTCAAAATACAAAAACATTCAACTATGTCAAAATAACTAAAACCATTTCAATTATATGCATCAATTATGCTTTACACTTCTAATACAATGCTAGACTTATATTTGTTGTTTTATGCTTATTGTTTGCCGATTTATTTATATTACCGTGCTTCACTTGATCTTATTTTGAATGTGTGCAATGACATCTAGCTCTTTTATTACTTCACTCTAACCATTGAGGGGGCATCCTACTTCTACATCAAGACACACATCAATATACATACCCACTGGGGGCATCTTCTACATGATTACATCATCTAGGTTATGTCATTCATACACCACATACTCTAGTTATCATGTTGATGTACATTACTTACTAGCTTTCACATATTACTCTATCAAAAATCATTAGTATATAACACTTGTGTATTTTATAGCATATACCTAGTATTGTATTAACATGTCTTGCATTATTTCCCTCTTGCTTTGATTAGTTATATGTGATTGTATTTCTAGTTATTACATGCTTACATTTCTTGCTTTATATAGCTAGATTGTTTGCATTTCTCAGTTCATGTTTGTTTCATGTATGTGAGTTAGGACATTTTCCAATGTCCTTTGCTTCAATTCATGTGTGTGCCTTAGGACATTTTCCAATTTCCTTTTTCTGTACTCCTTTATGTCATTGTGGATTCCATGTCAATTTTTTTTGTTTCAAATGTATGTGTATGTGGCATTTGAACATGCCTTGTATGCTTGCTTTCTAGTTTGAGTGACATTTCCCTGTGTCCCTTGTTTGTTTGGCCCCTTGGCCACCCTTGTATGCTTTTTGCTTCTTGCCTTATATGCTTGTTTCTTGTTTACTTCTCATTGTTTTCAATGCCATGATCCATATCATTCATTTATCCTAATTTCTTGGATGCAATGATGGACATCATGCTCCATCCCTCCAACTAATAACTAACAAGTAACAAGTAACAACTAACCAGACTTCTAGTTCCAGTTCATCACTTTACACATGTTATTACATTGTTATATCTATCTATGCATACCCCTATTGATCTAATAATCTCTCAATACAACCCATGCTATATCTTGAGATATCTTATCAATTATCATTGCTATATCATGTATATGTGCAACATAACACACTTGTAGGGCTATTTATTCTAAGGGCAATCATTGTATGGTCTTAATTATTACCCTCAAAAGAGGGGAAACAAACAAGGGTTTTTTCATAGAGATCAAAGCTCCTAACGATAAAAAAAGCAACATTTAGAACACTCAGAACAACAACTAAACATCAAAATAGTCAGAACAGACTAGGTAGACACTCAAGAATCTAGAACATTTACCAAATTTGACCCTAGACAATAATGCCCAACTTAGACAATAATGTCCAACTTGGACAATAGTGCTGGTTCCACTAGTGTCCACTTGTGATCCTCCTATCTAAACAACAAAAAAACTAGATTTTCTAGAAGCAGGCAGAAAAGTAGGTTCAGCTATAGTTTTTGTATAGCTAGACCAGTTCAAAATCAGTAGTTTTTAGTACACTTTTACTTAGAGAAGCTAGATATAGGGGGCATCATGTGTGGCATGATGGCTATCACTTCCAATTTTAGACATAATAGTTGATATAACTTCTAGATTAGAATCCATGTTTCAAACACTAGTGATTGGGGGCAATGTGTGTGACACATTTGTTTCTTTTCTTCATGAGTTCAATATTACCCAAGCATTCTCAATAGTTGCATGCCTTATTCCATCTGCAGGTGGTTGGCATCATTTTTGAATAGATTTTATAAAAGCCTAACTTCCCAAGTTTCTGAGTTCTTGAGTGGCTTTCATAAAGCCTAAGTGCACCCGTTCAGAGTGGCTTTCATATAAGCCTAATCTCCACCTTTCAGAGTGGCCAAGAGTGCCCTATTTTCTAGCATATATTCAACTATCCATACCAACATCATCAGATTATAAAACATTCATAGGTTTTAGGAGCCATCTCATTCAACACACATTTCATACTATTATGAATTTATAGCTTCAGTTCATGGGGCAATGATGGAGCTAAAAGACTAGCTAGCCTTTATATTCTTGAGCCACCTACTCAGAGGGATTAGACACATGGTCTAAACATAGATCACCACACGCATGGCCACCTAGCTTCACTTAGTAGGTAATGATGGAGCTAAAGGTCTAGCTAGCCTTTACATTCTTGAGCCACATATTTAGAGGGATTAGACACACCGTCCAAACATCAATCAACACATGCATGATCACCTAGCTTCACTTAGTGGGCAATGATGGAGCCAAAGGACTAGCTAGCCATTGTATTCTTGAGGCACCTATTTAGAGGGATTGGACACATAGTCCAAATATCAATTAACACATGCATGATTATCTAGCTTTACTTAGTAGATGATGATGGAGCCAAAGGGCCAACATTTACGTTCTTGAACCACTTTTTGGGGAATTAAGCACTCAACTCTATTTGAGATATTACTCTTGGTACAATATCATCCAATATTACTCAACATTACTCAACATCACAATAGGTTTTGTATTAGTCAATGTACCAGATGAGGTGTATTCATTCATTTCTCTTCCTCTTTCTTATCCATCTTTGTACGTTCTTATTTTAGATATAACATATATAGTAAGAACTGATCTACTCTTATTTTTTCTTCCAAGCTTACACTTCATAGCATGCTCTCTTTATGCACACCTAGCATCACACAACTTTATGGGATTCACCCTTGCAGGTAAGTTCAGGTACACTTCTATTTTTCCTTTATCCTAGTATTTACTTTGCTACATAACTAGAATAAAGGGGGGTAAATGTAGTCATATAAAATGCAAAAATTAGTAACTTGAGCATGGGTAATGATACCCAATCTATATGTCCCTCTTGATTTCTCTCATGAATCTCTTATCTTGTTTTCATTGATTCTAAGTCATCTATACCCTTCTAGACTTGATCCATGTTGAGCCAAACTCCTCTTTCCATGACTAATTCATCCCCCTAGGTCCTGTCTACTCAGGTCAATAGTGCCACATTGGGAATATAACACCAATGCCACTCTTGTTCACTTTTAGTTTTGTTATCCAAGTCCATTTTTGGCCCCAACAATCAATTCCTTCTAGTTTTCCATTCCTTGTTAGCCTAACATGAGCAAATTCAATCCATGACCATTATATCCCTATAAAATCCCAGTCAAAGATCATTTGGAAAGGGTTGGTAAATATCACTATGCAAGCATGAATACAAGCAAGATGACTCAATAAATCTTCCCTATTCTCTGCATATAGCTAACCAATACACTTACAATATTATTCAAATTACTACACTAGTCCCTAGCCATCTCAAGTACATCTAGTCTAGCATTCTGCATCTTGATACAATCAATTTCACAAAACACATCAAGTGGGAGAATTACATATGGCTTGATCCCTCTTCAGATTATTGGTATGTAGATAACATGCCCACACATGGGGTGTGAAGCACGTCTAGTGCATCTTACACACACTAACCCCTCCTTTTGCTTAAAATTGGTCAAAACACAATGAAAGATATAGCTTGAAGAAATAATATGCTCTATAGGGAGCTCTATAGACTTCCATCTATCAAAATTTCATAGACAAGCTCACACAAACCTACTGAACAAAAGTGAAAAAATTCAAATCCTCAAGACAATAGCAACAAAGGTGGACTACAATGTCAGTGCCACTCCTATCCAATTCTAACATCTTATCGAATTAGAAAATGAAGTCCATATCTTAGTTTGTGACAATGTCCTAGTCCCACACAATCAATATCAACCTCTATCTCAATCGGATTAACATAGTTCTAAGCTAAGTTATATTTCTCTCTATTCACTTGCTATTTTTAAAAAGTCTAAACAACAATTAAAATTAACAAATTAGTAAGTTAATTATAGAATAATTATTGACTAATTTTACTACTCAGACCCTTTAACTAAATTAGAATAATATACCAATATTCCCAAAATGGTTAAATCAGTAACCGATCCCTTGGCTAACTTAAGTAACCAATCTAGAGCTTGTCTTGCTAAACTTTGCAAAAAAAAATGAAGCAAACAAATGCTACTATAAGCAACCTCTTAGAATAATATGAAAATTCCTAATTATGTTCATGAGGGTGACCCTTTCCTTTATATATATCAAATTTAGGTGCCTCAAAATGAGATAGAAAGAGGACTTGGAGAATAGATAAATCAAATGAATATGGGCATATCTCATCGAATTTGTACTTTTTAAATCTATTATTCATCTCCAATAATGTCACAATCTCTTTCATGGATTTCCAATCTTGCATGTTTGGTGCATTCATGGGTGGAACATAATTATGTTGGGGTGGAATGTGCCCTTGTTGCTGCTGTTGGGGTGGTATGTGCCCCTGTTGTTGTTTTTGGGGTGGTATGTGCTCCTATTGTTGTGTGGATTTGGTAGGGATATACACTCTACAATTCTCAACTTGTTTTTGGATCACTCCTTGAGTCGAGTAGGTAAGTAGCTAATTATGAGGAATCTACTACCTTGAATGAACCATGTTCTATTAATTTTGGGGAGCTCTTGGCCTATTTTCTAAAGTATGTGTTGGTTTAGATGAACTAGCCAAATTATTTTGTATGATTTCTTCAATGCGTACCTAATGTTTAGGTTATTGGTTTTGGAAAGGAACAAGAAGTTTTTGATGATTGAAAAAAATGTGCTCTGTGTCTAGTGGAGCATGTTGTAGAACCTGTTGGGATTTGGGTTGTTCTATTGAGACACAATGATCTATCATTGATGTGTTCTCAACTAGATTTTGCATTGTTTTAACCATATTTCCTTGTTCTTTTGAAGCATCACTGTGAATTGACGTAGAAACTAAAGATTTTGTCAAGTCTGTGATAAGTTGGTGTGCATATCATTGATTTATTCTCTTAATCTTGTTAACAAGATCTTGATCGATGGGTTTTGACTCTATAAGTATTGCCTTACCCTTGTTAGAAGAAGAAGGTATGTTTGATTGTGCAATGTTTTTGAAAGCTTGCTCTCATTATTGCTCTCCTTATTTAAGGTTTGTAATTACTGTATAGGAAAATTTGAGGGTAGTTTAACACCTAATTATATCAACCTTAAGAGGGATTCATTGTTGTCTAGGGGTTGATAAAATGCATAATCTTCTTCAAATCCTACAGTTGTGGGAATGTCCTCGAATACCATAAAATTATATTGACCATCATAATAATGTTCCTCCTCATAGCTACGGCCATAAGGAACCCCACTACGATTATATCTTTGAGTCATGTCTAAAAAGTTTATTCTATATGTTTGACAAGATTTGAATAATGTTTTTCAAACATTTAAACAAGGTATGTGTTTTGATCCTTTCTAAACAAGGTGACAAGATAATCAAAGAGACTATAATAGGGGGTGGCATAGAACCACACACAATTAGAAGAATGTGATCACAAATTGACTCAACCTTACGTAAAGTTGAAATTGTATGAATTGGAAGAGGGTATGATAATTCAATAATCTAAAGTGTAAACTAGTACACCAAAGCCTAGATTTAAAGATACGTCAATACCATAAAAAACTAATTCAACTTCAACGAGCTGATACTAGGAAACAAGAAGAAATACCTTTAGATTAGGAAGGAGATAATGTGAACCAAGAAACTCAAGATATGGAAACATGTAAGAATCCCTGAGTATAAAACTAGAACCAAATGGGAAACACAATGATGTCACATGGTAATAGGAAGGTTAGTATAAAATGTGTTCCTAAAACTTGGAGTGTGAGTGATACAATTGATGACCCAAGTTCACAATGATGAAATGATAATGAGTCTAAAAATGACCTTCAATCCAAATATGAAATTGAACCCAAGATACTAATGTCAAATGCGAATGAGAAATTAAACCCAATTTAACACATAACCTAGTAACTTAGAAAGGTGCAATTTTGAATTTGTACTATCAATGAAGGACTTAAAGATAATTGGAAAGTGGTTCAGTCTTAAATGGGTAGCATAACTACGTAATTAGAGAAGATAAAACACAATGTTTAAGATGACAAATTTGAACAAGGAAAAGATGATTTGGATTTGATCAGTGTAATACCTCCTTGTTTAAAAAATTGTGGACAATGTGTTTGGTTATGATGTTTGTTTATAAGCAAGACTAAGTAAGCTAAGACCAAAAGACAAATGCAACTAAGTAATTATCCTAAGCCCTAAATTGAAAATGTTTGCTTTATATTGTTGAAATCTATCTATATACGTGAACTTGGGAGGAAATTAAGTGTTCATCCAAAATTAAAAAAACATTAATTGGTAGGGTATTTTACACCCTCCCTTCTCCCAAGAGACAATACAGTGACATGGACATTTGGGTGTACCCTATATTAACAATACTCCGTGGTAAGTACGGCTTTCTAAAACTTACAATTTATGACCATATAGATGGTCCCAAGTGTGGTTAACACAAGAGATGCAACACATCAATTGAGTTCATACCAATAAACTTATTGTGCAAGGGTCTATTCCTTTACATGATGATTCCATCCATGGACTGTTTAATGGAATCCCTTAGTTGACCAGACCTGACTTAATATTTCATTATGAAAGGAGAGGTTAGCTGCTCAACACCCTAGCTCTCATTATATATGTACCCTAATTTATACACCCCACCATGAGTGGGGTTGAAACACTACCTGGAGATGAAGCCCTAGGTTAATGCTTCCCTAGAGAACCTATGAGAGGTAATGACATCCCCTTCACAAGCCAAATTGCATGAAATAGAATCTCAGTAAAAAGGCTTTAGGGTTATTTTTAGAACACCCAAACCATACAGGTTTTGGGTAGAGCTTAGACAACTTCCTTTTTATGTCTTGAACAAAGGCACAATTACAATGAAAAGATGTTTTTGGTCACCTGAGTTCCCTATAGGGGATAGGGGGAGAGCATACACACATAATTCCTTTTGCTCAAACAATCAAACAATCAAGTGATATATGAATTACATAAAACAACTTCAAAAAAATTGAAAATTTAAGTGAAAGTTGAATTTTATAACACCAAATTGAAATGTGAAGTGAATTTCTTGGCCCTTTGGCCTTACTTTGCAAAAAAATTGAAAAACATCCACAAAAACATTTAATCAAACCATATAGTTCCTTTTAAACACCAAAGGGAAGTTCCTAATTATTTTTAAACACCAAAGGAAATGTTAAAAAGACTTAATTATGCTTGAAATAAACACTTTTCCTCATAGATCCTATAAGCATGTTTGCAAATGAGACAAGCAGCTTTGGATTTGTTGTTTTCAGGTTTTCTATTTTTTCCACACAGAGAATGATATCAATCACTCTTGACTGATGCCAATTGATGCAAGCCTGATCCAGTTATAGTTTAACCATTGTCAGTTGAAACCAACTGATAACAGTCACTTGTGAACCCTTAGGCAAAAATTTTATGTTTAAAAATACTTGTTAGCTCAATTGTTAAGATAAAATCTCCAAAAGTAAAATTTTGGATCAAGAAAATATTTAGACCAAAGACTTATAAATCTAATTTTGATAACAAAAAACTTGAATAAAACTCTATAATGCAAATTTTTAGACATATTTTCCCCTACAACCTAATTGATGCTGGTTAGACCTAATCAATGCCGATTACATAGAATCAACATCAGTCATTGTGTAACCTGTGTATACACAAAAAATGTCAAAAACATGAGAAAATGAGCATAAAAATTGATATTAAAGTAGTTTTTAATGACTTTAATGGAAATATTTATTTGCCAAAACGTCTTTCTTGATTGAATGGATGCTATGGTCCCACCGGGCATGCCAAAATGTAAAGATAGATTACAAAGAGTATTAGTTCAAGCATTAGTCATAAAAAACACAAAAGAATGCATAAGAGCTAATAATCTAGGCCAACCTATTCAATGGTGTTTGCAAATGATAATAAGAAGCAATTGAAAGAAATCACATATACCTATTACCTTCCCAAGAGTGTTCCACGATCTAAAAGCGGATTCAAGTATGTTTTTTCCCTTGATTTGGAGTTCTTGTCTTTGTCAACAATGGATGTCAAGCTCCTCCATCATCTCAATATGACCATGCATAATCTAGGCTCAAGATATGAAATCACTAATATTATGATCAAATGAAGTTATCCTATCACAAATAAAGCATTTATCAAATGACATAAATGACTTGTGGAGAGAATCTTGCATTATAAGTTGACACAATTTAAGCTTTAAAATGATGTTTTATGCTCTTCTATTTACAAATTTTTCAAATGGGTCAAGATCAACCATGACCATCCATCTCAATATTGAGATGTGTGTTCATGAATTAATATAATATTGCATAATAAATCCATAAATATCATCATAAATATTTGAGAGGAAGAGGCATTAATTAGGCATGGGTGCCCATAACTTGATATTTATTGCATTTATGGATTAAGGATACTACCCCATTGATCATGTCATTAGGTGATGAAGATATTTAGAATCAATTTACAATAAATAAATATTCAATTTGATCCATGGAATTTTTACTTAAGCTCATAATTTAGTTTAATTTAGCTACTATTAATCAATTTTAGTGCAATTGTTTGGAAATTGGTGCACAATTAATTAAAATGGTCAGAAAGTCATATTACTGGGTTGTAATTTGATTCAGAATGAATTAGAAAGTTATGTTAAATGCATACGGACCGTTATCCCATTAGGATGTCGTCGACACAAAAAACAAAGGTATGTGATGTGTACTATTGAATTAGAAGAAAAGAGTGATTCAGAGCACCAAAATGCAAAATTGTCATTTTGACTCGAAATGATTTAATAAAAGTTAGGAATCACATAAAATAAATTGCCATATTTAGGGATACATTAGCCTAAATCAGCACTTATATATGACAAACTTGAACCATTTAGTGAGTTTAAATGATTTTGGCCTAAATTGAACGTTTGAGTGTAATTCGAATTAAGATTGACAATTTCAACATGAATGGTGTTAGAAATTAGATGTCTTCAAGTAGTTTTTAACTTCAATTTTAACAAACCTAAGACTCCTATAAATGCCAACAAACAATGTAGAAGGCACAAAAACCTAAAAAATGACTATATATTTATAAAAAAATGACATTAATTATAAAATTTGTGCCCTGAAATCACTAGATTCAATACTTGGAGTTTGAAAATACCTAAGTATTGATCAGATTGGATTTTAAAAAACTATCTCCCAACTATGAGACCAACTCTGAGACCAGCTCTATTAGATGAGACCAACTCTATTAGATGAGACCAACTCTTGGATTTTAAAAAACTATCTCCCATCATAAGGCATGCAACTATGAGACCAACTCTATTAGATGTAGAGTGACCCTAATTTCTTATGTTTACTAAAATAAATTTGAAATATAAGTTTAAAGGTTACTTTTAAACTTACACTTAACCTTTATTTTAATAAACCATATGTACCTTCCAATCAAACATTTTACCCCTTCCAATAGCCATTTTATGCTTATTTTTTGAAATGTAATAGGAGTGCACAAGTTTTATAGTGCGTACACATTCCTTTCACATTGCATGAAAAAATAACAAACCTGCCAATACATATTTTTTGTTTTTTGGTGCAATGTGGAAAGAACACATACGTGCTATAATGATTACATGTTAAGTTTATTTTGAATTAAAAAAACCAACCTTTTGGCTCGACAATGGCTTGGATTCTTGATCAAAGGCTAGGACCTGTGAATACACAACCGAATCTTAAAGTTTTGATATAAAACAACAAAATTCAACTTCCACCACAAAATACACTATGGATTTAAATGATAAAATTCATAAAATTATTACCATGACAACGATCACACTCTCCTCTTTCTAAATATATGATTTTTATAATTTTTAGACTATTTTAAGGTTTCAATCTATGTTGATTTCTAACTATAGCTTTTTTCGGCCACTACATGCCTCAAATATACATGCCTATACATGATTATGTATGTATTTTTTCATTGATCCAAATGTAAAAAATAATATATTGTTACAAACTAAGCCTAATTCTACATGCATTAAAAAAAAAACTAGTTTTAATTTTTTTTGGAGGTAATTAGGGGGCGCACGGTCGACTATCCATTTTTTTTTAGTTTTTAGGATCTATTTACTTGTAAAATTTATTAAAAATATATATTCATCAAAAAATTATAAAATAATATAGGTTACAAATTAGATTATCTTATCTAAAGTTTCACTAAAAGTTTTTAAATAATATTGTCGATGCTCAAAAAATAAGGGGCCACACGACCAACTATCCACTCTGTTTTACTAAAAAATAGAAGTTTATATTAAAATTTTAGATATTTAACCTAGTTATACTTAACCATTTTTTTTTTCAAATAGTGTTTTAGAAACTAGACTCAAAATTATACAATTCATGTTCTTACACCATCCTTGGATTTTGAGTGTAGCTATCTTAAATTAGCTACAAAAGTTCAAATTTCTCAATTTCTAGGAAAATCATGTCCACAGGTAGTCCCCCTTTTGTCCCCCAACTTTGTGCACTTACCCCTATCTAGATTGAATTTTTAGGTCTTACTTTAACCCTTTTTGGTTTCATGGACCATCTGATAAAGTGATTAGGTCACTTTATCAATGAGGAACAAAACAAGTTATATGTTACCAGGCCACAAAAACATGTGTGTTTCGAGGTCAAAATTTTAAGGATCTAAAGCAATCCATAGACATACAAATATGAAATAAGGATATCACATAATATGTATTGTATAAAAATATGCCAAATACTTGCTTTCAGTCCCAAGCCATGGACCACAAAATTTCATAAATTCATGTTAATGGCTAAGTCACAACTAACCACTCTGACTAAAACTTCTCTTGAGTTGAATAAAACTGCAACAATTTATATAGATGGGTGGACTATGGTTACTAACAAGAAGAATAACCACTAGGATCATCTATCAAGAAGGCAATGACTATTATGTATAAACTTATAAGTGTTTCTGTTGCAAACAAAAAATAATCAGTCTCCATCATTATGCAAGTTTTGCCACCCATCACTCGCACCCCACAAACATAATTTTTTAAGTTCATAGAGCCAACTCACTATGTCTAAATCATCACAACCTCTCATAGAGGTGAAACACGTGGGCTCTATCAATAGTTTAGTGATTTTTAAATACAAAGGAATTTTTTAATACTCTCACAAGACCTCTCTACCTCTTGAGGATGGTGAGTATGCTCAATAAAAACAATCCAACTCAGTGATTTCATGCAGGGAAATCATCAATCATGCATGTCAAGTAGCTTTTTTTTACCTTAGTTGAGGTTGATAGAGTACCCAATGTGAACCTAGATGTTTCCCAATGATAGTATACTCTTGGAATGTGTGAAGCCTTATTAGCATGTCCTAAAAGTTCATTGTAAGGGACACATGTCAGTTTTTTTATAATATGATTATGTTTGCAATAAGTTAAAGTGTTTGAATTTTCACTTCACTTTGCTACCATATCTATTTGGATGAGAGTTGTTTGTTAGATTCCATTCATGAAAGTGGACATGAGGGAATTGTTATTTTTATTTCGCCTTATTTATCTCCACACATTGACAATTGGGCATTAGACCCCATGCAATGGGTAATGTGGACCCTTTTTATTTTAATTTTTGCTCCACTACATTACCAACACTTATGCCTTTAATGATGTTGTTGAAAGAATGTTTTTTTGGCAGCAGATTTCAAACAAACTCCCTGATTCCAAATGGATCCCATGTGGCTATTTTTAGGGCACTTTATACCCTATATTACTCTCTCTCTAGCTTCTCACCTTCTATATGTCTCCAATAATCATCCTTTTTCAAAATTTGAGTCTTATTTGTAATATTCTTATATTATTATATCCATTTTGGACATCTATCTCTCATGGGATGGATTCAATGGCTATAAGTCTACCACCGAATATGCCACCTTTATTTTGTGGGTCCTTCAGCTTTGGTCCAATTTTACATGCCATTTATTTTTCATATCATTAATTTATATGGTCAGCGATTGCACATGCCATGTCCTAAGAAACACTATTTATTAAAATCATTCCTAGTCATTTACCAAGTTATAATTAGATAGAGAGCCTTCCAAAAATTAGAGTCTTTTATTGATCAAAATCCTTTGCTACACTTGGGAATGAACATGCACATTGAACTACCCTTGGCCAATCCTTACTTCAAGCTATTGTGATACTATCAAATTTCAATAGAATAGGGTTATATACAAATATTCATGTAGTTTCATCATCAATTCTAGGGAAGAGGATGTTTAACACTTGCTTGACATTCAATTTACATTACACAATAACTACGTGGGTTTTGATTCTAGCATGTAAATTACCTAGCTGCAACTCCCTTGAGGTTCGTTGATCAAATTTATTCTATCTCTTCTCCTTCACATGTGTGGTGTGAAAGTTTAGGCTAAGAAAGAAAAATATGTAAATCCAAACATTTTAACTTCCAATTCATAGAAACACAAATATAAGGCTATATGACATCAACAAGAAAACTTGCCTAGAAAATTCCAAACCCTGTAAAGGTGCATAGTATATATTTAGTGCTCAATAAGAGTTTTGATGATCACAATATAGGTAACACATAGAATCTTCACTATTTAGATTATTTGGTAGCAGAGTAGGTGCCAAATCTATCTTATCTTTTGACAACGAGGTAATACACACAACACTGATTCATTCATTCTAGACTACTACTACACTTCCATAATTCTAGAATTTTGTCAAGATGTGATTATTGAATCTCTTTTGATTATGATATTTTCCATTGCTTTTCAAACCAATTTTAATTATATGTATTTACTATTTTTTGTGACTAGGACATGTATGATTTACAGTTCTAGACTATTATATTCTAGATCTAGTATGTTGTTTAGGATGAACTAATTATTTTTTGCATACAATAATTCATCCTAGACCACAAATAGTTAACACACGTGTGCTAAAACACATGTTTTATTAATTTTAACCAACTAAAATCAAGTTTTTTGAGAAGGAAATTGGAATTGTGTGACCTCTTTATGTCAAAAAGTGGAACACCCTATTATGCTCTACCCCAACACTAAAATAATTGAGGATCACTAAGCCATGTGAGTTCCCCAAATTAATAAAGTGCTTCCCATATGAAGATTTTACTGATTTAAATAATTATGTTAAGCTTTATATGTTCACTAATTGAATCATCATATGATCAGAATAAATATCATAACTAGTGCATTGCATGTAACAATTTTGGGTATTGAAGTCACTAATCAAAAGGAAAATATCACCAATGAAGAAAAATATTATTATTTATGGTTGTTATTATACTAATGAATAGTCATGAATAATTTAAATTACATATAGTGAATATTATTAGAGAAAATAAAATTCAACCAAAAAAAAAAAAAAAGCTTTCTATAATACCTCTCCTTAATGACACCCATAAGATTTTAATATGGACATCCTTGCCTTTAAGTTAGAAGAAAAGGACCAGATGGTCTCTATATAAGCATGTAATTTCATCAAATTCCTTAGAACTAAACAGGGATGTCAACACATGCATTAATACAAAATGTATCTTATGATTATATACTAAGAAAACAAAGAGTGGTTTTTACTAGTCTCATAACTTTTCATGAAAAAGATCACTTTAAGGTCTCAATACCTTATTACACAAGAAAGATGAAGATGATCATGAAGTCATGTTTACACCAACTCATAAGAAGTACATTCTAATCTATATTTTAGCATTTTAAATGATTGTCCGCTTCCCTTACTTCTTAGATTCAACCATCTTTAATCTCTTATCTTTCAACTCTGAGATTGTCTTTCAACTCTTCAATAAAGGAAAATTGGTTATGAACGGGACTAAATGCATTATTCCCATTAAACCTTTTTAGACTAATGTCAGGGTTCCACTAACCACCATATCACACAAATTAAACTAGATATAAGGGTCAACTAACCACCACATCATACACCTAAATTAAATTAGATGGATAGAATATGCCATTTAGAAGCCAAAACAAAATATTAATCGAAGTTGATAAATAATTGTATAAAGTTCAAGTTAGAAATATTTTTACGACAAGAACACTTAATGGATTCCTTCGAAATGTAAAAATATTATAGTTATAATAAAATATTTTATTGTTAATAATATTATTTATATATTAAATTTAAAATGCATTCCATTTAAAATAGTTTGTTATATTTTTATAAATTTCATAATTATAATAAAATATTTTACTTTTAAGATTAAATTTGTATTAAAATAAAAGATATTTTAAAGGTTAATGGGAGATGGATTAGTTCTTTTATTATTCGAAGAGATAAGGAAATGATTAAGAAGGGTTGATAAGAGATGAATCAAATGGTAAATTAGTACGTGGGTTTTTTCCATATTCATCTAAATTTAAATTTCAACAAATATTTGTTAATAAAACAATCTTTTGAAATTTCATAAATGTTGAGAAGAAATATGAAGTATAAAATATTGTATCCAAATAAAATTATATTAAATTGATTCTTTAAAATTAAAAGTTATATTAAAATAAAAAGATTAAGTTTCATTAAAATAGATTAATATAAAATTTATTTTAAAATAAATAAATTGTGTATACATTTTTTTGTGCTAAAAGTAATTAGAAATTTGTCTTGCAATTTTAAAAAAATATAATAATTGAAAAGCGATTAGGGGAAACTTCCACAATTGGTTGAAAGAAGAGGTACAAAGTACCAAATAGAACAAAATTAGATTTGATTATGAGATTTTGAGAAACTAACGTATAATCAAAGATCAAGTTGAGACTCAAATGAAGAAGAAAAAATAAAAGGGAGTAGAACCTAGAGATCCATCTTAACATGGAAAAACCTAAATCAACAAAAGAAAAAGTCTCTTGACAACCAAAACTCCAATGAAGAACAAACTTCCCAAATCTTATGAGAAACTATATTATGAAAAGAGAGTGTCATCTAAGCCACAAAAACCACAATTATTTCAGAAAACACTTATTTATTGATGAAGAGAGTCTGATACAAAAATTTTGTCATAGCATCACAAAATGAGCTAAGTAGACTAGACAGATAAATTATGTAGGCCTCCCTAATGTCAAGTGTAATTATTCAAACATCATTTCAAAAAACATTAAAAAAATTTGAAATATCATATTATTCTATGATAATGACCTCGTTAACAATAACAACCTCCTTTCCATATGCACCTTAAGCTAAAGGAACAGATCTAGAAATATTACCCAGCCCTTGAGTCACCTCATTGTCATCAAGACATCATATTGAAAATTCCATCAGATAGTTCGAAGGTAGCTATGTGACCAATTCTTGGCAAGAAACACTTTCTCTTTATTGATCTTCATGAGCCCATCCAATATCATATGATAATGGTCCACAAATTCAAGAGTCAAAGAATGCACAAGTGTCTCTAGGTCAAGGTGTTTCTCATGTAGAGAATAGGTATTGACTGATTGGGATCAAGCGTGAACAACTTCACATACCTAGGTACATCTTTTCCTTCAACTTCATCCATTTTTGTAGCAGTAGACTACATTCTCTTAACCCAAATCCTCATCAATGGGTAATGAATATCTTTATCTATACAATTGACAAAGATGTCCACCATGGCCAATGCAAACTGCCTTTGAAATTTTCTTAGAGACACCCTCAAGTAGGGAAGTTATGTGAGGCACTGTTCAGGGAGTTTGAGTAGCTCCTCATCTGAGGTAGATAACTATCCAATGTAAGAATTGGGGTTTAAGAAGGTGACAAACATTGAGATGAGCAATGCAATTTGGGATGCGACTTGAGGTGAGTTTAACTTGTTTAAATGACACTGGCTCAAGTTGAGGACTCACTTTAATGCTAAGGAATTAAAACCTCATATGTTTATTTGAGTTGGGTCAATGTTAGGGTGTGAGGCATAATTTGAGTAACTCCAAACAATAGTTTTTAGGTAGAAAATGGGCTCAGGGGTTGACCTAGTGCCACATTGGTGCACTAGAAAGTCTAGCTACATGACAGATGACTTCCCAACCTAAGTTTTTGGGGAGGGTTCTAGCTCAAGATTGACTCCTTTCTTGTTATCCATGATAAGCAAAAGTTATATGCAAAGCACACAGAACAACATTTACAGGACATCCAAAAGGATAAGGTTTTCTCACACTCAAACTAGATGGCATGCGAATGAAAATAAATTGGGTAAGAAAAAATCATTTGAGATGTAAAATTGATGTGTGTGAGCAATCTCAAATATTGAGCCCCAAAAAAATGATTTCTACATCATAATGGAATTAAATGGGGAGGAACAACTAAGTGATCCATTAAAATCATGAGTTGATAAAAAAAGATAAGCCTTTTCAAAAAGGAAAGCTTGTAACTCATTAGGGAAGGGGTCCCAAAAAAGAGAGATTAGAGTTTATGGATTCCATGAGGCTTATTCCTTTATTTGTAATCGAGCCTGATACTTTATTATTGCCTCATAACACATGAGTTAATTCAATTTGAATAAATAGTATATGCAATTGGAAGATATCATTTCTAATTATTTGAAATTCCTAAGTTGATCGATCCTTGTTAAAATAGGGGTTTATTATTTTCCCATATTTATTTATTCTGCAATTTTGTCCTTCACTTGGAGTTTTCCTAATTTAATGGATAATTTTTCTTAGGTGTAATTGGGGTTACAATTTGACTAGAGAAATAGGAATTAACTCCCTTAACCAACTATTCTAGGTATGGGAGTTACACTTCTATTCTTGCCTCTTTGACAACTTTTTGTTAATCTTTTTAGGGAGGAGTTACACATGCACTCTCTTATATGTACATATCACATTTTTTAGATTTATAACTATAAGATCATGTGTAATCATTTAAAAATGGCACTTGAGTGATAAGAGTGTTACTTGAGATCACATATCCACAACTTAGTCCTGGACCTATCTTAGGGCCTATTTAAACACTTATCTAACTTTCATGCATACCACACATGTCCCTAAACATCTAAAAAGTAGTACCAAACCCTCACTTTAGGATACTAGACCCTATTGACTTAGGTTATACCACTTAGACACTATCACCATAACTTGGACAGTAGCTCCAATGGTACTAGTGTCCCATTTTGGGCACTATTGTCCTTTTCCCACCTTTTGTCACCAACAAATATCTTTTCAAATCAAAAACCACCTAGGGTATAAATAAACCTATTTTAAGACTTGCATAATCACTAGAACAATATATATACATGAATTTTATCCCATTATTCACTAGAGAGGAATCAGATGTAAATAACACAAGAAAACTCAAAATAAGTTGTGCATAATCAAGGTTATTAATCCCTATTTTTCCCTACTTCTATATACAACCATCTACAACATTCCTAACCTTAGACTACTCAAATTTCCACTCTCAATCACACTCAAATCACTCAAGCTGGCATTCATATTAGTTTTACTTAAACTTATACCAGCAGTTAGGTGGGGAGAACTACATCGAGCTCAATCCCTCCTCAGAGTATTGGTATGTAGGTAACTCTCATCACAATAGGGTGTTAAAGATATCCAACCTACCCAACTGACATCACACTTTACTACTTGTGTCAATTGGATGCCCTAGTAACATGGAGATTCAGGGCTTGCATACAAAATTAATCAAAACAAGTCATTAACAAAGAGCTAGAATTTATGCATACGAGAACAAGCTTGGTAGACTCAGACACAAAAGCACCCAAAAGCTCAGAATAATTATACATAAAGGACACTAGCATCATTAACACTACTATCCCATTAGGCACTACTATCTAGGAAGGGTTTTGACTCTTGGATCATATCCATGATATCTAAATCAACTCTTATCCTTATTTGTAGCCTCCATATCTCTCATCTCAGTTAATTTTTAGCTAAATATTTATTTATATCATTTATTAATATTTTTAAAAAGGTCAAACTAGGTCAATTTTGTTAAAAATTAGTGGTTGTATTTATTGCATATTTCTACCTTAATTTACTATACTCAGACCCTTTAACAACCTAGGCCTTACACTACATAACCCTAAAAGTTAAATCATTTGATGAATATGAATTACTTCAAATAGTGAAAAAACCTAACCCAAAATAACCTTGGGATCCACATTCATATTTTAGATCCTTGTATTATTTGATTTATATTTCATATAATAATGATAATATTGACATATGAAGTTTATCACTTTTTGATATAAAGTTTTCTAGCTTCTCTTACATGCTTATTTCCTTTCATTTGGAATGCATTCAAATAAGTCATAAATACGTATGTACATGATGTCTTATATTAGCTACAATATAGTTTATTAGACTTATTCCCTAAATTTAATACCCTAACAACCATGTTTTGAGTTTCAATGTCATATCTTATGCACAGGAAAGAATCTCCTCCTCATATTCATGAGGGTGATAACTACTTTCCCTCTAACAAAGTCCATGTTGTCACTCCTCCATGGGATGAAGCAACCTATACTATTGTTATTAATGCCCATAATCACAATATCCATGCCTCCACCTCTTCTCTACAGGGTGTATGGATACATGTTCAATTAGAAGCAACTAGGGTTTGCACTTATGAGACTCTAAAGCATCAAATTATGATTAGGTTCATTTCAGAATTGTGAACTCAAAATCAATTATTACATAAAAATATTACAACAATGGAAAATCATGTTACAAGATAAAATTTTGTGGGGAACACTAGTGTCAATCATGTATATGCATCTTCAACTAGTCAATTTGTGGCATGTAATGTTATAGATCAAAATAATAAATCACAATAAAGTCAATCTATAACCAGTGATTCAAAAAGTACTCAAAGATGAAATAGAAGTTCAAGTGAGATTTTAAGGTAAATGATTAAAGTTAAATTGATCAACCTAACTCCTCTACATCTTGTAGGATATCCAGATATTATTATGCATACCATAGAATGCATGGTCATCGCACAGATTCATGTTTGGCATTGAAAAAGCATATACAACATATCATTGCTAATGATGAACATATACAAGATAAATCAGTCAAGTAATCCATAATGGTACATGAACATATTAAAAAATGGTTAATTTCAAAAATAGTACAAAATTGGTTACCAAAGCATAACTCAAAACAACAAAAGGTTCACAAAGCAAAATTAGAGCAAGAAACAATACAAAAAGCACATGTAAATAAAGTGAAGGATACAAATATACCTCTCCAAAATGAGCTCTCACTTTCAAAACAATATGGGTTTGGTCAAAAGTATCTATAACAGTTTGATTATCAAGGTTAAGGGTTGTGCAAACATGTTGAAGGCATCACTACTCCTATTATATCAATTGATAATGTTGGTCAACAAGGTTTGGGATTCATCGAACATCACAAGGCAAATCATTCATAGATATAGTTTATCAAGGCAAAATACCTAGATACATAGGAAATATTAAAAAAAGAGCTATAACTTAAGTTAAAAAGTCAAAAACATGCTAAGACAACAAGCATTCCCAAAAGAGGCTTTCTAATTAAAGAGCCTCCAAAGCACCATATGCCAATAATATGCATAGCTCCATAGGGCACAGTCATAAAAATATTGCAAAACATAATTCAAAAAGGTCAATTCCATAGAATAAGGAAATTCCTTATGCTCATTTAGATACAACATAATTTAGCATTGGCATTCAATTGGTTCAAAATCAAGATGATAATGATCAGTGGAACAATTCAAGTTATTTAGATTGCCAAGATACCAACAATGAACAATACTCAGATTCAAACTGTATCTCAATTCAACTACAACATATCAATCACACTTTATGAGGGTTTACGATTCCTCTTTTTGACATAGACCACATTGATAGTGAGTCTCCCATGAGAATCATTGGTTAGTAGGTTCCTCCCTACTTGTACATAGTTTCCCTATTTCTTGTTCCTTGTATATGGTTTTATTTTCATGTTGTTTTTACATAGATTAAATCTAAAAAATACAAAAATAATATAATATGTAAAAAAAACAAAAACATTAAAATATTTACTCAAAAAATATAAATTATATATTGTATGCATTGCTATGTTTACACTTCTTATACTTTCCAAGTACCACATATGATAGCTATCTTGGTATAGTCAATTTTTATCATACATACATGATTCACTTGTTCTTGTCAAGTGTTTGTAGATATTTAAAGGACTCAAGTCCACCACATTGATCCAGATTTGCTATTATCTACCCATTGAGGTCACATACATAGGTTGCTCATATGACACATTCACCCATTTGGGGCATCCTATACACAGTTCTGATTTCCAAGTTACAGCTTTATAAACTCTACATCAGAGATTTAGCATTATTATATCTTGATATCAATTATACTATACTACTCAGATTCATTACTGACTACTACTACTCTAGACTCAGCTTAGGTATATCTTTGATTTTGTATAGATTTATACATGTTCATGCATACTTTTTTTCTAGCTTTTCTAGTTTAGACTTGATTGTGTCTCTATGCTTATATATCTATTCAAGGGCATTTGAATATGCCATTGATTTATGGCTCTATGCCACTTCTTTTCATTGTATGTATGCTTTACACATGTGCCCATGTCCTTGTGTGTACCTTCTTGATTTTGTATGTAGATATTTTTTCATGTCTTTCCATGTGGCTCTAAGCCAACTTGCTTGTTGTTTGTGTATGTGGACATTTGAACATGTCATCGTATGTCTTTATTTCTCAAAGTTAGTTACATGTGCCCATGTCCCTTGTATTGTGGCCCCTTGGCCTACTTTGTGTGCCTCATGTGTGTGGAATGTATGCTTTCATGTATGCATCATGGTGATGACACTTGCCTCTTACTTATTGTACACTCCATTTTTAGAATCCATGAGGGACCTCATGCATTTCTCCTTCCTCCTTGGGTGCCTTGATGGACATCATGCCTCATCCCCTTAAGTAGCTACTCAGTTTATTTCTCATACTTGTTATTCATACATATGCTTACACTGTTATATCTATCTTGACAACCTTGTGAATGCTAGATATAACATACATCATAGACTATAAACTTATGCTCAAATTATATTACATTTTGATGTTAGATATACACATTATATTGGTTTATTACACAAATATCATATATGCTCTAGATAACACATATCTTGTAGAGATTTTTATTTTAAGGGAAGTTATTACATAGGTTCAACAACTCCCCTCAAAAGAGGGGGCATTCATAGAGGTTTGTCACATAGATCAGGCTATCCAAATGCACTCAGAGCATAATTTTCAGCATACAAGCACATAATACAAAAATCAGTTCCAAGAAAACACAGTGGGAAATAATGACATGGAGACTAGTTTTACTTGTGTAGAAATTAGTACATTTAGACAATAGTGCCTAAAGTGGGACACTAGTTCCACCAGTGCTACTATCCAAGATATGGCACTATTGTCTAATAGCCTTAGTTTTAGGAAATTATAGATTGTCCAAAAAAGTATAGTAGGTACAATATAGGTTTGCACTGGTTCAATTACAAATTACTATTTTAGCTCAATTTAGCATAAATTCATACCAATTTGCTCAAAATGGGGGCATCATTCATGACATGATTATTCTCATTTCAATTTCAGATAATTAGATATAGATTATTATAAATTAATTCAGATTCCATATAATCAGATATCAAATTTGGGGGCATGTGCATGACACATTATTTTTATTTGTTCACTTATGCATTGGTTAATCAGATAGAATGAAAAAATCCATGTCATTCTCTACGTTATACACACTAGACACCATGTTCTAATTTACACACTAGATTGATGCCTCACTCTATCTATATGGTTGGTACTGAGTGGCCTAGAGTTGCCTAATATTATCGAGTGGCCTAGGCTATTTTATACAATTTCAATTACATCACACAATTTTAGTTTTAGATGCGTCTACTACACATGGGTATGTAATTATGAATTCATAGTCTACTTGAGTTCTTAAGTCACCTACATAAGAGGGTTATACACACCATCAGTCCAATCCAAGCTATTCATAAGTCATGACTCACCAAGTAGGGGTGTCCAATGATGGAGTCAAAATTAGATTGAGTTCTTGAGCCACCCACACATGGGGATTGAGCAAGCCATTAACTGAGTCTAATTTATTCATTGATTGATCACTATCTAAATGCACACATGTAGGTCATCACTAGGTTTATTGATTGCTTCAAGTACCTAGTGAAGTGTATTCAATCCTTTCCTCTCTTCCCTATTTACCTAGTTTTGTCTTTTGCTTTTGATATCTCTTAAGTAAGGACTGATCTATGCACATTTCATTTATAGGACACATAATAGAGCATGTTTCACACACTCAGACTGATATTCATGGGCTTCACCTCTTAGGGAAGTACATGTACTCTTATTTTTCCTTTTTCCTAATAATTTCACTTTGCTACAATTCTAGAATAAGGGGGGGGGGAATGCAATCATCTAAAAATGACACTTGAGTGTTAAGAGTGTTACTTGAGACCGTCTATCCACAAATCAAACCTAGACCTATCTTAGGGCCTATCTAGACACTTATCCAACATATATGTGGGCCACATGTATTCCTAAACATCCCAAAAGTAGTCTCAAACCCTCACTTTAGCATCCTAAACTCTAGTGTTTTACCACTTGGACATTAGTGTCATAACTTGGACAATAACACCCATGGTGCTAGTGTCCTAGTTTGGGTAATATTGTATTTTTCCCACCTTTTGTCACCAACAAATATCTTTTCAACTCAATAACCACCTAGGGTCAACCGAGACCTCTTTTAAGACCTGCATAAATACTAGAACAATATATATATACATGACATTTAGCCTATTATCGACTAAAGGGAAATCAAATGCAAATATCACAATAAAACTCATAACAAGTTGTGCAAAATCAAGGTTGTTAATCCATATTCTGCCCCATTTTTGTATATAGCCATCTACAACATTCCTAAGTATCAATTACTTAGATTTCCAATCTCAAACACACTCAAATCACTTGAGTTGGCATTCATACCAGCTTTGCTTGCACTTTCACCAACACTTAAGTGGGAAGAACTGCATTGAGGTTGATCCCTCTTCAGAGTATTGATATTTAGGAAACTCTCATCGTAATGAGGTCTTGAGGATGTCTAGCCTACCCCACTAACATCACATTTTGATACTTGTGCCAATGGAAGCCCTAACAACATGGAGGTTTAGGGTTTACATATAAAATTAGTCAAAATAGGTTATTGATAGGGAGCCAAAACTTGTGTGCACAAGAACATGATTGGTAGACTCACACACAGGTGCACCCAAAAGCTCAAAATAGTTCTACACAGAGGACACTAGCACCAAAGGAAGGACACTAATATGCATCACTTAAATCAACTCTTATCCTAGTTTATAGCCTTAAGATCTACCATCTCGATCAATTTCTAGCTAAGTATTTATTTACATCATTTATTGTTATTTTTGAAAAGATCAAACTAGGTCAATTATGTTACAAATTAATTGCTATATTTATTGCATATTTATACCCTGATTTAATATACTCAAACATTTTAACAACATAGGGTGTACACTCCATAACCCTAAAAATTTAAATCATTAGGCGTAATATTCTCGTGTATGTGATTTCATTTTACTTGTAACTATTGTGTTAAGTACTAGCTTATTTTATGTCTATCACAAACCTATGTACTCACTTGATCTGGAGATCCTAACATCCACTCCAATATGATATCAGAGCACTAAGTCGGTATACACATGTCCAATTTTTAATTTCTATTAGTTTTTTTGAAATCTTGAATTTTATTGTATTGAGTTTATTTGCATTGTACTGTGAGTTTTTTAGGGTTTAAAAAAAATATTGGGTGATTTTTAAAAATCTTAAAAAGCTATTTTTTTCTAAAAATAGGGGTATTACTATTTTAGGAGGTGTTTTTGTATAGGCTTAGTATTTCACTATCACCAAATGAGTGGAGGGTCTCATGTTGATCAAAGCCTGGTTTGGGCAAGTTTAAACTTGAAACTATTTCCATTGATGGTGTTCTAGGTAAAAATGGCCTAAAATGTGCTCTAAGATGAATCCACAACTTACATGCTCTGCTGAAGCCTCCACAAACCCTTGGTATAGTTATACACATCTTATTACATCATTTAAGAGTATTCTACTATCTACATCACCATTCACCTTGGCTCACCATTCCTACCACCTGGTTTGAGCTTTCTTTATCGCCATGCATGCTAGTTTATTTATTGGCCTGGTACTTGACGTCCTCCTATGACTTTATTACCTGTTCATGACCTAAAATTATGATTCTAACTACATCTTAGTCCAATGACATCACCCATATCCTTCCTCCACCTATTGTTAACCCGTATGTTTTTTAATTTGAAAACCACTCATTTGAATTGACATGGTTTCTAATACCACTTTTATATGAAATTCATGGTTTTATTTTCAGGGGGAATGTTTCTTTGAAAATAAAAACATTTTACTTTAACCATCGTGGTATCACATTTTAATATTTTAAAATCAAATATTTCTTTGACACTAAATATTATAGTTTATGTTCGTAAATTTGGATTTAAAAAATGTGGATGGGATGATAGTATTGCTAAGAGAGATTTTATTACTATTTTTTGTAAAAACAATATATTGTGGGGTATTCATGATTTTTTTATGTTTTATTAAAACTCTTTATATCTTCACTAGTCGAATATTGAAGGGTGAGGTTTGGTTTTGGCAGGTGGACAAACCCCCTTGCATTCAAAACAATCACTTATATTTCTATTACGTGCCCACGCTCTGTGTACTCTTTTTAGAAGTATTATCAACTGAGTCTGACATCCTATTTTTGCTTTGTAAATCACATCTTTCTCGACTCATGAACTGACTATTCAAGATGCATTCTTGGTTGTGCCCAACATTTTTTCAATCGTACATTATGTTTTTTATATTTGGGGGGTTCACCATTGATAGTTCAAGGGGAGTGTATTGTACTTGTGTCACTATTTCATTCTATTTCCATTTTTTTTTACAACAACAGCTAATACTACCCAACAAATTTATTTCTACATAATGGATATAAGTTCAATTAATACTCTAAGACATTTAATTATCATGAAATGAAAATCAAAATGCAAATAATTATAAAGATCAAAGGTTTACATCATATCACAATGGGGTTAGAAATTACTTTGACTATGCATGTAAAAAACATTAAGTGGTACAATCGTAGTGATGGATCCTATGGGTTGTTGTGTCTTTATGTGTCTCATGATCTTCTCTTTCATATATAACTTGCCAAAACACCTGATGAAATGTAGACAATTTTGAAAAATCTATTTGGCAAACAAGATGTGATGAGAGGTCACGAACTAGAAAATAAATTTATAAATCTAAGTACTAACAACTTTGACACCCTTCATGTTCACCAAGTTAAAGTATTTGAGATTACAGTTGAAAAAATGTGGAATAGAGAAGAAAGATGACTAACTTATTCTTTCTATACTCTCCAAGCTATTTCCTGATTACTCAGTCTCTCTCTACTTTCCATGCCACTAAAAGTGCTCTAGGCACTACATGGAAAATTCCCTCTTTCGATGCCTTTGTTATCGACTTGACTCGAAAGCAAGACAAGTTAAAACAGATGGAAAAATTAAAGTCTCAAAACCTCAACCCCTAATTGTTGGGAATGGGAAGGTAAAGGATTCAAACAAAGAGTAGCAAAAAAAGAACAAACATCAACAGAAGAAGAAAGAATCAACCTCTACCAAAAAAACCATTGAAATTTCTTCTTCCAATGATAAAACTAAGAAATAAAAGGTTAAGTGTGCATATTGTAAAAAAAATTCACATGATGAACACAAGTGCACGAAGAAACAAATTGATCGCCTAACTCATATTGTAGAAAACAACAACATAGATGTTCTTAAGTCTATCAAGCAAAATTTATCAACTCAAGATTCTTCTAAGGTAAAAAGTAAAGAAATTGAAAATGAAGATGGCAAAAATCTTGTAGCAATTGTAGATCCAACATCTTAATTGGTTATTGACTCAAGTACTTCTCACTACATGGGTTCTTTTTAGGTTGAATTTTCTTCATTCGAGCCTTGTATCATGTCTTCAATCACTTTGGGTGATGATACTTCTATATCAATTTTAGGGAGAGGATCTATTGAAATGGAAGATGAACATTCAATAATGTTATAAGTGTTCCATATATTTCAACTAATCTTCTCTCAGTGTACCAAATCACTCATATCAATAAAGGCATGAGGGTAGAGTTTTTACATATTCAATTATCATTGGTGTGTTTCATAATATTTCTATAGTAGTGTTGGCATGTTATTGTCATTGATGTCAAAAGGGTACATCATGTAAAGGCATAATGGTCATTGATGTCAAAGGTCTGTTTAGTCAAGTTTTTGAGCATGATAGTGGCATAAAGAGAGTGTGTTCTCAACTCGCAACATGATATTGTCAAAGGTGATTCATGGTCAAGGTTGATGTCAAAGGATGTATTATGTCAAGATTGACTATGTGTGATATCAAGAACATCTTGTGAAGATTTATGTCAAAATTAACTAAGGACAGATAGAAATATGTGATATGAAGAGGTATGTTCATAGTATGGCATAGTCATGACATGAAGAGTTTGAAGATGAGCCATGTGATAAGATACATTTAAAGGCAAGAGAGAATTTGAAGGAAATTAGTGCCTTATTATTACATGAAAGTACCTATCATGTAAGGGTGAGACATGTGAAGGAAGCAAGGAATGTGATGTGATAATGAGCATTGAGAGAGATGTCAAGTCATATGAAGCTTGGTAATGTGCTTGTAAGTCTGTATGAGGTTGTGTAAGTTTGTTGTCATCAAAAATATAATGGTGCAATGATATGAGTGTGTTGTGATGTATTATGTCTACTTGTTTGATGTTTTATTTGAGGTCATGACATGGAAGGAACAAGTCAAGGTGTCAAGTGCATTGAAAGCTTGAGCCCAATCATGGCATGGTGAAGGTATGAGCTAGTGGCATGATTAGGTGAGTAAACTCAGGCATGTGAGAGATTGTATGGCATTGTTTGAGAATATGATTGGGGTGTAGAAGCATCCATGAGAGTCTTAGAGTGAGCCTACAGGGGTAGGACCTTCATACCAAGTTTGTACCTAGACCACTCCTAGACCCTACCTGGCCTGATGAGGTATAAACATCAGATTTCAAGGAAATTATGCATATGTGAGCACAGATAGAGGAAATATATGTTGTATTAAGAATGTTCAAAAAGTTTGAGGCCATGATTTGAATGAATTTGCATGAAACACTATTCTAGGCCTTCTCAAGTTCATCGAATGAGGTATCAAGACCCGAGAATCACTTTAAAATGTTATTTGGAACATGTAGCCTCTACGTCAAAACCTTGTATACTAAGGAGAGATGGGGAAGGGTCCTATCTAAGATCTACAAGCATTGGTTTTGGATTTAATGGGCAGTCCTTTATGAATAATCATTAACACAAAAAACCTGTGTTAAACGTCCGTAAAACCCTAATAAGGACCCAATGTGAAATATATTATTAAAAATAGAATATAATGGTCTCAAATGAATATAAAAAATATTGGATCATGTATTAAACTCTCCCAGGTACCTCCAAGTGGTGGTGATTAGTCATATGAGAGAGAAAATGCATAGATATAGACTTATTTTTGAAGAATTTATTGTAGCAGTCAAAAGTTGCATTGTTCAAGAAAATAAAATGGATGGAATAAGCAGATATATACTTATAATACACTCAAATTAAGGCTTTTGGATAGGTTACATAATTCAAGTATGATAAACTAGTCATCCAAGTTAGCCAGTCGCTAATAGGCCTAATGGTGTAAACATTGTAAAACCTATGCAGTAGTGAGAAGATAAATTGGAGTGTGTTTTCATGATAGAATAATGAAAAAAATTTATTGGAGATATTTTTTAGGAATTTTAAGTAATTTATATGCTTTAAATAATTTTTTGAGGTTAGTGAATAGGGTGAAAAGTTGTTCATAAAATGACCTATCTAGTTCAGTTTGGTCTGTGAGATATAAGGTCATGAGATTGGTCTAAAAGACCAATATTTTGCTATTAGACCATATGAGTTTTGTATTTTTAGATTTTATTAATATGTAATAGAATATTTTTAATTCATTAGGAGTATTTAAAATTATATAAATAGGTTTTGGAGTTCTAAGTCACCATAACTGGTCTTTGAGGTAAATTGGCAGTTTTGAGTAAGTTGCAGAGATGATCTTGAAGCCTTATGGTCTAAGTGAAAGTGTTTAATGAGTTTGGAGATGAATTTGAGGTAATTTAAAAAATTTATATGTAATTTTTTTACCATATTTTAGTGACTTAAGTATGTTTGATCTTTAGTATTGAAAGGCAGATTTTTTGGTGTACACAGGTCTAATAAAACTGAGTACTATTGAGGGGTTTTATAAAGGAGTTAGATCTAAAAGGTGTTATGGATATCAGAGGATGTTGTATAATGTATAATTGAGTTGTGATTAAAATCATATTGATGTATATGTAGGTTTAAAATGTTCCAATGGATCAAGTTTACACGTTACTAAACATACCTAATGCAATTAGGTCTCCATGAGTCCTAATGGAGAAATAAGGCCTAATTGAGTTATGGACAACCAAGATGGATACAAATCATGATTTAAAAATATTAAAAAGATATTATAAGACCTATTATATGGTATACATAATATTTTAATGGTGTATATATGACCAAATGGTATATGAACAAGAGATGAGTATATATACAAGGCAATTTAGGCCTATTTGAAAAAGCTTAGAGAAAGCAAACAAATTGACAAATCAATGAGCCTCAAGAGGTTGGGTAACATATTTTAGATCATAAAAATAGATAATATATTAATTTAATTATGATCATATATTTATTTTTCAAATTAAGATAAAGGACATATGGCTTATTCAGTTTTGAAGAGGGCTAGTTGAGCGAAGAAGCCTAGAGGTAGTTTTGAGAGAGAGATGAAGTGGAACAAAGTTGAAGGAGTGATCATTGTATATTTAGAGGATATAAAATTTGTGTTAGATATTTTTTCCTGATGTATGATAGTGGATAAATTTTAGATATAATAGATAAATAATTGAGTGGAAAGAAGTGTGATTGATCGAGTTGGTGCTTGAGGGAGTTGTAGCTTCCTTACAGGTTAGAGCTTGAAAAATTGGTCTTGATTGAGTTGGTGATTGGTAAAAATGGAGTTGGAATTTCCTTTAATTTTGTTTCTTGTATAATTTTCCTTTAACTAATTTGGTGTTTAGTCATAGAGGGTTGTAGCCTCCTACAAGTGGGTTTTTGATAAATTTGGGGTTGATGTTCCATGCTGGGTTGATGCTCATCTAAATTTGATACATTATCTTATAAGACAATTTTTCCAAGATTAGTTTTAATAGGTTTTATTACCCATAAGTTTTTCCCACATATGTGATGTGTTATCTTATTTCATGCTCATGTGTTTGGTTCTTAATGCATTGCTAGATCACTGTGTTACTTTCATAGTTCATAGATGAGTGGATATAATTGAATGAAGTTTTTGAATATTGATTCACCCCCTCTCTTAGTCATCATGCTTCCAAAAATTGGCATCATATCTTTATTCTTTGAAGCAATCATAATATCTTAAAAGAGATCATATAAGCATAAATATGTCTAGTCATCAAGCATAAGGAGGTTTCTCAACCAATAAGCCTCCTCTCTTCAGTGGGACCAACTATGCATTTTGGAGAATTAAAATGAAGAACTATCTAATGTCATTAGGATATGATATATGTCAATATATTTTTGAGAGATTCACACCACCTTCTACACCACAAACTGATGCAACAAGCAAGAAGGCAAGTGAAAACAACTCTAAGGTAATGAATGCCATCCTATGTGATCTTTTAGAATTAGAATTTGTTAAGGTCCTACATTGTGATGAAAACAAATATATTTGTGAAAATTTCCAAACAATATATGAAGAAGACACCAAAGTGAAATTGGCAAAGTTACAGACTCACCGAAGGCAGTTTGAAAGTTTGAGAATGAAGGAGGATGAAACCATTGTATCTTATCTATTGAGAGTAGATGAAGTGGTAAATGTCATCAGAGGTCCAGGAGAGAAGTTAGAAGAATCAAAAGCAATAAAAAAGGTACTAACATCCTTGAATTATAAGTTTGATTCAAAAGTGTCTGCAATAAAGGAGATCAAATATCTTAACACACTACAAATGGATGAGCTTCATGGCATCCTAACTACTTATGAAATGAGAAAAAGTGATGGAAGACCTTCCAAGAAAGAAGTTGCATTCTAAGCTGAGAAGAATTCACAAGGTAAGAAGGCCAAGGATGATGTTGATGCACACATTGATGATGACAAGATAGAAACCATGTTTGTCATAAAACTAGGGAGAGGTTTAGGAAAGTATAAGGGCAAATTGCCATTTAAATGCTTTAAATATGGTAAAACTGGTCACTTTGCCTTTAAATGTCCTAATAAGGATAATAATGAGCATGATGAATATCATGCTGATGATAATAAGGTCTATAAACTTGACAAAAACAAGAAAGTTTTTGGGAAGTTTGAAGGCAAGAAAGGGTTATTTAAGAATAGGATAAGTTTCTATACTAAAGAAGACAATAGCTCATCTGATGTAAGTGGCACAAGTACATCTAATAGTGATGATGATAGTAATGATCATGATAACAATCAAATATCATTCATGGCTATAAAAACAAATAATGAGGGTTTTTGAAAAGGGAAAAGTATTATGGATGATGAAGAATCAGATGAAGTGAACCTTGAGGTAGAATTGGTGAGTGCCCTACAGGATTTGAAGTTTCAAAAAAAATAAAAAATTGATATCATTGGTTAATATTTATGAGGATCAAATAAATCTACTTGAATAGAGATTAAGAAACAACACCAATGAACATGAGGAGATCATCAAATAGTTAGAAACTCATATTGAAATCGTCACTACCAATCTTAAGACCAAGAAGGAAGAATGCATCAAGTTTGGAATAGAAATGGAGTCCTTGAAGGCAGAATTGGATCAATCAATAGTCAAGTTCAAGACACATCAAAGATTTGAAAAGAGTACTAAAGCTCTTTGTGATATTTTTAGTATTCAAAGGCCTTCACATGACAAAATAAGTCTTGGGTTCAAGGAAGACTAAAAGGAGAACAAGGAGAGTTAGACCTCAAATACCTATACATAAAATCTCAAATCTAAGACACAAAGTGATCATCAACAAGTTAAGAGTACCAACATGAAAGTCAACATTAAGAGACCAATTGGGAAACCCAATGTAATAAGGTATTTCAATTATTTTAATGGTTATTGTTTTTCTTGGCATAACTTTGGTCATAGAGCAAGTGATCGTAGAATGGTCTCAAGGAATGAGTTATCATGGGAACCTGAGAGGAGTGATTAGTCAAGAGGTAAGTAAATAAATGTTGTTTGCTAAAATTGTCATAATATGGGACACATTGCAAGATTCTATCCTAATCGAGTTATAAGGCCTTCAAGACTTAAAAAGGTATGGAGCTCCTAGAGTGCATGAGAAGGGTCAAACATTGGTATGGAAGACAAAGAAGGTCAAGACTGATCATATTAAGCCCAAGAGTTAAGATGGATTATTTGCTAAGATAGATCAAGGATCATAAGTGAAGGAATGTCAAGAACACTTGTTATCTACACATATTGACAAGGTAGTCAAAGAGAAGAAGGATGACAAGATGGATGAGTCAAATGCTTCAATCAAGTCTAAGTGGATTCTATGAAGGGACTATTACTCTCATGATTGCAAGATAGTTGAGTAGAGTACTTTGGAGATATGGGAATCTCATAAGTTCATGGAGTTTTGAGAGCTCTATAGAAAAGGGTGACTCCATTAGGATTCATGGAGACAATCCTCTATCAGCAGAAGCATGAGGTTGTAGTCAAATAAGGATTCATCTTGAGAGGATTCCAAGTTATCTATGTTGCAAGGTATAAGTTGTTTTCTTTGTAACTTGTATGTATATGACAAGGTGAAAAGAGTTTTGGTTAGTATGAGCATTGTTTTTTGAGATCATTTCATGAGGAGTCATGATATGAAATGCAAATATAAGCACAGGATTATGTCTAGAAACATATGGAATATGGATTGGTCTGCAAGACCAATATGGCCATAGAGACAAGTTGGATGTTATTGACAAAGTTAGAAGTGTGATGAAAGCCTATATAGCTGATTGGTATATGAGAGGTAAGAAAAAAAAAGCTTGTTCTATACAGTTGATAGTTTGATTTGTATTGAGAATTTGTATTGGCATCAAGATGCTTGAAGGAATTTGAGGATGGTTTGAGAGTTCTGATGAATCAAGTGTTGAACATAAGTTGTGAAGAGAAAAGGGGAGTCCCTAAATTTTTAGTTGATGTCCTAGTGAGTGATCAAGAGTTTGATCTATATCAATCATATCAAGGACAAAGTGAGTGTTTCTATGTATCTAATTTTTTTTAAGAAGGTATGCATAAAGTTAGGGGTAGCATGTTTGTATGATGCTTCATAGACTCTATCATCCTGTTACCAAAAGGAGGAGAGAGATCAGAAAGGTAGAAAGTTTAGAATGCTTTATAGACTCAAGAAATGTTGAAGATCTTGTTTATTACAATAGGTGTGATCCAAGAAGTTACATCATGAGGAAGAAAGTTGCAGGTGTCTCTTTGTCATTAATTTCAAAAGGGGGAAAATGAGCATATGGGAAAAATACCATTTTAAAGTGAGTTCATTTTTTTAGTGTGTTTGCCATCAATGACAAAGGGGGAGTTTGTTGGCATGTTGTTGTCATTGATGTAAAAAGGGTACACCATGTAAAGGAATAATGGTTATTGATGACAAAGATATATTTAGTCAAGTTGTTGAGCATGATAGTGGCATAAAGAGAGTGTCTTCTCAGCTAGCAACATGATGTTGTCAAACATGATTAGTGGTCAAGGTTGATGTCAAAGGATGTCAAAGTTGTATCATGTGAAGATTGAGTATGTGTGATATCAAGAAGAATCTTATGACTTTTTAGGTCAAAAGTAACTAAGGACAAATGATAGTATTTGATATGAAGAGGTATGTGCATAGTATGGCATGGTCATGACATGAAGAGTTTCAGGATGAGCCATGTGATAAGATACATTTGAAGGCAAGAAAGCATTTGAAGGTAAGAGAGTATTTGAAGGCAACTAATGCCTTATGATTACATGAAGGTACAAATCATGGAAGGGTGAGCCATGTGAAGGAAGCAAGGTATGTGATGTGACAATGAGAATTGAGAGAGATACCAAGTCATACAAAGCTTGGTCATGTGGTTTTAAGTCTATATGAGGCTGTGGAAGTTTGTTATCACCAAAAAGAGAATGATGCAGTGATATGAGTGTGTTGTGATGTCTTATGTTTACTTTTTTGATGTTTTTTGAGGTCATGACATGGAAAGATAAGGTCAAGGTGTCAAGTGCATTGAAAACTTGAGCCTAGTCATGGCATGGTGAAGGTATGAGCTGGTGGCATGATTAGGTGAGTAAACTTAAGCATGTGAGAGATTGTATGACATTGTTTGAGCATGTGAGTAAGGTGTAAAAGCATCCATGAGAGTCTTAGGGTGAGCCTACAAGGGTAGAACCTTCAGACCAAGTTTGTACCTAGACCACTCCTAGACCCTACTTGGACTAATGAGGTATGAAGATTAGATTTCAAGGAAAGTATGCATATGTGAGAATGGATAGAGGTAATATATGTTTTTTTAAGCATGTTCATAAAGTTTGAGGCCATAGTTTGAAGGAAATTGCATGAAACACTATTAGGCCTTCTCAAGTTCATAGAATTAGGTCTCAAGACCCAAAAGACTCTTTCAGACATTTGTTGGCATGTGCAACCTCTACATGGGAACCTGAGTTGTTAAGGAGAGATGGGAAAGGGTCCTACCTAATATATACAAACATTGATTTTGGATTTAAGGGGAAATCCTTTATGAATAATCGTCAACACCAAAACCTATGTTAAACTTCCCTAAAACCCTAATAAGGACTAGATGTGAAATATCTTATTTAAAACAGCATAGAATGGTCTCAAATGACTATAAAAAATATTGGATCATGTAGTCAACTCTCACATGTACCTCCAAGTGGTGGTGGTTATTCAGATGAGAGTGTAAATGCATATATATAGGCTTGTTTGTGAAGAATTTATTGTAACAATCAAAAGTTGCATTGGTCAAAAAATGCAAATGGATGGAAGGAGATAGAGAATTATACTACATGACCATGAAGGTTTATGGATAATTTACACCCTTAAATTATGCTAAAATAGTCATCCAAGTTAGCCAGTCAATAACAGGCCTAATGGTGTAAATATTGTAAAACCCAAGAAATAGTGAGAAGATAAATTGGAGTGTGTTTTCATGATAGAATGATGAAACCAAGTGCATGAATATGTTTTTTAGTAATTTTAAGTCATGCTATGCTTTAAATAATTTTTAGAGGTTAGTGAATATGGTTAAAATTTGTTCACAAAATGACCTGTCTGGTTCAATTTGGTCTGTGAGATATAAGGTCATGAGATTGGTCTGAAAGACCAATATTTTGCTATTAGACCATATGAGTTTTGTGTTTGGGGATGTTATTAATATTTAATATAATATTTTTAATGCATCAATATTATTTGAAAGTATATACATAGGTTTTGGAGTTCCAAGTCACCATGATTGGTCTTTGAGGTAAACTAGCAATTTTGAGTGAGTAAGTTGCAAAGATGATATTGAAGCCTTAAGGTTTGAGTGAAAGTGTCTAATGCATTTGAAAATGACCATAAGTTCATTTATAATATATATATGTACTTTATTGATCATATTTTAGTGACTTAAGTATGTTTTAGCTTTAGTATTTAAAGGCATATGTTTTGGTGTACACAGGCCTAATAAGACAAAGTACTATTGAGGGGTTTTATGAAGGATTTGGATATAAAAGGTGTTATGGATCTTAGATAATGTTGGATAAGGTATAATTGAGTTATGTTTTAAATCATATTGACATCTATGGAGATTGAAAATATTCCAAGGGATCAAGTTTACATGTTACTAAATAGACCTAATGCAATTAGGTCTCCATTAGTCCTAATAGAGAAATAAGGCCTAATTGAGTTATGGATGACCAAGATGGATCCAAATTATGATTGAAACATGTTCACAATATGTCCTAAGACCTAATATATGGCTTAACTAATAGGTTAAGGGTGTATATCCAACCAATTGGTATATCAACAAGAGATGAGTATATATACAAGGTAATTTAGGCCTATTTGAAAAAGCTTAGAGAAAGCAAATTAATTAACAAATCAATGAGCCTTAGGAGGTTGGGTAAAATATTGTTGAACATAATAAGAAATTAGAGAGGAATTTAATGATGATCTTATAGGTACTATATAGATGAATATCAAAGACACAAGACCTATTTAGTCTTTAAGAGGGCTAGTTGAGCGAAGAAGCCTAGAGACAATATTGAGAGAGAGATCAAGTGGAGCAGAGTTGAAGGAGTGATCACTATCTATTGAGAGGCTATCAGATTTGCATAAAATATATGTTATTGATGTATGACAATGTATAGAGTTCATAAAGAATAGAAAAATAGATGAGTGGAAAGAAGTGTGATTGACTGAGTTGGTACTTTAGGGAGTTAAAGCTTCCTTATAGGTTGGAGCTTGAAAAATCAGTCTTGATTGAGTTGGTGCTTGGTTAAGATGGAGTTGGATCTGCCTTTTAGGTTGGTGCTTGTATAAATTTCCTTTAACTAATTTGGTGCTTATTCATAGGGGTTTGTATCCTCCTAGCAAGTGGGTGTTTGCTATAGTCAAGTGGGTGCTTGATAAATTTGGGGTTGGTGTTCTATGTTGGGTTGATGCTCAACTAAATTTGATAAATTATCTTATAGGATAGTTTGTCCAAACTTTGTTTCAGTAGTTTTAATTCTCCATGAGGGTTTCCCACATATGTGATGTGTTATCTTGTTTCATGCTTATGTGATTGGTTCTTAATGCATTGCTAGATCACTATGTTGCTTTCATAGTTCATAGATGAGTGGATATAATTGAAGTTTTTGAAGACTAATTCACACCCCCCCTCAGTCATTGTGATTCCAAAAAGTAGTAGTGGGAAGATCATATCACTAGGTAGATTCAATATCTTTTCACATTTTACCCCTGATTCTTCTTTGACTGCATTACTGACTCATTCAGATAGAGCTAACAAATTATGGCATGAGCAATTTTCACACCTCAACTATCACTACCTAGTAAACCTCATCAAAAATGACATGGTCATGGGCTTACCTCGAGTCTATTTATTTAAGGGTCTTTGTGAGAGTTACACCCTTGGGAAGCATCTCGTAGAGAAATTTGACAAAAATAAATCTTAGAGGGGTTCACAGGCATTGGAGTTAGTACACAATGATGTATTTGGTCCTTTTCCCAATCTATCTTTCATAAGAGCTAAATATTTTCTCACTTTTATTGTTGATTTCTCATCCACTTCCTTAGGTAGAAATCTAATTTTTTTGACAAGTTTCAAGACTTCAATGTTTTTGCATAGAAACAATCTAAGAAATGCATCAACATTAATAGAAATGATAATGGGGTTGAGTATGTCAATAATAGATTTGAGCAATTTTACATAGCAGAGGTGATTGATTTGCAATATATAGTTCCATATAGTACTCAACAAAATAGAGTTACAAACATAAGAATATGTCCTTGAAAGAGATGACAAACTATATGATTCACTCTAAGTTACTTACAGCACAGTAATGGGCTAAATAAATAAATTGTGCTTGTTACATTTAGAATATGGTTCCCCATAAAGCTTTAAAATGCATAACTCCCTTTAAAGCTTGGTATAGTAGGAACCCCATAGTTGAGTATTTTAGAGTCTTTAGATCTCTAGCTATGGTCTGTATACCTAAGAATAAAAGCAAGGCTATGGAACCTCAGAGTAAGCCTTGTATCTTCGTAGATTATCCAAATGGTGTCAAGGAGTAATTCCTTCTTCATTCAACCACACATGAGTTTTTAATCGATAAAAGTGTTCACTTTTAGGAGAGTCCCACATACTCAACACTTGACATTTCTCCCACTTGATTGGACTCACATGGATTCGATTCAAATGATTTAAATCATCCTGAGCACCTTCCATAGGTTGAGGACACTTTTTCCTATTCTGATAGTGAGAGTAGTGATGGGGACTCACTTCCCTCCACATCTGGACACACTTCGGAGGATGATGTTTCTCGACCTAACTTATCCACTTATGGTCTTCTTTGGGATAGGGAGACACTACAAAGTGTAGGCACATGGGTTGGGGATCCTTTAGATAACAACTAAACACATTCAGAGTTTTAGAGTGGTCCACATGATTTCTATGAGTATGCCTTAGATCTATAGAATTTTTAGGAGGCATCAGGTATTCTTGAGTGGGATTTTAACATGCATGAGGAGTATAACTCTTTAATCAGGAATCATACTAGGGATTTAACACTTCTTCCTAAGGGAAGAAAAATGATTCAATGCATATGGATATATTGGACCAAATATGAAACAGATAGGTCCATTGACAAGTTCAAGGCATGAATTGTCACCAAAGGTTTCTCACATATGCCTGGAATTGACTACACATAAACCTTTGCACTAGTCACCAAAATGAACTCTATTAGACTCACACTTGTTATTGATGTAGCCAATCATTGGGATGTTCATTAGATGGTTGTGAAGAGTGCCTTTCTTCATGATGACCTTAAAGAGGAGATTTACATAGAGAAACCACTAGAATTATTTGAGGATTCTTATTTTATGTGTAAACTTTAGAAATCCATTTATGGCCTCAAACAAACCCTGCGAGCTTGGTATGCCAAGATGGATTCCTTTCTTTTTTGAGCAGGGTTCATTCAATGTCATTATGATCTGAATGTCTATCTCTTATGACATGATGATTAACTTTTGATTTTGGTTCTTTATGTTGATGTTATTTTGATCACTGAGAGTTCTTTCTCATCCGTTACAGTGGTGAAAGATGTTCTTCATGATAGATTTGGGCTTGTTGCATTATTTCCTTAGGATCCATATCTCTTATTCTGACTCGAGAATTACTCTTGTACATCCTAAATATGTTCTTGATCTACTTGTTCAATTTCACATGGCTGATTGTAAGCTAATTCCAAATCCCTTTCTATCTAGAGTCAAGCTTGACATAGATTGTACTTCACCTTTGTTATCTACTTGACACATACGAGACTTGACATATCATATGCAGTGGGCCTAGTTTCCAGATGTAAGCAAGAACCCCATGAGTTGCACTAGAAAGTAGCTAAGAGGATCTTGCACTATATTCAGGGTACACATAGATTTGGAATTCATTACAAAGCTAAAATTGACATCAACTTGATTGCCTATAATGATTCGGATTGGGCTAGTGATATTCAAAATTACAAGTCCACTTCAAGTTACAATTTCTCCATTGGTTCAAGTTTGATTAGTTGGTCAAGCAAGAAGTAAAATGTTATTACTTTATCATCTATTGAGGCAAAATATAAAGGGCTTATCAAAGCTTCCACTAAGGCCATCTTACTTTAGGGGATCCTCACAGAGTTTGGTATCGAGTTTAGATGACCTACAATCATCTACTACGATAACCAAAGTATTATTCAAATTTTTAGGAATCCAATCTAACATTAGTATATCAAACACAAAGAGACTCACATGTACTTGACTAGAGAGATTATCCATGGGCCAATCATTGATATGAGATATTTCTAGATGACAGAGCAGACAATAAACATTTTCACCAAACCTTTCATGGACAGCAAGTATCTCCACTTGTGGGCTCTTTTTGAGGTTTAGGTTACTACAATATCTTCTATGGGGCCCTACTAGCCTCTTCTTTATGTCTCTCTTTTTTTATGGGGGGCGAAGTTTTTTCCTACGGGTTTTCTCATTTTCTCTACTTTATGAGATATTTCTTTGTAGATGGGTACCTCATCAGGCCTTGTTGTTGGGGCCCATTTTTTTACCCACATAAACTATGTTTAGGGGGGGGGGGGTGTTAGAGTAGGGGTTTATTATTTTTCCATATTTATTTATTATGCACTTTTTTCCCTCTCTTGGAGTTTTTCTACTTTCATGGATAAGCTTGCTTAGAGGCACTTGGAGTTACACTTTGACCAGAGGAATAGGAAGTAACTTCCTTGACCACTATTCATTGTATCGGAGTTACTCTTCTATTCTTGCCTCTTTAACCACTTTTTGTGGATCTTTCTAGGGAGGAGTTACACATACACTCCCTTCTATGTACATCTCACATTTGTGAGCTTTAATAATGGAAGATTGGGATTTGACGCTTATTTTGTTTTGTGTAATATTCTTGTGTACATGATTTTATTTTGATCGCGGCTATTATGTTGAGTATTAGCTTGTCTTATGCTTATCACAAACCCATGCACTTGCTTGATCCAGAGATACTGGCATCCACTTTGATAATCCTCTTATAGTCACATTGATGATAATTAGAGTCTCCTTCCTCAACAAGCATTTTCCAACCTTTTCAAAGGGCAATTTTAATTCCTTTCAAGAGTGATTTAGCCTCTACAACATTTTTAGATTCAATTTTGATGTCTTGAAAAAAGATAAAAAATGACTAACCCAAATAATTCTTGAAAATTATTCCACTCCCTATTGAATTAAGATTTCTTTTAAAGGCTCCATCAAAACTAAATTTAATATTTCCTAAAATAGATTCCTTCCATCTTATATTTATAATTTTTTATAAAGTACATTATTCTCAAACCCATTATCAAGCCCCTTATTAGAGAAGCAAAACCATTTCAAAATCAACCCATCTTCCGAACTTGACTTAGAAATTCCACTAAACCCCTAAACCATTGAGATTTTTAAAATTTTCTCCCACAACAAAACTTCTGAATGAATTACATTGGATAATACTCTCATGTTTCTCTCCAGCAAAATATTCTAAAAAATAATAAAAAAAGGGGGCAAATCCCAAATCGTCTTCAAGCAAGGGGATTACGTATACATTTTAAAACAAGAATATAAAGACTAATTCTCGTTGATCAAGTGGTGATGGCAAAGATAAACTAGAAAATAAAAGAATATAAAATTTATCTTTAAATTTCTTTATTATATTTTAATACATATTAAAAATGAAAAGAATTAAATTTCAATGTATTAAAGTTATGACATTCTTCATATAAATTAATGATTATACTTTATAACTAATATTAATTGAGGAACTATAAAATTTATGATTATTTTGTTGAATATTAAAATGTATATAATTATTATTTTATTTTATATTATTTTGTTGAAAGTTGAAATGCATGTAAAAAGGTTAAATAATTTTAAATATATGATTTATGATTATTTTATTTTATATTATTTTCTCATATAAATTAATTTTTTTAATATAAATTAATAATTATATTTTATAACTAATGTTAATGATTAGAGTGAATTATATTTCTATTTATTATATATAAAATTTAAGATTATTTCATTGAATGTTAAAAGATATGTAATTATTATTTTATTTTATATTGTTTTGTTGAAGATTAAAATATATGTAAAGAGGTTAAAAAGAGTAAACTACACTTCTATTAATTATAAAAATATAATTTATAAAATTTATAATTATTTTATTGAATGTTAAAAGATATGTAATTATTATTTTATTTTATATTATTGTGTTGAATGTTAAAACGTATGTAAAGAGGTTAAAATTTTGTAAAGAAGTCAAAAAGTTAGACAATTTTAAATATAAAACTTATGATTATTTTATTTTATGTTATTTTTTCATATAAATCAATGATTATATTTTATAATTAAATTAATATAAGAGTGAGGATGTGAAAGCATTCATTGTGCTTGTTTTAGGGCTTTGTTGTAAGTTTTTCAGCCCTCTGCAATTTTGGGTGGTGCCAACCAATTGGGTGAGTCTTGCATTCTTATCGGTGGTGCCCCCAATGGGATGATGTCTGTATTCTAAGGCTGAGAGCCTGGGTGTTTCAATTGGTAGTGGAAATACGAACAATAGGCATTGTTAAGGATGGTGGGCACCCTGAATCGGCATGAGGAGAAGGGCAACCCAGGCTCGAAGGGAAAAAAGATCAAATTTATGAGATGCTTGCAAGTTCTAAGGGCATCATCCTTGCAACAAATAAAATTCTAACCATTCTAATTAGATACAACCAAATTAGAATCACCATCAATCATCTCAAAGAATGCGCTTTGATCTGTAAATTTATGTGCTACTCGCCAACCATGGTAGACCTGTAGATGTGGCTAGAAAAAAATTTGGAAGATAAGGTTAGCTAATCAAGCCAAGCTTCTCCCCCATGGTTTTTTTCAAGTCATTTTTGAACACGTAATTCCTAGGGATGGAGTCTTTTGATCTAGGCCTTGGTTCTTGGATCAAACTAGATTATTCTTGAAAACCTGGGAAGAGGGATTTAACCAAAAAATAGAAGACCTGAGGAAGGTCCCAGTCTAGACTCGCCTTTATGGTTTTCACTTAGAGTTGTGGAGTGATGAGATTTTTAAATAGGTGGGAGATCAGCTAGCAGAGTACATTTGCACAACAAAATCTACTAAGGTAAGATTGGTCACTATTTATGCTTGAATTTGCATAAACATTGATCTTTCTATGCCTTTGCCTATAGGGATTCGTTTCAGATCCGAGATCTGAGATTGGCTTCAAGAGTTAAGACTATGAAAATGCCCCTTTTAACTACAAGAATTGCCACTCACATGGACATCTTGCTATAAATTTCCCTACTCCAAAGACCTCGATCTCTAAGGATTTTGAACCAAAAATTAAGCAAAGATTGGAACAAATCAATGATGGGTTCATGGAGCCAAAACATAAGCAAAGAATCATGAAGCATGTAAAGTCTTTAAAACCAATGGTTTAAGGGATGGTTAATAAATTCAACATTTGGCAAGTAGAGGACCCTTTTGAGGACAATGTTGACCAAGATAATCAAGACTCTGAAAAACCCTCAAAAGAAGAAAAAGATGATGTGGATAAAGAATCTCTTTTGAAAGAAGAAAAGAAGACATTGATAATGTTTCTATTTTAAGAGTAGAAGAAGATGATGCTGATGTAGAAAAAGATGACGACAAGGGGAAAATGACACGATTTTTACCTTAGGGGATTTGCCAACTTTCACACCTTCATAAATAGGGGAATTAGTGAATCAGGGCAATAATATAAAAAAAACTCTCAAATAATTCACAGACAACAAGCTTACTCCTAGAAGGTTACCTTTCTCAATCTCAAGAAACATGGAAGCTCAAATAAATATCAACAATAAAACACAATTATGGATTCAAAAATGTTTGCCAAATCTCTAAAATAGAAATCAAATCAAGAAAACCATCTTTCATCTATGCTAGGCAGTCAAGATACATTAAAATTACAAAAAAGCCAAACACTCATAGTAGTATTAGATCAAAAGGATAACTAAAATTTTGAATAAATGAGCACAAAGTCTTCAAAGTGTATTTTCTTTTTTGTTAATTCTTACCTTCCATTCAAAAGCCTTGAAGTTTAACTGACTTTGTCAAGATTTTTTCTTAATTTATTAAATGAGCTTTAGCCCTCTTTTTTAACTTATTTAAAAAAAAGATAAAAATAAACTACACTTCCATTTATTATATAAATATTAATTTTAAAAATACTAATTATAAAATTTATAATTATTTTATTTCATAATATTTTGTAAAAGATTAAAACGTATATAAAGATGTTAAAAATTTGTAAATATAATATTTAAGATGATTATTATTATTATTTAAAATTATGTAAAAAAGTTAAAGAATTTTAAGCCCTTTAATCAAATGAGGGCTCAACCATCTCTCATTTGAGGGCTCAACCATCTCTCTCATATAACATTTTATCATGGCACAACATAAATTCCATACATGCATAAAATAAATTTATATAAAAATAGGTTGAAATGTAGTATTGCATAAGAGAAAGTATATTAAAATAGTATTGCATAAGAGAAAGCATATTGAATTGTTTATAACATGAATAATAAATGAACTTAAATTTCCAATTAAATCAAACTGAAATTTAGCATTGAATAGAAACATATCTATTAATAATTGTTTTATAACATTAATAATAAATGATTTCAAAAATCAATTTGATTTAAATAGCTTTGGATACAATTAATTCATTTATCCAATCTATCATTATTTTTTTCAAATATTCAAATTAAATCAAATTTAAATTTGAATAGCATTAAATAAAACTAATTTATTTATCCATCTTACTAATATTTTTTTTTAAATAATTTATTTATCTAACATATCAATTTTTTTTTGAAATTTAAAAATATTGTTAACTTTTAAAATTATAATAATAACAAAATAATATCAACTTCTTACGATTATTTCATTTATACAACCCACCAATATTTTATTTACAACCCATCAATATATATATTTTTAATTTAAAAATATTGTTAATTTTTAAAACTATATTAATAAAAAAATAATATCAACTTTCACACATTTTATAAAAAATTTAGAAATATTATTAACGTTTTAAAGCTATATTAATAAAAAGATAATATCAACTTTTACATAACAAACCTGAAAACAGATTAATAAAAAGTATTGAAAAATAACACGACCTTTTATTTAGATTGAAAATATATAAGACTCAATTTGACAAACTCAAATGTATTTCAAAAACTCAAATGTTAATACAATATTTATATTCATACAATAAAATTCAACTTTCACATATCAAAACTCAACTGTTAATACAATATTTATATTCACATATTAAAATTCAACTTTCACATATCAAACCTGGAAGTATACACCTGATTATAGAAATTGCATTCCATCCCAAGTGATATACCAGATATATTAATACCTGTTACAAGGGTTTTTTATAATTAAACCCCCATGAAAAACCTTTAACAAACATGTGAGCCTTGGCTTAGATGATGGATCCTGTGGAGAGAGCCAAAATGTTGGATATACAGCATACAGACTCACAATAACAAGTTTAATATTAACATGTAGTAATATAGATTTTGATATATTGCTCAATGCTCATACACAGATTCTTTAAAAAGAACGTGAGCATACAGACTTTCTCAATAGATTAATTATCATAACATAGTTTGTAGCATTTTCTTTTATCATGTATATATAAGTTTCTGAACCCTTCTTGTATGTTTATGTCACATAATTCTGAAAAAACATCATGCAATAGAACAGTGGCATTATTTGTGGTCTCCCCAAAACTTCTTAAAATATTGACAAAACTCTCTTAAACTTCTATGCATCTCTCTAGCTGAGAACCCCTCACGAATGAATGACGTTTATTTTATGCTTGAGCTTGTCATATGATCTTTAGACTTGATACCTGCAAAAGTGTGTGCCAAGGTTTCCTCTTCATCTGTGACAATACCGAGATTCAACAAACAAAAACTAAAATTCAACATACACTTACATATAATGGAACATACCTCTTGGAAGAATCTCCTGATTCACTACACCAAACGATTTCAACCACATTTCAGTGGTTGAGCGGAGACATTTTGGGCATTTTCTCAACACCTTTCCATCTGTATGTGCTACCAAACAGTAAGGATGAAAAGTATGGCCACATGAAGCTACAATGATATCCAAGGTGTTTGGATCAAACCCAAGATTGCAAGCAGGACAGGGACAAACATTTATGACTGTGAGGTTTTTGGTAGCACGAGTGGGTACAGGATGATATACTGGTAGGGGGCTTAGTGAATAGTCTGAAGATCTAAGCCAATAATTTGACCTATTGAACTTACCCAACTGCTGCTTATATTTTTGTTGGACTTGTAATTCACTCTCCAATTTAGCAATGACACCATCTATTTCAATTATATCCCTCTCAATTTTCTCCAGATTAGCAGCTTTTTCATCTCTCTTTCTGCAGCAGGTCTGTTCAATTAGGGTATTCTCTTCAAGGATTTTCTGATAAGTTTTTATCTCTTCATTAGCTTTCTTAACGCAATCAATCTTATCTTTCTCTATGGTTAACAGATCATTTAGCTTCCCTTCCTCCCCCCCAGATTTCCAATGAGCACAAATCTCTCCAACATGTTTGACAAAATCATTTTCTTGTAGTTTTGTTGAAGCCATGAGTTGTTCAAGATGGTTTCTGCACTGATTGACAGTCTCAGATGCTTCTTTAAGCAAAGAAGAATGTGAATGAATACAGTCTCTGGCCTTGTCAAGCCTCTCCTCACAGTTGTCTTTCAACTGCTTCTGCACTTCAATTCTTGCATTCAGTTCAGAAATCACAGCATCAACTTGCCCCACAAAAAATTCCATATGATTGCCAATGCATGCGCTCCTTGTCCTCTTTTTCACATGAACGTTACCCTTATTTCCACTTGCCATCATTTTCACATAAGTGTTAGCCTTCTTTCCACTTGCCATATTTTTCACAGGAATGTCAGCCTTCTTTCCACTTGGCAATTTTCTGCTGGTTTTTCTTGAAGAATGTGGCTGCATGATGCCTTTGAATGGTGCTTTTGAAGATTTCTTACAATTTTTGAGTCTCCTATTCCTGAACTGCTCTAATCTAGCTGGGAATTTTCCCAAGTCAACAGAATAGCCCTTCTTATGAGCGAGATAAGAACGAGCAAAACTCGCACATATAATTTTTGAAATCTTGTTTGTCCCATAAACCATTTTCCTGAAATCCTCAATGTCTTTTACACAATCCTTGTTGTGGCTGAGTTTGTAGTAGTATCCACTGGAAAATTTTTTGGGTCCCCAGAAAGCTAACATATCCTCATCAGAAACTACATGCTGTGGAATGTGGAATGGATCAAGACCACCAACATCACTGGCCTTAGACTTCATCCCTCTAAATGTTCTTCAATCAACCAAAAAAATCTTAGTCTAGACGACATACACCTTTTTTGATAGCACCACTGTATAGTATATACCATAGCAATGTACCTAAAAGATGCAGGCCTGTGAATATAAAACCAGCCCAATTCAGCAATGATGATCTTATAGTTATAAGTCGGGCGATTATTTTTTCAACATGTGTGAGTGATTTGGGAATATCACAGGCATGATGTTATCGAAAGAGGCCACGTTAACAAAAAGAATGTATTAGGATGACATGCGTACAAAATCTACCATGTTGGCTTAGTTCATCAGATTGTTAGAAATCTGATAATAATGAGTTTTCTTGCCCTACTCTGATTTTTCATGACAATTATTAGATGGTAAGCTGTTTGCAGTATGATTGAAGGGTGGGGAATGTATAATCGGAGGTCTCACACTGACAAATCGGCCATTATTTTACAATTCAATCACGCATGTATTTTGCTGTAATAATAATAAATATATATATAATGATTGAAAAGCTTATTGAATTATATTAATAAAACAATAGGTTAGAGAAGCATAAAGAGACCAAAGAACATAAAGGTCACTAATTACAAATACTGCAAGTGAAGATAATAAGATTAACTCAGATGCAGAGGATATTCATATAAGCCCATCCCATTTGTGGGAAGAGTCACATAAGCATGATGATGAAGAAGAAAAGAAGTTGAATGTGTAAATAATAATGGGAGTATACTTGATATGAATGAATGTGTGATAAATTATCTTTTAATATTTCACATTTTAAATTTTATTAATATGAAAGAAGAATTATAAGTATTTTTATAGGATTCATATGTTTTATAAACAAGAACCAAAACCAATTCTTACTTACATTTTTGATATTAAGTTGTGAATCATAACAAATATAATGCACATAAGTAGGAAAGAACAAGCCTAACTAAATAAGCAAACTATATCTCTTGAAATGAGGGATTATTCCTCCTTGTAATTAATTAGGAGATAATCTAAGAGAATGGTTAGTGAGAGTGAAAAACAACTATTTCTCACTTATTGCATTTCTCACATGGTGAAATCAAACTATAAACCAAATTATATCATTTACTTCCTCATCATTTCTCTCATCTATAGAAGCATTAGAATCCAATGATTTCAACAATGAAGGAAATGTATGTGACATGTGGTGCTATGAAAACCATATGTCGTGGTGTGGAAGCAGACCTTGTATGCCTATAAGGTATAAAGTAGTTGACCCATGACATGTGTGGTAAGGCTTCATGTTGAAAACTTGATTGGCATTTGGCAGAAGCTGAGAATGTAGAACAATATCGGCAAAATCTAGAATGACGATGATCTAATTATTGTTTCTGATTCGCTTAAGTCTTCTAAAGGATCGAAATAACTCTAGACTGGAGAGAACCCAAATGTCAAATGGAGGAGTTAACCTTAGCTTACTCTTTTGAAATGTGTTGGTTCCATAAAAAGGCAAGGAGAAAGGTAACTCATGTGGAGCCATAGGTTGAAAACCAAAACAATCCTCAAATGAAGAATGTGTTGTCAAGGAGTGGAATGCTCATAGATAAACATGTAGTATGTGGGTTAGGTTTAAATCCCACATATTAGGAGCAGGTATAGAAGCATCCAAGGAAAACCCTCGACTGACAGGTTTCAAGCAACCACACATTGCATACTAACTAAAAAAAATAAGAACATCTCACCATATGTGAGTCTAGTAGAAGAACTCTTGAAACTAATGGAGTGTTCCCTACTTCCCAAAATGACCACCATAAAGTGTAAAATGTGTCTCCTTCAATAGTTACTAATGGTGATTGTGATGCACACAAAGCTTGTCAACTTTATACAACAACCTTTCCTGTAAGTGAAAGTCCTAAAAAAAGTACAAAATTGGAAGAGGTTAGATGGCAAAGACTTGTGAAATTATTCGTGAAGTCTAGATCATCTGCATAGTGAGAAGACCATGTCTAAATTCTTAGATGAAAAGTGGTGAAAATAGAGAAAATGGAAGTTCTACAAGGGAGACATAAACAAGCTAAACTTGTATTAGTTGTCCCCTGTATTGCATCATCAAGTGAAATTATTATGTGTAGAAGACCCACTTCATATGCCTATCTTCTTCAATGTTGATTTTGAATTGAAGAAAGTGAAAATGCAAATGATGGGTAGAATTGATTCCTTCTCTAGAAGATAATTTGGCCAAGCTTTGATGGATTGTACCAAATTATATGACTCATTATAATATGTTGAAGCAAATATATGTTTATAATGATATGCCATTGGATGGGCATGTTGTTGTAATATTGTGCAAAGTACAAGGGGCACGTTAGGAATCATATCAATAGTTGATTGATTGGCCTGTCTAGAAGAGGTGTGTTGCGATCCTGAAAAATGGCTAGATCTAACAACATCAATGCATCAATACTTGCATTATTATGAGAAAATATTACATTTATTATTTGTAAATCAAAGTGTGGTTGTATTAACAGCCTTTTCTTTGCTTGATTTACTACTTTTCTTGCTTCTCCACAACTTAGGACAAGAATGTGATGTGAATTCTTTATTTGGATATTTCATTTGATTAAGTAATTTTTATCATCTTTGTGCAATGTGTATGTGTTTTTAAATGCATCATAGTGGCCTTTCCTATCATATTGATATGGTTTCTCAAGAAATAAACCACATAAATCTATGAAGGTCACATTAAAGGTGACCTTATCTACAAATTTGGGACCAAACACAAATGCCACTATGTAAGTGTGTGTGATATGTGTTGATGAAGAATTATCCTTCCACCCAAGTGGATCGAATGAGGATTTAACTCCATTGGTAGGTGCAATTTTTTTACAAGGCTCTTCGCAATCAAACTCTTTTACAAGCCATTGTTCATAATATAATTGATTAAAAATTCATGTGTGAGATGAGCTCTTGTGACAAACAAATTGTCACAACTCCCTTGTGCATTGGAGTGATACATTAAAGTGACTTTATTCAATCAACCCTTAAGCTCATCATAGGTTATGTCATCACCCAAAACTTTGATGGGAATGGAATGCATTTATTCATCAATAGAATTTACAATTAGTGTCTTCTTATTTAACCAATAAAATTTTGATAAATTATGTTGCCTTCTCTTACAATCAATACAATACTTGATATTTCTCTTATGAGACTGTTAATAATTATAAGGAGGATAAGAATAATTCATATGAGAAGAAGACCTTTAATCCTACAAGTGTTGGTGTGGTGATGGTGAAGAGGTTAGTCTGGTCTTAGATGAAGTTTAGGAAGGAGATCGAGTAGATCTATGTTTGACAACATATTTCTCCTCAAGAAGTTGTTCTTGATTGAATGTTGCATCCAAACTCTCTATTGGAGTGTATTTCAACTCTCAGAATATACGAGGAAAAATTTTACTTTTGAATTTGAGTATCAAGGTTTGTGCATCGTCCTGCACTTTGAGCATGATGCACAAACGATTAAACTAGAATATGTAGTCCTAAATGGACATATATTATAACCCTAACATAATCTAAGTCATTTAATCCATATGTCCTCCTTATAGGAATAAGGGTAGCAAGTCAGTTTCAATGATTATATCAATGCATCCCAAGTGGCTATGGGATTCTAATTGGCATGTTATTTCATGATGAGGAGCTTGGTGACACCAACTAATTTTAAATTATCAAAGGGAACGTGATTGTGCACTGACATGTCACTATTTTCAAACCAATTGTCCATGTCCATGATCCAATTGGTTTGGAATTTAGGGTTGTCTGAACCATAGTTAGGATTGTTCTTTTTTACATATGTGCATCATATTTCTTGGGAATCACATCCTAGTTATTAGGAAGGAAGGTAATAATTGGTTTTAACTTTTTGTGTTTTCCTTGATTATAGGGCATAGGTAGTCTTGTAAGAAGGTTCGTAATTCTTCTTTCTAGTTAATGAAGGAGTGTGAAGTATTGAAAGATAATTTTTTGTGTGTCATTTGTGTAGACCCTCATACTACTTCCTCAATTAATTTTTTGAATGGATCCCCTATGGGGATTCCACATCAACACTCTAGAGGCCTTATAGAAGATGAGAAACTTGGAGACACATTACCACTTGAAAAAGACATAGAAGGGTTGGGAAAATATACATATCAATATGTTGTTGCACACAAAGAAAAACATGAATATACAAACCGAGAAACATTTTCACATAAATATGAGCATGCCAAAGGTAAGGGAGGAAAGGGGATGAGAGGGTAAGGGAAGGAGGGCATGGAGAAAGTGAACATATCAAAACCCTAGACCATGTGAGCATTCATAATGGTTCAGATTCTGATGAATCTAACCCAAGTCAATACAAAGAATTTATAAAATGTAGTAATGAAGAGAGACAATGTTCACTTGGGAAAGGAGAGGTAGATATGAATGGACCACTATGGGAATAAAATGAATTGAAAATAAAAAGGAAACACCTCTATTATATATTGGAATAAAATGTGAGCTCCTAGCCTTTGAGGTTTTGTTAGTGATCCTTTAATGGCAGGAAGCACAATAAAAATGTGTGAGTAGGGAGGCAAATCCAAACTATGTGATGTCTATCCTGAAGATATTCATTGGGAACTACTTGGGTTGGAATTCAATAGGATGGTCATGAAATTCACCACAAAAAATTCTTTACAATTTCTATGATGAGGAACAACTATGGGAAAAGGTGCTGCAAAATGATAAGATAGGAAGTAGAGTAACCAGAGACCCAAGCTCATGGAAGACATTGACAGAATAAAAATGGAGTTTGTTGAGCATGTGAGCACATCTATGAAATGCTTTTTGATAGAGATAACATGATAATATATGGAGATAACAATATAGAAATCCTTTCCTAGAAAAGTTGTCTCACAAATAGAAATTTAGGAAGGGTGTGATGAGGAGTTGATAAATGTGGTAAGTAAGCTACAAGAAAAAGAATAAACTAGAAAATAAGGTATTTTTGAGGATTGTATGTATGTTTTTATTTATCGGTACCCAATTATAGGAATATGAGGCTAAGAATTAAGAGATGGCATAAAAAAATTATAGTGCTAAGGTCAAGGTTGATTAGAAGTTATTAATGAGGATATTGAATGTAGGGCTAGGATTACAAAGTAGTGAAACATTTTTCAAAACACTTATGATAATCTTCAAATTCATGCAACATATCAAGAAGAGATGGTTTTGAATCTTACTAGATCCACTACCTTGAATACCATAACACAAGGAATAAGTATGAAGATAATGCAAAGGACTTACCTATTATTGAGGCCTTAGTACAGGGTGCATTGAAAAAAATGCATGAGTCAATATGGATATTATGCATTGGGAAGAATTTGAGAAGGAAATCTAGTAATAATCATGAGATGTGCTAACAACCTAGTTAATGATCAGAAATTTTATCATGTTTATCATCCAAATCAATTGTTATAATAACCAGCTATCAAATATGAGTAATCTGTGAAATGTTAAGACCTAGAAATTATTAGTTTCTATTACAAGGGCTAAAACAACATATGTTTTGCTTCAAAAGTAATTTTTAATTACATATTTGGATTCCCTTAAAAAAATAGACTAGTTAAAAAAACCACAACATATCATTTTAGGTTGTATGCAAAAGTTATGATTGTTTGAAGTTGGCATACTCTAGCTCTGGGGTTTCTTGGGAGCTCAACTATTGGACTCCAGAGTGAGGATTGTTGGACTATGGAGCTAGTCAAGAATGTGATAATTTGAACCATTTTGATGCTTGGATCTTTGTTTCAAGTGTTGGGTAAATTCCAAACATGAGAAAGTTTAAATATAAGTCTTAGAACACAGATTAGAGAAGAAGGAGAATAGAGGAGATATAAAAAAATATCAAAAAACAACAAGTTTAGTGATATGGATGGAAGTTAGATTCACATTGCTTATTTTGTAAGTTTGAGTTTTTGTTCATTGTTTCCTTATTGTTGCTTAGTTGTAGCTGATAGAGTGAATACTTCACATCTTGAAAAGGCTAAGTTCAGTAGTTTTCTTTCAAAGTTATTTTCCTTGTAAGCTTGAGAGCGGAAACACTTATAAACTGCAAAACATAGTGGAGATAAGGAAGCATGGCTTCACTCTTGTTGGAGTTTTCTCACATTGATTTTCTCCAGGGTATGTCTTGTGTTATCTCCCTTTATGGTTGATGTGTTTGTTTCTTTTATTTTCATGTTTACATTCCTTGCAACTAGACTAATACACAAACATATAAGAGAGCTCAAGATTTAACCCTATGATTAATGAACTTCATATTTGGCATTGCAAATCTATGCAAGCATGTTAATTGCAGTCATGTATGGAGTAATAACATATGTATAATGTGGAGGTATTATTTTATATGTTGTATATGATAGTCTTAAGCATTATAATACATATTAAAACAACATTTTAGGTGATTTTCTGTGGCATAGAACTTGAGGGAAACACCTTGACTTGAAAGGGTCCATGTCTGTGAAACTTAGTGTGGAATATCCACATAGTTTATAGATCACATTGGTACCAGAGCAGCTTATCATTTTTACCATAAAGGTTTGCCAACATATTTCCACATATGTTAGTTTTGTTTGTGTTATATTTTGGTGGTTGTTGTAGTGACCATCGTGCAGATGTTTCCCATTACCTAGATAGAAAGTGCTAGTGGACATATTGTTTTGATTTATTGGTAGTAAGACGGTTTAAATTTCCACTACTGTTGTTGTTGATGCAAGACAATATGGGTTTCTATTATGTGATGGTATTTACCAAAAGTCTTTGATGGACCAACCACCTAAGGGACATGAAAACGCCGAGCTTTCAGTTTGGTATAAATTACTCTTATAAAGAAAGAATGGTTAAGAGAGTTGAAAAGTGCAAAGAAAGACATGTTGAACATAGATTTGAGCATAGTTTTCTTGTGATAGTAGGGTATAGTTGTACTTGAGCGAATAAAATATTCCAAAGGTAATACTATGAAGCTTGAGGAAGTATGTTTTTACTTGGAAATGTCTCCTTTTCTTTTTATTTTAAAAATTGATGTTTATTTAAGCTTTCCATGTGGAACAAATAAGGTATTGTATACCTTTTATTTTATATCCTTTCTCCTATTGGCAAAGAGGAGTGAGACAAAGTTGTTAAAGATGAAGGAAAGATCATAAAAAATGGGAGTGCAAGTTATTCCAAAGGGCATTCAAAGATGTGGGGTAAGGAGTCCTCACCACTTGAGTTTCTAAAATTTGTGATTAAAAACCTTCAAATTGGAGAGTTGAATATATATTTCAACCTTAAAATGGTATTGTCCAAGAATTGATCAATTTGGAACCTGAGTATAGTACTATCCAAAAGAAGATCAGATTGGAACCTGAAATGGGTATTGTCTAAGAGGATGATAAGTTGGTTTCTCACTTGGGAAGATAGGAGGTAAATATTGATATTTTTTTAATAGTTTTTGTGGGACTCAAAATCCTTAAATTTTGGGTGTGTGATCAAAAATTTGATCATGTTTATCATCCAAATTAGTTGGTATAACAACTAACTGTCAAATATGAGTAATCTGTGAAATGTTAAGACCTAAAAATTACTAGTTTCTATTTTACAGGATAAAAACCCATATTTATTATTTCAAAAGTAATTTCTAATATGATATTTAGGTTGCCCTTGAAAAAATAGACAAGTTCAAATAAAAAACACAGTGTTTTGAGGTCGTAAGCAAAATTTATGACCATTTGAAGTTGGCATACTCTAGCTCTGGGGTTTCTTAGGAGCCCAACTATTGGAATTTGGAGCTAGGACTGTTGGACTCTAGAGCCAGCCAAGAACATGGTAATTTGAACTATTTTAATGCTTAGTTTTTCATTTTAAGTATTGGGTGTATTCCAAGCATGAGGGAGTTTAAATACATGTTTTATAAGATAGATTAGAGAGCAAGCAGAACGGAGGAGAGATCAAAAAATATTAGAAAACAACAAGTGAAATGAGATGGATGGAAGTCGGATTCACATTGCATATTTTTCAATTTTAAGTCTTTGTTCATTATTTATTCAGTTTTTCTTAGTTGTATGTGATATAGTGAATACTACAAAGGTGGAAAACGCTGAGTTCAGTAGTTTTCTTTCAAATCTTCCAAAGAATATTTCAGAGATCATTATGAGTGTATGAGGTTATTTTCCTTGTAATCCCAAGAGGCAAAAATTTTATAAACTACAGAACATAGTGGAGATGAGAAAGCATGGCTTCACTCTTATTGGAGTTTTCTCACATTAAGTTTATCTAGGGTTTGTCTTGTGTTATCTCTCTTTGTGGTTGATGTGTTTGTTTCTTTTACTTGCATGTTTACATTCCTTGCAACTAACCTAATACATAAACATTTAAGAGAGCTCAGGATTCAACCCTGTGATTAAATAACTTCACATTTGGCATGGTACCTCTATGTAAGCATGCTAATTATAGTTGTGTATGGAGTATATCATAAGAAGAGTGTGGAGGTATTATTTTATATTTTGTATATGACAGTCTTAAAGGCTAGAATACATATTAAAACATCAGTTTAGGTGTTTTTTTATGGCATAGAACTTGAGGGAAACACCTTGACTTGAAAGGGTTTGTGTTGGTGAAACTTAGTGTGGAATATCCACCTAGTTTATGGATCAATCAGGTAATAAATAAGGAAGTAGTGGTAGTGCTACCTTGTTTGAGAGAAAATAATCAATTTAATATGGGGAATGTTGACCCCATTTTTTTATAAGGGTTTTGATTTATAAAATAATTCAAGTCTAGAGTGCACACAAGTACAATGCAAAGAATAGTTTTCATAAGTCAGGAAAAATAAAGAGGAAATTTGTGAACTCAATGATTGTTAAAGAGTAGGGTATCCTTGAACTTATCTTAGGGTTACAAAATTAGAAATCATAATGATTAATTAGGTGATAGGATCAACATGCCTAGTAAACTAGGATGCGTGTAGGATATGACTGTGTCCACCTATATGGAGGTGGATAATACTAGCATAGTAGGGTAAGGATATCATGTATGTAAATATTGGAGGAATGGTTTTGATTTACTACTAGTGTAAAATAAGTATTACACTATGCACAATTAAGTAAAACTATGGTACAATGAAAATATATGTAAATATAGTAAATACAGTAATGAATATAGATTTGAAATGAGCCAAAATAGATATTTAGATATCTAAAACTTGACCAAGAAGGTTCATAGATAAATCCTTGATTTTTGACTTGCTTGTGTATAATCAGAGGCTAAAAATAGTGAAAAATAGGTTCAAATGACAAGATGAATAGAACCCAAAAATTATTTAACAAACATAAACATTTCTGAAAAGGGTTTGAATCGTGGAGTCATTGATTGTGACCCAAGCCAAAATCATGGGTTGGTTTTGACCCAGGGTAGAATCATGGGTTGATTCTGAGCCTTTTCCCATGATTTTGATTCATAACTATGATTATGTCTTGTACTTATTTTCAAGACCTAAAATATCTAAGTATGCTTCAATAAAGGCAAATGACTAGAAATCCTTATTTTCTTGATTTGATGATGCATAATACTGTCAAAATTTCTTATTTTTTGACTTTATACTTAATTCACCATAATGTTTCAAGAATATACAAATATGTAAGGTTAGTGGCTTGGCCACCCTCTTCAAAGGTTTTTTTTTACAGATCCTACATGCTCAAAATCAGGGTTCAATGTAACTCTAGTGCTTGTGAGTGTTCCCAACCCAAAATGAGAGAAAGAAGTTCAAATTATCTCCCTAGATAATCAAATGCAACCATATACTTTCATATAAACTTATTTTGGTACAAGTGTGTAAACCTTATGATAAAAATTGATAAATGTGCATGAGAGACTTGTCTTGTAAGTGATATGGATGATATGAATCAAAAATAAAATGGCCTATGGTACATTTGTATATATGTGCATCATAAGGACACATTTGTACATAGGTTGGCCATAGAAGAAAATTAAATCTAAGAGTCAAGGCATGAGAAACATGGAAAATGACTCAAAAGACACATAAGTCAAGGGGAGATAATTGTGGGTTCACCGATTATGACCTAGGAAAAACCATAAAACAATTTTACAAGCATTCTGAGAGCATCCAAATTCATACATGCGAGAATAAATAATTGGTCTGAAAGATTTCAGGAATTCCACATTGAATGGATGTATTATCATTGACCTAAATAAATTAAAAAAAAAAAAAAAAAAATCTAAGTTAAGACTAAGTCAATGGAAGACAATTTGGGACCCAACACAAGGATAAAAGTGTACCAAAAAGAGTCAAAAGTATGCATATGGACTAGTTGTGATAAAACATGATAAAGACAAATGGAAAATGGTTTTGTACCAAACTTAGGTGTCTACATGTGCCTATATAAGCCCACCCCTATTATTATACAAAATATCTTTTTGGTACTAATTGAAGGGTTAGATTTAGATGTAGAGATGTTGGTTTTAGGCAAGATATAAATAAAAAGATGATGAAATTATACCAAATGGATGAATTATCTTATGGATTTTAACAATAATAGACATATTATTAATATATGGAGTATTAACGTCAAATTTGAGTATATGGTGTGTTAAAATGTTTTATGATTATTTTATTAAACCACTAATATTTTTATGGTTCCATGTAATTTTCATCTATTGGTTAAATTAGTGAATGGGATCTTTGTTTTGTCACAATGTAACAAGGACTCAATTTTCTCCCCTAGCACCTCAAGTGAGTGCCCAAGTTCTTTCACTTAGGTTATAGGCAAATGCAATGAGTGTCTTGTTTTTTATCATGCATTATTTGGGAAAGACAAGTAAGGATCACATATAAACAACCTAATACAACTTAATGCTAAAATTTTCCCTAAGGAAGTTCCTCTTGTGAAAAAAAAATTCAAGATGATAAAATATAATGCAACAACAATGTTAAGAAAAATCCAAGATTATTCTTTTCTTTTCTTTTAAAAATAAGGGATGAAACTCTGTGTGTATTACTTAGTCCTTTTGGGACTATGTTGACCCCTTATTGAGGTTATCTAAAGAAAAAAGGAGCTTGAATGAAAATAAAATAAAATCATCTCCTTGAATTAATCCATTACAAGATATTTCATGTGGTAATCAAAACATTGTCAATATTATGTCTTCATCATCTCCTTTATGTCAAACCTCAAGTATTATTTTCACTTATACAAGATCTATAACATTATATTATTTTTATGTCTCATTAATTCTTCAAATAGAATTCAAGATAATTTTTGAGTCATAAATTAGAGCTCACATTATAGCTCAACATTTAAGGATTTATAACAAGTTTACAATTCAATCATATTCCATATTGTTTATAACACCTGATATTATTCTTCATTAAAGTCCAAGTGCTCAATTTTATAACTTCTCTTACATGCATTAAAAGCCCTGAATGGCTAAAAAGTGATATATTTCAGTTTAGCTCTAAGATATTACTCTTTCCATTAAAAAAACAACATTATTGATCAAGTGTGTACTTATAGGGTTAGACATATATCCCAAGTACTAAAAATAGAACAATCAAGTAGAGTTTTATCAATGTTCACCTAAACATACTCTCAATCATACTTCACATAAGGTTTGCCCATATGGACTAAAAATCAACATCTAAAATTATTTTACTTGCAGATAAATAGGACATGACACAATTCTTCAAATGTTTAAATTATGAAAATTAGAATATATCAATATCATGCTTTTAGTGAAGAACTACAACAATGTATATCTTAATAAAGAATAAAAATTATCTTCAATAATATACTTCAAAATTATATATCTCCATTATTTAATGCATTTGGCATGGTTTTAGTCATAAGAGAGATCAAGTACAAATAATGTTTATAAGTTATACAAGAGTGAAATTGAAATATATAAATTCCAATGTGAGATACAAGTCTCTAATAGACTCAAATATCGAGTCAATTTTTCCATATAAAGCAAGGAAAGATGTTGCTACAACCAACGGTGTTTTCATGCAATATCCAACTAGGTATCAACCATGTATCATGAACACCAAGGTAGGGTAGGATGGACTATGAGCTCTCCTTTGGTAGCCCACTCCATGCCAACCATTAGCTTAAACATGAATTATTTTTCATGGTTATCTATATCTAGTTTTCATTCCAAGTTTATATATATTTTAATTAATATTTAAAGTGAAAATATTCAATGATATATGTAGAGGTTCAAACTACAACAAAACCAAGTAATCATGTGGGTGATCCCTTATATCAAGGTTTTCATGTCTTACATGGATACCAAGCCTCAAAAGTGTTAAAAACAACTTTTAGGTTTTTCAAATATACTAAGTAAGAATCTCATGTTTTAGGATCAAGAACAATGGGGGTTACTATTAGATTACTCAATCTCTTACCCAATAAATATATTTATATTGAGTCTCTCTTATTTAAAACATTCATTCAAACCCACATGACAAATCTTACCTTGCCTCCACTACTACACTTATGTTTACTAAACCATATTAAAAACAAAATAAGGTTTTTATTTTTATATAGAAATATTTTCAATAATCCTCAAATAATTTTATCAAAGTATTTAGAAAATCCCTACATATTTAGTTTGCATATTCCATCAAAAATATCTCGTCTATAACTTCTCAAGATCTCATACAATAGTTCATTGTGTTTTATATGCATTTATAAGCAATAAGAAACAAATATAAAAGTTTATTTAATGAATAGTATCTATGAATATTTCTTCCAATTTTCTTATTTCTTCTCCTCTCATGTCCTTTCCCTTATTTTCACCATCCACTATGACTTCTTATTCCTTCTTCATTCTCTTATAACTCATGCCCTAACTTTTCTCTTTTCTTTTCCCTGGTCTCCCTTTGATTTACTTCATCAATTACCTACAATTTCTCTATTTTATTCATTCAATTAAAAATGATCAGGAGGAGTTAGGGCATCAAGTGCCTTAACGAAGTCAAAATATCCTTGTGAATTTTGACTTGGACCACTATACTCTAAACTACCATCATTCATCTTATATTTCTCAAGTTTGTTCCCTCCCTCTCTCTCTCTATCCCTCCCCCTCCCTCTCTCTCTCTATATATATAATCCTATGTGTTTTCCCTTCATAAAAAATTAATTAAGATTTTACCACATCCACAAAAGGTTTCATGACTTCTTCTCGTCAAACATTCCTACAACATAGGCACACGTGGAAATCATGTCATATATTATCTTGATCCCGTTCCATCTTCAAACATTTGCATTAATTAGTTTACTAAAATCTTATTATTTAACTCTTCTCCACAACTTGATACTCAATTCTCCTTGTGTTGTTACAACTCACAAAGTGGCAAGGTATTAATATCAAGAACAAGGTAAAAGTCAAATTGAAGATATAGGTTTACGTTATGAAAAAGTAGGTGTCAATGCCAAAAGGTCGAGTATAGGTTTAGAGTTTTAATAAATTCAGTTGGAATGATGTCATAAATGTACCAAATTGTGTCATTGTCAGTGTAGGCATTAGTCTAGCCAGTTTGATCTAACCCCACCTTCAACCTACACCTAAAAATGACACTAATAGCATATGCTGATAAGAGATGATAATAAATAAAAATATATATAATGTTCTAAATGATAAATTAAAGTGTTATAAAATTTACAATTTCATTTATCATCATAAAACATAAGATATATATTAATTGAAATAAATTGCATTATTTTCATAATGTCATCCACATAAAAGTTATCACAACTAAATCTATGATAGTCATAAACTAACTAACAATTAGTTTCATTATTAATTAATTATTTTAGACATCAAAATATCAAAATAGGAAAGAAGAGAGGATGTCATAACAATGGCTTGAAAGGATTCATCTTGATGGTTGAGTGGTGTGGACTTAGTCGAATATAACCACTCCACCTATTTTCTCTGCTTGTCCCTCGTGTAAATCTGTAGATACCCTTTATACATTTGTTCACTACCTCTATTTTCCCATCAATTTTAGGGTAGCACATGGTACTTATGTTTAATTTCACCCTAGTTACTTTAAATAATTCTTGCAATCCATGTACAAATGATGCACTAGAGGATCCTATGCAACTTTAAAATATTTTGAATGTATAAATTCACATCCTTAAAAGTATTGAACTCAACCTTTTTTATGAAAATAATGTGTACATATATAGATACCCTTTTAGACATTTTTCACTACCTCGCTTTTCCCATCAACTTGAGGGTAACACATAGTACTTAGGTTGAATGTCACCCTAATGACTTTGAATAATTATTGGCATAAATAACTTTAAAATATACAATCCATGTCACAAATGATGCATTCAAGGATCCCATGCAACTTTAAAATGTTTTGAATGTACTTAAAAGTATTGAACTCAATCTTTGTCATAAAAATGAAATAAACATATTTTATTAATCAATCAACAACCATGTAATCAGATCTGCTTGCATTGAGTGTTTTTGACATCTACCATGTCTTAGGTTTTGGTTACCCCTATTGCCATTCCATCATCATTTATATATCTCTGTAGGATTTATTTAGGTTTGATTATCATTTAATAGTTTACAACTTAGGAATCTACATTTTGGGTAGTTTTTTCTATTTAATGAGCTCCCCACAGGAGTTTGCATCTTTAGATGTAGCTCACTCTATAGGTGGAGACTGCGACACCAGAGGAAGCTCAAAATTTTGTATTAAAAGTATTCTATGTGGTAATGCAGCCCCTTCTAAAAGATAATCCTCATGTTGTTTTATAAATTCCTGAGTTTGAAAAAGCATGCTAGTGGATTGAAATGAATACTCTTATCATATATTTTATAGGTTGAATACCATTTGAATCCATGTTCAAGAGATGGTTTTAGACTCGATGAAAAACCCACGGTGTTAGCTTGACAAGGTGCAAAACCTGACCAAGTATTTTTTCCTTTTTAGGTTTAGAGTCCCCACCCAATGTGTTGCCATTATAAATGATGCTACATGGTATGTTATGAGCTCTTTTCTAAGTTTTTCCCCTTGGTATAGAGACTTTGTTGTTTCTAATAAGGCCAAGTTTAAGGCTTCCATTTAGATGGAATCCTTAAATATTATTATGCCTATATGACTATTCATGGAATAACTTAACAAAGCCTTAGGTTATTTCATGTGTTTTGAATCCAATTGGTTTTATGCCTCTAGACCTCAAAGGAGAGTTTATGTGGAAGTTGGTGTTTCACAATACCTTAGGGAAACCATAGATATATAAATTGGTGGGTGGTTTTTCACTGAATGAATAATGTATATCAATTTAGCCAATAACTATATTCATTTCCAGTTAGCTAAGCACAAGATAAGAGATTGTCCTCTCATGTTTACTACCAATGCTCTATCCAAGACCACGACTGCAAGCCATAAGAAGGGTCCAATGATAGTTATCAAGTCATGGGGTGATGACATAAACAAAATAATAAAACTCCTTTTGTAGACCCTAAGTTAACTATGACTTCCATTATTGTAAATATTTTTCCCATGGCTCAAGGGTGGATCGCTCAATTTCCTTAGGTTAACCCTAGGTCAATAGTATCAAATAATCCACAAGTAACTAGTTTTGTTATCAAATCTCAAGAATATTTGAATACAAGATTTTTTAATGGCACAAGAGTCCCTAGCTCTGACATTCTTAATTATGGAGTGGATCCTCTCATCATCGGAGCCATGGCATAGTGACACTCCTATGTATCCTTGTTAGCATGTAACACTACACTCACATATCTCTTCCCTAGGTAGATAAGAGAATGAGTATGTGTAGGATGAGTGGCAACACATAATTACATGGTTAGGGCCAGTTTTTAGTAATTCTTTGAAGCACATGTGTTATGTTAGCAAGAATTAAAATATTACCATCTTGCCCCTATAGCCGAAAGTCAAAATGATTTGGCCTAATGTTATTGATCATATGTATTGCCATTATATGGGACATGGTTAGGTTTTCACTTTCCTAGTACTAATTTTTTCCTTCTTTGTAACAAGTGGACCTATCTAACCATGCCACATGGAATTTTTTTTATTTTAATTGGTGGTCCATTGGCTTGGTTAACCTATATGCATGCAATGATGTCATGGAAAAAGTGACAATTTAGTGGTGGTTAGGAAAGGACCTTCCCATGGAAAGTTGGATAGTTTGTGAATATATTAACATGATTGAATCTATAGAAGACAAGGAAGGGATTTAATCCATGAGATGGTGCATTCGAGAAAGATAAGTGTGGTCATATATGAGGAACAAATCATAGTTTTATGATCATAACCACTATTGAAAGCTATCCCATGCCACCCCTTGGTTTAGTTGGTCAATTTTTTGCAAAGGAACAGATATAGTTCTCAAGAGGCTTGACATGGTGCTTCTCATCAAGAAATTCATCTTTGCCTTCACCTATTGCTTTAATAAGCCAATTAGTGTACTTGTTGATATTATTTTTCTAGACCACCAACCCATTAAGTTCCACATAAAATGGTATGCCCCTCTAACTAAGGTTTTCAACAACAAATTATATGTCAACATTTTGTACTTGCAATATGAATGCACCCTCATGCAAATTAGGTGGGTTTGGAATCTTATTCCACACCTTACTTGTGAAAAAGGTTGGATTTAATGGTGGGAGATAGCCATTGTACATATTAGGTCCACCAAACATATTTCAAACCTTCACAAGGAATTAAAAATATGTCTTTCAAGCCCAAGCCTCTAACTAAGAATGAGATGATGCCTTACACAAACACATAAATATGGTACCTTGTAAGCTCGCCACTACCTAGATAATGGCTTGTGATAGGCCTCTCTCTATTGATGAGCTTTAAAATGTCTTTAGTTATATGAATCATGAGATAGCCCTAGGAAGTGACAATTTTCCTTGTGAGTTCTATCAAATCCTTTGGGAATGTGTTGGGCTAGATTTACATGAAGTTTATATTGAATCCATGGCATCTAGCTTTGTTAGAAAGCTCATTTGCAAAGGGAACATCAATTTCTTCCTAAAACTAGGAGATATTGATATTATCACCAATTGGAGGCCTATCATCCTCCTCGATGTCTATTACAAGATTTTTTCTAAGGCTTTGGCATTGCGGATTAGGTACCTTCTTCACCTTGTTTTTGGGTCAGAACAAATAGGCTTTATTCAAGGCAGACATATTCTTGACAACATTGTAACAATGTAGGATGGGATGGAATGAGATCATACGCCCCAAAAAAAATCTTTTTTAAAATTGATTTCAAGAAATTTTATGGTAGGATTAAATGGGCCTTTGTTATTTCCATGTTGTAAGCCCTTGGCTTTGGGTTCATATTTTTGAAATCATTTAAAGTTCTTTTCAAAAGATGACTCTACCTATTTAATTATTAATGGGAACCAATATGATAAATATGGTTTGTTGAGATATATTACACAATTTTGTCCTCTAGCCCCCTCTCTCAATGTGTTAATTTTTGTAGGCTTTGGGTACTTATTGTGTGCCTATGACTCTTGAGACTTTGTTAAGGGAATGTCCCTTCATCATTCCCCTCAAGACTAGCTTATAAATGGTAAATTTTTTGATGAATTTTATCTTATCATTTTGGAGGAGGAGGTGGTCAAGAATAACATGGACTGCTAGCATATTTTTTTCCTTTTATCATGTTATAGCATCCAACAGGCCAAGACTAATTAATATAAACAATCTTTTAGCTCTAAATCAATCTAGTTTGAGGCCTACAACTGGAAGTATATTTCACATGGAGAAATGTTTAACTTATTTGGTATTCCCTTTTCTTTTGAAACCTTTCAAGTGGGGTTGTGGAATTATGTTGTTTAACAGTTTAATAAAAATCTCTAGTATTGGGTAAAAAATGCCTTCTCCATTGTAAGAAATTTTTAGATATTCTCAAAAGTGCTTGCAGAAACTCATGTGTATTATTACTCCTATTGGGCCACCTATAAGGCTTCCTATAAGAAGCTAGATAAGTTGCTTAGAGACTTATTATGAGTCAACTCTAAAGGAAATAAAGGATTTCATAGAGTGTCATGAGAGAGTTGTTATAGACCCAAAGATATTGTTGGTTTGGGGTTAATTGATATTCAAAAGAAAGAGAACTCCCTTTGTGCCAAATAGATTCCTTGAGCCATTAAAGGCAAGGCAGGTTGGAAAATACTTCTCAAGAATTGCATCTCTTATGAAACATCTTATGAAAGAGTGGCCTAGAAAGGTTTGGGGTTTCATACCTTACTTATTACTACTATAACCATCAAAATAATAGGGACATTTATTGTTAAGAGCATCTAGAAAGTTTGGGAAATGATTAAACCATGGATTTTTTGGAAAGGGGGTCAATTTATAACTAGGTTGTTTATTAATATTAATTATATGTGGTGGTATCCATTTATCACTAACAATGATAATACTCTAGTAAAAGATTCTAGGGTTAAGGATCCCAGGTTGTTTTAAAAATCCATCTACACTATTTTTGATATTGTTTACAAGATGGATAGGTTGTGCTCTCTTTGATTTGCTCTCAAAACCAAACATAGTCCCAATAATCAAAACTTTGAGTTTTTTATTTATATCAAGATTTTACTTTAAATGGCCTTTATAAAATTGTCTTAAAAAATTGACCCCCAAGGGTGGAGAGATTATAATCATAAATTCTCTACTTTGCTTTAGTACAAACCCTAACTTGGTTATTAGTGGATTCTTCTCAACACTACCCCATGGGAAATGCTCAATAAATAATGAAACATTAAAAACTCCTCTTCTTATTGGAGGGAAAGATTCTATATTATTTGGTCTACAAAGATTGAAACCAAAAAGGCTCATTTTGCATGGTGCATTTTATACCAAGGTCTTCTTGTTGGGGATAAATTGTTACATATGGAAATTTATACTCTGTGATGTTATGCCTATGTCCAAATTGGGGTGTTCAAATAATCTTTTTGGGTTTGTGTGATAACTCAATGACCCTAAAATTAGTGCCATTATTTTTTCATCCCTTCAAACCAGAGCCCTTATCATGGCACATGATCCCCCTTGGAGATTTTATTATACTCCCAACAAAATTCAAGCAAATTTGGGATATTTTTCGCATTGAGATTCTATTTTAGTTTTGAAATATATAAATTATGTTATGCTTAATAAAGAGTATTTAGACAAAAAAATCTATTGCTAAATTTTTTTTACCCTATCAAATGCCATTATGTAGATTCATGTGCAAGAAGATAAAGCAGTGTTAGAGGTGGAACATGTATACACCTAATATTTTTCATCTTTATGATTTATTGATGATTTCTCTTATAGGGGCTTGTTACTACATCAATCTACCTGAGTGTACATCCTAAGGAGTGCACTATGAATGGGTTGGGATCACCTTGTGGTACTTTGTAAGACATGTGTTCCTTCATACAACCTTCATAACTACTATGATGTCTTGTTGAAATCCTAAAAATTTGAAATTTGGCTAAGTGTAAAAAACTAAGAGGACCTTCCAAAACCTAGAATCTACACTATAACTCCTAGAGGTCTAAAACCACTCTCAAACATTCTAAACATGTGTATGTGTGTGTGTATCTTAAAGTAGTAAAATTATACTTAAATGTTTATTTTATAGATATACTACTTGATTTAGCCCCTATGACTCTCTTTCCTCTCTCCATCTAGTTTTTTTTTCTAGACACCATATATTTATCGTGTATTATCAAGGCTAATACAGTTTGTTTCTTATCGATTTATCACTAAATTATATCAATCTGGTCAATATTATCAGCTTAGAATTTTAGGTGATTTTTAGTTATGGATACACATATATAGGGTTCATATTATCAATTTGAACCACATAACACACTCATATTCTTTGATTGTGCTCACATTTTCTTACTTAAGTAGTAAAAGGAAGAGTTAGAGGTTGAGGTCTTATCCTTAGAGGTCTAGTCTCGCTTACGATCTTAGGAGGAGTCATGCCATGGAGTTGTCCTATTATTTGGGGTCCCAAACTAAGGATATCTAAGTATTCTTCTTTCCATTTGAGGTATTCAACATACAAAAACTCTTGTAAAGTGTCACTTGAGTCAAAGGGGGAGTTTGATGTGCCAACAAGTCCACCCAAAGGAGAGTATATCTATCCCTATACTCTTTCCTTCATTTACTTAGTAGATTATATATTTATTTGTGCATTGATATTGTAGATATGTTGTTTATATTTTATTATTATTATCCTTATACTAGATAGTTTGGTATAGATATAGGGTTGCTTAGGATTTCTATTATCACCTTAGGTTGCATAGACCACCCATTGGTTAGCCATTGCACCACTTATCTTCTTATAGTTTAGTACTTGTAATTATCTTTGATCTAGATTACCCTTATATTTTAGTTATTTACATGTAGTATCCTTATTATATCCTTGATACACCCATTTAAAATCATTATTACAATAATTAAATTATGTTTATCCCTAATGATACCTATACTCCATGTAATAAACATAGGCTTTGGAACCTTATTCTCTTGACATTTGAGTGTGGATTAACCTTTGATAGGTCTATGGTTATTTTAGGTCCTTATTTGTTATTCCAAGTATACATAGGCTTTATTTTTATGACCTTGTATGTATCCTAGTCTATTGAGAGAAAGAAGATTATTATAAGTCATCCTAGTCTATGCACATAAAATACCTATGCACCCTGATTGGTCATTATGAGAATGCCCCTTGTATTGTTAGAATAGTGACTATTGATTATCCTAAACAAAATTCTCCATAGAGGGGCCAAAGGTGGAGGGACGAACGTAGAGGATGATGCAGATCATGTAAACACTCTAAATTTTCCACACCTTCATCCCACTATCGGATCTCATCCTATAGAGTCATGAAGGGTGGACATCACCCTAGGGCTAGTTATAGACCTATGAATTTGGATGGTTAGGGAAAAGCATAACCTCTTTCATTAGATCTTTAACCCCATCAATACTAGGCAGAGGAAGATAATGAAGAGAAAATGGTGGATCATGATGGTTGGCATCCCATACTTGATACTACACACCCATATGGTGGTAATTGGAAAGATCAGCCTGATAGTTTGATGTATTGGCCTTCTCTCTCAGTAGGGTTGGTAGCACTAGTTAACTAAGTATCAAGAGTTTTTTCATACTATTTGTGGCACGTGCCTCTATAATCATGTAATTTTTCATTTTTTGGCCTTGTTCCTTGATACTTTATTCTTGATACTTTTTTTCTCAGGCATATTAAACTCAATTTAAGTTCTACAATATTTTTTATTCAGATTGTGCTTTCATAATACTCACCTTTTTTAATCCCACCGACGTTTATGATAAAAAATATATTATATTTTTTATACAAAAAATAATATTGTGCTTTCAATACAAAAAATTCTAACAACCACCATAAATATTTATTCCTTATATAAGGCATAAACTAATAAATTTAGACACCACCTGTCACTTATTAGACCTCTATACTTCAAAAATTAAATATCAACTTTTCATAAAAATTAAAATATAATAAATACAAGTAAATAAAAAATTAATAGTGTGTGGTCTAACTTCCATAAGGGCAATGATCAATTTTTCAATTGACTTGCTAGAGCCATGTTGACTTAGTAAATCACTTTTGCCTTTGCTAATAATTTTGACCACCCTGTGGTTGTCATTTGAGATGCTCTGATGTGTGATCACATTCATACAAATTTGAAGTTGAATGCATCCCCTCCCCCTTCCGCCCCCCCACCAGGATCTCCAAGGCATAAGTTTATCTTATTACTGCCCATCTTTCACATTCCCAGAAAAAAGGCACATTGTTATAATCTAGAATTTTATGACTCACCCTTAGGGATCTCTTGGATGGATTGACTAGTGAGAAAATTCCATAATTCAAACAAATTCCCTTCTTCACAGCTATCACAGACAAACAACTATTTTTTATCATAATACTCACAAGGCTTCACACCATGAGTCTATTTGAATTTCATAGAAGTTAGAGCTATCTCCTTTCAAAGAGGAGTTACAATTACAAGCTACCATATGAAGTCATAATCTCAAAATTGTAGAACATCACAAAGTTATCAGAGCTCAAATTCATGCAAGGATGCATTGGTTGAATATTGGAAACCAAGCTTTAAAAGGGTTATTTTCTCTTCTCTGCTCCAAGCAAGCATCTATCCACATAAAAACTATCAAGGAATCCGCCTCCCACCTTACTCATCTTACTAATATCTTGAAATCCTTTGTCTCTAATTATCATAAGGTCTTTTTTTCTCAACCCTTATCCACAAAGAGAGAGAATGCTATGTCTCAATGCCTTTGGGTGGTGCTTTTAGGCTCACTGAAGCTCAAAGAGTGTCATGTGACAAATTCATTTCCATCAAATATATTCAAGAAAGTGATATATATATAGCCATTGATAAAGCTCCTGGTATCAATGGATTTCCTTGCATGTTCTATCAAAAGCTATAGGGAATTGTTGGATCTGGTCTTCATTAGGTGTACCAAGAAGCCATTCAAAACCAATTCTCTTGGTAAGTTGATCACACAAGGAAATATTAGGTTTACTCCCAAAGTAAGAGACCCTAAGATCATTACCAATTGCTGACCTCATTAACCTTCTCAATGTATCCACCAAGATCATTTAAAAGGCTCTTTCTCTTTGGTTCAGGTATTTTCTACCCCTCCCCATTCGGCTGCAAAAAACTAGGTTTATCTATAACAAATATATTCTTGACAACATCATTGTTGTCAGGGAGGGAATGTAATGGGCTAGGAAATATTAAAAAACTGCCTTATTTATTAAAATTGAATTTGAAAAAGCTTGTGATAGATTTGAGTGGCCTTTCATACTAGCAATGCTTCAAGATATAGGACTTGGCTCTTATTTTTTTAGCACTATTAAAATGCTTGATCAAGACTTTAGATCATGTATCATAATCAAGCATGTTAAATCCAAACAATTTGGATTTTTTCACTTTATTCATCAAGAGTTTCTTCTTGCCCCTTCCCTATATGTGTGGGCTACTAAAGGGTTCAATTATCTTTTGGAAAACTGTGCTTACAAAGGTTTGGTTGAGGGTATATTTATTTTCCACTTGTCAAAACAAATGGTTAATGGACACTTTATTGATTATTCCTTCATCACCCTTGCTAAAGAATATATGTTTGTCTCGAATGCTATAAAATGCTTATATCATTTGTTTAGCTTCAGGATCTTTCATTCAATGAAATAAAACCTAATGCTAAAAATAATCTATTTCCCCCATACCTTAATGGATAATGCAGTGTAGGTGGCTTTGGATTCAAATAGAGGACAATTAAAGTTCATGGTCATCTTCTTTTCTTTCCAAGCCACTCCATTGAACTTATGTGGATAGATGGTTCAATGGGTTAAGACAAAAATTGGATTTTGTATTTCTAAACCCCTCTCTTGTAGGAAATTTTCAAAATTTCTCTAAAGTGATGGCTACTACACATTTATATTACTCTTCTTGTTGGGCTCCCACCAAAGTTACTTATGAAAAGCTTGATATAATTTTGAGAGAGATTTTTTGGGCCAATTCTAAAGGCACCAAAGTTTTCCACTGGGTTGCTTGGGATATTTTTTGTAAACCAAGATACCTTGGTGGTATTGGTCTTCTTGACACCAAAATCCAAGCCCATGCCTTATGTAAAATTTGGATCATTTAAGCCTTGGAAGGAGATGAAGCATTTAACAAATTACTTCGCAACTGCATCACTCAAGGCAAACCTACAAGAAAGGGAGCCTAGAAGAGGTTAAATATTTAAACCATTCTAATCACTCACGTATTAGTGAATATTGAGGGCATGTTTATTTCTAGGAGTATTTGGAAGACTTGGGAATAGCCTAATAATAATTTGAAATGGGGTGGATATGGTTTCAAGTCTGGGATCTCTCTAATTTTTCCATCACTTTGGTGGTCTCTTATGCTTAAATTTTATTAAGTACATTTTTCTCTCATGTTGTGGAGCAAAATCCTCTGATACTTTAAAAAAGGCATCAATTTCATATCTAACCTCTTTTGTAAAAAAGCAAGGGGCTGGATTCCTTGCAATGTTCATAACACTCGATTCAACTTGCATGCCATTGACCAAGATTCCATCTTGGAAATTCAAAACTCTAGTTATAATGCACACCTTCACAAAATTGGTGTTCAATGTCTTTCTAGGTGTGTTTAACCCTATTTTTAATAAACACATAAAAATGTATTACAATTACAAGTGTAAAATGATAGAATATCAAAATTTTGAGGATGTATAATAATCAATAATTTTGATTTTGACAATTTGCTAAATATGGAAAATATCTAGTTTTGGAAAACACTAGGAAGAAATAATACTTAGTTTACACACAGATCTCTGTTGAGTGTTCTAAATTGTTGATAGTGAAAAATTATAGAAAAGGTGACTGTTCAAGTTCAGGATCAGGGACAAAATCTTGAAAGGTATGTTATAAGTGGGCTATAGTGTAGTGCATGCAAGTTTGTAAACTATAGAATTGTCATAGTTGACTGTGAAAAATGATTGACAATAAAAGATAGAGATAGATTTTTTTTAGAAATGACATATCAAAGACATAAGTATAGAATATTTATGGATAAAACTACTACAAGGGGACTGAAGTGTAGTGTGTTTTATTTTTTTGGCTATGTACTTGTCCCAATTGATTATGATAGAAAATTATCACTGCACCTACATTTGCTAAGCAATATGAGTTAATCGCAATCCAAATCATGCTGCACATAATTTTTTATTTTTATTCTCTTGTATTTAAAAGCCCAAGGGCACATTGATGAATTAAAAACCAATAAAAAGAGGGGAGTGTAATGGGTTGAGATAACCTCAATCACTTGCTTGATCATTGATTGTTGCATGCTTATCCAATACTCTAAGGAGGGAAATCAAGCCCACATAGTTCTCCCATCTAGAATGAATACACAATTTGATCCATTGACTATATGTATGTAGTTGTAAAATGGATTTGATACTTGAAAATGATAGCTCTTGACTTTCTTTAGAATTCTCTTGACTTGGATTATGACTACTATGAGTGATGTTGAATTTGGAAAAGATATGGAAGATTTTCTCAATGTGCAATAGTGTGTAAGCTTGAGAGTAATGAATGCCAAGTATCTAAAATAAGTGACTCTTGATATGTATATAGGAGAACATTCTGACAAATTATTTTGACCAACCATGTGAAACATGTGGGAAGACCTGAAAGAATAATTTGAATTTTAGAAAATAGTCAATATTTGGCATAGGACATAGCTGACCCAAGTGAACGGGAACACATTGTGTTCCTATCCACTTAACACATACTTCTCCAAAAGGATCAAAGATAAATATCGTTAACAAGGGACACTTTGAGGGTGGTTTTAAGTATATTGATACTTTGACATTCAAAGTTGTGTATAATGATAACAGCAAATAGAGGTTCAAACTTGTATATAGATAAAAGGCTTAGAAGAATGGTGAATAAGAGTCATGTAGTTGAACGCAAGTCATGTGGTTTAGAATGTGTTAATAATTAGCATTGTCAAGTACCTATGACTCATTTTATGTGTCTAAAATGTTGTGGATCGATTGGAAAAGGCATGTTGAGACACCTTTTCTCTAGTATCAACCGATTAGGTTATCAACTTATTTTCCTTAAAAACATCCAAATTGATCTCAATGTCAAGTGGAGAGTCAGTTCCACTAAAAATCTAGAAAAAAATGTTTGAATGGGTATGGGAAGCCATAATTAAGTCCAAATAGGGTCACTTCCTATCTCCCTACACCATGGACTTCTCATTGGCACTCAATTAATGCACATGGGCTTGGCTCATCATGTTAGCTCAGTCTGTAACCACCCAAAATCACTCAAGCATGTGTTTTAATTCCAAAAACATGTCTAGTCTGCCTAGATTTGGATTCACACCCTTTTTTATTCATTCCATCTAAAAGTGTCCACCTATAATATGGTGATTTTAGGGGACTTGGTCATGATGCTTGCAAAATTCACTCAAATTTGGCATAATTTATTAGCTTAGATTATTTTTCAGCTATGAAAAAATAGAAATGATGTTAATTTTTCATAAAATACTCTTGAATATTATTTTTCCTATACTAATAGAGTGAATCTTATTTATAATGTCATGCTTCAGATTCAAGTGCAAGCAAAGAAAGTGTAGATTGAGGTGGAACACCTCTAGACTCTTCTAGATCATTGGGGGAGTGCCCCATGTGTTGTTAGTCGAGCTCCTCACAATTCTCCTCATCAAAGGCCACCCCCAAGGGATCATGGCTGCAGGCAGTGTGGTATAACTCACTCTTGGATTTATGCCATAATGTCTCCCCTCAACTACATTTTTCCACACTATTAGTTAGCCCAACTATTTGTAATGGGCAAGGGTGTCTTGTACCCCCCAAAGGAAGTTCCCTCAACATGCCCTTGATATATTTCCCTCTAGATAGGAGATTGAAGATGACAAAGAAAAAGATAAGGATAAGGATGGTTGGGATCCAATACCTAATATGGTTAAAAAACCTCATGGGAGCAGTTGGGGTGGTTATGGTCATGGAAGCAACTATGACATTTGTAGAAACAACCTTGATGACCCGCCACCTCCTCCTTTGCTGCTTGTGGTTATTTTTATTGCCTAGTTGATCTTATACTTTTCTATGGCTTTTTATTGACTTTTTTCTATGATTTCACCAATTTTTGATTGATTTTTTATTTTATTTTATAATTTGAACTTGTATTAAGCTTCTTAGAGTTGGGAAATTTGATGTTGGAGTGTGATTATTCTACTCATTTTTTTGTATGAATAACTTTGTAACATACAATTATTTTAATACATGGGAAAAGATTTTTCAATCAACAAACATTTAGAGTTTCATTGTAACTTTGAGTATTAAGAATAATCGACGCTTCAATTTTTTTATCAAAAAATATATTTTTAAATAATTTTATAGAAATTATTGGATATACTTATGTTTATAATTATGTCATTTTCCCCCAAATTATAAAATCACATGATTTTTAGCCTAGTGTTAGATACATTATTCAGCAAGACAAAATAAATTTATTAATTAAATGAATGATAAATGACATTTCAAAAGGGATAATTGTACAAGTACATCTTACTTGTATAGGGATCCTTTGTTACAGGTCACTACTTCTATAATTTTGTTATATGTAGTTTCATGGAATGGAAATGTATTAAGTATTTAAAAAAATATTCCTAGATTTTTCAAATAATGATTGTTTATGAATTTCCAGCATAGGCAAGCAATGGGGGATGCACACAAAAATTATACTTGCTTAAAAATTCATGGCACCACTTCTATAGGTCCCTATATTTTATTTCAATTATTGTAACATAAAACTTAGAAAGTGCATGGAACCATACATAATTAAAAGTGCCTTTAATTTACTACTAGAATGCTCCAATAGAATGATTATTACAAAAAAAAATTTAAATGAGGTTAAAAGTAAAGTAGCCAGTTGGAATTCACAACTCACGCTCCCTACCGGATGAACAAATCTTATTCAAAACAACACTAAACAAATAAACATTAGTAAATCACAATAATCAAATAATAACAAAACAACTAGAAAAGAACCATTACTAAATTAAAAACATGCCACCATGCCAAAAGGATGAGGTGGAGGATTTTCCTTAGGTGCTAGAACATTCCAAGAAGAAGTCTCAATTGAGGGAGGATTAGGATCCACCCGTCCATCCATGGGGTCTGCAGGTGCTAAAGAAATAGAAATTACCCACCTAAGAGGAGGCTGCATGACTCTAATAATATGGCTAAGACCATAATGTGAATCCCACCAAAATGGATCAACAATAAAATTTCCATGTGGAGGTGGTGGACTCCAAATCCCATTGAGGAGGAGGGGTGGATAAATGGTTGTGGTCGTGTGAGTAGATTCAATGGCATAGATGGTGGAGTACCTTGTGGTGATCAATCCATGGGAACATGACTCCTAGCACAATGAACACTCCTCCATTAGTTAAAAAGCTCATATAAATGCCTAAGTTCCATGGCCACCTTTTTTACATGGGCTTGAATCTACATAAAGGTCAAAGATATCATAGACACCTATCTTTAATAAAAAAATGACAAGATGTTTCTTCATTATCAAACAAACCAAAAAATTTAGATTTCCATAATTGAAACAAAATAATATCTTTGAAAAATTTCCATATGAAAGCTATAGATGTTATTCAATTAGCAAAATCCCTAAAGAGATCCAAATGCCATGATAAAGGCTTAGGATGGTAGAGTTGAAAGATTCTATGTATCCATTATCAAGTTGATGGCACTTTGGGACATGTCCAAAATATATGCTTGGATGACTCCAGTCTAGAATAGGTAGAGTTCTTTGGATGAGTAAATCCAAGATGAGAAAGTCACTCTCGAAGAGGAAGGCCTTAATAAACCAGATAGTAGATAAAATGATCAAGCTTGGGTTCAAGCTTAGTAGTCCATATTTTGTTGAATTTGGCAAGCTAGTTCTTGGGTGTGGAATTAAGATTCCAACACATATTAAGCTTACCTAAGATGGATAGAATGTGTTAATGATTTGATATAAAATACCTAGAGAGTAATTATTGAAATGAGTATTAAAATTCCATATCCAATTTTTCCACCAAGCACATGGATTGTAGACCCAGTTTATAGAGCATAACATTCAACATTAACTCGTGGCTACAAAGAATAAATGGTAAGTTTGATTTATTAAAATTAAATTTTTATTTTATTAAATTCCAAGAAGCCCAATCATGAGCTAAGATCAAATATTTAACATTATGAAGTCCTCTCTTGAAGAGCCTCAAATATTTCATACCAGGAAGCTTTGTTAGTAGGAGATTAGTATTTGTCATAATAGAATACCATGAAAGGTTATGGTAGTTAAAGGAAAGACCACTACCAAATCCATTACAAACCCAATTAAATAGGGTTTGACATATTCAAAATATTTCCAAATACTTTTATCCACAAATGAGCCCTTAATTTTAACTAAGGCACGAGTGATCAAAAAAGTGTGGAAACCAATATTTTTATAACTATACTTATTGTAGGGAGATCCAAAAGAGATACAATGGTTTGTTAGAGAATTTACAATAATCATTACCTTTAACTACTCTGATAACCTATTTGTCACAAAGGGAAATGCTCTATCTATAAATATCAGTAATCCCCATACCTCCTTTATTGCAAGGAAAATAAAAAATATCCCAAGCAACTCTATGGAACCCTCAAGTTTGTTTAGCATTAGACCAGAGAAAGTCTCTGATAATATTTTCCAACTTATCATAGGAGGCTTTAGAGGGGGGCCAATATGATGTGGTAGACATGAGTGGCAATTAGAATCTTAGTACACGCTTGGAATTTCCTTGTTAATGAGAGTGGCTTAGTGACCCAATACTCAATCTTTTTCTCCACTATGTTCTTGACACATTTCCAAAAATTTTCAAGGGAACTATTGAAGGAAAAGGGAATACCCAAAAACTTGAATTTCTCCCCTTTATGAATCCATTTCCATTGTAAGTTTGAGCTAGAAGCTTTGTAAAAAATGTCCAAGCAATGCATAACCTCTATAAAATATTTTTCTTGCTCTTCAAGAGTAAGAAAAGTATCATTAGAAAAATGGGAATTGGTGAGTTGAGAGGATTTGTCAAGAAGAACAATGCTTTTGATAAGACCCCACTCAAATCTATGAGCCAAAATATATCCAAGAGCTTTAGTAGACAACACACATAAGGCTGGTGCAAGAGGACAACCTTGCCATATAGAGTAGAAGAGGCCAAAACTGTTATACTTGAGCCCATTGATAGTGAGACAAGTCAAGGCATCTGAGAAAATAATTTGGATGACTGAAATAAAAAATTATCCAAAACCAAGATCCTGAAGAATAGCAAGAAAAAAATGCCACTCAATCCTATCATAATATTTTTTAAAATATAAACTAAGAAAGATGGTTCACTGATGAGAGGTTCTTGCCCACTCCATTCCATCCCAAACAACAATATCAAGGCCTTGATGAGAGGTTCTTGCCCACTCCATTCCATATCAAGGCCTTATCTCCAATTTTGATTGAATGGAGGTGAGCATGAATTAGCACCCATTTGGCTCCATGATTGTCTGCAAATTTTATTTGGTGTTTGAGAGAGGTGTCCAAGGTCTATAATTATGATTCAAATGGATTACACTCAAAGAGAGAATATAATCACTGGAATTATTTGAGTATAATGTTATTAGCCTACTTCCAAACATGTGCCATCTATTTACCATAATGGTAGAGAAATGTGGTGGTGCAGAGGATGGCCTCATTCCACCACTCAACACAACTTGAGACATAAGAAGGTCCTAACACAAGATTCCACACTCTAGCAATGAGACAGATGGTGCCCTTGTGAAAGAAGAGAGTTATTTAGGAAGAATTGATTGCATGGCACTTTGAAGTGGTTTTCAATCCACTCTACTCTACAAGTGATGGGATTTTGATTTGATAGAGCATATTTAGAATGCACGATGATAGGTTATCCATAAAAAAGAGTAAAAGAGAATATTTTTTTTAAATCATTTAATGGTTCATTCACTTGAGGACACTATCGACACCGACATGATAGTTGGACCACGTAAACCAAGAAGTGGTAGTTAATAGTTACCACTGAAGGAGAGGGTCCCCTAGGTCCCATTGGTTCTTAAATTAAAACCATGCCTCACTTTCTTCTACACAACATCAAATAACAAGGGTGCCAATATTGTCTTCGAGACTCTCAATCATATTAAAATATCCATAGACAAGCCACGTGGTTAGGGTAGGTTGTTATCCAAATAACCCCATAAAACCATTATATCATAATCATCATTTGGGGTGTAGATATAAAGAACCCCTAATGAATGACCATTAATATTAAAAAGAAGCCAAATATACTAATGTGATGGTTCACACCTCGAGGCCACAATTAAAGGGGAATTTTTGGTGAAACCAAGATATAGGTGCTACCATGACCTTCTTCATGCAAAGTGGAAAAGTGAGCAGCGTTAGACCAAATACATTTCATATCAACACTCAAAATAAACCTTAGAATTTTAACTTCTTGCAGAAAAACAAAATCTAAAGCTCCCAATTATTGATAGATAGCTCGTACAAATAATTTTTGAGAGGACTTAGTGAGACGTCAAACATTCCAAGGCAAATCATTCATTGGGGAGCATCAAACATGTGGAGTTCCACCTTACCTTATTCAATATCTCCAAGAGTCACAAGACTATTTCCCAAAAGACTTCATTGGTTTGTTAACACGAAATCTTGAATCGAAATGGAGTAGTGCTTAACTGTATTCTCCTCTCAGGGAGAGTTTCCACCACCATGAAGGGGCTATGTGACCACTTACAGGTAGGACTGCTTATATAGGATGTCCCATAAGGATATGAACTCACATGCAATGGAGTAACTTTCAAAATGTGGCTTTGTAAGGTCATTAAAACACTAAGAGGCTTAGAGGGAGCATTGACCTTGTGCACCTCAAAGGAGGGTTTTGGCGCAAAAGGAGCAATGATGAGTTGGGCATGTATGTTACTTGTAAAAGACATTTTGTTAGTCATCATCATTTAACCTTTATTGTTCTTTGCCACCTTGAGATTATTAGAGAGAGATTGTTCAATAGAGGGTTCAAACTACCCCATGAGAGGACATTATTTAATCTAATGGTTAGGATATTGAGAATTAAAACAAGTGTTAAGAATATTGAAATAAATAAATTTTTCTACTCAGCACTCCAAGTTGACTTGAATATTAATGGATTTCTTTAAATCCTTAGTCAAGTCGACCTTAATGCAAACATGCTTGTTAGGGTGTATAGAATAGACCTTATTTTATTCATAACACAAAGCATACCCTATGGGGTTGACAATTCTTTGAGAAAGGTCCATAGAGGAAGTGGGAGGCCAGGGAGCTCAATCCAAGTTGGCACCCAAAGGGACACTATGTCAGTAACTTTGAAGGTACATGTCCATGGGGACAAATACAAAAGATTGTTCCTCAAGAACTAATAACTAGATTTAACAAGAATGATTTAGACTTTGGATGACTCCTTAAAGGAGAAAATAAAAAAACCCTTTGTGAGGTTTCAGATGCTATTGACATGGACACCCAAGGGTTCTCGTTGGTATAAAAATTAGGCAATGAGGGACTCCTTTAAGGGGATGCAATCGATAAAGTAAGATACAACACAATAATTTTCATACCACTTACATTATCTATGGCATCAAGTTATACGCAAACATCAAGGTAAGAGGGAGAGTCAGAAGTTATACCTTGTTGTAAACTTTTGGCATGGATTTCTTGACTCACTTTAGTGCCATCCTTCCCATTGTCTATAACAATAATTGCAGTAGAGAAAGTGGAGGCTTCTATAATTTATCAACAATGACCTTTTAAAAATAATTAACTAACCCCAAATATGAAACTCATACTTAAGTAGACCTTAATTTTCACTGCATCAACTACCCTAGACATGGAATTTCAAATCTACCTAACCTAACAACTGAAAATTTACCTATGCCTTGATATTTTCACTATTTGCCATCTTAAAATGTGTGTAAATTTGTAAAAATATCAATTATATTTAACATGTTAGGCAAAATTTGTTATAATCTTTCTTTCTTAAAACAATGTTTAGAAGTCCATTTTTTTACAATAATGAACAAATAGTAGCAAAGGAATTTTTATTATATGAGTAGTTTCATTCTCTTGTAAGTGGTATTTGATTTGGTTTGCTCACAAAATTTGTTTAATATGATAATTGTATACAATATATTAATATAGATATAGGAAGATTTGCCTTTATAAAAATTAATTATTTCAAGCAAATATTGCCTATTAAATTTATCATTTGTAAATTTTATTGGTTATTTTTAATTCAATTTCTAGTTTACAATTAAAATATCAAAATATATATTGTGGTTTGTAATTTTTTTTGTTACACTCTGACCTAATTCTAATAAAATTGATTTGTTTCTATCTGATTTATGTTAGTATATTTAGATTTATATTGCTTAGTGTTGACAATTGTTTGTTATTTCATTAATGTATTTTGATGAGATGACATCCTACATTATTTATATATATATATATTGCTTAGTGTTGACAATTGTTTGTTATTTCATTAATGTATTTTGATGAGATGATATCCTACATTATATATATATATATATATAGTTTTGAAATCAATATAAAGTTAATTTCATTTACAGTTGTTTATATGTAGTAGTTTTTAAAATGTTGTATATTTTAAGTAATGATTTTATTTGATTTCTAAGCCCCACCCAATTATTATTTTTGGTTGAAGTGGATGTAGGAAAATATCTATTATAAAGGAAAATCATCATTCGAAATGGAAATGCAAATGTTCATAATTGAAAGTAGGGAAAACTAATGGAAAAATATGACACACACACAATTTACTTACTTAATATTAATTGGTAACATGTTATGTTGATTTCTAGTTATATGTGCTTCTTCAATAAAATTATTAATTGTAGTATTTTATGTTTGTCTGATTTAACAACTTTCATTGATTCTAGATAGCTTAAAATTGACCATGGATTAATGTTGTATGTCTTTGTAATTGTGATATAATTGGATGTTAGCTTGTAGCAGTGATCTCCGTGATTGATTTGTATTTGAATTTTCATTTATGATTAAAATGAAGCACACATAAGCTTTTGGGTTATTTAGTGATTGTTTACATTAAATAAATTCATTGTAACTCGGCCCTAGACTATCCTACATAAATAATAGAACCACTTTTGCTGGCAAATGGAAAAGTGGACTCTCCATGGTGGCCTTTGGTCATTAAAATTGGTTTAAAAAAAGTCACCATCAAACTTAAGATTTTGGAATTTGGTTTTAATATTTTAACTTAAATCTTATTGCGATTTAAAAATAATGTAAAAATCAGAATTAGATTTTGTTGGGTGCATTTTCGCATTGTGGAGGTCGAAGTGGCAATAATGACCATGATTTAGAACCCTAGGGTGCCTCAATGCCTATATTTTTAGAGAATTTGAGGATATTAAATTATTTGCATGTTTTTTAATTATAATATATATTCTTTATAATGACATTAAATTGTAGCAAACAATTTTATGTAATTAGAGTTCAAAGTATAGTCGAAAATGATTTTTTTGGCATATAGCATGGTATGGTATATAGAATGTGGTAAGTTTTTACATATAATAAAAGATTAATATCATAAAAACTTTTTATTTTGTAGTTTATTATATGTTTGTAATGATGATAATTATGTGAGATCGATTAGTGAATAATTGGTTGAGTCATGTTATATTCTTCAAATGAATTTACAAGTTGGTAAACTATTAGAACATGATAGTTTCTAATTTTTGTTTTTTTATGAGAATTACGTCAACCAGTATTATATTTAAAATCATCATTATAAGACAATTAAACATGTAATTACAAACCTATAGGTGGGCATTTTAGCCACCTACAAGCTTATAATTACAATTAAAATCAAATTTGAATCTAAAACGGTTTTATATATTTAAATAGGTTAATATGTTGAGTAGTTGTCCTATTTTTCTAATCATTACTTGACTACAAATGATTGGTTTTCAAGTAGATTGAATTTTTATCTAAATATAAAGTCACTAGTAAGGGAAAAAAATAAAGAATAAACTCATCCATACTTGTAATTATGCAACTTTCGTTTATAAGAGGATGGATTAGTTATATCATATCAATTAGGTTAAGTTTGAAATTTATATTATATTAATGCATATTGGTTAAATGGTTTATTAAAATGATTATTAAAGTGGCATTAATAAACATAATGTAATTAAGTTATTGTTGTTATAAAACATGGATTTTCTTAAACATGTTATTATTATTGTGTTGGTTATTATGTTAAGGATGACTTTCTTACTTATAAGGGTTGATTTAAGTGATTACAGACTTTTGTGGATTATTTTTTTAAGCTTGTTTAAATGATGTTGAATGATCTATTTATTTTGGTATAATTGGAGATCTATGTATGATTTTATTTATTACATTATGATCTTCCATCTGTTCAATGGATGATGAACAATAAGCAGGAACCCTGTTCTAAGATTTCATCATCGATTGAATGGTTGATTAATTTTAGTATGATTCAATATAGAGTATTGCTTATATGGACTAGATCCAGATTGTTATAATATGATTTTATTGTAAAATACTTTGTCCAAATTAATTTTATAGTTGTATACCTTGTTTGTCGACTGTACATTCTAGTTTGTATATTTATGTGGAGGCTGCATGCAATAATGGTTGTACACATTTCTTATGTTCCCAGATTGGTTCTAAATGTTTATTTTACATTCCTCTGCTCCCTAGTGAAGGGCCACTCCCAATGGGAAGTTGTTCAGGGGACCATCAATATGTGGTGGGAGTAAAAGTGCTCAGATGATATTTTCCCTCTCTACAACTAGAAACCAATACCAAAGCAAACTCATGACTGCCATCCTATTCTTTCAGATCCATTTTACTTTATGTATTGATGTATTCAGTTGTATTTATTGAGCAATATCACAATAGTGGTTGTTTTATCTATAACAGGGTCATTTTATATTGTTGTACTATCTCAATTGCAACAACATACTTCGTAAAAGGATAAATATAATATTGTACATAAAACTTTGAGCTGGCTTATATTAATTATGGTTGTAACAATACCCTGCACTATTGTATTTATTTGATAAATTGTTCTATAGATAGTAGAATGTTTAAAATATGGTTTCCAATTGGTTTAATGTTGTATTTTCGTAAACACAACAAGATAAAGTAAGTAAAACTCAACCACATGTGTATTAAATAAACACTTTTATCAGGAAAACTTGCACTGTGAATCAGGAAATATGATACTTGAAGCAAGAAAAAGAAACCAAGTGATTTTGTTTTTGAGTAATTGGGTTCTCACATTTTTAGTCTTGAGTTATACTAGAAGGCGAAAATATTGATAGCTCAGTTAAGGACTAGCTCATATCATTTTATTTGTGAAACTGATAGATGGATAATGCCTAAGAAGAAATTAAAAATGAGAACATGCTTGTTTTTTGACAAGGGAGTAATAGAGATAGAATTTCACTACATTATAGAGTATGCAACATATAGTGACATCCATATCAAGTACAATGATACTGTGAAGGCAAAAAACCTAACTGACTTATTTGAGGAGGCAAGGCTAGACAAAACAATAAGTTTTATGATCAATATCATAAATAATTAATTTAATGGACTCCATGTTATTAGAAATTAGAATTTGGAAATTTGTAAAAAATTAAGTGAAATGATTTCAATTAAAAAATTTATATATCCAAAATAAATTGATTGGTTTATTGGTGAAGTTTCTTGTCTCAAAAAGAAAATTATATTATATTATTTAAAGTGATTCCTTGTTAAAGAATACAAAATAATTAAACATAAACTCGACTGGTTGTGTTCTAGACTGTTCAAACCCTAAACACAAACAACCCCAAATGAAATGGGGTAGGCTCCATCACCTAAACTTGATGGTTGACCATGCTTGTCATGAACTTTTTTGATGACAATTATCTATTCAACATTGTCATTCAAATGTTCATATACTTTATCGTAGATGAAGAAAATATTAGAAAAAATATATATACTTATTATAATCCTTAATAGTTTTTGAAGGTCCGCATAATTTTTTTTAGCTTGCATTTAGCAAAGTCTTATAAAATCGTTGATTGTATTTTATGACTAAAAAATGTAAATACAACAATATGGTCATCAAATTTAATCTATGAGAGTAGTTGTGTTGCAGTTGCCAAAGTTAGGTTTTTTTTAACATATATAGGACTGATAATAAAGATCAATAGACTAAGTCAAGAGAATGGGTTTACTAGATCTTTAAATGAAAAAGGTAATAGTTTTCATGTTAACTAAATCCTATTTTCCTCACATATTTATGTCTAAAATGTAAACTTCTCTGATGTATATAAACCCAAATACTTTTGTTACTAAGATATTTTTAAACAAATGCAATCACCTTTCAAGAATCCAAACTCAACATGCAAAATGCAGCTAAATTATTTGATAAAATACAACACTCAAATGTAATGTCACTAAGCAAGGACATTATAAAATATATACAATATAAATTTTGAAAAAAACACTTAACAACTAGATATTTTTGGAGTATATTCCAAAGGATTTTTTAAACAAAGAAGATACATTTGATCCATTTGATCTCTTGATTGTGCATAAAAGTAACATGAGTTTTTATGAGCAACTTTTTAAATGTCAGAAGTTTCTATTTTAAGTGGATAATGAATAAAATTAAAAATCCATATATCCTTTCTATACTCATATATGAATTAAAAAAATGCATTTCCTCAAAAAATTAACCTTTGTTGAAGTCCCCCAAAAAATAAAAGCCTGCGACAACACAAATTTCCACCAGACATGGTTTTTATAACACAATTTCAAGATACCTATACATGAACACAATATTAATAAGTAACATATTCAAAACAAATCTTGGTTTTTATAACATAATTTCAAGATACCTATACATGAACACAATATTAATAAGTAACATATTCAAAACAAATCTTTGAAGCTTACACCTAACTGAAACCTTGAAGTCCCAAAACAAATTTTGAAGCTTCAATCCATAGACATCAACAAAATAGTATATTTTTAAACATATCCAGACATATAAATATATAACCTAAAAGAAGCTACATATAAATAAATATATAATTACTAAGCAATAAATAGTACATCTTGCCATATAAAGGATCATAGATTAATCGAGAACACATCCCTAGACCTCTTGAATCAACGATGCCTATTGAAAAAAAAAACCCTTATACTAACAAACACCCAATGACCAAAACAACAAAGCCTTGAATGCTAAAATTTAATGTTCTTAGACAACGACCTAATTAGAAATTGGTAGGTAATCTTGGTTCTTACAATAACACTAACCATTAATAGGAAAATGTAAAGCTATTATTAATACACATCCACAAAATAATTCCCAAATAGAATTTACAAAATACCCATATACAAAATGATAGTTATAAAAGTAACATATATCATTGAAAACAACTTGTTAGCATTGATTCATAGAACAATCTCGATTACATGGCAATAGATTCTAAACTAGTAAAACCTAACGAGAAAAAACAATGTATAAATGAACATCCAAATGACCAAAACCATAAAGTCTTACATGCTTTTATTCATTGATATTGATCATAAATACTTTTTCTAGTCTTTGCCTTTAAAATACTTAGTAGGAAAGGCCTCCTCAAGATTGCCATAGGTCTTGAAGTGAGTCTTATTAAGAGTGTGAGACACATTGAATCCCCCCTCATCGTTATCATCCACTACAATCTCAAGAATGGGCAACATGATCAGCAAGTACTTTCTCTTAGCCTTCACTCCTTTGACATTCTTCATTTTGTTCTTCTCAATCTTGCATGAGATCTCAATAACGTATGAAACATAGTTGTCTACCATATTACAAACCAAAAAAAAACCTCTTTCAAAAGATGCACTACCTCCACAGGGTTGTTACTTCAAGATCAGGTTTCTAAGAAATCATAATTAATGATAGTAAAGAAGATAGCTTAATGGGCACACATATAGATAGTAAGATGAGGACAGTATTAAGATCTTTGGGTCATCTACCATGAATTCACTAAAAGTGATTATATCCCATTAATTCGATGAAATTGATTTGATCTCAGTTATAACAATGTTTATTTGTAATTGTGCACAACACGACATGTGAAAAGAATAAATAAATTAATTTGGTCAATTTGTTAAGATTTTGTAGGGATACCCATTCAATGTCTAACAACCCAGCGAGGGTAATTACAATTTTAGCAGCTATCCCAATAGTTGTCCAATAGTACAACATATTCACCAATAGTCTTATGTGATAAAATGCCTAATTAAAACAAGTGTAATCACTAATTCATGTTAATATTTGTTTAGTAGTTTCTTCTATAAATTCCCCAAGCTATGTTATCCAAACTTGTTGGCGGTCTTCTATCCTCAATGTCCGCATGATCAACATAGTTAGCAGCAAGTGAGATTTATATATATGCATAACAGACACTTGTCCAAACTTAACAACTCATGCACGAGTGGTTCCTTTCACATGTATGTGCTTAACACCTCCCCTGTCCCTCTTGCAGCTCTGCAATTGTTGTCTTGCCCATACCGCATGGTTAAGTTTCCCAGTGTTGGCCTTAAGGATAATTAATGATGATTAATGGTAATTAATATATAGATTAAGGAAATTTCTTGTTTAGATGAAAAATGGCTTGAGCCCTACCCATGAAAATACCTCCAACATAAAATATAATAATTGAATACAATGTATTAATATAGACATAGGAAGATGTGCCTCTATAAATATTTATTATTTCAATCAAAAAATACCTATTAAATTTATAATTTTTAAATTTTATTGATTATATATATTTATGATTTATATTTAATTTAATTTGTAATTTACATTTAAATTATCGAAATATATGTTGTGAAAGGTGAAAATGTTAATATCTTAGTTAAGAACTAGCTCACATTATCTTAGGTGTGAAACTGAAAGGTGGACAACATCTAAGGAGAAATGAGAACATTTATATTTCATGACAAGGGGTAGTGGAGACACAATGATACAATATTATGAAATGCACGGCGTATAGTGACATTTGTATCAAATACAATAATAATGAGGGTAGACAACCTAACCCATTTATTTGAGGAGGTAAGGCCAGCGAAAACAAAAAAATGTGATCAAGATCCACAATAAAAAATCTATCAAAAAATAATTAATTTTTTTATAAGACTAATAAACAATGCATGTAAAATGGTTGTATTAATGTGAAACAACCTTGTTAGAGCGCTCGGTCCAATAAACTCCTTTTCCTAGGCATTATTAAAATCTTTCCTTTCATTTAATTTCCAAAGAGACATACAACTCAAGGCTCTGTACATGTTCTAACTTTATTGATGGAGCACTACCAAGGAACAAACTATAGAGCAGAATGAAAGAGCTAGAGGTCCCAATGCACTACAAGGCAACAATTCACAAATTGTATGAGCAAGTCAAGGCTAAAATCAAAACACAAGAAGGGCTATGTGAATGTTTTGGGAGTGATATAGGTGTCAAACAACATTGCCCTCTATCATTGACTTTATTAGGGCTTTACATTGATAAGCTAGAGGATTGGATAAACAAATTTAGAGGGGAGGGGGTCCACTTGGCAACCTATGTGGTGAAACTTTTACTTTATGTTGATGATTTGATCCTAATGGTAGAGATAATCCATGATTTAAAAAACCATCTTTGAGCTCTAGAGTTATTTTGTAAAGATGTAGGGATATAGGTAAACATCGAGAAAACCAAAATTATGATTTTCTCAATGACAAGGAAGGAGCAACACCCTGATTTCTAGTTTGCAAAAGGGTACCTTGAAGTGGGGACATAATACAAGTATCTCAACCTTGACTTTCACAACAAGCTCAAATGGAATACTTGAAGGATTAAAATAATATAAGGTGGTTGGAAAGCTTTTTATGCACTTCAAAACCGATGTAGAACGCTGAGTTATGGGATTGGAAGACCACCAGGGTCTGATATGGGTTACCTATCATACCAATGGTATATTATATGGTTGTGAGGCGTGGACTAGTGGAACAACAAGCTTGAAATGGAGGCAAATTGAAAAGATTCAAAAGCGTCTAATCACAAATAATTTCAAAATCAAAGACTCAGTCCCATATGAAATTATTCTTGTCGAGATAGGTACTTTCCATTTAGAGGCAATCGCTATGACAAAGCTGTTATGTTATTTGCAAAAATAGAAAGCACGAAGACCGATAGATGGCCAAGGGTAGCAAAAGAAGGAGAGTTTTGCAAGAAGATCGCTTGGATGAAGCAAAACTACAAGTGGATGAATAGGTGGGATATCAACCTAAACGAATGTCGAAATTGTAACAAAGACAAATAATTATGTGAGTGAAAAGTTCAAAATGGTAATGTGGAGGAAAATGATAAATAAGAAAAGACAACACTATATTTCATTGTTCAACCCGACTTACGAGCATAATGAAAAAGGATATATAGGGGCCAAGATCAGTTGGAGAAAAAAGATCCTTATCACTCAACTACGAATTGGTTTTCATAGGCTTTGATGCGAGACAAGTAGATAGGCAAACCCTGAGTAGTGGGATGAGAGGGTTTATGTTCTTTGTATCATAGGGACGATCAAAGTGGAAGAGCACTTTATCTTTGAATGTCCTCAGTACATGGACATATGAACCAAGCATGTGAAAAATTTAAGAGTAGATTACATAGGTGATATATTTGGAAAAAAAAGATAAAAAAAATTGGTAGAGATGTTAATTTAGTTCAATAAAAGACAAAACAATATTTTAAAAGATACCTCATATCTCGAAAATTGATGAACAATTGATGATCCCATAGACCATTCAATATTGTAAACATAATTAAAACCATTCATTTTCATTGGAAAAAACATATTAAAAAACATATAACTAGAAGCTCCGCACATGTTCCAACTTTACAGATGTTTTGACGTACATGAAGTTTTTCTAAAAACTAAAGTTTACTAAAAAGTTCTGATAACGTGGCATGCAGATATTAGACAACTTCATTAAAAATACAGTAATTTCGCTAGAAAAACTGTCAAATAACGTGACATGAAAGTGACGTGTCCTGTTGCTTTGAAACCAAGTCGCTGCACAGTAGAACAACCCCCCGTAGACCACATTCATAAGCGGGAAACCCTTGAGGGATATTCCAAATTTGGAGACTTCGGTCAAAAAGAAAAAAGTAGCTAACCTATTTTACTTGACCGTAAGTTAACTGCGGTTAAAATTGCGAGGCTAAAATTTTAGCGCACGTGAATCCAGCCGAGGCCCCAGAGTTACTCTCAAACCTCTGTCGTTTCGGGTGAACAGCGGTCGCCATTCGAATTCACATATATAAATAGTCTTTTATCGATTCTGCAGAGTTTTTTTAATGTGAAAAATAATAACGTTTACGAGACCAAACAGTTTATGGGATCAAGTGTCAAGATTATTAAAAGTTCTTCAGATTCTTTTCGATGTAATTTCATTTTCTATGAATCTTTAACAACAGCTAGACTGTATTGTGTAGCCTCTCCTCCTCAAATAACTCATACAACTGCCGGTCAATTTTTTGATTCCGAATTTATTGAAATGCGTTTGGTTTTATTGCATTGCTTCAACTTGTCTGGTGTGAGGTTGGTGGAAATCGGAATAAATAAAACGCATACAAGATGCTTTTGTTGTTAGCAAATATAATATCCGTTTCTGTCAAATGTTGTGCCAAAGCTATGATTAATTTGTCTTGAAGAGGCCTTACCAAACAGAGAAACTTCGTTTTCGTCCATTGCAGTTGAGCAGCGCATTTTCTTGACGGAAATTTGTTTGGATCTTTCATATTGGCGTTAGCTTCTTTTCCATTTGAGGTAATCCTTCCTTTTACCATTTATGATTTCAGGGGTTTCAAAGTTTCAGAGAATTTTGGCTGTTTTAGGTGCAAAGAAACTTTAATTCCGTAAGACGGGCAGGGATTGTACTTTTGCACTAAATTTATTGTTACTGTCAAATTTTTGATGTGCTTTGCTGATTTTGGCGCGTATTCTTTATTTTTTATGTTGAGTTTGTGACGAGCTTTGTCGCTTTTAGCGCATATTCTTAGCGAATAAATTTATTTTTTCTGTGGAGTTTGTGATGAGCATTGCTGATTCTGTGGCATATATATATATATATAAATAATTTTTCTTTTCTGTTGAGTTTGTGACGAACTTTGCTGATTTTGGCAAATAAATTTATATTTTATCGAGTTGATTTCGAATCATATTTTTTACTTGGTCAAATAATTTTTTTTTGTTTGTCGAGTTTGTGACAGACGAGCTTTAGTGAATATGGCGTACATTTTTTATTTTTGCAAATGATTTTATTTTCTCTGACGAGTTTGAGATGAGTTTTGTTGATTTTGGCACATATTCTTATTTTTTTTATTTTTACAAATAAATTTAGTTTCTTTGGCGAGTTTGTGATGGGCTTTGCTAGTTTCGGCGCACATTCTTTATTTTCGCATATAAATTATATTTTCTGTCAAAGTTTATGATGATTTGCTGATTTTGGTGCATATTCTTTATTTTCGCAAGTAAATTTATATCCAGTCTGTTTGTGGGGACGTTTGTCAATTAACGGTGGATCTTTGTCAAAGGCCAGAAAATTGCAAGAGTAACCGCAGGTATTATTACCTTGAAAAAGGGAGGGAAGAAATAAGGATAAAGAATGGGGCAGCATTTGGAGGATGGAGAAGCAAATACTGAAATAAGAGAGGCGCTTATCGAGAAAGGCGCTAAAGCCAAATTGACTGGCTCTGTATGTTTATCTACCTTAGTGGCGGCCATGGGATCTTTGACATACGGCATTGCGGTATATTTCGTTCTTTTCGTTTTAAGATTTTCATTCGAAAATTACGTCAGGTCTTTAAATTAAATAAAACACTTCTATTTATGAGATAAAGTGGCTGTTGCTAGTTACGTTTGAAGAAACACCTTAAGCCGAGTATTTTTAATTTTACTTTTGACAGAAGATTTTTCCTTTCATTGTTGAATAATTTGAAAAAATTAATCAATTAACATAATTTAGTTTTGAAATTATTCCAAAGTTATAAATTAAGAGTAAGTAAGAAGGTTTACCGTATAAACAGAGTTTGTAAGGGAGGATTAGCTATATTTATATATATTATATGGATAGATACGATTTTGGTTATGTAAATTGAATATAAAATTAGGGTGGAAGGTTTCATATGCCAAATTGACATCTAACTTATGAATGAATAGATGACTTTAGAAAAGTAGAATATGTAGGGGAAGGTTTCATATATCAAATTGACATCTAATTTATGAATGGACGATTTTAGGGTGGTAGAATATTCAAGTGCAAAGTTTCAAGTACCAAATTGACATCTAACTTATGAATGGACTACTTTAGAGTGGTAGAATATTCACGTGGGAGGTTTCATATACCAATTTGTCCTCTAATTTATCATGATGTTAAATATCTTTCACTTGATAAATTCTGAGTTTACTTTGTAAATAATTATGAAGTAACTAAATATGCATAAAATATTTGAAGAAAAATTGAAGTACATGCTAAAAACAAAAAAAAAAAAATATTTAAGCTCAAAAAATACAGTCGAAACTAAATTCACTTGTGAACTTCAAAAGTAAATTTTCGACAGTCTATCATGCCCCAAATTTGCATGTTTGTGGCTCTCTTGGTGACCCAAAAAGACCCCCTTCAATATATATATATATATATATATATATATATATATATATATATATATATATATATATATATATATATATATATATATATATAAACAACTTTTAGGCCATGGGATATAATTCAGTTGGTTTGTTGGGTGCGTCGTTCACAACCCAAGCCATGATTGATCCTTAGGGGCACCAATGGATATGTGCTATCCGTGGGATCCCTCTGCTAAATATTTGAAAAAAGTTTCATGTGTCAAAGCGGGCCAAAGGTAAAAAACTTAAAACTAAAGAGTTCTAAGAGAAAATAAGGCCTTTCCCATTTGACTCTGAAGTTAAAGCATGCCAACAGTGATTTAAGGGGCTAATTATTAAAAAATACAACCTTGTGGAGATTAGAGATCGAAAAATTTCCCACTTAACAACCGACATATGTGCATTGCAAAGAATCCTCTCTCTATTTTAATGTTTGTCTTTTCCATACTTCCTTCATATAAGCCTAGAAGCATCCATGTTACTTCAACCCATAGAGAAAATACTCTCATTAAAGTAACAAATAATCAAATATAAAAAAGTCTTTTCCTTTGTGATTTTTTCATAAATTTTACATCTCATTTAATGTGAAATATTTACAATTTTATTTTGTTTTTATGATGTACATATTTATTTCTACGAACTCGTTTTGGGTTAAAATATGCAACCCTAAATCACGTTTGGAAAGGAATGTTGCTTGATGGAACTAGTGGTTCTAATGTTGAACTTTTGTTTGAAGTATGAAAGTATAGAGAACAATGCTAAACTTTTTTATTAGGTGGTCAATTCATATTTGCAAATACTTTTTAGAACTCCTATTGGGCTCCACACAACCGCTGAGAGGGTATGCGTTAATATTTAATCATAAAGATGATTGGGACAACCTATTATCGAGGAGACACCCTTTACTAGGAAGTTAGTTGAAAAATAACTAGAAGGAAAACCATTGTGATGGTCACCTACACGGTAGCTCCAACTCTTAAGTCATGGAAATAACATGGCACATTGCTTAAAAAGTGTTAAATAACAAAAACAAATTAAGCGGTCTTTTTCTTGTGGAAAAAAAAGGCCATAAACAATATTGGTAAGGTTTTCGCAGAATATTCCATTTTATAACCTTAATTAAACTCAGAGAAATTCAAATGGGCTTTTTATTAAGCTATACATTAATGAAAGGTTTTCTTTTACACCCTGCAATAAACTTAATCAAAGATTATTCTTGGAGGTCATTCCATGGCTTCTTTAGGCATTCAAAATATTCAAACCAAGTCAATTTGCATAGCTACTACATAAGATAAAATTCAATTGAGCTATCATATGGTATGAAATCAAGCAAAACAATCAATAATATGACTAATCTAGCAATCCCGATTGGATTGATAGCGAATGGACAAGACACTGATTGTTGAAACTTTGATATGTTATGGGAAAAAGCAATTTGATTTCAAAAATTGTGGTTTAGAGATAGTTCAAAAATTGTAACTACATGAACCACAAATAGATGGAGATAAAAATATGCACAAAGGGAAACTGACCACTTAATTGGAGTAAGGGTGTATAGTTACATGGGGAAGAATAGGTGAAGTGATTAATACGCAGATTCTAAAGAGTCATTATAGAAGAGTAATTGACTTCCAAAATGCGATGCAACAGTGTCTCCCATCCCAAGAAATGAAAACGGTCTATTATGAAGTGGAACTCACTAAAATACAATATATCAGTTTTGATTTTTTGGATATTTTTGATACATTTTTATATTTTATATTTTTAGGTCATTTTAGAGCATTTTTTAGAAAATCTGATGTCCTAAAGTGAAGGTAATTAACTTATAGAAAATTCTAAGTTTTTTGATGCATGTTATGCTTTTGGATTCTTGAGCACTAGTAAAGAGATTGTATCCGTGGCAAGATGTTTGTGTTAAGGGGAGATTGCCATCTCAAGGGGAGGTGATTGCCTTGAGTGGGTTTTGTCCCAAATTGCCATCTAGATCAATCATATTTGAGGCATCGGGTGAAACATACCCTTCTAAATGTGTGATAAAGATGCCTACACTAATGTTGAACATGTTATTATGTTGTAATTAAGGCATGGGAATCCATATTTATTATATTTACATACAAGTCTTGCTTCAATGACTGTGGACCCTGTGGTTGCTTGAGAAGGTTCTGCAATATACTCTAGACCGAAATTCTTAGTTCTTACCTTTTCCTTATAAGGCATTTTTAAATTTTTTTGACCTTCTTTGCGCTGACCTTGACTAGTGTATCCCATTTTCTTCAACATCTAGGGAATGATTATATTGTGAGGAACTAGAGTAACAAACCATGTTTCCCTTTATTTATTTATGTGTATGCATGACATGAGGTTTATTCTTGAATTTCATCACAAGATGCCTCTTTCATCCATTTCTTGTTGAAATTTCTATGTAAATTGGTTGTATGTTTCTTTTGCTCGATGTAATCCTTCAATAAAAGGGTGTTTAAATTAGGAAAGATTCTTCTGCGATTCTATAATTTGACCCATGATAAGGTTGAGTTTGTTTTATAATTGATGGTTCTCATCCCTTGAGTGTCTATTTTTTGGAGTGACCAATGCTCATTTTGGGGTGATGAAAGTTAATCTACATTTTGGATTCGTCCTTGTTGGTGCTTTTTCCTACTTGCCTTCCTCATAGTAGCTGTAGAATGCCTACAAAATATATGAAATACCTGCTATGATGCCACTAATATGGATTTGAATGGAAATTTGGTGGACAACACAATTTTGTTGGAACTTAGATGTGTTATAGGCATAAGCAATTAATTATAGCAATTGTAATAATACAGATAATACAAAAATTGTGGATACATGAACCGATAATGAACAGAGATAAAAAGGGTGTCTAAATTAGGAAAGATTAGTCTACAATTCTATAATTTGCCCCATGATAAGGCTGAGTTTGTTTTACAATTGTTGGTTCTCATCCCTTGAGTGTCTATTTTTTGGAGTGAACAATGCTCATTTTGGGGTGTTGAAAGCAGATCTACATCTTGGATTTGTCCTTGTTGGCACTTTTTCCTGCTCGCCTTCTTTGTGTAGCTACGGGATGCCTACAAAATGTATGAAATGCCTACTCTGATGCCACTAATATGGACTTGAATGGAAATTTGGTGGACAGCACAAAATTGTTGGAACTTAGATGTGTTATAGGCATAATCAATTAATTATAGGACTTGTAGCAATAGAGATAATACAAACATTGTGGCTAAATGAACCAAGAATGAACAGATAAAAATGGTGTCTAAATTAGGAAAGATTCTTCTACAATTCTATAATTTGCCCCATCATAACGCTGAGTTTGTTTTACAATTGTTGTTTCTCATCCCTTGAGTGTCTATTTTTTGGAGTGACCAATGCTCATTTTGGGGTGCTGAAATCATATCTACATCTTGGATTTGTCCATGTTGGTGATTTTTCCAACAAGCCTTCCTCGTAGTAGTTGCAAGATGCCTACAAAACGTATATAATGCATGCTCAAATGCCACTGATATGGATTTGAATATAAATTTGGTGGACAACACAAAAATGCTAGAACTTAGATGTGTTATAGGTGTAAGCAATTAATTATAGCAATTGTAGTAATAGAGATAATACAAAAAATGTGACTCAACGAACCAAGAATGAATGGAGATAAAATATATACAGAACAATATTTGAATAAAGGAGTTAATTAATTTACTCGTTTGAGAGGAATTCACAATATCTTTGAGAAGAGATGTAAGTTATTTCTCTTTGATTATTAAAAAAAGGTAGCAATTTCTCAGAAGAGATGTAGAACTACTGCACTTCGATTCCCTCTCTAATTTATGCCGTGAGAGATTAACTATTGACATCCATCCATGGTCTGTTTCACTCTCAATATTTATAGGTGCATGTAGATATCTAATTTTGGTACATGACTAGTTATTTTCTATGGTATTAGTGTGTTTTTATGTATACAAATCATTAGTTTAAAGTAGGGTCTGACTTACACTTTTTCTCATGTTGGGCCCCATTTGCGTTCTCTTGTTTTGTGTTGTCCTTACAAATTTACTTCCGCTTCACTTTGGGTCAAAGATAATACTGCCATTAAATCCATAACACTTAAAAATCCACATATTGACTATTTGTTTTCTTTGGCTTGACCCTGATACTCTTGAAGTTTCAAAAAAAAATGTTTTAGAGTTTTAGGTCAGTTTACCAAGATCGACCCTTCAATATTGATTGTTTCCAAAATCAAGCCATTTGATTTCAGTCATGACCTAGATCAAGTTTTGCAATCTTGATCAATTGTGCCTTATAGGCCTCATGATCCATCTCCTTAGATTTGTTGGTCTTTTTTTACCTTGTTTGTGAGACTTATTGATTCTAAGTTTGCACACCAATAGGTCTTAATTTGAGTTCAAGAAATCCAAATTTAGATTTGAATGCACCCTTTCATTTTTAATGATTAGTCATTGACCTGAACCACTTTTCATCAGCTGGACAGGCTGGTTTTAGACCAAGGCACTCTACCATTGATCATTATATTACTCTTAGGCATTTGATTGAAAAAGCTTGGAACACCCAAGGTGGGGAAGCTTACTGCTGTTTTGTGGATTTTAAAAAAGCTTTTGACACAGTTCCCAGAGACAAACTCTGGAAAAGGATGGAAGAATTGGGGGTCCCCGATGAGTTTAGAGCAGTTGTTCACAAACTCTATGAGCGTGTTAGAGCAAAAATCAGAACTAGAGAAGGCATGTCTGAATGCTTCGGCAGCAACATCGGGGTCAAGCAGGGGTGCCCACTCTCCCCCAGTTTGTTTGGTCTTTACATTGACAAACTCGAGGAATGGATAAATAAAACCGAAGGAGGTGGCATCCAGTTGGCCAATTTTGTAGTAAAGCTACTTTTATATGTAGATGATCTTATTCTTATAGCAAACACTACCCATGGTTTGAGGGATCATTTGAAGGGTTTAGAGCTATTTTGCCAAGATGTCGGGATGCAAGTGAACATTAGCAAGACTAAAGTCATGATCTTCTCTCTAAAAAGGAAACAACAACAAACTAATTTTATGTTCGAAGGTAGCCCGTTGGAAATCGTCGAAGAATACAAGTATCATGGCATTGTTTTTCATAACAAGCTCAGTTGGAAAACTTGCAGGGCGAAAAGGATTCAAGGAGGTTGGAGATCTTCTTACCTTCTCCAGAACAGGGTTAGGAAAGCGGAACTTTGGGATTGAAAAACCAAGAAAACCCTTTTTGGTTTGCTAGTCACACCGGTTGTCCTCTACAGTTGTGAGGTTTGGGGAAGTAACATGTCAAATCACAGATGGAGACAGTTGGAAAGAATTCAAAAACATCTTATCCCCAGTAGTCTTAAAGTTAAAGCAACTGTTCCATATATGATCCTCTTGGCGGAAGCCGGTACTTTCTGAATGGAAGCTGTGGCGATTTCATGGTTACTAAGCTACCTAAAAAAGGTTGAAAACATGGGGAATCCCCGGTGGCCCAAAATGGTGGTAAACGAGGTGTTAGATCGGAGGAAGAAGACGTAGATGAAGCAAAACATCAAGTTGCTGGGAAAATGGGACATTAAGTTACATGAGTGCCCTAACTCCAAAGAGGAAATAAAAAAGTTTGTGTTAGAAAAATTCAGGACTGCCATGTGGACAAATCAGATTGGGCGTAAAAAAATGCATTATATCAAAGAGTTCAATCCCACTTGGGAGCACGGGGATAAAGCGTACCTAAGTGCCGAACTTAAAGGTAAAGCTAGGCTCCTAGTGGCACAATTGAGGACCGGTTCACACCATCTTAGGTGTGAAACTGGAAGATGGATGGTTCCCAAGGAAAGATGGGAAGATAGGACTTGCATTTTCTGCAATGATAGAGCAGTTGAAACTGAACGACACTTCATTAGGGAGTGCGATGCGTACAAAGATATCCGTATGCAGCAGGTTAACAACGTGAATGTGGGCAGTTTTAGTGAGTTATTTGAGGAGAGGCTACACAACATGCCCTGGGTGTTGGTAAAGATTCATAGGAGGCGGGTTGACATTGAAAGGAATCTGAAGAACTTCTAATGGTCTTGACACTTGGTCCCATAAACTGTTTGGTCTCGTGGACGTCATTAAAGCTCATTTCATTTCATCAACAAAGAGTGTGGAGAAGAGTAGATGAAGCGATTCCTACATAGAATCCAAAGAGCCATTGTAGAATAAAAATTGAATCAACTCGAGCATCTGAAAAGCCATGTGACAAGTTTACCCCTCAAGAAGTGAAGAGGATCTATCGTGGAGTGGAAGTTGCCAAAACACAATATCTCAATTTTTGAAATTTTCAATATTTTCGATGCATTTTTTTGGGCACTTCGGAGCATTTTTTTAGACAATTCGATGTCCCAAAGTGAAGGAGAACGACTGAGCGACTGAATCTTAAGATTTCTGTTGCAGTCATGATTCTAAATTCTGAGCGGCGGTAAAGAAACTGCAGCCCCGGAATGATGAACGTCTTAAGGGGAGGTCGCCGTTCTAAGGGGAGATGACTGCCTTAAGGAGAATCTGTCCCAATTCCCAAACTTCCACCTGGACCATCTGGCTATAATGGATTGATTGATTATAGAATTATTTCCTGTATAGATCTTACATTGGCCTTCAATGCTCCTGTTCACTGGTGGTGAGTTTTGTCTCACTATAGGATATCTTCTGACACCATAGGGTGTCTTCTGACATGACCGTCCTGCACTTTATTAAGAAACTGCTACCAAAGGAAAAAGCTTGATCAACTTTACCTTGAGAACAGAAAGGAATGTAGTAATGTACAACACAGGTTTTCTAACTTCTAGATGCGGGTATTGGTCTTTTATGGATAATAACCAGATTGCAACACGTATTGCCTTGTAAATTTGATGATTTTAACACCTTGATATACAATTTGTTGGAAGATAGAAACACTCCATTAGTTATCTACAGTCAGTATCCTGTTTCTTGAACATAATTTATACTGTTATTTGATTTCATTAATTTTAATTGCTAGACTCAGGACAAGATGTTTTAGATGCGTATCTGTTTGTGTTTGAGAAGACTCACTTTTCAATTTCGTTACAAATGTATTTTTGAACTCTTTTTCTGGCACATTGATGCTGTGCAGATTGGATATTCATCACCAACTCAATCAAATATCGAGTCAGATCTCAGAATTTCTGTATCAAAGGTCATCCAGCTATTTCCTATACGTTTTAATTGCTTTTGTTTTCAGTCTTCATACCATTCAAAATATACTATTAGAAAGAGACAACAGGATTGCCAGATGTCTCTGTAACATTTGTAAGCATTAATAATTTGTATTCTAGGATGACACTTGACTCAGCACAACACGCAGGGTTCTACTACTTTTACTGAAGTAATTGCTGCTTTTTACATGCGGTCATCTCTTGCTTATAAGATAATGCAGGATATGTCATTTGATTTGAGGTTTTAGGGAAAAAAATGTTGATTAATTTTAACCAGTGCAGCTGTACCATTGTAACAATTGGAAAACAACAAAACTTCATTTTCTTATTATCATAGGATTGAAAAACAGGGCATTTTTGAAATCCGAGGGAAACAAATTTAGTAACATACAAATATTTTCCTCTATATTGGTTTCATTGCATGCATCATAAAGAGGTCAAAAACATTAGCAGAACTCAGAGTACAATTTATTTTTTTCATTGCATTTTATTCTTTAACTTTCTTGTCTCCAGTTCTCTTTATTTGGTTCATTGGTTACGTTGGGAGGAATGGTTGGAGCTCTTCTCAGTGGTACAATTGCAGATGGTCTTGGTCGCAAGGGGGTAAGTATGTTTCTTGTTTTCTTGACTTTGATTTCTAGTCCCCCCTTCCATGCTTACCATATCTTTCTAGTTTTTCTACTCTTAAGTGGGATTGGTTTCTCTCACTGCATGATTAAGTTATCTAAATATTTGCAAAAGTAATTTAAATTTCTTTTCTTATGCGGCATGCATTAGATTCTCTATTATTGATATATCTACCACACACGTATACTCCATGGTGTGCTTGTCTAGCTCCTCAGCTTGTGTCCTTAAAATGTGTGTGTTTGTGCCATTGTCATATAATTTGTTTATTATTGAGTGTGATGTAATTGTTAAACCCAGTGGGTATGCATGTGAGCTCTTGTTACTGAAAGATTATTGACATATCTATAAATGAATGGGTCATTAGTCCCTTCGTCCCCTTAGTCTAAACTATTTTTCATTTTATTTTGATAATTAATTCAAATTTCACTTTCGAGGATGTATTAAAAAGGTGATTATTTAGTGGTTTCTTCTTGCAGGCTTTCGCAGTCTCAACAATCCCTGTTGTCATTGGATGGCTCTCTGTTGCAGTTACTCAGGCATGTGAAACTTCTAATACCAATATAAAATACATTTGAGCGGCAGTATGTTTTAACTTTTAGGGTTATTATTCTGCTTTAGTCAGTTGCTGTGGTTCCAAGTTTTCATCAAACCAAGGTTGTTTTCCAGTACAAACACTTCAGTTATATAATTTAAAGGACTAGGGGGTCACGTTTCCAAAGAAAATGGAAAAAAATATGACTGGAAATAATAATTGCTTTGCATATGGAACATCTTAAAAAATCCATTTTGAAAAGGAAGTGGGATGACTGGCCTGGTATAAGATATAATCAAACTTTGAAAGTGAACATCAGTAGTAGCAAATTCAACTGGGATATGCCTACCTAGTCTGTAAACAGTTTCCAAGGAAAGTTGTTTAGTTTTCCTTTTTTTTTGATCGATTAGATGAAGGAAAGGGACCCATATACGAAATAAGCTAACCCAATAAATTATAAGCTTGAGCAGAAGAGGAGTCCAAAGTTTTAACAAAGACACTCCACTAGGCAAAATAGCAACTGTGCCATAAAACCAAACATAGCCTACCACCTTCCATAACCAACTAACCATAAAAGCAATAAACTATGAAAGGCAGGACAAAATAGGTCAACAATAAATTGAACAAAAAACATTGTTGGAGAAACAAACAGTCCAACAACCATGATCATTTTACAACCAAAAACAAACCTGCATCAGAACCGAAGACCAGCAGCAGAACAAAAAGAGAACAATCCACAAAAGAGCCTAAGTAAGGCCCTGGTGGAAATTGTGTAGAGTGATAGCATTCTGGAGATGAGAAGCAAGCAGACCAGACTATGTCAACCAGAAAAAAGTTTGTGGGGTTGCGAATACCAATAGGAACATTCACCTTAGGAGGACCGGCAACATAATAATCCTATGAAATCCTCATCCCTTCCAAGGCGAGATTCTTCAAGAATCATCATTTAAGCACAAGAATCTAGAAGTAATTAGCTTTTCCAATCACATATAGGTCTTTCAATTCACCACGGAGGCCAGGAAAAGAGTCCAATATAGCATTAGGGCAAATAGAGTGGACAGGGGCGGACATTATGCTTTCTAGGGGCAACAAACAAAATTACCCAACACAATCAGAGAAGAACCCGAGCGTTGAACATCACAACTTAGACCATCAAGCCATTTAATGGCAGAGTTACTGTTGACAATTTTGCCCCCACAGGGCAAATTGTCACCCCTACTATTCGAAACTTTGCTATGGTGCCAAGTTTGTCTTATGAATCAGTTTTGGGGTCCTTAAATATGCATTTATAGCCACCCAAGTGGCCATCTACAGCCAGGTGAAGTTTAGTCATTCAAAGGTTTCCAAGGAGCTTTCTTGATTACAGCCAACGCTATGTACAAATACAGCGATGCAAATGATGATGAAAAGGTCTCCTACGGTCATGTAAATTCTGATGGACTCCTACAGCCATCATATAGTGCATACAGTTCGTTCAAAAGGAGGACACATGCAGCAGTTTTAAGAGGGTTTTTCTCCTTCTAAAAATGTCATCTACAACAGTTTGAAAGGGTTTTTCTCCTCTTCTAAGCATCATGTACAGCCAAAAGCCAAGACATACAAGCTGTAAGTTTATTTATTTTGTCTAAGCAAATATCTTTTCGGGGTTGTAAGAGGAAGAGTATTTCTTTGGACTTTTTGTCCAAAAGAAAGAGCTCTCAGAGGACTGTGTAAAAGCCCGGAAAAAATGACTGTGGATATTACAAAGTTTATTTCCTTCGGACTTTTTGTTCGAAGGAAATCAGTTGACAGGGATCCGCAGAAAGAATTCGAGCACAATTTTTTCGAAGGGCTCCAACTTTCTCGGGGTATACTATCAAAGTTTCTTTCCTTCGGACTTTTTGTCTGAAGGAAATAGGCATAGGCAACGAAGGGACCTTTACAAGAATCCCGAAGGGTTCCTGCCCTTCGGGAATATGACAATTGACTTAACCGAAGGACTAGGTCCACGAAGGAAAACGGTTATTATCAGAAGTCCCAAGGGTACATATCCTTCGATAAAGTCCTTGACTTTTTGACCGAGGGGACACTCTGTAGGGTGCTGAAGGGCACTTGCCCTTCGGAGAGGACAATTGCAAAAGTCTCGAAGGAAATGAAAGATCCGAAGAAGATAAGACCAAGGAGATAAAATCCACAGAACATAAACTCCGCAAGAAATAAAAAGACCAAGGTAAAGTCAACGAAAAGGGTCAGAAAATAGAATCCCGCCAAAAATAGACATGAACAGGTAGACCAAATTAGGAGAAAATACATGCAAACAAGGGCTATTTCTGGCGGATGGCTAATCTTTAGTTGATTGGTTGTCCAACTCATTCCTCCAAACGTTCCAGCTCGTGTCCCCAAACGTCCAACACCACTTTCAAATAACTCAAGATGAAGAAGCCAAATTTAGAGGTGGGCTTGGATTTCCATGCAAAGAGAGGTTTGACTTTCAAACGCACAGCTGTCCACTTTCAAATGCCAAAGAGCTAGTCTCTAATTTTAGGCATGGCTTAGCCAAGCATGGCTCAGTTGAACATGCATAAGCAAAGTCAAACATTTGAGCCCACCGTCCATTTCAACGTAAGGAATTTTCATGCAAGACAAAAATAGACTTTTGTAAACGCTGAGTTGGATTGAGTTTACTCTCTTTCTGTTTTCCAATGCCAATCTCTTGGCTTTTTGTAATTTTCTATATTAATGGCTTTTCAACGTTGTAAAAAATGATCCCTCTTTTGGCAAGCAATCTTCTGCCAAAGTTTGTGCTGTAAACCTTTTTTCATAATCAATAAGAAGAGGACTGTGCGTTTTTCAATTTCTAGCAGCTGGTATAGTGTACTTTTATTATAGATTTGCCTAAGTGATAGATTTTTTTTTCCTTGTCAAATCTGGATTTGTACCTAGTTATTAGCTGATCATTTATGCAGGTCACATTCTGTGTTGGATTGTCTTTTGTTGAGTTTATAGTGGATATTAGTGGCTATTAGTGCCTTCAATCAGGGCTATTTCTACGTTTCCCTCAAGCTTATATCATTAGATAAAACCTTTTTGTGAAATACTTATGTGTATTGATTAATTGGAGTTCAAGTTTTGCCTCTTCCTTGTTTGAATCAGTGTTCTCAGAAGCTCGATTTGAGTGGATCAAGCAAATTAGGTGTATCACCGCTTTAGCTAGGATTTCCTTTCAAGTTCTTTCTCCCTTTTTCCCCAGGCAATTTGTAGCGTAGAAGTTGAGATCCTCACTGATACATCTTACAGGAACCAGCCTTCTCTGGAGGTTCTTCTCACCATTGAGGCACCCACCCTCGTGAGAAGATCCCATTGTTTCAACTGGAGCGAGGATTAGCCATTTCAGCACGTTTTCGATTAGGGTGCAACTCTAGGTTGACAACAGTGACATCTTTTTTAAAGATGGAATTTTGACAAATAACTTGCTTACTTGAGAGGAGATGAGGGATTTGAAGGAGTTTTTCTGAAGGTTCTGAATTGGTTGGATAAGAAAATATCTTGTAACCTCGTCAAATGTCGATCATGACACTATTGAAGACCCTTAGCCTTTATCGGTTTCCTGAGGGCTAAGAAAAAAGAGGAAAAAGAAGGGAAACATTTGGGTTCTTAAGAACACTTGTGAAAAAACACTTTATTTTTATAAAATTCACTTAAGTTGTGGTCTTTTAAGGGTCATGGTCACCCAAGCCACTAAAGTGGATTATAAGGAGTGTTCTTTTTAATATTTGAAAAAGGTCTTCCTCCAAAATGGAATGCACCCCTTGGGGGAATGGATATAAAAGAGAGTGGAGGATTATTTGGAGGGCATGCATGATTTTGATAATTGAATTTGAGGTTTAAGCATGAAAACGCTGGACTCTTTACATTGAAGACGAAAACCTTCAATGGTAAGTGAAATTAAGAACAAAAACCCTTGATTTCCATCTAGGGCAATTTCGTGAGGGAATTGCATTGAGCATCATTGACAGTCAAGGGTGTTTTGAACACCAATTTTGATTGCATTAGGTATGGCGCCTAGGGTTTTGAGGACAAAGTGGCAGCGATCTAGGGCAGTGATCTGATTGCAGCAGTTGGACGAGCCCATTTGGAGACTAATGTGGCACGTTTGGGTGGCTATTTGAAGTCAAAACTTCTGTTTGAATACGCAGAAAACATTCTCCTATTTTTATGCTAATCTCCAGTTGCATTTGGACATCAAAGGAGCCGATTGAAGCTATTATTTCATAATTTAATATTTAGAATATTCTGGACTGGGTGACCCCCTCCTTGGGGTCTATGTGTGTTACTCAGGGGTGGTTCAAGCTTCTAAACATAATCTGAATATTTGATAATTTTATGATTATTTTAATGAGTGTTTCCAGCCACAAATTGTTAAGGAAATTCAGAAATTAAGGTATTTATGGTGGCAATATTATTCAGAATTTGTTGAGGTATGTGTGATGGTTAAACATTGCTTTTATGTTTGGAAAATTACATTCCCAGCATGTTGTAATTTTTATCTAAGGCAGCAAGTGGAAGATCCATAAATTCACAATTGTTTGGCTAGGGTTTGATACCCAATTATTCTGCAAATTGATAGCTTTGCTGCTAGGGTTTGAATACTTAATTCACAGCCACTTTGCAACATTTTGGTACCTAGAGTTTGATGTTACAAATCAGAAAATATCATCTTTGGACAGTGTTTGGTGTAAAATCCAGATTTCAGTAGTATATTCCATTTAGGATATTTCATCAAACCCTTTATTGTCCAAATTCAAATAGAAATTGGAGCGCACTTCCTCAACATTCCACACCTTGTTTTTATTCAACAACAAATCCTATCTAAAAATGAATTTGATGAAAAATTCAAATCTCCAAGAGATGAGGGGTCAAAGACTTTGGGAACATTATTAGAGAGGGGGCCTTGAAAGTCATTTTCAGTCATTATTTTACCCATGCCTCTATGCTTGAATTTATTCCCTTGAAATGGTTGAGATCCCTTCTTACGAGTCACAACTTGCGTTCTTCACCATGATTGTAGAGCTCAACGAAATGCAAAGAAAGAGGGAGGGGAAGTGAAAACGAATTGAAACCCTAAGTGATAACTATTGTCAAGGCCAAGGGCAACAATAAATCACAAAGGAGAGGAATGATTGTTGCCACTACCACCCACCTTGACAGATGATGTAGCTCATCATTATGAGGCAAAGTGTGCGAGGCACACAAAACTCCTGCATAACATATAATCCTTTGAAAAAAAAAAGATTAAATGATTGAATAAGTGGGGATGCCAATAAAAGATTATTATTTTTGAATAAGATCTTCAAGGCCACCCCATAAAAATCATTATTAGAGCTCACCATAGCCCATTTGGTTAGGGATTTAGCTCCAATGTTTGCAAGGAAATCAGTTGGACCATTCACTACTTGGAATGCAAAGGAGAAGGGGATGGCAAAGAAGTTGGCCACTAACTTTCATTGCTAAGTCTTTTAATTCTCCAATTCGGAGTGCTCTTTTTTCTTTCTGTGTTAATAATGATTTTTTGTGTCGCCTTTGACCTCCAGATGGAAAATAGTGTTGTCGAGAGTGATTCCTAGGCCTTTCATTAAAGGCCAAGATTAAGAAATATTATTTGAGGCATGAGGGATATTCATATCCAAGAAATGAGTTAGATTGCCCTTATTTTTTCGGATAATGGCATCAGCCCCAACCACACCAGGATTCCCTTTTGAAGCACCATCAAAATTAAGTTTGAAAAGACCCATGCTAGGGGTCTTCCACCTTGCCTCAGATCTAAGAGGATTTCTACTACTCAAAATTTGTGAATTTCTTAATAAATTCTATTTGAGAAGAGTGTGTATTTTTTCCCTTAAAATTTTCTTTTTTGTGAGAGGCGCTTTTGCTTCTTGATCTCTTGGAAGTTGGTCTCAAGAATTACAATAAAACTATCCCATGGAAGGCCTCTATTCTGTAATGTCCCTTGTAGGTAATTTTCTAAATTATGGAATTTACTGTAATTCCCTTGCAAATACTGGATGTAATTCAAGTACTAAATAGCATATGTAACATTTAATCCTGAAAACCCAATTGCATTCTTATTTCAATCAATTGATTACACATATAATAAGACTGAAGACAATATCAATTGAATATTAATTGCAAACAAACTCTTACTTGAAAGATGGATTCCAAATGCTGATATACAAGAGCTATATGCCCATACAGTAAATACCCACAGTAAACTCTGTAGCGTTTATGTAATTCACTCCATGACAGCCCCAATGGGTCCTCAATAGGACAATAACCAGCTACGTTAGAGTTGTTAGGTGGAATGCTAGTTGGGAGATGGTCCATGACCACTTCCAAGGATGGTGAATATCAAAAACTATGCATAGTTGTTCCCTAGAATCAGATCTGGAAACTGTAGACAACCAGTGAGCAGAAAGGACAAAAGGTACAGCTAACATCTCAATGTCATGATTTGGAAACTGTATAGCAGCAGGTGAGTTGAAAGGACAAAAGGTACAACTAACCCCTTAATGTCACAATCTGGAAACTATACGGCAGCAGGTGAGTAGAAAACCCAATGAAGTAGGCAATATTAATAGAAACCCCCACGCAGAGGTCCAGTAGGAAGAGAAGACCATGCAGCACAACTATAGGTCAAAGGGATATATCAAATCCTCACAAATTCTGGAAATTTATAGGAATTTTCAATCACACTGAAACTAGAAGCTGATCATGATTTGTTAGTCCAATTGTAATCCCTGGATGAAATCACCATGAAGGAAATGAGGGTTTTTGTCCTCAAATTCTGATTTGTCAGTACAAATATGATTCTTGAGTGGAATCACCTCAATAGGTTAGAGGGTTTTCATCCTCCAAACCTAGATATCAGAGGATTTTTGTCCTCAGATGAAAAGATTGAACACAATGGTTCAAGCTATAGATTAGGGTTTGATTGTCAAAGATGGATGATAAATAATTTCTCTTTGTTCCTCCTTTTATAACTTTCCCTTTTCCAAATTAACCTAAAAGTATTTAAAAATATATTTTTATAAAACATTACTTTTCATCCACTTAATAATAATTAGTTTTTGGTCCTCTTAATAGTTGAAGAATTTTTGGTGTGTTCTTCAATCAACTAGCCTTTGGAGGCTTTTGCATCAACACCAATGGCGACTCCGAGTTGAATCAGCTAGTTAAGCAGTTCTGGTGCTATCAAGAGATCACATTTTTTGTATGTATGATCCCTTCGCCCAGCATCATGAGCCTTGTATTCCTTCATATATCTTTGATCAAGCTCAAAATATTCAGGGAATCACCTCAAGCAACTCTCCTAGTTGCCCTTCAACGATAAGGGAAGTGGCGCTGGAGTTTGAGAAGTAGGTGATGGAAATTGACAGATTGGATGAGCAGTATGGATATCAATAGGAGCTGATGTATAAAGAGGAGTGTTTGTTTAGGCAAGCTCAGGCCTTGCAATCCATGAAGGAGGAGGTAGCAAAATGGAGGAATCCATTCATGCAAGGCAGCCAGCCTTGCGCGCCCCCTCCTATTCTAAAGAAAGCCCCCTCTTGTGCACCAAATCCTTTCTATCAGGTGGCACTTGCTCATTCCAGCTCATCTGATGCATCAATCAACTCTGCTCTTGACCTCGTGCGCCTAGCCTTCAAACATCAAAGGGAACTAGAGCAACCTCCCATGGAGATGAACCTTCTAAATTCCTTAGATTGTGAATCTTCCTTTGGAGGGAACATCATGAACCAACACATCTCTCTCGAAGCTGCTCCTACTCATTATGATGATGCTGGTGACCTCCAAGAAAGGCTCTTCCAAGAAGATCTAGCTAGGAGAATTGCAGAGTTGGAATCCAAAGCGAGATTCCTCAGCCAATGTGTGATGGACCTGTCTGAACATACCCCATCTACACACCCCCAAGAGAGCTATCAGGCCACACCTGATATAGATGAAGTGCTGGCCAAATGAAAAGAGGAGAATCATTTGATTCTAGCTTAAGGACTGCCTCCTCTTCCACATGGTTTTTTCACTTCACCCCTTCTCAAGGAGGAACCTGTTTTGCAGGAGGCGAGTGAGGAAGAAAAGATCCAATTTGCAGCTTCTCAAGAGGCTATCATGAGCGACAATGAAGATGAAATCATCATGGAGGCTCCTTTTGAAGACATCATCGACAATGGAGAAGACGCAAGTCATGCATACATGCAGATGTTTCAGCAATACGAAGAGGAACGTAAGCATGGTGAGCTCTCTCCTCCTTTGTTTGATGAACTTCCTTGTTGCTTCGATGAGGAGGATGACTATGCCAAGGAGCCTGAGTTGGAGGAGGATCAGATGGATGTCTTTGAACAGCTAGAGACTCTGATCTTTGAGTGGGAAAAGGAGAGGCTGGTCTCTCTTGAGGAAAACCTTGAAGAAGAGGGTTTTGAACAAAGAGGTGATGTTCTGTGGGATGAGCAATCAGTTTGTGATTCCATTTCAGACATCACAACAGTCACCCTTCTTCAAGAAGGCCATAAGGGAGCAGAGGATGAGTTTGACAGGGTCTTCAACGAAGTAGAAGGGAACAAGTCAAACCATGATGCATTGCAGAGGGACCGTGCACAACAAAGGGCTTATAGTGATGAGCCAACAACCACAAATTTCTTGGTGAAATGCACCAGCATGAAGGATCAGCATTCAACAAGCTTCCAGGAACAAGAAGAATACATGTATGTTGGAAGCATGTTCGATTTTGATCCACTCGGATGCAAGCCAACCAAAGTGACAGGCAAGAGGAGCAGGTCACCAAGTCTCCACTTCATTTAGCCACTTGTCTGACATCGTAAGTTTCCTAGCCAGGAAAGGGACTTAAGAAATTTTTTCTTTGATCCAGGAGGGAGGCAAATAGACCTGGTTAGCTATATATAGTAGTTTGCTTTTAGTTTTCTTTCCTGCTTTCCCTAAGTGCAGTTTGCACAAGTAGTGTTTTTAGCCTTGTGTGTGTTTTCCTTTGTGTGTGGGGTAAAAGCTTCATGATTGATTCTTGGATCTATCAAGGTAGTTGCTAACTCTTTCAAAGTTGCATCTGACTCTGTGCCCAATGGACTAAAAGGCAATTGGTCTCTAAGCATAGCAGGCATGCTTCCCCTGGAAGTCGCCAATTTGTTGACCATTTTTGGTCCAACAGGCCAAAAATCGGTCCCCTTCTTTCCCTGCTGTTCTGAGCCAATTCATTTCTTGATTTTGCACAAGTCTGAAAATTTCTATGGACTCTGTAGGTCCATTTCTATGGACTCTGCAGGTTTTCTACGGCCTCTGCAGGCATTTCTATGGACTCTGCAGGTCCGTGTCTACGGACTCTGCAGGTCTATTTCTACATACTCTGCAGGCGTGGATTTCTACGGGCTCGGCAGGCGGAAAACTACGGACTCCGCAGGAAGAGGCAAGTTCCCACTTAGGTGCAAAATGGACCATCTCAAGAGCCCTTGCGGAGGGCAGGGAACACTTTCAAAAGAGGCCACAGAGAAAGGCCGAAGAGGAAAGTTTCCTTCGAAAATTTGTCTAAGGCAAAAGAAGTACCCTTCGGAAGGGTCGTTTCCAATTTTTTCCGAAGGGCACTTTTCAAAAGGCAGTCGAAGCAGCAAAGGAAGAAATCCTTCGGACTTTTTGTCCGAAGGAATTCCTTCAGACAAAAAGTTCAAAGGAATTCGGAAGACAAGAAAAGACTAAGGCTAAGGCGAAGAATAATTTCTTCGGACTTTTTGTCCGAAGGAATTCCTTCGGACAAAAAGTCCGAAGAAATTCGGGGAACCTGCGGGAGAAAAGCCCGAAAGAGAATTTCCAAAGGAAAGCAAAGTGGCCGAAACAATTCTTGCGGACTTTTTGTCTGCGAGAAAATTGTCCGCAGGGAAAAAGTCCGCGGGAAAAAGTCCCAACGGAGAAACCCACCGAGGAGAAAGAAGACCGCCCGAAGGGTATGTGCTCTTGCGGGGGGCTCTCGCCGAGAAAAAGGACTTTTCTCAAGACCCCGAAGGGCAGGTCCCCTTCAGGAAGGATCAAACAAGAAGTCCAAAGGAAAGGAAGCAACAAGAAGCCGAAGAAAAGGGAAAGGCCGAGTAAATTGTCAAAGGACGGTGACATCTCCGAAGCCGTCAATTTCAGGGAAACAGACTAGCCGTTGGAAGTTCAAACGCAGTGACAGGTGCGCGAACGTCAATTTCAAGGCTCGTGAAATAGCCATTGATTTTTGAAAAGCAAAATGGAAGAGCCCAAGGAATGCAGTGACCCGCCAAAAGATAGCCCGAGGGCCGAAGGAGCCAAAGAGAGACAAAACCAGGATGAGACAAGGCAAGGAAAAGACAAGACAGTCCAAGTGGCGAGGGGAGGCGAGTTATTGCCAGGTGGTCATCAAACAGCGCAAACAGTAAGCGACGCGGTTTGTTTTCTCCAGTTTGCATTTATAAGCAAACAAACCGCATGAATATCTGGAAGGAGCAGTCTTGTCTGCAGAAAAGAGGTGCTGCCCATGCTTTCACATTAATGTTTGAACGCCAAAGTCAAGACCGGCGATTACACAGCATGGTTCCAGCATGCCTCTTCTAGAAGAATGACATCAGCAACAGTGACTTCCTCTTCTCGAGGCTCACAAACGCACATGGGCAACTTTTCAAAGAGCGCCAAAGTCTTTTTCCAAAAAAGCGCCAAGTTCTCTTCTCCTCTTTCTATATATTTTAAAACTTCTCATTTTGAGAGGATCCAAATCTCTCAGCCTTAAGGCAAAGCTCTGCCCAAAAATCTCTCGGGCTTGTAAGGCAGAACTCTGCCAGTTTTTTACTTTGAATCAAGACTTAGCATTTTTACCTCTATCTGGACTTGCACTCACGCATATATCTATGTTTTCTTTTTGTGTCAAGTCATTTTCTTTTATGCTTTCCACAGAACGATTCTAGCATGTTTGATGCATTGTGAAGTTTCTTCTTCTGCAGGTCTGCCAGAAGTGTCTACAGCAGGAGTATAGGCACATGTGAATAGGCCGCCAAAGTGTGTCTTAGAACACCTTTGACAGTTCTTCCTCCCTGTATCTCTACGGGCCCCTGACTCATTGATACAGAAGAGTTTCCCACGTCAGATGAAGTGTATGGGCGCTTCTTCTTGGTGAAAAGTGTATGTTTGGGCTGAGTGGGTCATCTTTTTTGGTGTATCAGCTTTTAGCTTAGGTTTAGGTTCTGTTTCAGCATCCTTCTCCCTTTTCACCCCCCCTCCCCCCTTTTTCATTTTATTTGTTAGCAGTAGGAAGTCCAGGACCTAAAAGATACATCAGAGGGAGCTAGCCCGTATGTAGAGACTCTCCCCTCCAACTTCACTGGTCCCACAGGTGAGAGGGGAGTTTCCATTGTTGTGTGTGGAAGGCAAGAGCTCGGCCTCCTGCCCAGGGTGCAATCCACTGCGTCAACATTAATAATAATACATAAGTGTTCCTTTTATGTTATAAAATAAAAACGACTTAGGACAACTTAAAGTATCATTATTAATTTATTTCCCTAACTTCATCCCTTAGCCTACGGGAAATAAGGAACATGCCTTGGGTCTTCCGATTAGTTAATTCCGAAAAGGGGACATGACATATTCCTAAATATTTTGTCATTCTTCCCCTTCAACATATTCCACATGATCAAGGAGGGGTCCATTTTCCATAGTCCCTTAACTTGATCACCTAAATCTTCTTCCTAAGTGATGATCAGATCCTGCAGATTACTCAGAAACATCCAGAGAAAATTCAATCTATTGAAAAACCAGTTCTAGACTTTCCAAGAGAACATGCAATGCAAAAGAAGATTATCCGAGGTTTCCATGTTAGAATTGCAAAGCACATATTCTGATGGCTCATTGAAACCAATTATGTGCAATCTATCCCAAGTTAGCATTTTACTCTTTGAGACTCCGCAAGAAGGAATTAGCTTTGAGCAGACTGATCGGAGACCAAATCTTCTCATTTGTCCAAGGAGGATTTTGAATATTACCAAGCAGGCCAAGATAACCAATTTCAGCTGAATATTCACCCGAGGGGTGACAAAGCCATTTCAAACAGTTGTCCTGAACTGAATTACTAATACGTCAAGATTTAAGGAAGTCAATAAAGCTTTCCAAAGTGGCCATGTTACAAGGAGTGCCAACAGTCCTTGGGTCTTTCTAAAGTCTTTTAGGACCCCATCTCAATTGAGATTAAGTCCAGTAGTTTTCCAGTTTTGATACCCACAAAAAGAGGAGATTTTTTTTCAAGTCCTCGAAAGAATGATGTTGTAAAAGAGGGCCTAGGGGAGACCAAGACTCTTCTAAAAATCAGCAGACATGATTTTTAGTATCCCAACAGATAAAATCCGAAATTATATTTATGTACTTCACTAGAAAATTGCTAATGTGAGAACCCTTTTAACCAATCATTAGAATAGAAAAGCTGAATAGGGTCAGCCACTAAGTTTAAGTATTTTTGTTTTAACATCTTGCACCAAAAGTCATCTTTTGTCTTGAAGGTCCTCCATAAAAGTTTTGTTCCAAGTGAAAGGATTAAGAGGTAGAAGTTTATAATTCCAGCCCCACCTTTTGACCTAGGTTTACACACCTCCTCCCACTTTATCAAAGCAATTTTCCTTTTATTGCTAGCCCCATTCCACATGAAACTCTTTATACCATCTGTGGGTCTTTTCTTAACACTACATGGAGCAAAAGAGATGTGCATCATTTAGACTCTACCTCCATCCCCACCTTTTGACTTAGGTTTACATGCCTCCTTCCACTTCATCAAAACAATTCACCTTTGACTGCTAGCCCCATTCCACTTGAAACTCTTCATAACATCTGTGTGTCTTTTCTTAACACTAGAGGGAGCCAAAGGGATGAACATCATGTAGACATGGAAATAAATGCTTCCAAAACTTTTAAAACTTCTTCAATTATTTGACAACAATAGCCTCTTATCATTATTTTCTTCAATCAGCTCTCACAAGAATTCACATTGTGGAACTTACATTCTGAATGCTTTCTTTCTTTCCAAGTACAACACTGTAGACTAAGTAAACTCTGCATCAAACAAATGGAAATGCGGTAGTTGATTGGGCATGGAACATCTAGCATCAAATGAACTACAAGATGATCTTCTAGAGCAATCTACGATACAATTCCTTTATCCTTAAGGGAATGAACACATTAAAGTGCTTATATGTACATCCCTCAAGTGTTAGGCATGAAACTTGTCTTTATGTATTCTTTCAATGGACATGTAGAACCACATAAGATAGGTCTTGTTTTTCAGCATTAATTCTAATGACATATGTTGTTTGCAGGGTGTGTGTCTTTTGTTTATGGGGAGAATCATCACAGGATTTGGAATTGGAATCTATTCTCTCACAGTAAGAGAGGCATTATGTAACGCATGTCTCAAGTGTCATATATATTATTTCTGAATCTTAGAGGCAATTTTTGGAGCAGGGAAGTATTACATACTCCACTATTATCTAGCTAAGTTTTTTGTCTTTCCAAAATAAGGTACCTATCTATATCGCAGAAATTGCACCAACCCAATGGAGGGGAATGCTATGCACCATGCATCAGGTATACAAAATATCTTTCTTTCTATAAAATTTTGTAGGCACAATTTACATTTTCTTTCTCAATTCTTTACTTACCTATGCAAATTTAAGAAAGAGTACAAAACAAGAACTAATTTTTACAATGTGATGGAACGTCGGCATCTTAGTTCTGATAAACGTCGGCATCTTAGTTCTGATCTTTGTGTTTCATGTATGATGCAGTTGTTCATCTCAATTGGAATAATGCTTGTCTATTTTGGCGGGCTGTTTTTGAATTGGCGTTTGTTGTCTACAATGGGTAAGACATGAACTACTTGAAAAAAAGATCTTACAAACCAATATTTTATTGTCAATTTTGTTTTATGTATGACTACAGATTTAATAGGAAACAGTCAAGTCATGATATAAGCCACAAAAAAATGAAATAAAGCAAAATCCTTTGCTTAACAACTCCTAAAGAGCAAAAGTTAAATAGGCAATGCAAAATCCATTACCTAACAACTCCTAAAGACCAAAAGTTAAATAGGCATTGCAGACTCCATTGCCTAACAACTCCTAAAGACTAAAAGTCAAATAGGCAAACAGGAAAGAAAACAGTTAACCAATCTGACCTTTCGGGGGAGGAATAACAAAGACCAAAAGAGCTGCTTACTCCCATGGAAATACTGGAAACAACCAACAATTGGAAGCCCTGATTTCTGAGTAGGCACCATTCATGATGCAGTCAAGGTCAGAGGGCCAATTTGATGACTGTTTAACCTTGCAGCCTGTCGAGCAATTCCAACTACAAAATCCTACCGCACCCACCTTTAGTGTCAATTACCCACATTAAAACCGTGCATACTCTGCCTTTGTAATGATGCAAATAACACGAGAAGAGAAAAATAAAGCTTTAAATCAATTCATGATCCATCAAAGGCTTATTAACAGCCATGAACAATCATGCTCAGCTCATATGAATACATTTGAAGGTAATTAATCTACAGTGGCAAGTTATGACTGTTTCACCCATTTCAACACATACAAAGAGACCTAAAATGAAGAAAAAACTTGTGGAACAGGTTCTAAGTTAATTCCTTGACATTTTCCAGGCTTACAAAGATCAAATCAATCGACCAAAAATTCTTTTCAGCCTTCACACAAGACTAGACAGCAAGAGACATAAATTTGGCATTTTTACGAACACTCAACTTAAACTTTGACGATTAAAATCCATTACGAAAAAAATTCCTATTCTATTTTTAAGGTTGATATTTCAATAGAACAAACAACCATTGTCAAATCTGCTCTCCATTTCTCTTGGAACCATTCCAAACTCATTACCCCACCTTGCAAAAATGTCTCTGCTTTGCTAAAAATGGTTTGAATGCAGAGGATAGCCAAAACTGAATATTTTCAATTTCATCACGTTTCCATGTTGAGACTTTTCTTTTGGTACCGTGGGTGCCCCTTGAGGCTTTCCCAAACTCTCCAACATTCACACTCCTATTCCCAAGCTGAAAGAAATGTCTTTTTCCGCCTCTTCTTGCTGTTTTTTTCCCCGCTGGTATGAACAGTAAGAATTCGAATTGTTTTTATCAGGTCCCTTAGGGACATTTTTCCTTCATGTCCCCCAAGGTTCTCTTCTTTTTCCATTCTATTTCTTGCCTTCTAACAAAAAACGCCGCCTTTCCCACAAACATCAAGTAAAATGCTTCTTTTTTCACAGCAGCCTGGTTTTTTCTTTCTTTTTGCATTTTGAAATGCCAACTGTCTTGCCACAAGTATGTGGATCTTTCCTCAACATCCCACCGATGTTCCTTCTACTTCGAATGACCATCTTTCTTTAAAACCGTTATTAATCTAACCAAGAAAAGTATATGGTGGGAAACTTGAATTCAAAACTATAAACACCATCCCATACAACAAATATTATTAATATTTTTGGTTGGTGCTGGATAGCTGATCAGACTGCAGATGATTCTGTGTCAATTAAACTCATAAAAGGCCCTGAAACCTCCACAAGGGAAAACCCATTACAACCATCCTCCATAATCCAAACCCAAAATTTAGGTGCAAACCAATCCTCTAGCCTATTAGTGGTGTGGTTATTATTGTAATACTTATGGCTCCTTAGCCTTAGAGCTTGGTCCCATGGAAGGGGGCAATTGAAACTATTTTAGTGTTGCAATCAGCCCCGATGAAACAACAAACTTCAAGGGATAGCAAAAATTAGAACTTTCCCTACAAATAGGAGCAGTGAATGCTTAGATGAAGTACTTTTAGAGATGGGTAGAAAGAAAAAAGAGAAAGAAAGAAATTATATTAATGTCTATAGATGACCAAAAGTAGGTCAATGGGACCCGAGGAAACAACAATTAACAAAAGAAAGCTCAAGGGAAAGAGATCCCAAAAGCCAAAAGAAAAGGAAAACAAGTACAAAAGACAAAGTGGAGCAGTGTGCCACTAACAAAGGTGGCAATGGAACCAATACAAAAAGCAATGTAGGGCGAACAAGAGCCCCCGAAACATGTGCCAATGAAGACTAGAAGGCCTCCTTGAAAATCTCTATCTATGCTTGAAGTGGAGGAGCTGTCTGGCCCATCATCAATCACTCTGAGAAGATCCGATAGTGCTCGTTAGGGAGTACCCAATGTTGGAGGGGTCAAGTTGGGAGATCCTATGGGAAGAAAAATACTTCCTCTAGAATCTCCCTAATATCCAAGGCCGTTGTATTTCCTGTGATACAAAATAAACTTGTAAAATGGGTTTGCCCCTGTGGTTTGGGGGTGTCCGGTAAGTAGTAGATCCATGTCACCGGAAAGGGGCAAAGCCACATTGGTAGGAAGAGATAGAGCCACGGTGCTGACAAGAGCGTGTTGGAGGATCTAGGTAATTTGATTAGTAAAGATATGCCGAGAGAAGTGTCGCCTAACTGATCTATCATCTTTGATGTGTGAGGCACCGGTGTCCAAAGGGCGCTTAATGCTGCCAGTTTCTTGGGTGGGATGGAAGAAAGAGTGATGTGTAGAGGTTGGATGCTAGGGATTTCTAGCAACTGCAGAGAATATATAGGCACTAAAAATTCACTTTACAACCAATTAGAAATTGTTTTAGAAAAATCTTTTAATTTGCTTTCATCATCCACACCACCTAAATTTTCCCTGCAGGTATAATACTGTGACATTTTAAAATCCATGAGACTATTTCTGTGCAGATCTGCTCCTAAATAATCGCAGCAGCACCCTCTGAGTTTTTCTTGCAGTGCAACAACATGGGACCAAGCTCTTAGTCTTGGGAGAAAATTGAAACCAATATAAAATAGGTGAATCCACATTTTTAGTACCAAAATATCTTTGGATATAGGTAGGCATGCTGAGATCTTCAAACTCAAGATAATGATGTCTAACTAAATGCTTCAAAAGTTGTTTTTAACTTATGCTTTGAGGGTGCACCATGCAAGAACACGCTACTAGCAACACCATTTCCATATGTAGAGGGTTTTTTAAATCGTTCAAGGCACGCTTGGATTTAGGATTCCATGTGGTATTATGCATTAGAATAATTGTAAAGATAACAAATGTCTACGGAGAAAGAGGCTAGAGGGTGAGAAAGCCAAAGTGGTGGATTACCATCCACTGCTTCTCCTTCTACCACCAAATGTTTATAGTGCTTGTGTGCTAAGTGAATCCCCTTGCCTTGTGATTATTACCAAAAGTAAATGAGAACAAATGTCATTAGGGTAATGAGTACTCATGGAGGTCATCTTGAGATGACTTCCACACACAAGGAAAATTCCACGAAGCAAATGATCTAAAATAACATTTGTTGATTTGGTTGGATGGAGTGGTAAGTTGGGGTGTGTAGTATGATCAGATATAATATTAATTTTGGTGTGCTGCTTTGGGGTGCATTGGTATCGCTATAGAATAGACCAACTAAAGTAATAAGGGTTTGGCTTCTCTACATTTTAGAGGTATGAGAAGTCTCATGTCCAACTATGAAAAAAATTTAACGGATTGTATTTGGATATGATTTTCGAAATTAGAGTACAAGGAAAGACAATGTTACTTTGGTCCACCAGCTTAAGTTGATTAGTTGAGACGGGGTGTCGTTATAAAAAAGACCTAATTTTGAGGTCATAACCTAACATCAATTTTTTGCCTCATTTGTGGGATCAAAAGATGTTTTCATTTCTTAGTATTAAAATGGTTTCAAAATCCTCTAAAAATATATCTTCTTGTTGTTGTGTTTGGTGGGGGCAAGAAGTTGCATGCTCTTCTTAATTAATTTACAACATCAAAATGGCCATGCTTGGGCTCTTAATTTTTCTTCCCTCATTTCCTAGCAACTATCTGTATATACTTAGGCAATTGCTATATAGCACTACACGCTTGACAACATTTATATTTATTTTGTTATTTTTCACTTGGCTCAACACTTTACACTCGTTTTCCTCACCAATATGGCTTGCAAATGGCAATTGATTTGGCATATAGCTAAAGACATGATGGCACTGCATTGTTTCAAAAGTGATGGCATGTCTCATTGTGAGGCGTAACATGCATGATAGCTTATTTCCTAATTTACCTAAAAAACATATATAGAAATTTATCTTGCATTTAGTATTTAATAAGGCATCTTTAATCGAAGCAATCTTGCAAGTGTAATGGAGGCAACTGAACATATCCATTTTCAGTTTCTAAGGAATTCTATGGCAGTTAGTTAATGTAGGACAATGGTGTAATTTTCCTACCCTTTTGATTAATTGATCATCTTGGAATGGGCAAAAATATAATCATTCATCTTATACAACATATTTTTGTTTATTTCAATTGCTCAATTTGTCCTTCTCATGGTGTTGTAATCATTAGGTATACTTTGTTTGCTTTCTTTGTTTCCCTTTATAAATGTATTCTTCATTTGTGGGTATTTCACCCAAGTAGCTTATGATTACAATGACAACAAATTTGTTTGTCTAATCTAGTCTTTGTAGGCCTTTTGTCTCACCTTGATTGTGTCTTGGTTGCCATTATCACATTTCTTCTTTATGTCCAATTATCTCACTTAGTCCTGTTGCAATTTTTGTCCATGGAAAATTATAAGACCCCATTTATACCTCATTGAGCTTGCAATCACCCTTTTCATCATCAAATCATTCATTATGTGCATTGTCATTCACTTTACCCATGTTGTAGTCATTTGAAATCCTATTGATGCCTCCAGCATGAAGCTCATCAGAATGTTCTTCATCATTCACAGAAACAATACTTTGAGTGCAATCAGTTTTCTCATAAGTATAATTTTGATATATTTTCATGTTCGCACTCACATTATTTGATTATGCAAGCTTGAATAAACAATATTTTGGAAGACTCTACTTGTTTGTCTCTCTGTTTGAATCAACTAATGGGTACATTAATGGAAGAAGTGGCATACATCAAAGCAGTAGTCAAACATATTGAGGATTGTTTTCTTGAGTTGCAAATCTAATGGTTGAATTTCCTAAAGTGGGAAGAGCATTGTTCAATCCGCATTAATGTAATTTCAGAGGTATGCTAAGCAGGGTTAGAGATCAGATAGGTTATTAACTTGAATGTTGTTAATCTTGTCTAGTTCATGAATCAAATGGTTTCAAGGGCTATATCCACGTGGTTTAAGCCAATGAAATTATAGGTGAATTGTATATTGTTTTTGCTCCTCAAATACAATCCATGTAGGGCAATTGGACTATCTAATTGTATTCGTCATGTAGTGTGTCATGGTTCTCATTGTTAAGCTAGTTATCATCTACATTTTTAGATACATAATCTCAAATCCTATAGTATCTATGTGTAATGTCCCCATTTTTTAAATTAAAATAATATTATTGCTAAAATAAAAATATTTTTAAATACTTAAATATAAATTAATAATATTAATCTAATTTGATTTCCACTTAAGTTGGGCCCCCTTTGAAGGTCATGGGCGCTTAAGGGTCAAGTGGAGAATTATAAAGAATATCCTTTTAAAGTTTTGAGAGTGAGAGTTATCTCCTAAAAGGGATATAAAAAGAAAGTAAGTTGTCATTTGGAAGGTATGCTGAATATTGAATTGGAAACTTTGACCAAGTATGTCAAGCTTGATTACCACCTCTTGAGGATGAAAACCTTCAAGAAGTGTCAAAGGTTTGGGGACGAAAACCTCCATTCCTACTCCTTAGGCAACTCTATTCAAGGGATGTAGTCGAGCTTCAAAATTGCATGTTTACATGCAAATGGATCTACAAAGGTGTTTTTAGACACCACCTATATTGGGGAATATTGCAAACCCTATCAAAAGCTGGTTTTGATGTATTTACTTTTTTTGGAGTGGCGACTTGCTTCGAGAGCTTGTACATGGCATTGAAGACCATTCCATGGTGTGATGACTTGCCAAGAGAGTTGAGCGAGCTATTTGGAAGGGTTCGTTGAAGTCTACAAATATTGCATAATATTTTACTTGAATTTCCAACTTTGACGACTTGGCTTGAGGGCTGATCTTGGGGATTTTAGAGCTGATTTGGAGTGTTCGTGAAGCATAAAATATTGCAAATATTTTATATTATTTTTCCAGCTTGGGCGACTTGCCCTAGGAGCCTTTTGGAGGTCATTTGGAGGATGGTTGGTAAGTGGAAACAATTTGATTTTTTTCTATAATTTTATGAGGTACGGTGAATTAGTTTGAGGAGGTTTTGGGCATCTTCAGAGGGTTTTTAAGCTCCATTTTTGCAAGGTACAATTGTTATTTAATCTTTGATTTATTTGGTAAGTAAACATAAGGGTTTGGGGGTTTTATTGGAAGGTTGAGGCAAATATTTGATTATGAAATTATGCCCTTAATTTTTTGAGTTATGCGATTCACTTGGAGGTGTGCAAGGGTTTAGGGTGACTTATTTGGTCCCAAATGATAGAGAATTATTAATTGCTAAAATTGGTGGATATTATAACCTAATTCCAGCTGGCTTGTTATGAATGCAATTATTTGTGTAAATGTGTCTAATATCATTGTACATTGAACATTTTAAAAGAAAATGTGTTTTATCCTCAATTTCATTTGTCATGTCCCCTTTTCAAAATATTTAATTATGAAAATAATTTAATAATAATATTTTAAGTTGTCCAAAATCACTTTATTTTATAACATAGAAAATAGACACTTATGTATTATTATTATTATTATTATAAAAGGAGTCAAAAGTAATATTTATTAAGTGGGTTTAAAAAGTAATAATTATTTAAAAGTGTTTTAAAATGCTTTTAGGGTTTTTGGAATAAAAAGTGAAATTATAAAAAGAAGAGTTGGGCTCAAAAGGATTATTCATTAGTCATTTTTGAAATTAAATCCATATTTTCAAGTTGGAGTTCTTGTGTTCAACTTTTTCATCTAAGAATGAAAACCCTTCGGTGTACAACTATAGAGGATGAAACCCCTCTTACCCATTGAGGTGATCCCATCCAGGGATCATAATTGTGTAGATAAATCAAGTTAAACTCAGATCTAGATTGGTTGGGGGTTGTGATCAATTTTCAAAATTTTTGTGAGGGTTTATCAGTAACCCAAATTAGGGTTTATTGCTCATCAAGGTTGTCATGCCCTAGGGAAGGTTGCCATACAACTATGCCACAAATTGTTGTCATTGGAACAACTGTGCGTAGGATTTTATGTGATAGTTGTTCAGTTTTTTGACTGCTATATTGTCTTTGTAGTCCATATTACTTTTCTCGTACTATCAAAAACTTAGGCTAGGGTTTTTCTATAGACTATTGTACAGAATTGCTACTATCATACCACATACAATTATTGACCGTATTGTTTTCATCTGTTGCTATACCTATTGGGAATTCTATAAAGGGTCTGGGTAGTGCATGTTGCTGATTTTCCCTACTACGGTGTTGCATGTGATCTATTTTGCCCTAGCTAATTGCTGGCAACCTTGCCGAAGGGGTTAGTTGTAAAGGAATCGATAAATCTAGTGTTATGTATTGTCTAGTTGATCTAGGTTAGGGTTTTGTATATAAATCAGAGTACTTTTACTATTGATGTAATCAATTCGTGAGATTTGTTATCATAATGGTGTTTTGCTATGTAGTATTTAGTTGATATTCCAAAATTAAATAAAAAAATAAGAATACAAAAAATTCCCTAGAAGGACATTGTAGTGGTATCAGAGCAGGTAATCTTGCCAACCTGTTGGAAAGAATTAATATTTTGCAATACATTTTGATGCATATCCTGTGAATCATGGAGTTAATGAGTAAAGATGATTTGAGAATAAAGCTTTATAGAGTAGGGCAGAAACTTGAGTAGCCGTGTGATGTCCCCTTCTCGAGCATGATCTTTCCAGTGACCGTTGGCCTATTCCTGAGACCCGTAGGCTACGTAGAAGGTAAAATTAGGGTTTCTTGTTTTGAAGGATACTCTTGCTTGAGGAGGTCGATTCAATGGCGGATTCTTTTTGGGTTTTCAGAGAGCTTCACAGTGATATGTTCTTTGTGGCATTCTGAGCATCTTCAAGAATTTACTATTTTTAGTAAATTCTATTTCTGGCAGTGGTCCTATTGGTTTCGGCACGGTTGGCTTTCCATGTTAGTTTGATCTGTTGGCTTACTCATTTTTGGGCTTTGGGGCACAAATGAAGAGATAAGCCGAATTATTTTAATTAAGTCATGTTTTAATGTTATATTTTAACATTGACTTTCCCCTTGGCCTAGCTACTTCACTTTAAGTTGTTTTAAAAATATGTTCTTTATGGGGTGGGCACCTCATTGAAAGAATTAATTATAATTCATATTGAAGATTTAATCCAAGCTTAAGTTGGGCGCCAACTTCAAGGAGGAAATAAAGTTCATAATATAAAGTCAAAATTTTTCGTGGGAAAGTGGGACGCCACCTATTGGAGGATAGGGTTTCTAGAAGGGTTAAATGAAAATTATAAAAGGAAGCCATTGGTCCTCACTTGGATCATCTTTTGCTACAGGAATGTTATGCTGTTGGATTGGCTTTGGGATTGCTTTGAGGAATGAAGGCCTCCTAGCTTGGCATTGCTTCTCGCTTGAAAGATAGCAACTAGTGGTGAGATAGAGTAGTCTGATTGTTTTGTAGTGGATTTTTGTGCATCATAGTCAGTGTGTGGTTCATAGATCAGCTTATGAGAAATTCAGGTATTTCATTTTCATTACAACACACTGTATTTTTGTTCATACATCAAAAAAAACAAAAAATTATTATGGGTATGGTTTATATCTCTTTGTTTGTGAAGGGCGCCCCTTTTCTGTGAGTTACAGAATTTTTAATGAAGGCTGTGATTTTTAAAGGCAAATTGCCCCTCTTGCTGGACTACTTTTTGTGTGTGCATTGGGATTTGTGCAAAAATTATATAGGAACTTTGGGGTCTGTTTTGTGTTCCAATCTTGGGCGCCTTCATCATTAGGGTCTTTTGTTTTTCGTTTCATGTCATTTAGATGAGTTGTGTGAGAGATATGTCCATTTTAGTGTGATCTCAGGATGTTGGGTTTACATTTAAACTGCAGATTTGAATAGACCAGAATCTTGAATCCGTCTTTTTGAGAGAAGAAATCAGTTTTGGTATTTCCATTAAGCAAGGAGAATTCTCTATTACAATGCTCGTTGAATGGTTCTAATTCTATGCTCTTGGCAGGCGAATTCTTTATCATATTGTAAGCTGGCAGTAGTACTGACATGCAGTTCTTAATCTTGCTTAATCATGATTTGTAACGCTGATCATATATTCTGAAACTGCGTTGTAATACTTTACATCTCCGTCATATGGTAGCTTCCATTCTCTTTTGGGTTGGAAAGCACATTCTTGACGTTGAGTATTTCAGCATTCTTGCTTATTTCCTTTCAGAGCATTGTAATTCGTAGCGCTCCGCCATATGGTTGCCTCAACTCCATACTGGATTGGGTAGCACATACTTGGTGTTGAGTTTCTTTAAGCATTGTAATTCTTAGTACTCCACCATATGGTCGCCTCAACTCCATATCAGATTGGGTAGCACATACTTGGTGTTGAGTTCTTTTTAGTACTTGTAGTAGTAGAAGACCCTCTGACCATATGCTCGCCATCATCGGCGCCATTCTTGGTTAGAGTTCATTCCAGTTCTGTTTCTGCATTCAGATCCTTTGACCAATGCTCACACCTTGGCCTCCTCGGAATCTTGGTGTACATTCTGGTTAGAGTTGCTTCAGCATCATTTGGTTATAGGCTAACTCTAACGACTGTGTATTGCTTTGCTGATTGTAATTGAAAATTTAAAAAAAATTGGCTTGAAATATTTCAAGCCGCCTCATTCAAAAAATGTTCTACTCAATATTTTGGAGGAAGTGGCAAATTGTTTGTCCATGATAATAAGACAGTCAGATTCTGAGTCTATGTTATGGGCAGTGAATCCATTGATGACTCATTTGGCTAAGCCCAAGCTTTTGAATCACTCAGATCCAGATGTGAGACTTGTAGCTATCACTTGTATTAGTGAAATTACAAGAATAACAACGCTTGAAAAGCCATACAACACCACGAGGGAAATATTCCAGTTGATTGTGGAAAGCTTATGAGATATGGATATAATCAAAAGTCCTTATTTTGCTAAGAGGGTTATACTTTTAGAAACTATTGCAAAATTATATATTGTGTTCTAATGTTAAATATTGAATGTGATGATCTTATTCTCCAAATGTTTGAACATTTCTTTGCTACTATTCATAAGAATCATGCATAAAATATTGTTCTTTCAATATAAACATTTATGACATTGATTTTGAATGAGAGATGATATTTTCCAGCCAACCCTATTAGTTTTATTGATTAACGTGAGAAAGGATGTGTGGGATGTTTCACCAGCAATACGTGCATTGCCTAAAAGTGTGGTTGATCAATGTAAATAAAAATTGAAACCATACTTAAATGAGAAATCAACATCAAAGTTGGCTGAATTAAAACGGTCAAATTTAGAGCCACAAGACATCATTGAGCTGAACATGAGGTATCCAACATGCAGGACGAGGGTAACTATCTTGAAACCATACTTAAATGAGAAATCAACATCAAAGTTGGCTGAATTAAAACGGTCAAATTTAGAGCCACAAGACATCATTGAGCTGAACATGAGGTATCCAACATGCAGGACGAGGGTAAATATCCTTTGATAGTAGAAGATGTCTTATTGACTTCTAATGATTGCATGTATATCAATGAAGTCAAGGAGGAAAAAACATCACTAGTTGAATGCAAAGAGCTGAAGATGGAAATAGATATGCCAATCTATGAGCTACCCAACGATCTTCCAAAAGGTGAGTCATTGTTGTATATGATTGAATTTCAGGATAGCCATGTTAATAAACATGCAATTGAGGAGAATGTTGATCCTAACTTGAAAATTTTGAGTCACAAGGATGGAGGTGTTGAGGATATCTCAACAATTTCTAATTCGGCAAAGGAAGGTGAACACTTTGATTACAGCCCAAAGCATGTTAAGGATGGTCATATTTCGATTTGTTGCTTCATACCATGCCATTACAAGATTCTTGTCATCACGGAAATCATTCTAAAAATGGTGATAGGGTCAAAGATACAACTTGTATCATAGGGCATATAGATTATTTGATTCAAGGTCAATTTTTTTTTAACATATGGGATTCGGGTGATTTTTTGAGATACAAGAAGGATAAAGGTTTTGACGAGATCAATATTACTATTTCTAGTGAATTCTTCATCCCATGCATTTGGATAGAAAGGAAGCTCATGAGGAATCATATAGTGTATGTTGTGCATTTTAACGAAGTTGTGGAGGATCAATGATCACGATCCATAGATCACTCCTTGGAGCCAAGTTCTACGCTTGAACACAAGGTTATAGATGATGGCCTAAAGGGGATAATCACAACGGGATGCTTGATGTTGGATGATGGTAAGCACAATGGGTGTCATTTTGATGTTCAAGATTTTATGACTAAGCATGGTGTGGTGTTTTTGGAATCAAGCTACATATAGGTTTGCCACCCTTGGATGTGTGAAGGAGAATTCACGATGGATGAGATACTACAAGATGGCTTCACCATTCCTTGCATCACGAAGGCACACAAACTTGTCAACACTTGGGATAAACACTGTTGACGTTGTGGATTGCACCCTCTGAAAGGAGGCTCAGCTCTCTTCCTCCACGCGGCACAATGGAGACATTCCTCTTGCTGTGGGTTGCAAACTTGAAGGATGAATCTCTAGATTAGGGGCTAGCTGCCCTTGATGCACCTTGAGGCCTCGGATTTCCTACTGCTAAAAATGGGGGGTGTGAAAAGAGGGAGAAATACTGAAAATAGAACCTAACTAATGCGGTGATGCACCAAATTGGTTGGTCTACTCAGCTTTGACCTACACTTTACACTAGAGAGACGCAAACATACACTTCATTCGAATGAGAACCTTTTTTGCATCAGTGTTTCAACAGGGGATCCTATGGAGATATAAGGAGGAAGAACTACCAGAGGTGTTCTAAGACACACTATGGACAGCCTGTTCACATGCACCTATACTCTGAGCTGGACACTTCTTGTTGACCTGCAAGAGAAGAACTCACAATACACTAGATATATTAGCATAAACTTATGAAAGCATAAAAAGGAAATGACTTAACATAAGAGAAAACCATAGACATGCAAAAGTGCAAGTTCAAATGGAGGTAAAAATGCTTCTTTTGATTCAAGGTAAATTTCTTTAGGACTTCGCCATACAATGCTAAGAGATCCCCTCTCCAATGAGAAGTTACAAATATATAGAGAGCTTGGAAACAGATAATTAACAAGTCAAGGGATGGAAACCCATGCTGTATTAAACACTTTTGCAATGACCACAAGCCCATGCTGCTGCCGTATCCTTCCAATTGTGTATGGAAGAGCCATGTTGTAGGTGTCCAAGTCGCTGCCCTTGCTGTTCTGGGTCTGCAAAAGCATGGGATACTCCTAGAAACTGACAAGGCCATTTCCAAGTTGTGTTGACTGGGCCATGCTCTTTTCAATGTTAAGCGCAACTGACTGTGCATTAATGGCGAAGCGCAAAAACACGGGCCACTCTCCTCTAAAGTTCGAAAACCAATCCTTTTATTGGTTTTCGATAGAGGCTGTTTCACCTAAGTGCATTTACTCCTCTTGCTGATGACACCTGTGCCACCTGCCTTGGTCTGATTCATCCTTGGGTCTGCGCTTTGACTTGTCACGCCACTTGGAAAGTTTTGAGATTTTGTTTTATTGTGCACGTGGCCGCATTCTGGGTTACCTGCCTTGTTTTTTATTACTTTGCTATTTCCCTTTTGTCCTTAGCCATTCGGGCTCTCGGGCGCTTGTTATTTTCTCTTGGGTTCCTTTCTTTGCTTGATCGTTCATTCGTTCTTCGGGCTTTCGGGCTTTTGGTTTTGAATTCCTTCGGATAAAATGTTCGAAGGAATTCCTTCGGACATTTTTTTCGAAGGAATTCTCTTTTGGGCTTGCACTCTTCGGCTTTCTTTTGGCGGGCCTTCGGACTTTTCCAGCGTGATGACTTCCCAACGGCTAGTTTATCACCCCAAAGTTGATGTTCACGGGCCCGTCAATCCCAATGGCTAGTCCTCCATCATATAATTGATGTCCATACAGTCGTCACTCACTAGGACAATTCCTTCGGGTTTTTTAAGTATCTCTTCAAAATTTTGACAATGAACTTTCCCGAAGGGAAAGAGCCCTTTGGAAATTCTGAAATAATCCTTCGGCATTTTTGCAAACGAACTTTTTTGAAGGGAAAGTGACCCTTCAAAAAGATTTAAATGGTCATTCGGCATTGAAAATGACCTTTGCCTTTAGAAAAATATCTTCAGAAAAGCTGCACTGGTCCACTTTGAAAAGAAAGTGACTCTTCAGGAAAAATGGAATGGTCCACTTTGAAAAGAAAGTGACTCTTCGGGAAAAATGAAATGGTCCACTTTCATGACCAAGTGTCCCCCTACAAAGACACCCTTCAGACTTTTTGTGACTGTCGAATTTCTTCGGACAAAATGTCCGAAGGAATTCCTTCTTTGGTTTTCCTTCGCACGAAAAGTCCAAAGGAATTTCTTCGGACATTTTGTCCGAAGGAATTCTTTCCACTTGTCACTTTTTTTCGAATGGCAAGTTTCCTTCGGGCTTCCTGTCTTTGCCCCTTTGCTTCAATCAACTACCCTCTGCAAGGGCATTTCAATCCAAAAGTGCCCTTCAAAACTTTTGTATTGGTCCTCACGCCGATGAAAAGCCCTCCGCAATGTCCATTCTGCCTTTCAACATACCCTTCAGAAGTTTTGTAAAGGTCCATTTTATCTTTGAAGTGTCTCCCACAAGGGCACATACCCTTCGGGGAAATTGCAAATGACCCTACAGAACGTCCAGGTGCCTTCCGCAGAAAAACACTTGCCTTAAGAAGCGTCTAAGACCAATTCGGGCTCTTTCGAAGGACTTACTCAAAAGCTTTGAAGTAAAGACATCTCAAAACCTGATTGCTTCTTCTTTACCCTTTCGGGTTTGTGAATGACTCCAACTCATGAAAATTGGCAAGTAAAGGACCTTGCAAAACCTGACTTGCACTAGAACTGGCCATAGACCCCTTCGGGTTTGTCAAATGCTCCTGCTTATTACTTGTAAAACTTACAAGTGATGCTGTTCTGAAAACCCGATTTGCTCTGTGAGTGTTGGAAAAGACCAATGCTTGATGAGACAACACCTACACCTGCACAAAAGCAATTTTTTTATTGATTTTTAAAGGGTTTAAGACTTGGTTTCAGGGCAAAAGGTCATGAAGAACAAGGCTTCAAAGCAAAATAAGGGGGGGTTGCCCATTTTGGCATGCAGGATTCACAAAATGGTCAACAAATTGGCGACTCACAGGGGAAGCATGTTGGCTATGTTCGAGAAGACTGGAGGCCTAAAAGTCCATTGGGCTTGGAGTCAGGATGCAGCTTAAAAGTTAGCAACAACCTTGTAAGGACGTAGGAACCAACAAAGATTTTACCCCAAACAACAAGGAAAAAAAAACACACACACAAAGGCTAAAAACACTACACACATGCATAACAGGACTTAGGGAAAACGAGAAAAAACAAGGAAACTATGTACATGACAAAAGAAACCTAGTAACAATGCTTAAGATATATCCCATTGACTGGGATATATAGCTCTTCACCATCCAACTTGGAGAGTTGGAAAGCATTGTGTTGCTTGCATTGGGTGATAACATATGGGCCACTCCACAAGGCGTCAAACTTCGTGTGTCTTCCAGGCTTGGCTCAGTCCTCATCCCACTTCAAGACAATGTCACCTTCTGAAAAGCTCTTTGGTGTAGATCTCTTGTCAATATGCTTCTTTGTTTGCTGTTGGCGGCTAGTCTTGCATCCATGGTTTGGTCTCTCGCTTCCTGAAGCTCCATTAGCTCACAATTCCTGACTTCTAGGCTGTTATTCCCTACCAATTGTAGCTAATGGGCAAGATCCAAGGCTAGTAACTCAAGTGAGATAAGAAGTCTAGCTTCCCTTCCATACACAAGTGTGTATGGTGAATTCCCGATCGCCCTCTTTGGAGTGATCCTATCTGCCCAAAGAACTGTCTTCAACTTGGCATGCCAAGTCCTTTGATTTTCTTCCATTGTCCTTTTTATTATCTTAATCAAATTCTTGTTTGTGGACTCGGTCAGCCCATTCTCTTGTGGATAGTAGTTGGAAGAATTGCTAAGATAGATGCCATACTTTAATGCCCATTTGTCTTTATTCCCAAAAAAGCCAATGCATTGTCTAAAATGATTGTGGTTGGGACCCCAAATTTTGTCACTATGCCTTCATAAAAGTCTAGGACTGCACTCTCATTGGCCTCTTTCAAAGCTACGGCCTCTACGCATCTTGTGAAATAATCCGTGGCAGTTAAAATCCACTTATGGCCAGCACTAGAAGGAAGATTGATCAACTCTATGAAGTCCAACCCTCATTGCATGAATCGCTGTTCCACTTGAATAGGATGAAGAGGCATGGCAGCCAGTCGTTGCTTCCCCTCAAAGAAGGCACATTTTTGACATTTTCTCATCCAAGCATGAATGTCTCTAAACAAATTGGGCCAAAAGTAACCAGCCCTCATAATCCTTGCAGCTATGGCCTTGGGAGCAAAGTTGTCACCAGTTGGTCCATCATAGAACTTGGACAGTACCTTGTCGAGTTGGTCTGAATCAATGCATCTCAAGAATACCCCTGAAAAGTCATTTCTAAACAACACTCCAACTAGGACATAAGGAAGAGATTGGAGTTTAAAATACCTCTTCTTGGTCCTATCAAGACCTTGTGGACACTCACCAATTCGAAGGAAATGAACCATGTCTTGTGCCCAGCTCTTCGTGACTATAGGTATAGCTGTTGTAGGTTCATCGTGGAGTACCAAAACGTCCTCTTTTGGCTCTTTCAAGTCTGTAACGAGGTGTTCACATAGATGTCTTCCCCTTATCAGCTTGGTGGTCTTGATCTCTACGTCATACTCCATTACTTTGGTGATCCAATCTGCCCTTTTCTCATTCAAGTCTAGGCTCAACAAGAAGTCTTTTACACTAGGATGTGGCACCATGATGTGAATCTTGTTGTTAGACATATGTCTAAACTTCTTCAGACTTCGTATGACTGCAAGCACCTGCTTCTCAACATATGTGTATCTAACCTCATAGCCTTCTAAACTTTGGCTGAAAAAAACGAGAGGTTGTTCTAAATTCTAACCATTTGCTTGAGTGAGCATTGCAAAGATTACCTCTTCATTCGCAAAGGTGTATGGATTTAAGTACTTGGAGAAGTCTGAACTAGTCAGGGTAGGAGCTTGGGCGATAGCTTGCTTGATGCCTTCGAAGCTCTCTTCTTCTTGTTGTTCATGTGAACGTCTCGTCCTTCCTTAGCATGGAAGTTAGTGGCTTGACCAGCTTAGCAAAGTTAGGAATGAATCTCCTAATGAAATTTATTTTACCAAAGAAATTTTGCAGGCCCTTCTTGTGCTTAGGCAAGGACAATGCTAAGATGGCGTGCATCCTTTTTGGATCAATGGACAAGCCTTCTTTTGAAACAACATGGCCGAAGAGCTTGCCTTCGTGGACGACAAACACGCATTTCTTTGGGTTGAGAGAGATGCCGAACTTTCTACACCTTTCAAAGATTTGCCTCAAGTGCTTCAAATGTTCACTTGCCTCCTTGGAGAAGACTATCACATCATCAAGATAACCCAGGACAATGTCATTGATCAAACCTTGGAAAGCCATATCCATAGCACGTTGGAAGGTAGCTCCAACATTTGACAATCCGAATGGCATCTTCCTGTAGGTGTATGTTCCCCACTTAGTGGTGAAGGCTGTCTTGTATTGGTCACACTCTTGTACCAGGATTTGATTGTACTCGGAGTAGCCATCTAGGAGAGAGAATCTTTCACTGCCTGTCACCATCTGAAGAATTTGCTCCATACTTGGAAGGGGATAGTGATCTCTCAGCGAGACTCTATTCAGGTCTTTGAAATCCACACACAATCTGACCTCTCCATTCTTCTTCCTAACAGGGACCAAATTGCCTAGTCAAGAAGAGTGTTTGATAGGGAAGATGATCCTGAACTCGATCAGTTTGATGAGTTGCTTCCTCATGAGAGGCTCGATCTTTGGATTGATTGGTCTTTGCTTTTGCTTGATGGGTTTGGCACTTTCCTCCAGCTCAATGGTGTGTTGGGCCAAGCTTGGGTCAAAGCCCTTCAAATCACCATACTCCCAAGCGAAGACATCATCAAACTCTTGGGATAACATAATGAAAGCATGCTTTTCTTCATTGGTACACACCTTCCCAAGTGCAAGCAACTTATCCTTGTAAATCTCTACCCTTTCATAATTTTCCTTCTTGGTTGACATGCTTGCTTTGTCTCTCTTGAGTTGGTCATCTTCGTTGAAGATGCTCTCAAGAGTTACCAAACCCTTGGGAAGCCTGTTGGTCTTTAGTTGAACAATTTGCCCATCATATTGCTGCTGCAATTTGGACTGATTTTTGAAAGCAACTTAGCTTCTTCCTGTAAGAAAAGTGCTATTTGCTGGTCACTTTCAAACACCTGTCAATTGGTGACATTGTCTAGTATGGAGGGCCTCACGATCACCTTTAAATGATGCTGATTCTTGCTTTGTCTCACCCCCTTTGGGATATCAAATTGAGCACCAATTGCTGCTAGTCTATTCGCATGCTTGTTCTCCTCTCTGTGCTTGTAAGACTTGAGTAAGGAGTTCTTGGTCAAGCTTTGACCTCTCACTTGGTTCACAATCAACTCACTATCTCCAAACACCTGCAATTCTTTGATTCCTCTCTTCCTTGCCCATTCTAGGCCATGAACAAGGGCCTCATACTCTACTACGTTGCAGGTGCAGAACTAAAACCTGGAAGTTGAGAAATATTTCTCCTTTCAAGGTGAAACCAACATTTCTCCACCACCAATTCCCAACTTGCTTCTAGATCCATCAAAGAACAACTGCCACAAACCACAGTCCTCTTGATCTGTTTGCATTAATTTCGGCATGAAAGCATCTTTCTCATGCATGCAGTAGACTCCAAGACCAGCTTCTCCAATGAACTTGTAAGGATCATGGTCAAAATTGTTATTTCCCCATTCATTTAGGAGCAGGTCAGCAACTCTTACAAGGGAAGATGATGGAGATTGGTCCACTTGGAGCTTTTCTTCATCAATGATTGCATAGTTCACATTCGTCGCTTTGGGTGAGTATGGCTCCAGGTGATCCTTGTGAATGGGTTCTTGACTCAATCTTCACTTTAGTTCCATACTTTGTCCTAAAAACTATGTAAGACCAATTGGCTGCCAAGTATCCACCTATCTTGGATGTGAAATCCCTTGACAAGCAAAGAGCGAAGTAAGGAGGAACATCTGCCACTACCACATCATGGGGAATTGAGAAGGTCAAACAGGCATGGAGAGTCAGATTTAAGCCTCTTACCACTCCCAAGGTCTTAGTTGGTGATTCATCCAACTGTAGAACTCCTTTAGTCATTTGCTCATATTTGAGGCCTAGCTTATCAGCTATGCATTTGGGCATACCTAAGGTGCTTGCTCCACTATCAATAATGCAATTGTGAACCAAGAAATCACCAATAATAAGGGACAAATAGAAGGGAGGGACCTTCTCGTCTTTCTTTGCTTGACCTCCCATGGGAGGGGCCCCATTTACTATCAACACATTATCATTTCTTGCTGGGACAGCTTGCTCACCTAGCCCGTGCAATTCCTTTTGGAGTATATCTTTTTATCCTAACAGTGCTAAAGAATCCCACAATGAGATGTTCATGTGTAGCTTCTTCATTTGGTCCACTACATTGATTGAATGATTGCCCCCTTTAGAGTTCTCCTTGGGAATATTCGTAACATGTGGTGCAACTTGAGGAGCTAAAGCTGCAACCGATAGCCTGTAATTGGGAAACTTTTGATTTGCTTGTGGTGAAGGAGATGCTGTAAGTGCTTGAGTGGTTGCTTGAGCTTCATCAATAGCTCTCTTTTTGGACCTGGTGTTGGCTGCAACACAATCATTCTGATTACTTGCGCTCCCCACATAGTTGATTGCGTAGAACTCTCCTTCCAAGTGATTCATAAGAGTCAAATCAGATTGAGCCTGCCTGCTGTGCATCACAAGTTGTGTTGATATCTCAAAATTTGAGAATTGGGCTGCCTGATCACCTTATGCGGTCATGCTTTGATTTGGTAGCTCATTGGCATAAGCAACATGTTCTTGGCCATGCTCCAAGGGTGTATAATTGGGTTGCTCCTGCACCAAATAATTTTGAGTGGGGACAAGAGCCTTGGAAGATGAAGGGGCATTTGGATTATAGCTCTGGTAAGGCTTGACATGTGTAATTTGACCTTGCCCTTGATTATAATTCTGGAAGGGAGGTCTATTTGCTTGCCCAAACTACTGGTAGCCTTGATTTGGTCTATAACTCTGAGCTTCTTGTCTCTTGAGGGCAACTAACTCATTGGTAACACTCTGCAGTAGGTTCTTAACTTCATGGAGATCATTTGCAAGGGTAGCAACCGACTTCTCTTGATTAGGCAAAGGAGCTAGGATGGGCACAACAGGGTGGATTGAGGGCTATAAATCAGGGAAGAGTGGCATATGAGGTCTAGGAGCTATCTTTCCGGCTTGAACAAGGCAATTTTCAGTAGCTATGGCTATCTCATAAGCAGCAGGCAAAGTGTTCTCACCCATGGACTGTATCATGACAACAATGTCACTATTCAGGGCCTTCAAGTAGTAAAGGAAAGCATAGCTTGGGGTTGGCCTCACAAGAATTGGGATTCTGTCCCAAGTCTTTTGGGACCTAGTGTTAAAATCTTGCATAAACTCATGTGGGGCTCTCTTCATGTTGGTCAATTGCTCAGCTAGAGACAAATGGTCATTTTTTTCCCCAAACCTATTGGTCAAGAGGGTCCCTAACTCATTTCACGAGCCAACTGAGTTTATAGACAAGGTCCCATACCAGTCCAAAACTTTCCCTTTGAAGGACAAGGCTAGCAATTTGATGGCTACATTTTCTTAGGTGATATTATGGATGTTGCAGAGGTTGGCTATGCTTCTAATATGCTCGACAGCAGTGATTGGGCCCTCTCCACTAAAGGGAGGAACACTTTTGAGCGCTGTCCTTGAAATTGGGTCATATTGCTGAAGGTTCAAGAGACTTTGACCATTGAAGGCCACAAAAGTGAAAGCCCTAAGAGCTGCCATGGCTATGAAAGGATTCAACCAGGGTCTCCTTGAGTAGGTATATTTTATGGTTGGTTTAGGAAAGTGGCTTGCTACGTAAGGGTGGGTATTTGCAAACCTTAGCCTTTTTGTTGAGTTCAAAGGCAACTCAATAAATTCGAAAGGGACACCCTTAGAAGATCTTGTAGTGACCTTTGGCATGGAATGCCAAGTTGATCATTAACTAGAGACTGAGTTCCTGAATGGAGTCGCCAGGTGCTGAATATAGCTCCTTTTGGATTTTTTAACAATATCAAGACCAACACCAATCCTGAAACTTGCAGGACACAACAATTTGTCCCATCGGGCATGCCAAAAAATTGTTGATGCTGTGGATTGCACCCTCTGAAGGGAGGCTCAACTCTCTTCCTCCACGTGGCACAATGGAGACATTCCTCTTGCTGTGGGTTGCAAACTTGAGGGATGAATCTCTAGATTAGGGGCTAGCTCCCCTTGATGCACCTTGAGGCCCTGGATTTCCTACTGCTAACAATGGGGGGTGAAAAGGGGGAGAAATACTGAAAACAGAACCTAACTAATGCGGTGATGCACCAAATTGGTTGGTCTACTTAGCTTTGACCTACACTTTACACCAGAGAGAAGCAAACATACACTTCATTCGAATGAGAACCTTTCCTGCATCAGTGTTTCAACAGGGGATCCTATGGAGATAGAGGGAGGAAGAACTACCAGAAGTGTTCTAAGACACTATGGACAGCTTGTTCACATATGTCTATACTCTGAGCTGGACACTTCTTGTTGACCTGCAAGAGACGAACTCACAATACACTAGATATGTTGGCATAAACTTATGAAAGTATAAAAAGGAAATGACTTAACATAAGAGCAAACCATAGACATGAAAAAATGCAAGCTCAAATGGAGGTAAAAATGCTTCTTTTGATTTAAGGTAAATTTCTTCAGGGCTTTGCCATACAATGCTGAGAGATCCCCTCTCCAATGAGAAGTTACAAATATATAGAGAGCTTGGAAACAGATAATTGACAAGTCAAAGGATGGAAACCCATGTTGTATTAAACACTTCTGCAGCGACCACAAGCCCATGCTGCTATCATATCCTTTCAATTGTGTATGGGAGAGCCATGCTGTAGGTGTTCAGGTCTCTGCTCTTGCTGTCCTGGGTTTGCAAAAGCATGGCATACTCCTAGCAACTAACAAGGCCATCCCCAAGTTGTCTTGACTGGGCCATGCTCTCTTCAATGCTAAGTGTAATTGGCTGTGCATTAATGGCGAAGCACGAAAACAAGTGCCGCTCTCCTCTATAGTTCGAAAACTAATCATTTTATTGGTTTTCGGTAGAGATTGTTTCACCTAATTGCATTTACTCCTCTTGCTAACGACACCTGTTCCACCTGCCTTGGTCTGGTTCATCCTTGGGTCTGCGCTTTGACTTGTCACACCACTTGGAAAGTTTTGAGCTTTTGTTTTATTGTGCATGTGGCTGCGTTCTAGGTTACCCACCTTGTTTTTTCTTACTTTGATATTTCCCTTTTGTCCTTAGCCATTCGGGCTCTCGGGCACTTGTAATTTTCTCCCAGGTTCCTTTCTTTACTTGATCGTTCATTCATTCTTCAGGCTTTGGGGCTTTTGGTTCTGAATTCCTTTGGACATTTTGTTCGAAGGAATTCTGTCCGCTTGTCACTTTTTTCTGAAGGGCAAGTTCCCTTCGGGCTTCCTGTCTTTGCCCATTTGCTTCAATCGACTGCTCTTCACAAGGGCATTTCGAGCCAAAAGTGCCCTTCAGAATTTTTGTATTGGTCCTCACGCCGACGAAACGCCCTCCTCAAGGTCTATTATGCCTTCCAACATACCCTTCAGAAGTTTTGTAAAGGTTTGTTTTATCTTTGAAGTGTCTCCTGCAAGGGCACATACCCTTCGGGGAAATTGCAAATGACCCTAGAGAACGCCCAGGTGCTTTTCGCGAAAAAACACTTGTCTTAAGAAGTGTCTAAGACCAATTCGGGCTCTTCTGAAGGACTTACTCAAAAGCTTTGAAGTAAAGATGTCTCAAAACCCGATTGCTTCTTACTTACCCTTTCAGGTTTGTGAATGACTCCAACTCATGAAAATTGGCAAGTAAAGGACCTTGCAAAACCCGACTTGCACTAGAACTAGCCATAGACCCCTTCGAGTTTGTCAAGTGCTCCTGCTTATTACTTGTAAAACTTACAAGTGACGTTCTGAGAACCCGACTTGCTCTGTGAGTGTTGGAAAAGACCAATGCTTGATGAAACAACACCTACAACTGCACAAAAGTAACTTTTTCCTTGATTTTTAAAGGGTTTAAGACTTGGTTTCAGGGCAAAAGGTCATGAAGAACAAGGCTTCAAGGCAAAAGAAGGGGGGGGTGCCCATTTTGGCATGCAGGATTCACAAAATGGTCAATAGACACAAGGTGTGCAATGACTCTTATGACATGGGTTTAGGTGAGATAACTTCTCATGATGATATTTGGTCTACTTTGGATCAGTTTTGCATGGTGGTTGATTTTGTACTTCCGAGACTGCCTTTGAGTAAAGAATATCGTCAAGGGCTGAGTAATTGTGTTGGATATATCCTTCCTATTGAGGAAGTTATAAGCACCACAGGAAGATCTTAAGGGGGAGTTCATCTGAATACCGAAGCAAAGGATCACCAACAAGACATGAAGGGAATGTGCGGTGATGAGATACTACCATCAAGTGATGGAGGAAACATACCTAGGGCTGATATGAACTAAATTGCCACCATTAATCCTGCTGTCATCACCATTATCAGCCACCACATTATTTCAGTTGCACTTATACAAGTGGATATGCATATTTGCAGTTGCTATGCCAAAGTCATGTTGTCGGTTTTGATAATTTCAAATCATGAGCTGTTGCTATCAGTCATGAACAGCTGCATGTTTGCACATTTTAAGGGGGTTTTATCATTGGATGATGTGGGTAGAAGGTCTCAGTTGAAAGGAACAAACATGTTAGCCACCATTGTTCTGATTCAGGTTAAATTCCAGGTGGTTTGTGACTGTTGTAACTTGTTTCCAGCCTATGCATAATCTGATTTGCACCATATTTTAGGAGGTACAAGTCATATCATTGAAGGATCCATTGGAACTCAAGGTTATGGTATTCTAGATTCTTCATTACATAGGAGGAGAGAAGTAGTGCATTGCGTTGTTTTTTGCTGTTTGCTGTTTGCTGTTTGCTGAGCCTATTTTATAATATACAAAACAACAATGATAGTGTATCCACAAAAGAACTTATATAATCTTTTGGTTGGTCCACATATGAATCTTATCAGTAGCATGATGTGCATGAGGTCAACACAATATTGCGTAATAAGCTAGAAGAGACAAAAAAGGAGCCTTTTCAAAATTACATAGATTGCTTTGGTGTGAATTATAAATCTACTGGCAAAGAGTTGTTTTATGATCTTGAAGTTGATGTCAAGGGCTGCAAAGAGGAATATGCTTCTTTTAATTAATATATTCGAGTTGAGACACTTGATGGTAACAATCAATTTGATGCAGCGGAGGAAACATAAAAAGAAATGACAAAGGCTCAAGGTTTCTAGAATCTATGGATACCGGTTGATAACACTGCAAGGGTATAAAATTTATTCAATAAGGATGAGCACAAGGGTTCATTGCTTGGTGCTAGTCTCTCCAATCTTGAGTATTCATACTATGCATCTTTTTTTGAAGTGTGTGATCTCTTATGTGATATTTTTGCACAAACTGTCAATGTGGCAGCGATCAGCAATTTTGTATTTCTTTTACATAAAGGGACACAAAGTCCAAGAAGGCATGTAAGTCTGATCGATAGTGATGATGACGAGGTTAATCAACTACTGCACCTTGCATAAGAGACATATAGTTACATTGGATTTGAAAAGATTAAAGTCTCAACTACAATCATGGATGAGAAGTATTTCAATCCCATCTATAAACTTGAATTGATTGGCACATCCGAAGGGGATTATGGGAAGTTAGGAGCTGGGATAGTACTGCAGATGCCCAATGATTCTATGACATACAAAGTGATATTTGGTTTAGGTAAAACGGTGAAGGTGCTTGTGGAATTTCATGCTTTAATGTTAGGACTCATAGCACCTTTGGATAGAGGCATATATCACATTCAAGATTCAAGGCAATTTATGTTTATCAATAGATTGCAAGAGGACTTATTTGATAAAGATGTCTTGGATTTAGTAAAAGAAGAAAATGCACTTATCAATACATTCAAATTATTCTTGACCAAATATGAAGCAAATGTTTGTATTGTTGCTTCATCCTTGGCCAATAACATTGTTGGTCTCCCAAATGGATGTATGGAGAAGGTTTCAAGGGCATCCAAATTTATGTAGTCAAAGGAACATACTGCATCACATAAGGAATTTAGAACATGGAATTGCAAGTTCCCAATGATGAATTGGGATCTAGTTATTATGGAGATGGTCAGTTAAAGAGAGTCAAAGCAATTGAGCTTGTAATTGCTTGAGGACAAACAAGTTTGGGAAGAGCGGATTGTCATGTCCTCTTTTCGAAATATTTAATTATAAAAAATAATTTAATAACAATATTTTAATGTCATGTCCCCCTTTTGGACATGACACTATTGAAGACCTTTAGCATTGTCTAGTTTCCTAAGGGCTAAAGGAAGAAACAAAAAGGGAAACATTTCATTTTGAAAAGAATAATTGTAAAAGTATTTTATTGTTATAATTTCACTTAAGTTGGGGCCTTTTTGAGGGTCATGAGTATTGAACCACTTAAATAAACTATGAAAATATATTCTCTTATGATTTGAAAAAAAGATCAACAAAAGTATTTCTCCCCAATTTGGGCACTTCACTTGGGGAGAAGTATAAAAGCAATTGAGGGGTTTTGTTGAAAGGCATCTTGGATCATTAATTGAAATTACAAGTTTTGAGCATGAAAAAACTTGAGCTTTGGATTTGAAGATGAAAACCTTCAAGCAAAGAGATTGATGATGAAAACCCTCATTCTTCCATGGGGACAACTTCATCTAGGAGCTGCCATTGAGCATCAAATTAAAAAAAAAAGACATTCCAAGGGTTGGCGACTTGCTTTTGGGGAAGGGTTGATTGATTGTTGGTTATTGAAGACCCTTACATTGTAGGGCTGCATGGGTTAGGGATAGAATTAATTATTCCAGCTTGGGCGACTTGCCCTAGGGCTGTTTTGAGAAGGTTTGGGGTGATTTTGTGCCCTAAACAATATTTTGATTTATTTGTAATATTTTTGCACTTAGACGATTTATATTGGAAGGATTTTGACATGTTTTGAGGGTCATCTTTTGCCCTAAAATGTTATACAATAATTTATATATTGTTCTAGCATGTGGCGAATTAATTTGGAGGTTGTTTGGTAGGCTTTGAAGGTTTTTTTTATGCCCAAACATGGTTTTGTATATTTTCTAATATTTTTGAAGACCTATTCAGGGTGAAACATCATAGAAATTGTCATCAAAGGGCTGCCATAAATCTTATTTATTTTCTAACCTAGGTGCCTAGGGTTTGAAGGCTAATTTAGATTTTTGAAGGATTAATTCTTGCTGAAAGGGTTCATAATTTTCTTGAAGGGTTTAGCATATTTTTATGCTAATTTTGGAGTATATTTGAAGTTAGGGTTTGCTGTTAGAAAAATCAGAAAACTGATTTTTACTTAGGGTTTGTAATAAATTTCAGAATTCAGAAATATCCCGAAAAGGGAACATTTCATTTAAGTTGTCTAAAGTCACATCATTTTATAACATGGAAAAATAACACATGTATTATTATTATAAAGGGGGCCAAAAGTAATATTTATTAAGTCTGTCAAAAAGGTAATAATTATTTAAAAGTGTTTTAAAATGCATTTAGGATTTTTGGAATGAAAAGTGAAATAAAGGATTATTCGTTATTCATCTTTGAAATTAAAACTCTATTTTTAGGTTGGAGCTTCTGTGTTTAACTTTTTCATTTGAAGATAAAAACCCTCCAGCGTACAGGTGTAGAGAACGAAACCTCTCTTACCCATTGAGATGATCCCATCAAGGGATCATAATTGTGCAAACAAATCAAGTTAAATTCAAATTTCGATTGGTTGGGGGTTGTGATCAATTTCTAAAAATTTTGTGAGGGTTTATTAGTAATCCAAATTAGGGTTTATTGCTCATCAACGCTGTCATGCCCTAGGGAAGGTTGTCGTACAATGATGCCACAATTCTTTGCCATTAGGACAACTGCACCTAGGGTTTTATGTGACTATTGTTCAGTTCCTTGACCACCATACAATTCGTATTACCTCTATCGTACGGTCAGAAACTCAAGCTAGGATTTTTCTATAGACTGTCGTACTGGACTATTGTTGTTGTACTGCATACAACTACTGACTGTATTGTTCTTATCTATTGTTGTACCTGTTGGGAATGCTATAGAGGGTTTGGGTAGTGCATGTTTTTGATTTTCCCTACTATGGTGTTTCATGTGATCTATTTTGCCCTAGTTGATTGGTGACAACTTTATCGAATGGGTTAATTGTAAAAGAATCAATAAATCAAGTGTTATTTATGTAATGCCCCCTTTAGGGCAGATTTGTACAATTCTGGAATTTGTGATAAACCCTTAAAATAAAATTCAAATTCATTTTTTTTAATCAAACCCTAACCACAAAAAAATTTAGAATTCATGAAAAACTTATTATAGATCAAAATTCAATATTTAATTGCCACAATCCTTTCAAAAATTAAGAGTATAGCCATACAAAATGCCTCAAAATCGGGATTTTTGAACCAAATATATAGCTGAAAAGTATTATAAAAATACCAACTGAAGGAGTGTATGATCAAAAACTAAAAAACCACCTCAAATTGCCCCAAAAACTGTAATTTCAAACCCTCAAAGGGGGTCACTGCCTTAGGATAGAGCTCCCAACTAGATCATTGCCCTTGCAAGAGATGATTACAGTTGTGTACCACCTCCACAAGATGTCCAACTGCTACGCTCCACTTGGAAAGGTGCCCTAGACATGAAATCTGCAAATTCCCGCTCAAATATGACCTCTGAATGAAGTCATCTGTTGAACATAAAAGGGTTTCATCCTCAATATCCGAATACCAATTCTTTTATGCGATGTCAGTCATATATTACTTACATTGTGTCAGTGCTTCTTTGCAATATCTCTCAATTTCTGCATTGTATGAATCACTTATTTGTTAGTCCAATGAATCAAGGCACATGCCCTGGTAAATTTGATCAATAGATTCATTAAATCCCTTTTATATTCTTTGTTTTGAGAGTTCAGTTAAATCACCAGTTATGCTATCTTTGAATTCCTTTTGAGCTATAAGAAGTCTTCGTAGATGTGAAAATACTAGTTATTTTGTGGGCATTTGAATGCGCTGTTTTGGATAGAATAGGTCTAGAGTGCAAATCTAGAGGATAATCTTTTTCTTTATCTATTATATTTCTGATCTGAGTTGTGTATTAAAAGATATCCACTTGCATAACATCAACCCCATTTTTGATAGGGTGGTTTAATCAGATGGATTTTTTATGGAGCAGGAACCTACTTTGGTTGAGGACTTCTATTTTATATTTATTTTATTTTTCTTGGGACTTTGGATGCAGCTACATATTTAAAACATTGGTTCAACCTTTAATTTTTTGGAAATTAATTAGTTGTTAATTATGGTTGCAGATACAATGTTCGTGTAAGTATGTAAATCTAAAATTGCCTTTTATTTAAGGATCCTCTAAAATAGGAAAAGGTAGAAGACCATTCTAGATCCAACACACAAATAAGATGCTGGTCCATAAAGATGTTCAGAGCTATAGACAAGGGTCATGTGCAAACTAGGTTGTAAGCGATCTAAAGGGAAATCTACACAACCTCAAAGGAGATATAAGGTGAAGGAACTTACTAGTTACTAGATCCAAGGTGTCATTAGATTTTGAATCAAGAGCTATAGGTAAAACATAGGCGCGCCACTAGGCATAAGCAAGAGCTTTAGGTAATCAAGGTGTCATTAGACATTGAAACAAGAGCTATAACTAATCTAAAGGTTACAATATAAAGTAAAGATGCCTCTAGGCATTAGGGAGCTATGAATAACAAGCATGTGAAAGATAGAAATGAACTAATAAACACATGCTAATCTATATAAGTGGATACTATGAGTCAAGAAATCTAAGAATACCAACCAAAATATAAAATAAAGAGTATAGGGTTAGGGATACTTACCTTGAGTTGACTTGTCAGTGTATTAATTTTCCCTTGGCTTAAAGTACTTTGTGAGAGATTGTTGTAGGTGTTGGCTCAAAAATTTGTCAAGGGGACATAGTGGTGACTTTGAGTCAATAGTGTGGAAACTGAGTCCTCACGTTAGTCAGCAATGAAGGGACAAAGTCCCTCGCTTATTATTACGTGGAGTTACCTTTATTGAAAGCCAAAAAAAGAAAAGCAGGGGTAAAACTATTCACATTTATTAACAGCAAAAATATTTTCTATTGGGGGTTTCATACTTTTAACTAGAAAGCACGGAAAGGAGTTAGAAAGGAAAATGAGAGGAATGATAGAAAAAGGGGGGAAATGAGAAATGAAAGGAGGAACAGGATTATTATATCGAGTTAAATATAGAAGCTACCATGATAATCCCAAGAAAAATGAAAGACAACTCTGAGTAGCTAAATATAGAAATTTACCAGAATAGCCTAAGAAGGAGAAAACACTGTATTCATGGAAACCTCTCTAATTCAATGGGTGGTAAAGACATAATGCATTCTTAGGAATACAAAACATACATTGAGATAAATATCTACTACTAGTAATAGAATGAAAGACAACTATCTCATATTTACCCATAAAAAACAATTAAAATATTGCGTAAACCCTGCCAATATTTCACATTCATAAAAATAACACAAAAAGATTCTAAAAAAAATATTTAATATGAAATTCCTATTTTCTAACAATTTGGTAGTGATTATGAAAACAATTTGAAAGTAAAGATACAGATACAGAGGAATCATACGCAAAGTTATAACTCGCAAAGAAACCCTGAACACAAATTCTGCAAAATCTACAAATGAATCATACGCAAAGTTATAACTCGCAAAGAAACCCTGAACACAAATTCTGCAAAATCTCCTTGTTCTAATCTTTATGGAGTCGAAAATACAATCTCATCATTCAAAAAGTTTTTGCAGAGTTTCACTACCAAAAATCCTCCTTTCACAATGAGCCTAACACATATTTATAGTGAGTGAAGGTGGTTATGGTGCATCACAACCTTTTTTTGCGTTACGGATGGTGCAAAAGTGAGTTTACAAAAACGCACCACTTAAGTGGTGTAAAAATGAGTTGGTGCAATGACATTGCGTGCAAATGTGAAATTACAACATTGCACCACTTAAGTGATATAAAAATGTGTTGGTGCAATTGCACTTCGTGCAAAAGTGAAATTACAAAATTGCACCACTTGAATGGTGTAAAAATGCTTTGGTGCTTTTACACGACTTGAAATGTGCAAATCAAAATTACACAATATGAGACTTACAAAGTGACAGTGCATTTGAACGAATTGTATTGAAAATGTTGCAATTACACAAAATTTGCAAATAGAAATTACAAAATGAGATCCAACATTAAAATGAAAAGACTAGAAGCTTGATGAAGAATTCATTCGCTTTCTCTTTCGCCAAAGACAATCTCTATTAGTGCTTTGTACTTGTCAGGGAATTTCGTCTTCCATAAGCTTGCCTTTTATATTGGCATCCTTCTGAGTAATGTCAAATTTACTTGATGAGAATTTTCAATGTCCACCGATGTTTTCTAGTCATCCTTTCTGTTCACCATAGAAATGTTTTCTTCATAAGAGCATAATATTCATGTTAATATTTTTGTGAAGCCCGGCGTAGTAATCTTTAATCTTATCAAATCACTGACATGATTCAAGGGCTGAGAGGGCACTTACAATGGTAAATAAATTTTAATTTACACCTGCCATTTGCATTTGGCCTCCAAAATTTTAGATTGTCAACTTATGCCCATAGCTAGAAACCCAACACTAAATACTACTCAACACATGCAAATATATATCCATCTGACATTTGAATTAATGTTGAAGATGCCCATGCAAAACAACTTTGTCTCATTAAAATTGCCTTCTTCCAGTGAAAACTACAAACTCCCAGCCAATAACATGCTTCTGTAGTGAATACCATGGGTTTTGAGATCAAATCATCCTTTTAAACATTCAAACCCATGGGTTTTATTGATAAAACCACTTCATTTTCAAAATACCACGAATTTATTCTTGAAACAACCATCATTCTCCATTTACCACGAATTTGGGTAAGTGCAAAACAAAATTGCATGACTCAGAGAAATGTAATTTCAATTTGCACGGTCGAGGAAAATGAAATTTGAAATTGCACGATTATAGAAAAGAAAAATTCAATTTGGAGGGGAAGGGAAAATGCAAAATGAATTTGCAAATTGTGCCGAGTGGAAAAAATAATTTGTAAATTGCACCAAGTGGAAAAAAGAATTTGTAAATTGCATTGAGTGAAAAATAGAATTTGCAAATTGTATGACTTGGAAAAGTGTTGGGGCATTTTGCACAACTTGGGATTTGCAAAAACAAATTTGCACAACTTGTAAAAGTGCGTTGGTGTTTTTGCATGACTTGAAAGTTGCAAAAACAAATTTGCACTTGTAAAAGTATGTTTGTATTTTCGCATGACTTGAACCCTACAACTATGATTCTCCCCCTTGATTTTTGAAGTTCAAGATGAAGTTTTTATACGAAGTGTTTATAATCATAATTCATCTCTCGAATCTGGTCTCCACATTGAGACAAAAATCAAGAACTTTTAGAGAAGTTTGATTTTACTTTAAATTTTCACTCTGGTGCTGATAAGATCAAATGGAATCATGACTTTTCTCTTCTCTCTATCATAGTACGTTTTCTATGATGACAAGAATATTCTTGCACTGAAAGAGAAATTATCGAGATATCTTCAACGAACTACTTGGCAGCTTGAAAGATAGTTAGATTTCATTATTGTACCCAAGCCTTGTCCATTGGGCTATGGAGTCGATGTCCCATTCTGCAAAATTTTTACCATCCCTGTCTTTAAAGCATCTCTAATTGCCTATATGAACGCAATTGGGAGTGTTGTGAAATGTAAAATTTCATGACAACAACTGGCTTTGACTGTGGGATCACATTTTCAAAGGAAATACAAGAGAACTCCAGAATATTACATGATTGGTGTCTCATTGTCGCAGATTTCTAAAGACTTATATGTAACTCACATTTACACAACCTGATTTGATCAACTGATAGGTAGTTTGCCTATCTCAATCGTATGAGAAATGAAAACATGTTGTCGGCCCAGATCGTCTGCTCTAAAGATTTGCATATTTTTATCCGATCAACTGACAACCAGTTCTCCCATCTCAATTGTATGAGAAATGAACACACGCTGTCGAGCTAGATCATTTGCTATAAAGATCTGTATATTTTGATCTGACTAATTGACTGTTAGTTTGCCCATCTCAATTGTAACAACCATATTCATCTACTATTGAGTCTTCCATTTTGATACAAGAAAGATGTTTTGCTTTACTAAAAACTAGTTCCATACTATCTTCATCTTTAGAAGGTAAAAGATCATATTTTGCACTATTCTTCCTTTCTATTTGTGATTCAATCAGCTATTCTTCAAACAACTCATTTTCTCCTAGGATTGCAAGATTCGAGCAATCATGTGAAACATGCAATTTTTTCTCTTTTTTTTGAAGGAAGAAGCTAAATTCTTCATCTGTTCTCTGATCAATCATTAGTTCTTCCAATTGTTCACCTTCTTCCACAATTGTGAAATTGAAACAATCATATGTGATAGGAATCACTTTCTATTTCTCCCTGCTAGACTTTCGACATGTTTGATTAGGAACTTGCATTTGAAGTCTCTTTTCTAAATATTGTAGACTTTTGATTGTATCAGGTTTTAGTGTTTCTTTATCACAATTTGCAACAGTTGTAACACTTTTTGAAACCTCTTTCTTTAACATTCTAGACACGATCAAATCATCTTCAATCTCAATGGCTTCTTGTTGTGCAACCTCCAAGTCATTTACCTTGTTTCTTATCAAGATGAACTTTATCTCTGGGTGAAGAGAACCAATGAAGATACAGAGTTGATTTTTGAGACTTGGGTGATTTGTTTGAGGGACCAGTCTCAACAATTTGTTGAAACATGCTACGAACTCTTTCATCTGCTCATCATCTCGCTTTTGAATCTGGAAGAAATCTAACAACAATGCACACATGTCCACAACTGATTTGAATTTGTTCAAAAATTTGTTCTTCAAGGAGTCCCAATTCACAATGCATCCATCTTTCAGATGCCAAAATCATTCAACAATAGATCCTATGAGAGTCTCAACAAAAACCCTGACAATGACATCTTCATGCATAACTCCCAAGATGCTATAGGACACTGTGAAGGCCAGGATATGGTTATCTGCATCTTGATCATTTTCTCCAAAAAACTTCAGAAATTTCTTCCTTGACCTTGATGGTAACTCATTGTATTGGGCCAAAGCCAACAGCCCAAAACGTTTTACCCATGGGACACAGGGAACATTGAGCTTGCTGTGAACCAACGTTATTATTCAATCCGGAAGATGCAGGGACTAGGTACTTTTCTTCAACACATTCGGCAACCTCCATTCTAGGGGAGGTTCCTTGAAATGTCTGAAAATCATATGCATAAAACACCTCGATCCCCAACGGAGTCGCCAAAAACTGCTGGCTGAAAAATTTGTCAGGAAGATAAATTGGTGACTTTGAGTCAACAATATGGGAACTGCGTCCTCACATTAGTCAACAATGAAGGGACAAAGTCCCTCTCCTATTAGCAGGTGGAACTACCTTTATTGAAAGCCAAAAAGATAAAAACAAGGGAAAAACTATTCACATCTATTTATAGCAAAAATGTTTTCTATTAGAGGTTTTGTACTTTTAACGAGAAAACACAAAATGGAGTTAGAAAGGAAAATAAGTGAAATGATAGAGAAGGGAGGGAAAATGAGAAATGAAAGGAGGAACGGGATTATTATAACCAGTTAAATATAGAAGCTACCATGATAATCCAAGAAAAAATAAAAGATAACTCTGGGTAGCTAAATATGAAAACTTACCAGAATAGCCTAAAAATGAGAAAACACTATATTCATGGAAACCTCTCTGATTCAATGGGTGGTAAAGACAAAATGCACTCTTAGGAATACAAAACATACATTGAGATAATTCTATACCACTTGTAACATAATGAAAGACAACTATCTCATAATTACCTGTAAAAGACAATTAAAATATTTCTTAAACCCCACCGATATTTCACATCATAGAAATAACACAAAGATTCTAAAAGAAATATTTAATGTGAAATTTTTATTTTTTGACAATTTGGTAAGAATTATGAAAACAATTTAAAAATAAAGATACAGATACAAATGAATCATACGCAAAGTTATAACTCACAAAAAAATCTTGAACACAATCTACAAAATGTCCCTGTTCTAATCTTTATTGAGTCGAAAATACAATCTCATCATTAAAAAAGTTTTTTCAGAGTCTCACTGCCAAAAGTCCTTTTGCATTGAGCCCAACACTCATATTCATAGTGCGGGAAGGTGGTTACGGTGCATAACCACTTTTTTTTGCATTACAAATGGTGCAAAAGTGAGTTTACAAAAACGCATCACTTAAGTGGTGTAAAACTGAGTTGATGTAATTACATTGCATGCAAATATGAAATAGCAACATTGCACCACTTAAGTGATATAAAAATGCGTTGGTGCAATTGCACTTCGTGCAAAAGCGAAATTACAAAATTGCACCATTTGATTGGTGCAAAAATGCTTTGGTCTTTTTACACAACTTGAAATGTGTAAATCAAAATTACACAATTCGAGACTTACAAAGTGACATAATTCATTTGCACAAATTGCGTTTACAAGGTTGCAATTACACAAAATTTGCAACTAGAAATTACAAAATGAGATCCAACATTAACATGAAAAGACCAAAAGATTGATGAAGAATTCATTCTCGTTCTCCTTCACCAAAGACAATCTCGGTCATTGCTTTGCACTTGTTAGGAAAATTCGTCCTGCATATGCTTGTCTTTTATATCGACATCTGTTTGAGTAATCTCAAATTTACTTGACTGAGAATTTTCAATGACCACTGATGTCTTCTAGTCATCCTTTCTGTTCACCATAGAAATGTTTTCTTCGTAAGAGCATAATATTCATGTTAATATTTTTGTGAAGCCCGCCATAGTAATATTTAATCTTATCAAGTCACTGACATGATTCAAGGGTTGAGAGGGCACTTGCAATGGTAAATAAAATTTAATTTACACCTGCCATTTGCATTTGGCCTCCAAAATTTTAGATTCTCAACTTATGCCCACAACTAGAAATGCAACACTAAATAGTACTCAGCACATGCAAACATATATCCATCTGACATTTGAATTAATGTTGGAGATGCCCATGCAAAACAATTTTGTCTGATTAAAATTGCTTTCTACCAGTGAAAACTAACAAACTTCCAGCCAATACCATGCTTCTGTAGTGAATATCACGGGTTTTGGGATCAAAACAACCTTTTAAACATTCAAACCCATGGGTTTTATTGATAAAACCACTTCATTTTCAAAATACCACGAATTTATTCTTGAAACCACCATCATTTTCCATTTACCACGAATTTGGGGAAGTGCAAAACAAAATTGCACCACTTGGGGAAATGTAATTTCAATTTACATGGCCGGGGAAAATGAAATTTGAAATTGCACGACCATGGAAAAGAAAAATTCAATTTGCACGGAAAGGGAAAATGTAAAACAAATTTGCAAATTGCACCGAGTGGGAAAAAGAATTTGAAAATTGTATCGAGTGGAAAAAAGAATTTGAAAATTGTACCGAGTGGAAAAAAGAATTTGCGAATTGCATGATTTGGAAAAGTGTTGAGGTATTTTGCACAACTTGGGGTTTGCAAAAACAAATTTGCACGACTTGTAAAAGTGTGTTGGTGTTTTTGCACGACTTGAAACCTGCAACTATGATTCTCCCTCTTGATTTTTGAAGTTCAAGCTGAAGTTTTTATACCAAGTGTTTATAGTCAAAATTCATCTCTCAGATCTGGTCTCCTCATTGGGACAAAAATCAAGAACTTTTAGAGAAGTTTGTGTTGGCCAGGCCCACATACTAAGCTTCTCCCTGGTTTGAACAAATGAGTAGGATCCCAGTTGATGAATGGATCAGGTGGCTATGAGTAGGCTCAACTTTGCAAGTGAAGGGATCCAGGCAGGTTTTCATGGTACTGAGCAATTGCTGGAACAGATCCAGAAAAGGCCTAAGTTTACACTTTTTCAACTTTTGACTAAGTATAGTACCCAGATTTCCTTCGGAGGAAGGGCTCCACACAAAGCCTGAAACAAATGTAGAAGGCTTTATTCTTTCGGGAGTTTTGCCCCACTTTATTTGGCTAAGTGTTGGAATTCTTTCGGGGGTTGTGTTTCGGACTTTTTGTTCAAGTGTCGGGATTGTTTCGGACATTATGTCCGAAACAATTTCCCCAAAGGGTCATTTCTTCGAAGAGATCCTTTTCATTTTTTTCGAAGAGGACTTTTGGAGCCAAGGTCCAATACACTTTTTCCGAAGGATCTTTCTTTCAGAAAATGGACCTTTACAAAAGTCCCAAAGGATATCTTTCTCAAGCAAGTGTCCCAAATAATTTCCTCGAAGTGTACTTTTCGCGGAGAAATGGCACAATGTAGAAAGTCAAAAGGCTCAGTTTCTTGAGGAAGTGGTCCGTTGCAATTTTCCCAAAGGATCTTTTCTCGGGAAAATGGTCAATTCATTTTCGAAGGGTCTTTTCTCAAGCAAAGCCCCTACACACTTCTTCCGAAGGGTACTTTTCTTCAACAAAATGGTCCACTTCAAAGTTCCAAAGGGCACTTTTCAGAGGGCAAGGAATCAAGACATGAATTATTTCGAGCATTTTGTCCGCAAGAATCATTCGAGGCAAGCATAAGGCAAAAAAATTCCTTCAAAAAAAGTGTTCCACATAAAGCCGAAAGAATTGTCCAGCAAAAGGTCCGAAGGAATAGCCGTTTGATTTCAAAAGGTCTTGGGCAGTCCTGCAGACGTCAAATTCAAGCCCGTTCAACTAGTCATTTGGATTTAAAAATCCAAGGACGTTCGTGCAAACGTTGAGTTTGGGCCTCATGAAATAGCCATTTACATTCAAAAATTATCAGAGGGGTCCCTGATTGAGTGCAAATTTGTCAAGTGTTCAAATCTTGGGTGCTCGAATCAAATATAACAGCAAGCGGGCAAAGACAGGGTGATGGGCTTAGATTAGATCAATAACACGCATTCAATCACAAATTCCAGATCCATGGCATGCAAGTAGGTCAAGGAGTCAGTGGATCTCAAGAGCAAAGGCGCGATGGACAAGTGACACAAACACGTGGGTCCTAGTAGAAGATCGACGGCTCGCAAGCATCCGTTCACAGGCAGATCCAATGGTGTGAATCAAGGATCCGGGGTCGGTTTTTGATGACCAATCAGAACAAAGGAGAGCCCAAGTGACTTAGGCAGAGGTTGAAGAGTCAATTTTCGACTAAGGCAAGCAAGCATGATGGAGCTGAGCTCGAGCATGTTTCAGTTGGGGTCAGGAGCAGATATTTTGGGATTAGATGATGCCTTTAAGACTCTGCAGGGACAAAATAGGTCTTTTTAGACCTAATATAGATCAGGGTGGGTTACTAGCTTTTCATACGATATAGATATGTCCAGGTGGATGTACCAACTATAGTAAAACCAATAATTTAAATTGGTTTTCAATCTATAGTAGGCCCAGGTTCACATTTCAAAGAAGAGGCAGATATATGTAATTAATGGAGGAGCGTCCTAAGCCATACTATCGACAAATAACGGCCCAAAGCAAACTTAATCATGGCCCATGGATATGAGGACTCTATCTTTGCAGTCCCACTGTCATTAATGCAATTAGGAGCTTGAGGAGGTTGCAAAAATTTTGGTCATTATGACCCCTTCTCCACTCTCCCATGTGAGGTTCTCCATTTTTCCTCATCCCTTTGTGCTATATATATAGGCTTTTTAGCCTTAAAATGGATCCCTTTCTTGGGTATGACTAGACTCTTCCAAGATTGAGCCTTTTAACCTCTTGAGATAAATAAGATGTTTGTTTTCAGATTTCATGATATTAGACTAGTGTGTTCATGTCAGTTTTGATTTGCATAAGTGGTAGAGCTTTCTCCCTTGCCAAGTCTTGACCTCACCTAGCTAGTGGATTGTCTGGTCATGCAGGTTATGTTTAGTGTTCGATGTCATTTGATTGAAGACAACAGTGGACATGTTGACTGTATGAGTGCCTTTAACTAGGCCTCTCCATCATATCCCTTAGGTTTCGCTCACTTGATGAACCTCTTTATGAAATGTTGAAACCCCTTTATTTGTTTCTGTCTCACTAGTTTTTTAGAGGCTCAAGTATGAGTGGATGGAAAATATTCATGGTGCATCACCACAATTAAAATAGGTTTTACTTTATGCAACTCCTCTTTTTTCACCCCAACCAATTTTAGGTTTTAGAAGCAAAGGTCCAAAATGATGCATCAGAGGAGCTAGCCTCATTAAAAATCCTAGAGGTCTGGTCTAGATATAGGCAACCCATGGCCTTAGACCATTCCCATGTTAGTCCAGGTTTGGAAAGAGGACTTGAACACTTCTTTCAGCTAGGGTGCAACTTGGAGTTCTAACAGTTTGATTTTACCTTAATTTTACCCTTTGGTGCGGATAAGATCAAATGAATTCATGACTTTTCTCTTCTCCCTATCATAGTACGCTTTTTGTTGACGCTGTGGAGTGCACCCTTGATAGGAGGCTGAGATCCTGTCTTCCACGTGGCACAATGGAGACTCCCCTCGCGTTGTGGGTCTGGCAAAGTTGAGGGGAGAATCTCTAGATAAGGGCTAGCTCCTTTTGACGCATCTTTGAATTATTTCACTACTACTGCTAATATATAAAAAGGGGGGGGTGAAAAGAGAGAAGGATACTAAAAATAGAAACTAACCTAAGACGGTGATGCACCAAACAAGTTGATCTACTCAGTTACTCACACTTCACACCAAAAGAGGGCGGACATACACTTTATCTAATGAAAGGACCAGACTGTAGGGAGCTTTAACATGGAGGCTTAATGAAGACACATAAAATGAACTTACCACAAGCGTTGTAGAAAACACACGATCTGATAACCCTTTTCTGTCTCTGCGCTCCAGATGCAACACTTCCTGTTAACCTGCAAAACTAGTACTCTAGCTACACTAGGTGTGTTGGTGTCAACTTGTGAAAGCATCAAGCTAAAATGACTAAACACAAGGTTAATACGCAGACACACTAGGATATATAACCAGTCAAATAGAGGTAAAACGCATTCTATTGATTCAAGGTAAAATTTTGGCAGGGCTTCGCCTTAAAAAATGAGAGATAGATTTCTCAAATGAGAGTTTACAATATATAGAGAAAGAGAAAGCAATGGCGCCTTTTTCCAAAAGTGGCCCATGCTATGTTCAATGCATTGGGAAGAGGAAGTCCGGTGAAGGAAGCCATGCTGCGGCAGTCCAAGTCTTGACTTTGACGTTTAAATTATATTAAACATCATTGTGAAAGCATGGGTCGCGCCTTTCTGTTTGAAAACAATATCGCTTCTTAAAGAGGTTCATGCGGTTGTCTGCTCATTAATGCTTAAATGAAGAAAAACAGGCTGCGCCATTCACTATTTGCGCTCCTTGATGACCATTTTGTAAGGACTGTTCCAACCACTGGCATAACTCCTCCGCTGACGTCTCTTTTGCCACCTAGGTTGTTCTATCCGTGTCTGTGCTTGGCTCTTCGGGTTCCTTTCTCGACAGGTCGCTGAGTTTCCACCTGGCTTTTGTCTTTCCTAGCTTTTGTCCTTTTTTGGCTTTTTCTGCTCTCGGGGTTATCTTATCGGCATAAGGTTGACGTTCGCGCGCCCGTCGCCATTTGAAAGCCAACGGCTATTCCATTGTCCTGAATTTGATGTCCGCGGGGACGTCATTGGACGTTTGAATTCCAATGGCTAGTTTGCGATGTTGAATTTGACGTCTTTGGGCCCGTCACCCCTTTGGCAATTTCTTTGGCTTTCCGCAATCCCATCTGCCTTTTGTATTTATTTGGCTCTTTGCAATTGAACCCTCCCGAAGGGAAAATGTCCCTTTGGGGCTTTGAAAAGGTCCCCTTCTTGGCAGCCGAGAGTCCCCCGCAAGGGCACTTGCCCTTCGGGCTCCTTCATGTTGCCTTGGCTTCTCAATTCCTTCGGACAAAATGTCCGAAGGAATTCCCTCGGACATTTTGCTTGGGCGAAATCTTTTCTTTGGAGTCTTGGCCCTTCTTTCTTTCGGTCAGTCCTTTTCTTCGGACAAATTCTTTTGGACAAAAGTCTGAAGGAATTCCTTAGGGCTTTTGTCCGAAGGAATTTGCCTTTGCCATTTTGCCGCAGATTTCTTTCCGAAGGGTAATTTTCGTTTGGCTCCTTGCCTTGTGAATTTCTTCGGACAAAATGTTCGAAGGAATTCCTTTGGGCACTTTGTCCGAAAGAATTCACATTGACTTCCTTGGATTTCCTTCGGATTTATTCTTCGAACAAAAGTCCGAAGGAAATCCTTTCTTTTGCCTTAGTCTTTTCTCTGAAGAAAACCTTAACTTTCAGCCCTCTTCTTTGGTCCCTCTGCAAGTGTTTTCTGCCCTCCGCAAGGGCATCTAGGCCCCAAGTTGCCCTTCAAACTCCTTCGAGAAGGCCCAATTGGTCATTTTCCTGCCCTCCGCAAGGGCACTTGACCTTCAGGCCCTGTTGAAAGACTTATATCCCTTTGAAAATGAGCGATTTCGTTTGCCGAAAAGGCTTGTGCGATTGACTGCCCAAAGAGAAAAAGGTCTTATACCAAATTGAAACCTGCAGGTCTTTAGATCTTTCAATGTTTTATAAGAACAGGACTTATTGCAAAGCAAAAAAAGGCATTCACAGAAAAGTGGGTATATGACTTTACTGCTCAAAACAGTAAGGAAAGGAGGAGACCGACTTTTGGCCTGCAGAACCAAAATGGTCAACAAATCTGGCGATTCCCAGGGGAAGCATGCTTGCTATGCTTTAAGAAAAATAGTGGCTTACAAGTCCGTTGGGCACGGAGTCAAAACACAGCCCGAAAGGTTGACAATGGCCTTGAGATATCCAAGAATCAATTATGAAGCTTTTACCCTAAAAGGGAAACAAAACACACACAATGTTAAACAACTACGAACATGTGCAAAAGCACTTAGGAAAAATAGAGAAAAAACAAGGAAAATATATACATGATGAGAGAAGGCTCAGTGATAGTGCTTAAGATATATTCCATTAACTGGGATATGCAGTTCTTCACCCACCCAACCTAGAGAGTTGGAATGCATTGTGCTGCTTGCACTGAGTGATGACATATGGACCACTCCATAGAGCGTCGAACTTTGTGTGTTTTTCAGGCTTAGCTCGGTCCTCATCCCATTTTAAGATGATGTCGCCTTCAGAGAAATCTTTTGACGAGGATTTCTTGTCAAAGTACTTTTTCGTTTGCTGCTGACGGCTGTTCATAGAAACTATGGCTTGGTCCCTTGTCTCCTGAAGTTCCATCAGTTCGCACAGCCTAACCTCCACGCTGTTGCCTTCTAAGTGCAACTGGTGAGCAAGATCCAAAGCTGGCAATTCAAGTGAAATAGGAAGTCTAGCTTCTCTTCCATACACGAGCATGTATGGTGAATTTCCAACTACTCTCTTTGGAGTAAGCCTGTCTGTCCACAGGGCTGTTTTCAACTTGGCATGCCAAGTTATCTGATTCTCTTCCATTGTTCTTTTGATAACCCTAATCAGATTCTTATTGGTGGACTCAGCCAGTCCATTCCCTTGTGGGTAGTAGTTGAAAGAAGTGCTGAGATAGATGTATCCCAATGCCCACTCGCTTGTTCTGGTTCCCAAGAAATCCAATGCGTTGTCTGAGATGATGGTAGCTGGGACTCCAAACCTTGTCACCAAGCCTTCGTAGAAATCTAGGACTGCACTTTCGTTGGCCTCCTTCAAAGCAACAGCTTCTACCCATCTCGTGAAGTAGTCTGTAGCAGTCAAGACCCATTTGTGACCAGCACTGGAGGGAGGGTTGATCATCTCTATGAAGTCTAGGCCCCATTGCATGAATGGTTGTTCTACTTGAATAGGCTGTAGGGGCATTGCAGCCAGCTGTTGTTTCCAATCAAAGAGCGCACACTTCTGGCACTTTCGTACCCAGGCATGGGTGTCTCTGAATAGATTGGGCCAAAAGTAACTAGATTTCATAATTCTTGCAGTTGTAGGCTTAGGAGCAAAGTGACCACCAACTGGCCCATCATGGAACTCGGACAACAACCTGTCGACCTGACCTGGGTCTATGCACCTCAAGAGTACTCCCAAAAATCTCTTATGAACAACACCCCGTCAATCAGGACATAAGAGAGAGATTGGAGTCTGAAATATCTCTTCTTGGTCCTATCAAGGCCCTGCAGGCACTCACCAGTGAGAAGGAAAAGTTTCATGTCTGATGCCCAATCCTTCATGATCGCTAGTTCTTCTGTTGTAGCTTCATCATGGATTAGCAAAATGTCCTCTTTCTGCTGTTTAAGGTCTGCAACAAGGTGTTCACACAAGCCTTTTCCCCTTACTAACTTGGTGGTTTTGATGTCTACGTCATATTCTATTACTTTGGTGATCCATCCCGCTCTCTTTTCATTTAAATCACGGTTGATCAAAAAATCTTTGACGTTGGGATGTGGCACCATGAGATGAACACTGCTGTTAGATAGCATATGTCTAAATTTCTTCAGGCTTCGTATGACTGCAAGGACTTGCTTCTCCACATATGTATACCTAATCTCAAAACCTTCTAGGCCTTGGATAAAAAACGCAAGTGGCTGTTCAAGGTTCTCGTCATTTACTTGGGTAAACATGGCGGAGATTACCTCTTCATTTCCAAAGGTGTAGAGGTTGAAATCTTTGGTGAAGTCAAGACTGATCAAGGTAGGAGCTTGTGCGATAGCCTGCTTGATCCCTTCAAAACTATCCTTCCTTTGCGTTGTCCACACAAAATTTTCATCTTTCTTCAGCATGGAGGTCAGTGGCTTGACTATCTCGGCAAAATTTGGGATAAATCTCTTGATGAAATTTATTTTGCCAAAGAAGCTTTGAAGACATTTCTTATGCTTAGGCAAGGACAGCTCTAGGATGGAGCGAACTCTTTCTAGATCAATGGTCAAGCCCTCTTTCGAAACAACATGGCCAAGGAGTTTACCCTCATGGACAACGACACGCATTTTTTTGGGTTGAGAGAGATACCAAACTCTTTACACCTTTCGAAGATTTGCCTAAGGTGTCTTATATGTTGGCCTGCTTCCTTAACAAATATTGTCACATCATCAAGATATACCAGTACAATATTATTTATCAGGCCTTGAAAAGCCATGTCCATGGCTCATTGAAAAGTGGCACCAGCATTGGACAGTCCAAATGGCATTTTCCAATAAGCAAACGTTCCCCACTTGGTAGTGAAAGCTGTCTTGTATTGATCACAGTCTTGCACTAAAACTGATTGTACCCTGAATACCCATCCAAGAGGGAGAAATGTTCGCTGTCTGTCACCATTTGAAGGATCTGCTCCATACTTGAGAGAGGATAGTGGTCCTTCAATGAGACTCTATTGAGGTTTTTGAAATCTACACATAATCTGATCTCCCCATTCTTTTTCCGGACAAGAACAAGATTGGCCAACCAAGAAGAGTGTTTGATTGAAAATATGATTCCGGACTCAATTAGCTTGGTGAGTTCCTTCCGCATGAGAGGTTCGATCTTCGTGTTGACAGGCCTTTGTTTTTGTTTGATGGGCTTGGCGCCTTCTTCCAGCTCAATAGTGTGTTGGGCCAAACTTGGGTCAAAACCCTTCAGGTCGCTATACTCCCAAGCGAAGACATCAACAAATTCCTAACACAACAAGACGAAAGCCTGCCTTTCATGATCTGTACATACCTTCCCAAGTGCAAGCAGCCTGTTCTTGAATATCTCAACTTTTTCATAGTTCTCCTTCATTGTGATGCTTGCTTTGTCATTTTCCAATTGGTCGTCCTTGTTGAAGATACTTTCGAGAGTGACCAAGCCTTTTGGAAGTTTATTGTTCTTCAACTGAATAATCTGGCTGCCATACTGTTGCTGTAGCTTGGCTTGGTTTCTAGAGGCAAACTCAACCTCCTCTTGCAAGAAAAACGCTATCTGCTAATCGCTGTCAAACACCTGCCAGTTGGTGATGTTATCAAGCACAAATGGTCTGATTACCACTTTTAAATGGCACGGATTGCTGTTTTGGCCTATCTCCTTGGGGACATCGAATTGAGCACCAATTGCTGCTAGTTTGTCTGCTTTCTTATTCTGCTCTCTTGGGATGGAAGTAACATTGAAAGCAAGGAATCTCTCTACTAAGTCCCACACCCTGCGCTTGTAAGACTTAAGCAAGAAATTCTTTGTCAGATTTCAACCTCTCACTTGATTTACGATCAACTCGTTGTCTCCAAAAACTTGCAAGTCCTTAATCCCTCTTTTTCATGCCCACTCCAAACCGTGGATGAAAAATTCGTACTCTGCAACATTGCACGTGCAAGAAAATTGGAACTTGAAAGTCTAGAAGTATTTCTTCTATGAGGGGGAAACTAGCACCACTCCACCACCAGCCCCCAGTTTGCTTCTTGAGCCATCAAAGAAAAGTTGCCATAAACCTGAGCTCTCTTGGTTTGCTTTCATCAAATTTGGTAGAAGAGCACCCTCTTCGTGTATGCAATAAATTCCAAGACCTGATTCTATGAATTTGTATGGGTCATGTTCGAAGTTGTCACTTCCCCATCGTCTAAGAGCAGATCAGCAACTCCTTCGAGGGTCGAGGGCGGAGATTGATCCACTTGGAATTCTTCTTCATCAATAATGATGTAGCTAACATTCGCCACTTTGAGTGAGTACGGTTCCAAATGATCTCTATAGATTGGCTCTGACTCAATCTTGACCTTAGTACCATATTTGGTTTTAAAAACCATGTAGGACCAGTTTGCTGCTAGGTACCTGCCTATTTTGGAGGTGAAATCCCTGGACAAGCAAATGGCAAAGTAGGGAGGAACATCCGCCACCACCACGTCGTGGGAAATTGAGAAAGTTGGACAGGCGTGGAGCGTCAAGTTCAAGCCTCTCACCACTCCTATTGTCTTTGTTGGTGATCCATCCAGCTGCAAAACTCCCTTAGTCATTTTTTCGTATTTGAGCCCCAGTTTATCCGCTATACATTTTGGCATTACTGAGGTATTTGCCCCACTGTCAATAATGCAATTGTGCACTAGGAAATCTCATATGACTAAGGACAGATAGAAAGGGGGAACCTTTTCTTCTTTCTTTACTTGGCGTGCTGTGGAAGGGTGCCCATTCGTGATCAGAACATTATCGGCTTTTGCTAGGACAGCGTTTTCATTTAGCCCGTGCAATTTTTTTTGAAGCATGTCCTTTTGTCCCGGTATTGATAATGAATTCCACAAGGAAATATTCATGTACAGCTTCTTCATCTAGTCTACCATGTTGATCTGAGGATTGCTGCCCTTTAAGTTTTTTTTGGAGGCGCTTACAGCCTGAGGCGCAGGCCGAGGAGCTGAGGGCGCCACCGGCGGTCTATAATTTGGAAATTTTTGGTTCTCATGTGATGACGAAGGTGTTGCGGACATTTGGGCAGCTGCCTGAGCTTCCTCTATAGCTCTTCTTTTAGACCTTGTGTTGGCTGCAACATAATCACCTTGGTTGTCCGCACTGCCCATGTAGTTGACTGCACATAATTCACCTTCCAGGTGATTCATGAGAGTGGAATCAAACTGGGCCAGTTTGCTGTCCATGCCAAGTTGCACTAATGCCTCAAAGCTTGGAAATTGGGCGGCTGCCTGATTGCCTTGTGCATTCGTGTATTGACTCGGCATCTCATTTATATAAATAGCCTGATCTTGACCATATCCCATGGCTGAGCAATTTGGTTGTTCTTGTACCAGATTATTTTGAGCGGGCACCAGAGCCTTGGATGATGGAGCGCCTGGGTTATAGCCTTGATAAGGTCTGACTTGTGCAAACTGACCCTGTCCTTGATTGTAATTCTGAAAAGAGGGTCTATTTGCTTGTCCAAACTGCTGATATCCCTGATTTGGCCGATAGCTTTGAGCTTGCTGCCTTTTGAGAGCCACCAGTTCATTGGTCACGCTTTGCAACAAGCTTTTAACTTCATGAAGGTCATTGGGCGAAGTAGCAGCCGGTTTTTCTATGCCAGGCAGAAGAGCTAAGGTGGGTGCAACAGTCTGGACTGGAGGTGGCATTTCAGGGAAGAGCGGCATATAAAGTCTAGGGGCTATCTCTCCCGCTTGCACCAGACAATTCTCAGCAGCTATGGCTATTTCATAGGCAGCGGGCAGCACTTGTCCTCCCATGGACTGTATCATGAAAGCAATGTCGCTGTTCAACGCTTTCAAATAATAGAGGAAAGCATAGCTTGGGGTCGGCCTTACCAAAATGGGGATTCTGTCCCAAGTCTTCTGAAACAGAGTATTAAAATCCTGCATAAATTCGTGTGGAGCTCTCTACATGGTGGTTAGCTGCTCAACAAGCGAGAGGTGGTCACTCTTCTCCCCGAATCTAGTTGTTAAGAGGGTACCCAATTCGTTCCATGTGTCGACTAAATTCATAGGCAGAGTCCTATACTAGTTCAGAACCTTGCCCTTAAAAGACAATGCCAACAATCTGATAGCAATGTTTTCTTCAGTGACATTGTGAATATTACAGAGGTTGGCAATATTTCTTATGTACTCAATAGCAGTAATAGGCCCTTCTCCATTAAAGGGAGGCACACTCTTAAGGGCTGTCCTAGAGATTGGGTCATAATGCAGAAGATTCAAAGGACTCTGACCATGAAAGGCCACAAAAGGTAAAGCCATAACTATGACAGGATTCAACTGGGGCCTTCTTTCATAAGTGTATCTTATAGCAGGTCTGGGAAAAAGACTTGCTAAATAAGGATGAGTCCTTGCAAACCTTAGTCGCCTTGCTGAGTTTAATGGTAGTTCAACGAATTCAAAAGGGACACCCTTAGCAGCAGATCGTGTGGTGACCTTAGGCATAGAATGTCAAACTGATCTTTGACCAGAAACTGATGCTCTTGATAATGGAGTCGCCAGATGTTGGATTAATGATTGATATTTTGCTGTAACAAGACCAACATCAATTCTGGAACTTTTTTGAGTGTTAAAAATTGGTCCCATTGGGTGTGTCAAAAACTGTTGACGTTGTGGATTGCACCCTTAACAAGAGGCTGAGCTCTTGTCTTCCACGCGGCACAATGGAGACTCCTCTCGTGCTGTGGGTCTGGCAAAGTTGAGGGGAGAATCTATAGATAAGGGCTAGCTGCCTTTGATGCATCTCTAAGTTGTTTCACTACTACTGCTAATATATAAAAAGGGGGGTGAAAAGAGAGAAGGATACTGAAAACAGAAACTAACCTAAGACGGTGATGCACCAAACAAGTTGATCTACTCAGTGACTCACACTTCACACCAGAAGAGGGCGGACATACACTGTATCTGATGAAAAGACTCGACTGTAGGGAGCTTTAACAGGGAGGCTTGATGAAGACACACAGAAAATGAACTTACCACAGGCCTTGTAGAAAACAGACTGTCTGATAACCCTTTTCTGTCTCTGTACTCTAGATGCAACATTTTCTGTCAACCTGCAGAACTAGTACTCTAGCTACACTAGGTGTGTTGGTGTCAACTTGTGAAAGCATCAAGCTAAAATGACTAAACACAAGGTTAATACGCAAACACACTCAGAGATATAACAATCAAATAGAAGTAAAACGCATTCTATTGATTCAAAGTGAAATTTTGGCAGGGCTTTGCCTTATAAAATGAGAGATAGATTTCTCAAATGAGAGTTTACAATATATAGAGAAAGAGAAAGCAATGGCGCCTTTTTCCACAAGTGGCCCATGTTGTGTTCAATTCATTGGGAAGAGGAAGTCTGGTGAAGGAAGCCATGTACGGCAGTCCAAGTCTTGACTTTGGCTTTAAATTATATTAAACGTCATTGTGAAAGCATGGGTCGCGCCTTTCTGTTTGAAAAAAAGACCGCTTCTTAAAGAGGTTCACGCGGTTGTCTGCTCATTAATGCTTAAATGAAGAAAAAAGGCCGCGCCATTGACTGTTTGCGCTCCTTGACCATTTCATAAGGACTGTTCCAACCACTGGCATAACTCCTCCGCTGACGTCTTTTTTTTCACCTGGGCTGTTCTATCTGTGTCTGTGCTTGGCTCTTTGGGCTCCTTTCTCGGCGGGTCACTGAGTTTCCTCCTGGCTTTTGTCTTTTCCTAGCTTTTGTCTTTTTTTGGCTCTTTCTGCCCTTGGGGCTATCTTATCGGCATAAGGTTGATGTTTGCGCGCCCGTCACCATTTGAAAGCCAACGGCTATTCCATTGTCCTGAATTTGACGTCCGCGGGGATGTCACTGGATGTTTGAATTCCAATGGCTAGTTTGCGATGCTGAATTTGACGTCTTCGGGCCCATCACCCGTTTGGCAATTTCTTCGGCTTTCCGCAATCCCATCAGCCTTTTGTATTCATTCGGCTCTTTGCAATTGAACCCTGTTGAAGGGAAAGTGTCCCTTTGGGGCTTTGAAAAGGTCCCCTTCTTGGCAGCCGAGAGTCCCCCGCAAGGGCACTTACCCTTCGGGCTCCTTCGGGCTGCCTTGGCTTCTCAATTCCTTCAGACAAATGTCTGAAGGAATTCCCTCAGACATTTTGCCTAGAGAAAATCTTTTCTTTGGAGTCTCGGCCCTTCTTTCTTTCGGTCGGTCCTTTTCTTCAGACAAGTTCATTTGGACAAAAGACCGAAGGAATTCCTTCGGGTTTTGTCCAAAGGAATTTGCCTTTAACATTTTGCCGCAAATTTCTTTTCGAAGGGTAATTTTCGTTTGGCTCCTTGCCTTGTGAATTTCTTCGGACAAAATGTCCAAAGGAATTCCTTCGGGCACTTTGTCCAAAAGAATTCACATTGACTTCCTTGGATTTCCTCCGGATTTATTCTTCGTACAAAAGTCCAAAGGAAATCCTTTCTTTTGCCTTAGTCTTTTCTCTGAAGAAAACCTTACCTTTTGGCCCTCTTCTTTGGTCCCTCTGCAAGTGTTTTCTGCCCTTCGCAAGGGCATCTAGTCCCCAAGTTGCCCTTCAGACTCCTTCGAAAAGGCCCAATTGGTCATTTGCCTGCCTCCCGCAAGGGCACTTGACCTTCAGGGCCTGTTGAAAGACTTATATCCCTTTGAAAATGAGCGATTTCCTTTGCCGAAAAGGCTTGTGCGATTGACTGCCCAAAGAGAAAAAGGTCTTATACCAAACCGAAACCTGCAGGTCTTTAGATCTTTCAATGTTTTATAAGAACAGGGCTTATCGCAAAGAACAAAAAGGCATTCACAGAAAAGTGGGTACATGACTTGACTGTTCAAAACAGTAGGGAAAGGAGACCGACTTTTGGCTTGCAGGACCAAAATGGTCAACACTTTCCATGATGACAAGAATCTTGTTGCACCGAAAGAGAAATTATCGAGATATCTTCAACATGCTATTTGGAAGCTTGAAAGATAGTTATATTTCATTATTCTACCCGAGCCTTGTCCATTGGGCTATGGAGTCGATGCCCCATTCTGCAAAATTTTTACCGTCCCTATTTTTAAAACATCTCTAATTGCCTTTATGAGGGCAATCGGGGGTGTATAGTAGGTGAAGTCAAGGTTTATAGAAGGCCTCATTAGACCAAAGTTGGGTACTCCAATGACTTGGTAGACCTTGTTGGAATAGATCCCATCCATGATATTTTCAAAGACCTTGTTTTAACTTTCCTTTGGTGTAAGCTCTTAAGCCCTAATTTATCTTCTTCTTCTTAAGGTGGATTTGCAAGTGCAAGTAGAATGGATTTCTTGTGTCTTACTTGAGAAATGACAAATGGGAAAACTATAAATATAGATCCAAACCCTAAAAGTTTAATTTTTATTTTAGCCAACGTTATTGGCCCAACCGATGGCATATAAATAATTCCACAAAAAGTAGTACATCATTAGCCCAATGAATGACGTCAACTAAAATAGGTGCACTGCAATATGTCATCAGCCAGGTTGATGTTGTCATGATGATTTGAAGGTGGCAGTAAGAAGTATATTGTATGATAGAATCTCTCACAAAGTGCCATGAGTCAGCCCACCCTGATCCCGCTATACCCCTTAAGACATACACTTAAGGAATTTAATGCACTTACGAGTCTAGCAAAAGAAAGTGCTGGTAAGAAAAAATAAGGAGTATACATAAGTCACTATAAGTATATAGATTGATAAAATTAGGAATAACTTGCTCTATGATTTTTGTACCAACCATAGTTTTCATATGGTATGAGAGCAATACAGACCAAAAAGTCTTGTTTCTTGTTTAAAGCTATTTTTTCTGATATGTTACTACATAGCATTGGACACAGCTTCACTTTCCATAATACAAAGACTGAAACTACCCACAAAATAGATATTAAATGCTTGTATGAGAATGTTGAGGTTGTGTTCCGTAAAATTGAAAAATGAAAGGCTTGTAATGCTCTACCATCTCCTCAATATGTCAATATGCTGATTACATTCTGATGCTTGGAGTCATTATAAGATATATGTTACACATGCGAAGTGTTTCTTCATTTTATAGTGATGTTGTATTTCTTGGACGGGAGCGGCTATTGAAGGAAGTCAAATTGCTTCACAAAACAGACACGGCAATGTCTGCTAAGCCAGAAACACACTATGGTATTGACTTGGCACATGATGTAGGGATCCCCTCAAATCATTATTACAACAAACTTAGGGGATAAACCCCAATAAGCATATTCTTTAAACAAAAGAATTTAGTAGATCAAGAAGAGAAATTGGATAACTCTCAGAAGATCTTGTAACATCATGTTTAATTCTGATCTTGAGTGTATGATCTTGAGTCTTGATTTTCATCTTTTTTCTTTGGATTAAGAATAATTACATGTTTTCCCCCTTTCTTTTTCAGGTGTTATACCGGGGCTATTAATGGTGATTGGATTATACTTTATTCCAGAAACTCCTGAATGGCTGGTAAGAAAATTCATTTTTCATAATTGTTAAATAATCCTAATTCTGAATGGAATGTTTTCTAGTGTAGGTTGGATTTCAACAATTCACATTTAACTCTTCTATTGAAAAATATATAGTATTGTTTCCCATTGATTTTAGGAAAGAGCTGGATTATCAGATCAATTCTATACTTCTCTTCAAAAATTGCGGGGAGAGGACCATGACATTACTGTGGAAGCTATGAATATCCAGGTGACCAGTTGACCAATTGTAATCTCTTACATTGTTCAAACTTATTAAAGCATACAAATGTTAAAATAAATTATAGTTCATCTTTCGTCACATGGAAAAAATGGATAAAAACTGTTTGCTATGCCATTTTTAATTAGATAATTAGGAGAGTCAAAATAGTTGATTTGGAAGAAGAAGTTTTGTAAATATATGCTATGAAACATTGAACCTGTTACTCTTAATGAATCTGTGTTATTCTTAATTATTGGATTTAGAAATAGATGGGTTTTCATGAAAGTCAAAATAAACTGAAACTCCTCGACTTTATATGTTTTTGTAGTGACAACTAATCATAACTATATCTGGGACTCCTTTGCAAGCTCAAATTGAAAGCTCCCTATTCTAGTTTAGTTCAGAAGAATGAAGACAAGTTGGTTATGATATTTTGTCCTCCAATTTGTCACAACATGTGCAACACTTTTTTTTTATATTGTTGAAACAAGCATCTTGTTGTATATCAACAAAAAGACAATAGACTAAAACAGATATATTAGCAGCTACTTAGGGGACCTCTCCTAATTATGCGATTAGAACTAAATGTATCTACTTTAGTAAAAACATATTTTTGGAACCTGCCATGCAAGCAACAAAGAATTTGACATGGATTAAATCTTTTTTTGATTGAGTTTGAAAGAATGTCTTATCAAAATTCTGAATAAATGAATAATAACACCTAATTAAATTGGTTTCCCTTACTTTATTTGTATTGGTTCCAATGACTTTGGTTTTTTGTGTAATGAAATTACTTAGCTAGATGAGGCCAACACACCACAATGGATGCAAATATAATTATCAAGAACAAAGCAACGGCAATAGATCACAATAATTAGGAGCAGAATAGAGCGCATTCACACCAAATGCAGACAACAAAGCACAATATTGGAAATAAATGACTAAGCCACTTCGAGGGGGCATCCTCCACAACCATGCAATAATAACATAATTAGTAATATGATCCTTAAGTACTAACCACTACCTCCTATATATACCCTACTTAGGCTATGGTTACTCCATAGATTGACCCAACTAACAATATGAGAACATAAGAGAATTGTGACATGATAAGGTAAAATGTTAGGTTAACCATTAATCAGCCACCCATATCCTTATACACGCTATAGCTTAAGGGTGTAGTATGCTCCTCCCCTTATACAAACATTGTCTTCAACATTGAATAAATCTATATGCTTCTGTAGGAATGTTTCATCCTCCCATTTTACACCCTTGTTGGTCATATTCTTCCACTTGATCAAATACTTCTTAATCCCCCTTGTTTGCAGCATCTTAGTGTGTGTTTGAAGTATCTCCTCATGTTCTAGAATGACTCTTCCCTTCTCATCTAGCTTTGGTAACTTAGTCTAAGTAGATACTCTTTGTCCAATTACCTCCTTCGAATAGGAGACATGAAATACTGGATCTATGCATGTAGACTTAGGTAACTCTAGCTTGTATGTGACACTGCTAATTTTTCGTAGAATCTGATAAGGGTTGTAACCATTTTTTTTTTGCTTCAAGTACATTTTATTGTATAGTTTTAGGCGCACAAAAATGCACTCGCCCACTTCAAAATGGCTTTCTCTATTGTGTTGATCCCCTTGCTGCTTCATTTGGTTCTGTGCCATTGTCAAGTTCTCTCTTAGACTAGCTAGTACCTTTTGTTGGTGTTGAATGTGTTCTTCAATACCTTTAATCTTTGGCTGCACCTTCAAGGTTGAGGGGATGGATGGGGGTTGGTAGCCATATAGTGTCACAAATAGAGACATTTTTGGATGAGGTATAGAAGGAAGTGCTATACCACCATTTTGGTAGTGGTAGTCAATAAACCCATCTATCTTGTTTATCCAATGAAAAATAATGGAGATAATTCTCTAGGTATTTGTTGACCACCTCTATTTGCCCATTAGATAGAGGATGATTTGACGATCTATGAACAAACTGAGTATTCAAACATGTGAATAAATCAATCTAAAAAATAGTAGTAAAGATAGGATCATGATCACTTACTATGATCTTGGGGGCACCATATAGTTTTTGACTTGTATCGTTAAAATCATATCTATTGTACTTCTTACAAATGGTTGTGACAAGTCACAAAAATGGGTATTGTTGACAATTTTTGCCCCCACAGGACAAAATTGTCACCCCTACACTTTGGAACTTTGCTATGGTGCCAAGTTTGTCTTGAGAATCAGTTTTGGGGTCCTTAAATGAGCATTTACAGCCACCCAAGTGGCCATCTACAGCCAGAGGAAGTTTAGTCATGCAGAGGTTTCCAAGGAGCTTGCTTGATTACAGCTAAATGTGCAAATACAGCCAAGATATTCAAGCTGTAAGTTTATTTGTTTTGTCTTCCCAAGGAATTTTTCAGGTATAAGAGGTGGACTATTTCTTCGGACCTTTTGTTCGAGAGAAAGAGCTCTCAAAGGACTATGTAAAAGTCCGAAAAAATTAACTAAGTGACAGTCGTTCAAGGCTTTTTTCTTTGGGCTTTTTGTCCAGAAGAAAGGAGAAAAGCACAGTTGGGAAGACCGGTTTTCAAGTTAGGGAATGAATTCCTTCGGACTTTTTGTCTGAAGGAATTCCTTCGGACAAAAATACGAAGGAATAAGGACACTTACAAAAACCGCGGTGCCCTACAAAAAGCCTGGGTTCCCTACAAAAAGCCCAGGTGCCCTACAAAAAGCTCGGGTCATCTACAAAAAGCCCAGGTGCCCTTCAATTTTTTCGAAAAGCCACTTTTGAAGGCAGCCATGCTCTTGCAGAGGGCACTTGGTCGATGAAGTGGACCTTTTCACTTTTTCCGAAGAGCACTCTTGGAAGAGAGAAGCCCTTGCGGACGACATCTGGACGTCACGTAGGGACATTTACAATTTCCCCGAAGGGTATGTGCCCTTGCGGGGGACACTTCAAGCATGAAGACCTTGGCAAAATTTCGAAGGACCCTTTCACAAGTTTCGAAGGACACCTGCCCTTGCAGAGGGCACTTGGTTGGTGGCAGGTCCCTTTCAAAAGTTCCGAAGGGCACTTCTGGAAGAACATAAGGCCTTGCGGAGGGCAGAGGCATAAACAAAGGACAAAAGCAAAGTTAGCCAAAGGAGACGAATTCCTTCGGACAATTGTCCGAAGGAATTCGTCTCCTTTGGCTAACTTTGCTTTTGTCCTTTGTTTATGCCTCTGCCCTCCGCAAGGGCTTATGTCTTCGAACAAAAAGTCTGAAGAAATTCGGGATGTTAAAAAACTTGGGGAAAATAAGAAAAGCAAAGGCAAAGAAGGATCCTTTGGAATAATTGTCAAATAGGAAATCTGTAGGAGTTTGAGGTCAACAAAAGTTCGAAGAAAATCAAAGGCAAGATATAAGGAGCCTAAAGGAATAAATTCGGGGAAATTGGCAAGGAAACGAATTCCTTCGAACAAGAAGTCCGAAGGAATAAGGACAGTCTCAAAAGCTCGATAGAAAAGACAAGGTCGTAAGCAAAGAGACAGAGAAAGAGAAAAGATAGAGAGTCCTTTGGACATTTTGTGCGAAGGACGAAAACCAAAACAAAGCCCGAATCTTGAATTAAAGCAGAACATGGGAAAAGCCAAAAAAAACACGAAGTGAACTAAGCAGCCAGAAAAAACACGAAGTGAACTGAGCATGATAAATAGCATGAACAAAGACGTAATCACAAACAGGACTGAGCCAGAATTGAACAAGAAGAAAGACAAATGCAGAAATAGATGCATGAGCAAAGATTAAAGCAGAGCTGAACATGGACATAAGCATGGACAACGAATAAAAAAAATGCAAAATAAAGACGAAGGCAGGATAAACAAAGATCATGCATAGACTAACGTGAAGTGACTGTTGACGCAGTGGATTGCACCTTGGACAGGAGGCCGAGCTCCTGCCTTCCTCACGCAACAATGGAAACTCCCCTCTTGCCTGTGGGCGAGGCAAAAATGGGGGGAGAGTCTCTAGATAAGGGCTAGCTCCCTTTGATGCATCTGAGTTATTCCAGTAAGTGCTAATACATACATATATATATATATATATATAATGGGGGGGATGAAAAGGGAGAAGGATTACAAGAAAACAAAACCTAATATAAAAGGGTGATGCACCAAATGATTTGACCTACTCTGAACCATAAGAACACATACATACACTCTGACTGGTAGAAGGACTAGACTACAGGAAGTTTAACAGGAAGGCTTTAATGGAACACACAGAAAAAAGGACTTATCATAGGCACTATAGGAAAATCACACTATCTAGTAACCTCCTTCTGCCTCTACGCTCCAAGTACGGCTCTTCTTGTCACCTGTAAGAATGGCGCCTTGTAGAAACCAGGTGTGTTGGTGTCAACCCTGTGAAAGCATTAGGAAGCAATGATTGAACACAAGGCTAACACTCAGAGATATCTAACTAGAATAGAGGTAAAAATGCATTTTTTATTGATTCCAGGTGAAAATTCCCAGGGCTTTGCCTTACAATGTGAAAGATCTCCTTTCTCGAATGAGAAGTTACAATATATATAGAGAAGAAAGAACAAAAGGCGCCCCTCTTGAAAAAGACTTTTGGTGCCCTTTTACAAGTGGCCCATGTGTGTTCCAAGCCTTGGGAAGAGGAAGCCGCTTGATAGATAATGTTGTGTCGGCTCCTGCTTTGACTTTAGGCATTTAAAAACATGGGCTGCGCCATTTTTCTACAAACAAGACTGCTCCTTGAAGGCATCCACACGGTTTGTTTGCTCATAAATGCAAAATGGAGAAAAATGGGTCGCGCCATTCATTGTTTGCACCCCTTGATGACCACTTGGCAAGCACTGTTCCAACCACTGGAGTAACTCCTTGAGTCGACGCCTTCCTTCGCCACTTGGACTGTTTTGTCCGTTTCTGCACTTGGCTCTTTTGTTTTTTCCTTGCTTTGTCTCTTCTCGCTCCTTCGGCCCTCGGGGGCTATCTTCACGGCCTTGCTGGCTCCTTGGGCTCTTTTATTAGCAGGTCGCTGAGTTCATTCTCAACTTTTGTCTTTTCCCAGCGTCGTCTTTTCTTGGTTTGTTCTTTTGCTGGCCTTTGTCTCTTAGCTCTTTGGGCTCTTTTCTGGTTGGCGCTCAAGCTTACAATCAAACGGCCATTTCCTTGCCGTAAAATTGACGTTCGCAGACCCGTCACCGTTTGAAAACCAACGGCTAGTTTGCCGTGCTTGATTTTGACGTCTTCGGGCCCGTCACCCCTTTGAATTTTTTCAACCTTTTCCTTTGCTCGGCCTTTTCTGTTTCCTTTCCTTCAGGGTTTTGCTTTGGACACTCCTGAAGGGAAGGTGACCCTTCGGCTTTGGAGAAGTGTCCTTTTTGGCTGAGAGTCCCTCGAAAGGGCACCTGCCCTTCAGGGTCCTTCGGCTCCTTGGTCTTGAAATCCTTCGGACAAAATATGCCTGAAGGAATTCCTTCAGACATTTTGTCTGAATGATTTCTTCCTTTGCTTTTCGCTTATTTTCCCGGGTCTTTTCACTCGGCCACTTTTCCTGCGGATAAAAAGTCCACAAGAATTGTTTCGATCACTTTGCTTGACCTACGGAATTTCTTCGGGTTTTCCTCCTGCGGCCTTTTCTCCGAATTTCTTCGGACTTTTTGTCCGAAGGAATTCCTTTGGGCAAAAGTCTGAAAGAAATCATTCTTGCCTTTGCCTTGCCTTAAGTCCTTTTTACTTGTTTTCCTTCGGACTTTTTTGCTCGTAGCCTCGCCGAATTTCTTCGGACAAAAGTCCGAAAGAAATCTTTTCCTTGTCTTTTCCTTGCCTTGTCTTTTCGTGGGATTTTCTTCCGAAGAATTTCTTCGGACAAAATGTCCGAAGGAATTCTCTTGTTCACTTCCCCGAAGGAAATTCCAACTTGCCTTCTTCACTTTGCAAGAGTTTCCTGCCCTCCGCAAGGACACTTGGGTCTGGAAACTGCCCTCCGCAAGGGCATTGGAATGGTCCATTTGAACCAAACGTTTGAACCAACTCATTTGAACCGAGCCGTTGAACCAATTGAGCGAACCAAGCCGTTGAACCGAGCCGTTGAAGCAAGTTGTTCGAACCAACCCTTTGAAACGAGCACTTGAACCAAATGAACTGAACCAACTCATTGAACCAATTGAACTGAATGGTTCAATGGTCCGAAGAAGCTTTTGTAGAAGCCCTTTCATTCTTTGAACTGGTTCATCTTCCGCTGGAAGACTTGTGTAATCCGAATTCAACTGCTCAGAACATTCAAGGGAAGAAGGGGACCGATTTTGGCCTACAAGACCAAAATGGTCAACAAATTGATGACTCTCAAGGGAAGCATGCCTGCTATGCTTAGAAACCAGTTGCCTTAAAATCCATTGGGCACGGAGTCAGAACGCAACTTGAACAAAGTTAGCAACAACCCCAATAGACCCAAGAATCAATCATGAAGCTTTTACCCTACACACAAAGGGAAACACACACAAGGCTAAAAACACTACTTATGCAAACAACACCTAGGGAAAACAGGGAAAGAAAACTAAAAGCAAACTACTATATACAGCTAACCAGGTATATTTGCCTCCCTCCTGGATTGAAGGGAAAATTTCTTAAGTCTCCTTCCTGGCAAGAACACTTATGATAACAGACAAGTGGCTGAATGGAATGGAGATTTAGTGACTTGCTCCTCTTGCCTGCCACCTTGATTGGCTCGTCTCCAAATGAATCGGGGGCAAACATGCTTCCAACACATATGTATCCTTCTTGTTCTTGGAAGCTTGCCTCCTGCTGGTTCTTCATGCTGGTGCATTTCATCAAGAAAGCAAAGGCTGTTGGTTCATCACCATAAGCCCTTTGATATGCATAGCTCCTTTGACATGCATCATGGTTTGACCCGTTCCCTTCTGCTTTATTGAAGACTCTGTCAAACTCACCTTCTGCTCCTTCATGGCTTTCTTGAAGAAGGGTGACTGTTGTGATGTCTAAAATGGAATCACAGACTGATTGCTCATCCCACAGAACATCACCTTCTTGTTCACGGCTCTCTTCTTCAAAGCTGTTCTCAAGATAGACAGACTTCTCCTTTTCCTGCTCAAGGATCAGAGTCTCTAGTTGTCCAAAGACATCCACCTGATCCTCCTCCAACTCAGGGTCCATGGCATGGTCATCCTCCTCATCAAACCAACAAGGAAGTTCATCAAACAAGGGGGGAGAGAGCTCACCATGCTGACGTTCCTCTTCATATTGCTGGAACATCTGCATGTATGCATGACCTGTGTCTTCTCCATTGTTGATGATGTCTTCAAAAGGAGCATCCATGAGGATTCCTTCCTCATTGACATCCATGAGAGCTTCTTGATTAGCTGCAAATTGGATCCTCTCTTCTTCACTTGCCTCTTTCAAAACAGGTTCCTCCTTGATGACTTCGAAAATATCATCTTCAGATTCACCAACCTCTTGAAAGGATAAATATGAAAGCTTGCAGCCCTTTTGCATACTTATTTGAGTCCCAATGCTGCCTTCTCCACCCTTAGTCAGCTCATAGCCTCCTTGAAGAGGAGTGCAGCCTGCCCCAATGACTTCAAACGAATCATTCGAAACATGAACAAGAGATTGTCCATGCTCCTCCATGACATCTATGGTGATCTCCTCATCTGTACTCATGGGGTCTCCCTGATCAGTCATGAACTGAGTATACTCCTCTTTACTCGCCCCTTTCAAAACAGGTTCCTCCTTGAGAAGGGGTGAAGTGGAAGGCTGACGGACGAACTCATGTGGAAGAGGAGGCAGTCCTTGAGCTAGAATCAAATGATTCTCCTCCTTCCATTTGGCCAGCACTTAATCTATATCAAGCGTGGCCTGAGAGCTCTCTTGGAGGTGTGTAGATGGGGTGTGTTTAGACATGAAAACTGCTGCGTCCATCACATGTTGGCTGAGGAATCTCACTCTGGATTCCAACTCTGCAATTCTCCTGTCTATGTCTTCTTGGAAGAGCCTTTTTTGGAGGTCACAAGCATCATCATGATGGGTAGGAGCAGCTTTATCTTCTTCAAGGTTTGAGCAAAACCTTTCTTCTTCTCCTTCCTGCCCCAAGATTCCACTGCTTGCTTCCAACTCATGACCTTTGGATTGGAATTTTGCTCATGTGAACAGGCAACAACTTTATCCTCTTTACGGTCCTGAGCTGGTTCATGATGTTCCTTTTTCCAGCTTGGGATCTGGAGATCATACTAAGAGCCCTGAGGAAGTTGGGGAAGGTTAGGGAGGGTCTGCTGATGTATAGGAAGAGCTGCTTCAAGAGAGATGTGCTGGTTCATGATGTTCCTTCTAAAGGAAGATTCACAATCTAAGGAATTGAGAAGGTTCATCTCCATGGGAGGTTGCTCTAGTTCCCTTTGATGTTTGAAGGCTAGGCGCACGGGGTTAAGAGCAGGATTGATTGATGCATCAGATGAGCTAGAATGAGCAAGTGCTATCTGATAGAAAGGATTTGGTACACAAGAGGGGGCTTTCTTTAGAATAGGAGGGGGCACACAAGGCTGACTGCCTTGAATGAATGGACTCTTCCATTTTGCTACCTCCTCCTCCATGGATTGCAAGGCCTGAACTTTCCTGAACAAACACTCCTCTTTGTACATCAGCTCTTACTAATATCTATACTGCTCATCCGATCTGTCTATTTCCACCCCTGCTTCTCAAACTCCAGTGCTACTTCCCTTATTGTTGAAGGGCAACTAGGAGAGCTGCTTGAGGTGATTGCATGAAAATCCTGAGCTTGATTAAAACCATATGAAGGAATACGAGGCCCATGATTTTGTGTAAAGGAATTATACATACAAAAAATAAGATTTCTTGATGGCACTTGGACTGCTTAACCAGCTAATTCAACTCGGAGTCGCCATTGGTGTTGATGAAAAAGCCTCAAAAAGCTGGTTGGTTGAAGAACACACCAAAAATTCTTCAACTCTTTAGACAAAATTTGTTCCACAATCCCCTGATTAAAAGTCAGATGCTGTATTAATGGTTCATTCTGTTGTAACAGGACCAGCACCAATCCTGAAACTTTTCTAAGTGTCCTAATGTGGTCCCATCGGGCGTGCCAAAAATTGTTAACGCAGTGGATTGCACCCTGGACAGGAGGCCGAACTCTTGCCTTCCACACGCAACAATGGAAACTCCCCTCTTGCCTGTGGGCAAGGCAAAACTGGGGCGAGAGTCTCTAGATAAAGGCTAGCTCCCTTTGATGCATATGAGTTATTCTAATAAGTGCTAATACATATATATATATATATATATATATTATGGGGGGGATGAAAAGGGAGAAGGATTACATGAAAACAAAACTTAATCTAAAAGGTTGATGCACCAAATGATTTGACCTACTCACACTCACACTCTGAACCATAAAAACACATACATACACTCTGATTGGTAGAAGGACCAGACTGCAGGAAGTTTAACATGGAGGTTTTAATGGAACACAGAAAAAGAGACTTACCAGAGGCGCTGTAGGAAAAGCACACTGTCTAGTAACCTCCTTCTGCCTCTGCGCTCTAGGTACAGCTCTTCTTGTCACCTGTAAGAATGACGCCTTGTAGAAACCAGGTGCGTTGGTGTCAACCCTGTGAAAGCATTAGGAAGCAATGACTGAACACAAGACTAACACTCAGACACACTCAGAGATATCTAACCAAAATAGAGGTAAAAATGTGTTTTTTATTGATTCCAGGTGAAAATTGCCAGGGCTTCGCCTTACAATGTGAAAGATCTCCTTTCTTGAATGAGAAGTTACAATATATATAGAGAAGAGAGAACAAAAGGCGCCCCTCTTGGAAAAAACTTTTGGCGCCCTTTTACAAGTGGCCCATGTGCGTTCCAAGCCTTGGGAAGAGGAAGCCGCTTGATAGATAATGCTGTGTCGGCTCTTGCTTTGACTTCAGGTGTTTAAAAACATGGGCCACGCCATTTTTCTACAAACAAGACTGCTCTTTGAAGGCACCCACGCGGTTTGTCTGCTCATAAATGTAAAATAGAGAAAAATGGTTCGCGCTGTTCACTGTTTGCGCCCCTTGATGACCACTTGGCAAGCACTGTTCCAACCGCTGGAGTAACTCCTTGAGTCGATGTCTTCCTTCGCCACTTGGACTGTTTTGTCCGTTTCTGCACTTGGCTCTTTTGTCTTTTCCTTGCTTTGTCTCTTCTGGCTCCTTCGGCCCTCGGGGGCTATCTTCTCGGCCTTGCTAGCTCCTTGGGCTTTTTTATTAGTAGGTCGCTGAGTTCATTCTCAACTTTTGTCTTTTTCCAGCGTCGTCTTTTCCTGGTTTTGTCTTTTGCTGGCCTTTGTCTCTTAGCTCTTTGGGCTCTTTTCTGGTTGGCGCTCAAGCTTACAGATCAAACAAATATTTTCTTGCCGTAAAATTGATGTTCGCAAGCCCCTCACCGTTTGAAAACCAATGGCTAGTTCGCCATGCTTGATTTTGACGTCTTCGGGCCCGTCACCCCTTTGAATTTCTTCGGCCTTTTCCTTTGCTCGGCCTTTTTTGTTTCCTTTCCTTCAGGGTTTTGCTTTGGACCCTCCCGAAGGGAAGGTGACCCTTCGGCTTTGGAGAAGTGTCCTTCATTTTGGCCGAGAGTCCCCCGCAAGGGCACCTGCCCTTCAGGGTCCTTTGGCTCCTTGGTCTTGAAATCCTTCGGACAAAATATGTCCGAAGGAATTCCTTCAGACATTTTGTCTGAAGGATTTCTTCCTTTGCTTTTCGCTTATTTCCCCAGGTCTTTTCACTCGGCCACTTTGCTTGACCTGCAAAATTTCTTCGGGTTTTCCTCCCGAGGCCTTTTCTCTGAATTTCTTCGGACTTTTTGTCCGAAGAAATTCCTTTGGACAAAAGTTCGAAAGAAATCATTCTTGCCTTGGCCTTGCCTTAAGTCCTTTTTACTTGTTTTCCTTCGGACTTTTTTGTTCGTAGCTTTGCCGAATTTCTTCGGATTTTTTGTCCAAAGGAATTCCTTTGGACAAAAGTCCGAAAGAAATCTTTTCCTTGTCTTTTCCTTGCCTTGTCTTTTCGCGGGATTTTCTTCCGAAAAAAGTCCGAAAGAAATTTTTTCCTTGTTTTTTCCTTGCCTTGTCTTTTCGCGGGATTTTCTTCCGAAGAAATACTTCGGAAGAAAATCCCGCGAAAAGACAAGGCAAGGAAAAGATTTCTTTCGGACTTTTGTCCGAAGGAATTCCTTCGGACATAAAGTCCGAAGAAATTCGGCAAGGCTACAAGCAAAAAAGTCCGAAGGAAAACAATCCTTCGGACATTTTGTCCAAAGAAATTCTCTTGTTCACTTCCCCGAAGGAAATTCCAACTTGCCTTGTTCACTTTGCAAGTGTTTCCTACTTGAACCAAATGAACTGAACCAACTCATTGAACCAATTGAACTGAATGGTTCAATGGTCCGAAGAAGCTTTTGTAGAAGCCCTTTCATTCTTTGAACTGGTTCATCTTCCGCTGGAAGACTTGTGTAATCCGAATTCGACTGCTCAGAACATTCAAGGGAAGAAGGGGATCGATTTTGGCCTGCAGGACCAAAATGGTCAACAATGACTCCAAGGAAGTAAATGCGTTTAAGAAAGCAAGCACGCTTCAGTTCTGAAAATAGAGTCTTCTTGCATGATGAACAGGCAAAGCGTTGAACATTTCAAACAACAAGAAATTGCATGCACACGCTCTCGCTTGTCTCGAAAGCTCGAAACGTTCCGACGGTTCAAACGTAATTCTTAATTTGGCATTTGTGTTGATTTCATGCAAAGAAAAGCTTTTAAACGTTCCAGCAGCTCAAGAGGAGTTCTATATTTGGAGATTGGCGTACGTAATGCAACTTGGGCCCACCATCCATTTTCAATGTCAAAGAGCTTTCATGCAAGGCATAAGACAAAAATAGATTTTATTTGAAGGCTGAAAAAAACACAAGTTAGACTGAGTTGACCTCTTATTCTATTTTCAGCGCCAATCTCTTGGTTGTTGTATACTTTTCTATATAAGTTGGCTTTTTAGCCTTGAATTGTATCCCTCTCTTGGTAAGACCAGACTCTGCCATTGGTGAGTTGTGTAACCTCTTCAATCAATATAAGGATTGTACTTTCAGATTTCATGTGCTATCATAGTGTACATTCATTCAGCAATTTGCATACGTGGTAGATTTCTCTCCCTTCCCAAATTTTGATTCGTACCTAGTTGCTAGCTCATCATGTTATGCAAGTCACGTTCAGTGTTCTATATGTCTTTTGTTGAAGCTGTAAGTGGATGTTAGGTGGCTGCAAAGTGTCTTGTATTAGACCTCTCTCCATCATTTTCCCTCACGTTTTGGTCATTGGATCGAACCTTCTCGTGAAATATTTATGCATAGTGATCAATTGAAATCAAAGGTCCATTTCCCTTGTTTGATTCAGTGTTCAAGGTTCCAAGTAGAGTGGATCAATATTTTGGTGTATCACCGTCATTAGGTAGGATTTCCCTTTCAAGTTTCTTTCTCCCTTTTCCATGGTAGATTCGCAGCACAGAGTAGAGATCATTGATACATCTTACAGGAACCAGCCTTCTCTGTTGGTTCTTCTCACCATTGAGGCACCCACCCTCTTGAGAAGATCCCATTGTTTCAACCGGAGAGAGGATTGGCCATTTCAACACATCTTCGATTCAAGATGCAACTCTAGGTTGAAAACATGTATATTTGGTGAGCTTTCCTTATTAGGATGTGAAGTCACTGTTCACAAACACTATTCATGGGTTATTATTCATGTGATGAGGTGGTAGTGGTGAGTTGGGTATGATTGTGCAGGAGATGTGGCAGGTGTTGTAGGATGATGAGGTGGCTCGTAGATGATGTGACATGGCCCACAAAGTATCTTTCATTGTTGGAAAGATAGGAGAGAGAAATGGGGTGCATTTCTCCACTAGGCACATGTGTTACCTTTTGAATTTACAAGTGAGGAGCATGTGGGGCGCATCTCTTAGGTGGAGTCATTTGTGATTGACATAAGTGGGTTTGTGGGGCGCAACTCTATGGAAGCTCCACTATCTTAGTGCTTGGCTAAAGACAAGAGATGATTTAGCATCTTGTGTCTTTAGTGGTTGAGTGGATGACAAAAGACATAGTCACATGGAGGTGGTGATGCTTTTGTCTAAAGTATTCCCACTATGTTTTGGACTATGCACAAGTGGTAGACATTGCTTAGTGACCACTTATGCATCCACATGGGAGTATGGCACATTTTCTTCTTTCTCCTCTTTTTCATCCATGATTTTCCTCTCCTTTGTATTATATTTATGTATGACACTCTTATGTATGATACAAAGTTGAAGCTTGAGAGAAAAAGCTTGTATTTTTTAGTTTGCTCAAAAACTTTGCATAGCTTGAATGCTTGTGAGAAAGCATTGTAAGAGGGGTGTGTTGTGAAGATGCTTTGTTGGAGAGGTTGATTTTGAGGTTAATAGAAAACTACAACTGCCATTTGCCTCGTGGTTTTTCCTCACACCTTGCAAGGTTTCCATGTAACTACTTTTGTAATGTGTTATTTCTGGTATTTTTTTTAGTAGATTGTTTATTTCCGCATTTAATTTCTAACACTAGTTAGATATTATTTCTAACATCTAGTATCAGAGCTAGGCCCTTTGAAAACATCCCGTGTTGAGTGTTTTCTATTGAGTTAGGGAGTTGTGTGCAAGTGGGAGCTACTACAATGATATGGGAATTAACCAGGTTTGAAGTAGAGAAGTTTGATGGCAATAATTTCTCCATGTGGAAGATGAAGGTGGAGGATTTCTTGGTACAGAGTGACCAAGCTCTAGCCTTGAAGAGTATTGCAAGCAAACCTAGTAGTATGACAGACAAGGATTGGAACAAGATGGATAGAAAGGCTGTTTCTACCATCCATTTATGTCTTGCAGATTTTGTGCTCTTCAATGTTGCTGAGGAGAATACTGCAAAAGGATTGTGAGAGAAATCAATCAAGCTATACCAGACAAAGTCAGCTACAAACAAAGTTTTCTGAAGAAGCAGTTGTATAGTTTGAGGATGAAGGATAATTCATCCATTGCTGATCATTTGAATGAGTTCAACACCAAAGTTAGCAAGCTAGTCCCCATTAGTGTGAAGATGGAGGAAGACAATCAGCATGTTATGCTCACTTCGTGATAGCTGGGATCATCTTGTGATGACCATCAACAATTCATCAACTCCCAAGTTTGATGATATAGTTGCATCTTTGATTGGAGAGGAGATGAGAATAAAGTCTTCTGATGCATCCTCAAGTAATGAAGCGTTGTCTTTGAAAGGGAGACCCAGTGAGAGGAGCAAGCAAGATAGATCACCATCCAGATCGAGGTTTAAAGGATGCAAGCATAAGGGAAAATGCTATCACTGTGGAAAGCCAAGGCACATAAAGAAGAATTATTGGCAACTGAAGAAGGAAAAGGATGGAAATGAAAATCCACCTTCAGCCAAGGCCAACATTGCAGATTCTAAGGAAGCAAGCACACAAGAAGCATTCTGCTTCAGTAATAGTAGATCACTTTTCAATGCCTAGGTATTGGACTCAAGTGCATCATTCCACATGGAGATTGGTTCGTGGGATACCAGCCATATAGTGGAGGGTCCGTTTACTTGGGTGATGATCACCCTTTGGATGTCGTGGAAGAGGGGATGTAAGGATCAATCTGGATGATGGTAGAATCAAAAGATTGAAAAATGTGTGTTATGTTCCTGATTTAAAGAAGAATCTAATGTCCATCAAGGTGATGGATGAGTTGGGGTATTCATATATCTTCGGTAATGGTAAATGTAGAATTACCAAAGAATCTCTAGTGGTAACAAAAGGAGAATCTTATGGCTCCTTGTATCGACTATGAGGAGATTCAGTGACAAGTATTGCAGCAACAACTACAGAGAATGCTCGGGATGCTGTGATGTTATGGTAGCAACGCCTTGGACACACGAGTGAAAAAGGCTTGAAGATATTGCATGACCGAGGTATGTTGTCTGGGATTAAGTCTTGTAATTTAAACTTCTATGAGCATTGCATCTTTGGTAAATAGAAGAGGGTAAAGTTTATTGCAAGTGCAGGTAAAAGCTCTGATTTTCTACAACTTATCCATTCGAATATTTTTGGACCTGTCCCTACTCAGTTTATAAATGGTAGAACATACTTTATTTCTTTTATAAATGATTACTCTAGAAAAGTATGGGTGTATTTTTTGAGAAAGAAATTAGAAGCTTTGGGAAAATTTAAAGAATTTAAGGCACGGGTGGAGAAAATTTTGGGCAAATCCATTATGTCTCAGGTCAGATAATGGAGGAGAATATTGCTATAGGGAGTTTGATAACTTTTGTACACAGGTTGGGATTAAACATCAAAAGACTGCCCCTTATACTCCACAGCAGAATGGTGTAGCTGAGTGGATGAACTACACTGTCATGGAGCGTGCAATAAGCATGTTGAGTGCATCAAAGTTGGCAAATGGATTTTGGGCAGACGTTGTTAATACAACTGTGTATCTTATTAATAGATCTCTTACAACTACATTAGATGGAACGACTCCTGAGGAGACTTAGCATGGTAAGCCAGTTGATTATTCTGATTTAGACATTTTTGGTTGTGAAGCATTTGCCCATGTGCCTAAAGAAACAAGGTCCAAGCTAGATTTGAAATCTAGGAAATGTATTTTTCTTAGCTATGAAGATATAGTGAAGGGGTATAGATTGTGGGATCCAACCAACCACAAGATAATTGTTAGCCAATATGTTGTGTTTAATGAAAAATCCATGAAAGGGAAGGAGGTAAAATAGACACCTGAAGTTGTACCAATGTTAAGCACAGGATATACTGAGAGGGGGGGTGAATCAATATATCATAAATCTTATAAACTTTTCTTTAATCAAATTTCACTTAATCAAACATTCAAGATATGCAATAAAACTAAAATAATAAACACCACACAAGATAGAGAGACACCAGATTTAACGTGAAAACCCAATGTGGAAAAAACCATGGAGAATAATCTCATGTATATGAATGAGCACCAACTCAAACTACAATATTCGCAAGCACCGACTTGCAAGAGCACCAACCCCTTTGTTGAGCACCAACACAACTATTCGTGAGCACCAACCCACAGGAGCACCAACCCCTTTGCTGAGCACCAACACAGCAACAATTCGTGAGCACCAACCCACAGGAGCACCAACCCCTTTTGCTGAGCACCAACACAACTATTCATGTGCACCAACCCACAGGAGCACCAACCCCTTTGCTGAGCACCAACACAACAACAATTCGTGAGCACCAACCCACGGGAGCACCAACCCCTTTTGTGTATACCACAACTATTTCTCAATGTTGCTATCTCAACAAATGATAGTTCATTACAATATCTCTTTTCTTTCTCTCATCTGCTCTTCTAAGCTAGATATTACTATTACAAATCATACTCTCTTCCATCTTACAAATGGCTTTTCAAGCCTTTATTTATAGCTTTCCAAATGACCTTTGGCCTTCACCCTTTGTGACCCTTCAATCCTCATGGAAAATGGCGTCAAACTTGCATGACCATTCGTATCTTTGCATTTAAAAAGTCATATGGTGACCCTTCATAAGCAAAAGCGTCATTTCCTTTTTTGTCTTTATCTTGGTGACTTTTCATATTCCTCAAAGTGTCCCTTCATGAGAAATTGCGCCCTTCTTCTTTTGTCTTCATTTGATGACTCTTGGAATTCCCCAAGAAGACTCTTCATGGGAAAATGCGTCCAATTCTTTGACTTTACCCCATAACTCTTTGACTTCTCCATGGGCCCTCTTTTGACTTATATGCTTCCAAAAATATATTCGTTAATATTAAATAAATATTAATACACATTAGCCAAGATATAACTAATACAAACATCATTAAATGCAATGGGGCCTTTATCACCAATAATGCTATACCTTTGACATCAATGACAATATTTTTAACAATCTCCCCCTTTGTCATTGATGACAACCTCAATCCTGAAACTGCCACATCTTGAAACCTGCACATACTGTCCTCTGAAAAACTTACAATAACTCCCCCTTATTGCAGTAACATGTACCTGTCCCTGTTATTCTCCTCCTTTGACATCAATGGCAAAGGGCCTACCTGGAGCTAACACTTAGCTCCCCCTCAACTGATGCTGAACCTCAATGACAAGAAGTAACAAAAATTACTTCCAACTCCTCTTGCAGATCTTTGAATGTGTCTTTGAGAAGATATCTGATAATACATATAAATCATTCCCTGTCCTTTGAGTATTTGCAATCAACTCATTTGAATCTTTTCTTCTAATCTCACAACCTTTTGCATAAAACTTTAATGTGTATCCCTGATCACATATTTGACTTACACTCAATAGGTTATGCTTAAGACCTTTTACATACAAAACATTATTAGTCTTGGTTCTACCATTATCCAAACTCAAAGTATCTTTTTCGGCTATCCTGGCAGTGGTTTTATCTCCAAATTTCACTGTGCCACCATTGATCTTCTTTAGAGTTTTGAACTTACTCTTGTCTCTTGTCGTATGCCTCGAACATTTGCTATCAATGAACCATGGATGATCTTCATTTCTTGTATGCAAATCTATCTATACCAACATAGAATCTTCAGGTTGTTTCTTCTACCATGAACATGTCTGAACCTTCTTCTTGATGAATGGAGCCTTAAAACTCTGGTCCTTCTTGACTAACTCGAACACGCTTCCACAGTACCGAGCTATGTGTCCGAAGTTGTTGCACTTTTAGTATATTATGGCCTCTTCATCAAAGCTTGATAGAGGAGCAAAAGAGTTGTAGCTTCTGCATGACTTTCCTTATTTCTGAAACTGTTAGCTCTTTTTTGACATTCTAATTTTTTATGACCATATTCATTACAATAAAAACAGTAACCATAAAAATAGGCCATGTTTGTGTATCTCTGACTTGATTGCCTTTTGTAGCTTTATTCTCTCCAGCCTTCTTTGTTTGAAATGTCCTATGTATTCTTTACTTCTTCCATTTTTGTTTTCTCTTTTGTAAAAGCTTCAACATAGCTCTTTTTCTTTTCAAATCCAATACTTGTCTTATCTGTATTTGCCTTTTGGCTTTCTAATATCTTATTCAATATGTTAGTGCTATCCTCAAATTTTGAATCACTAACTACTTTATCATTGACTGCTTTCTCAATATTTTCTTTTAAAGAGGCAATTTCAATAACATACCTTTCACATTCTTTTCTTACCTTTTGCAACTGTGCTGTTAAATCTTTTTCATTCCTTTTAGCTTCTTCAAAGTGTGCTGTTAGATCATCAATTATTTTTTTTGAGTTCTTTTCATTTTTCTCGATCTGGCGCTTCAATCTTCGATTCTTCTTCTCAACAGCGTCTAACTCTTATAAGGCACAAATGAGTTCTCCTTCTAGATTCATTTCAGCTTCATCCTCTTCTTCTTGATCATTTGTACTTTTGCTCGTAGAGGCATCTTCATGTATGGCCATGAATAAAATCTCTTCTTTTTCTGAATCACTGACTCTACTATCTTCGGTTGAGCTAGGATCTTTAGAATACAGGCTCTTCTTCTCGAATCCCTTCTTGAATCTACCTTTGAAATTCTTCTTATATGTAGACTTTTCTTCATCATCATTACCATTATTTGGGCATTTAGCTGAAAAATGTCCAATCTTTTCACAATTAAAACATTTAAAAGGTAATTTTTCTTGATATTTACCCGTTTTCTTTTTCGGCTTACGAATGAAAAGAGCTCCGTTGTCATCTTCATCATCACTAGAACTATCACTTGATTCTTGAATTTTAGCTTTCTCTTTCTTTGATGTCTTAAAAGCCGCTTCTCTCTTTTAGGGTTTATCTTCAGTCCGCATCTCATATGCCTTGAGAATACCATGAAACTCATCTATCTTTAGCTTGGCTAAATTCTTCATTTCCTCGATAGCCGAAACCTTTGCATCATATCTCATTGATAGAGATCTCAAAACCTTTTGTACCACCATTGACTCTTCTAGCATTTCTCCAAGACCTTGAATCTGATTTATTATTTGATCAACTCGCAAAAGATAACTTGCTATATCTTCTTCTTCTTCTATCTTCAAACTGTCTTCTAAAAGTCTGAAGCTTAACTTGCTGAACACTTCCATCACCTTTGTAAATATTCTCAAGTTTTACCCAAGTTTCATGAGCAGATTTACAGTGCATAACTTTAATAAATTCAGATTCACATAAGCCACATAAAATAACATTTAAAGCTTTAGCATTATTTTCACTTGCCTTTTTTTCTGTTGGAGTAATTACGTGTCTGTGGCTCTTCATATTCCTCCACCACTGCTTGCCATATGTAGAATCCTAGGGCCATCAAATAAGTCTTCATTCTTATGCTCTAAAAAACATAATTCATCCCATCAAACAAAGGTGCCTTAGTTGTAGAAAATCCTTCATGTGATCCAGCCATCGTGCTTTCCCGATCTACCTTCAAGCTGTAAAACTTTTTCAAAAGAAACCTACTCTAATACCAATTGTTAAGTGGGATATACTGAGAGGGGGGGTGAATCAGTATATCATAAATATTATAAACTTTCCCTTAATAAAATTCTACTTAACCAAATATTCAAGATATGCAATAAAACTGAAATAATAAACACCACACAAGATAGAGAGAGACCCCAGATTTAACGTGGAAATCTAATGTGGAAAAAACCACGGAGAACAATCTCAAGTATATGAATGAGCACCAACTCAAACTACAATATTCGCAAGCACCAACTTGTAGGAGCACCAACCCCTTTGTTGAGCATCAACACAACAATTATTCGTGAGCACCAACTCACAGGAGCACTAACCCCTTTGCTGAGCACCAATACAGCAATAATTCGTGAGCACCAACCCACAGGAGCACCAACCCCTTTTGTGTATACCACACAACTATCTCTCAATGTTGTTATCTCAACAAATGATAGTTCATTACAATATCTCTCTCTTCTGCTCTTCTAAGCTACATATTACTATTACAAATCATACTCTCTTCCATCTTACAAATGGCTTCTCAAGCCTTTATTTATAGCTTTCCAAATGACTTTTGGCCTTCACCCTTTGTGACCTTTCAATCCTCATGGAAAATGGTGCCAAACTTGCATGGCCCTTCGTATCCTTGCATTTGAAAAGTCATATGGTGACCCTTCATAAGCAAAAACGTTATTTCCTTTTTTGTTTTTATCTTGGTGACTTTTCGTATTTCTCAAAGTGTCCCTTCATGAAAAATTGCGCCTTTCGTCTTTTGTCTTTATTTGGTGACTCTTGGAATTCCCCAAGATGACTCTTCATGAAAAAATACGTTCCATTCTTCTTCTGTCTTTACTCCATGACTCTTTGAGTTCTCCATGGGCCTCTTTTGACTTATATGCAACTAAAAATATATTCGTTAATATTAAATAAATATTAACACACATTAGCTAAGATATAACTAATACAAACATCATTAAATGCAATGGGGCCTTTATCACCAATAATGCTAGACCTTTGACATCAATGACAATATTTCCAACAACCAATTGAAGTAGTCAAGAAATAAGGAGATGAAAAGGAGCAAGTTGATGCTTCAGAGCAACAAGCAAAGCACCAAGCACAACCACCACAAGTTAGAAGGTCCACTCATACCAAGAAGGTTCCAGATAGGTATACTCCTACATTTCGGTCCTCTTTTGCTTTGTTTACTGATATGGGTGAACCTATTTCATTTCCGGAAGCTAGAGAATCTGAGAATGCAAAGAAATAGACGATAGCCATGGAGGAAGAAATGAGATCACTCCATAAGAATGAAACATGGGAGCTTGTGGATCTCCCAACTGGAAGAAAGAGTGTTGGTAACAAGTGGGTGTACACGCTGAAGAAGAACAATGATGCGTTGTCAGAGCAATACAAAGCTCGATTGGTGGCTAAAGGCTATGTGCAGAAGTCAGGTATTGACTTCAATGAGATTTTCTCTCCTCTTGTGAAAATAACTACTATCAGAGTGTTACTTGCATTTGTAGCTTCTCACAATCTAGAGCTAGAGTAGCTTGATGTGAAGACAACATTCCTACATGGTGATCTCGAGGATGAGATTTATATGGATCACCCCGAGTGCTATGAGGTAAAAAAGAAAGGAGCAGATGGTTTGCAAATTGAAAAAATCATTGTATGGTTTGAAGCAGACGTCGCGAATTTGGTACAGGAAATTTGACACCTTCATGAAGAGCCAAGGATTTAGCAGAAGCAAAGCTGATTATTGTACATATCATAAAAAGTTCAATGATGGGAGCTTTATTATTTTATTGCTATATATTGATGACATGTTGGTTGTAGGCCCCAACATGAAGAGGATTAATGATTTGAAGGCTCAATTGGCTAGGACTTTTGAGATGAAGGATTTAGGAGCAACAAACCAAATTTTAGGGATGAAGATACACAGGGATAGGAAAGCTAGGAAAATCTAGTTGTCATAGAAGACATATGTTTAGAAGGTTTTGCAGCGGTTCAATATGCAAAATGCCGAACCAATTAATACCCCACTTCCTGCACATTTTAAGTTGTCTTCCGAGCAATGTCCTAGTACAGAGGAGGAGAAAACAAGTATGTCCAGTGTACCTCATTCATTAGTAGTAGGGAGCCTCATATATGCCATGATGAACACGAGACCAGATATTTCCCAAGTAGTGGGAGTTGTGAGCCGGTTCATGGCAAATCTTGGAAAGGATCATTGGTCTGCGGTGAAGTGGATACTCAAATATCTGAAAGGTACTTCAAATGCCGCAATTTGCTATGGAGGGGCATATAGTATCCCTTGCACAATCTGCCCTTAATTTTCTGATTTGTATACTTGAGAATTTCGTCAAACACTTGTCTTGCAAACTGATATCAAAGTATAATATCGTCTTCTTGTTCCAAGGAAACTTTTAAGATGCAAAGGATAACTTTCTACTTCAATGCCAATTACTACTAATAACAGAAGATGAAATGCAAATGTATTTTGGTATTTTTCAATGCCAATAGATGCCTAAATACTATGCAAATGTGTTGCTACAGCCATGAGACATTTTGACAAACAATTGGCATGCAAACTGTCCTTAATTGCTATTGAAATTCTGATTTGGGGAAAACTAGATTACAATGCCAAATAAGTTGATCACAATAACTGATTTGCATTTGCAAATGTGTTCTACAATTGCCTTATACGCTGCAACAAGTTTCAGACTTGTACTCATAAATTACAATGACATACCCGTGTTCAGATTTGCAACTTGACACATATGTTGAGATTAGACCAGCAATGGGGTATAGCCAGATTCACTCCAAACACCCAGGAATACAAGATTATAACATATAACTGGTTCCAGCAATGGAGTAGACCCTAAACGCCTCCAAAATTGATAACTATAACAGCTGTAACAAAGACTAGTGAGACCTTCAAATGCCACGTCCCTCTAGGAATGTTGTACGGCCATGATAAAGAATTAACCAACCACCAAACTCATATAAATGCCTTTGATTCTTCGTTGTAATGGTCTGCACACTGTAGGAAATGGTAGGCAACCAGGTTGAAGTAAATAATCTGCAATAAAAACTCTCCAACTTCCCTCCAAAGTGGTACTGCCAAGCTGCAAATGGTACAGCCAGCGAGTGCAATACACAGTGTTGACCAATTTTGGTGTTGTAGGCCAAAATTGGGCACCCCTCTTTCCTTTTCCTTGCAGGGTCTTTTAGCCTAGGTTCTGACAAGTTCATCCCACAGCTGCCTTGTGGGCTTTCTTTGACAGGCCTTTTTCCATGAAAAACCCAAGTGTTTCCTCCTTCTGATTGCCAAGTGCTTTGGGTCCGGCAAACAAGAGTCGTCTTGAAACTCATTTTGATCTTGGATGCTTAACAGGGCAAGTAGGTTATTTCAGATGGCCTTTTATCGGCAGAATGGACCAAGTTCAAAGGGCCAGGGATCTTTTACAAAAAGTCCAAAGGGTAGGTACCCTTGCGGAGGACACTTAGGTGCCAAACAGAACCTTTGCAATTCTTCCGAAAGGTGACCTAGAAGCCGAGAAGTCCTTGCGGGAGGCAGGAAATCGACAAAATGGATCTTTATAAAAGCCTGAAGGGCAACCTTGGGCTCAAGGTGTCCTCGCGGAGGGCAGATGATCGATGCAAAAGGCCAAGGCAGAAAGCCCAAAAAGGACTTGCCCTTCGGGAAACTTAATAGGCCAAAGAAAGAATTCCTTCGGACATTTTGTCCAAAGGAAATCCAAAGAGAAACACCCAAGGAACGAATTTCTTCGGACAAAATGTCCGAAGAAATTCGACAAGTGAAGAAAGCCGAAGAAATTTGGAAGACAAGAGTCCGAAGGGTAAGTGCCCTTTCGGAGGGCACTTGGCCATGAAAAGAGGACCTTTTCATTTTTTCGAAGGGTCACTTTCCCTTCGGAAAAGTTCGTTTGCAAAAAAGCCGAAGGAATTGCCAAAGTGGCTGACAGGCCCGCGGACGTCAATTTTAAGGTAATAAGCTAGCCGTTGGAGTTCAAATGTTTGGTGACAGGGCCGTGAACGTCAAATTCAGGGTAGTGAAATAGCTGTTGGTTTTCAAATGAGATGAAAGGCCCGCGGACGTCAAATTTAAAGTGATGGGTTAGCCGTTGGAGAGAAGCCAAAGAGCAATTCTTTCGGATAAAATATTTAAAAGAATTCCTTCGGACATTTTGTCCGAAGGAACTCATGAGTGGAGGCCTAAAGGGTTATCAAAGGAAGTTTTTCAAAAGTGGCAAGCATAAAGGAAGAATTCCTTCGGACATTTGGCCCAAAGAAATTCAAAGGCCCGGAGGACCGAAGGCAGACTCAGCGACCCGCCAAGGAAGGAGCCCAAGAGGGAAAAGATAGCCTCGAGAGCTTGAATTGTGAGGTAAATGACAAGAAATAGCAAGAAAAGAGAAAAGCAAAGCGGGTAACCTAGAATGCAGCCATGCACATATAAGACAAACGCTCAAAACGCTCCAGGTGGCATAGCAGGTCAAGCGCAGAGACGAACCAGACCAGGGTAGGTGGCACAAGAGTCGTCTGCGGGAGAAGTAAATGCTTTCAGGCAGAATAGTCTCCACCGAATAGCCATTAAGAGAGTTGGTTGCAAGCATTCAAGGGAGCGGCCCGAGTTTCCTTGTTTTGACATTAATAAGTAGCCAGTTGCACGAGCATTCAATAGAGAGCATGGCCTAGAACATGAGGGGTGGCCTTGTCGGTTGCTAGGAGAAGTGACCCATGCTCTCGCAGGCCCGAGCAGCAAATTCAATATCTGAAACACCTACAACATGCCTTTCATAGGTGCATTTAAGGAGAGATGACAGCAGCATGGGCTAATTCTTCGTTGTAGGAGTGTTTAATGCAATATGGGCCTCTTTCTCTTGACTGGTCAAGGATCTTTTTCCAAAGTTCTTTATATATTGTAACCTCTCATTTTGAGAAAAATATCTCTCAGCTTTGTATGGCGATACCCTGAAGAAATTTACCTTTAATCAAAAGAAGTGTTTTACCTCTATTTGAGCTTGCACTTTTGCATATGCCTGTGTATTGTCTTATGTTCAGTCATTTATTCTAATGCTTTCATAGGTTTATGCCGACATATCTAGTGTATTGTAAATCCTCTTCTGTAGGTCAACAAGAAGTGTTCAAGTTGAAGTATAGACACAGGTGAGCAACTATCCAACAGTGTGTCTCTAGAACACCACTAGTAGGTTCTTCCTCCTCATACCTCCATAAAACCCCTTGTTGAAGCATTGATGCAATTAGTTTTTTATTCAAATGAAGTGTCTGTTCGCTCTTTTTGGTGCAAAGTGTAAGTGAAAGCTGAGTAGACCAATCAATTTTGGTGCATCACCACTTTAGTTAGGTTCTGTTTTTATAGTATCTCTCTTTTCACCCCCCCATTGTTAGCAATAGAAATTCAGGGCCTCAAAGTGCATCAAAGGGAGCTAGCCCTTAATCTAGAGATTCATTCCTCAAATTTGCCACCCATAGCAAGAGGAATGTCTCCATTGTGCCACGTGGAGGAAGGGAGCTCAATTTCCTTTCAAAGGGTGCAATCCACAACATCAATAGTTTTTGGCATGCTCGGTGGGACAAATTTTGCATCCTGTGAGTTTTAGGATTGGTGCTGGTCCTATTACTGTGAAAAATCCAAAAGAAAGAGCTATAATCCAACCTCTGGCGACTCCATTTTTAAGAACTCAGTCTTTGATTAGTGATCAGCCTGGCATCCTATGCCTAAGGTCACCACAAGATCTTCTAAAGGTGTTCCTTTCGAATTTGTTGAGCTGCCTTTGAACTCAGCAAAGAGGCTAAGGTTTGCAACAACTCATCCATACACAACAAACCACTTTCCCAGACCTGCCATAAAATACACTTACACAAGGAGACCTCGGTTGAATCCTATCACAACCATGGCTTTACCTTTTGTGGCCTTCAATGGTTAGAGTCCTTTGAACCTTCTGCAGTATGACCCAATTCTAGGGACAGCTCTCAAGAGTGTTCCTCCCTTTAGTGGAGAGGGGCCAATCATTGCTATTGAGCATATCAGAAACATAGCCAACCTCTGCAACATCCATAATATCACTGAGGAAAATGTAGCCATCAGGTTGCTGGTCTTGTCCTTTAAAGGGAAAGTTTTGGACTGGTATGGGACCTTGCCTATGAATTCAGTTGGCTCATGGAATGAATTAGGGACCCTCTTAACAAATAGGTTTGGAGAGAAAAGTGACCATTTGTCTCTAGCTGAGCAATTGACCACTATGAAGAGAGCCCCAAATGAATTTATGCAAGATTTTAACACTAGATTCCAAAAGACTTGGGATAGAATCCCAATTCTAGTTAGGTCAACCCCAAGCTATGCCTTCTTCCTTTACTTCTTGAAGGCCTTGAATAATGACATTGCTGTCATAATACAGTCCATGGGTGGGCATGTGCTACCCGCTGCTTATGAAATAGCCATAACTACTGAAAATTGCTTGGTTTAAGCAGGAAAGATAGCTCCTAGACCTCATATGCCACTCTTCCCTGATTTGCAACCCTCAGTTCAGCCTGCTGTGCCCACTTTAGCTCCTCTGCATAGTGTAGAAAGGCCGGCTGCTACCCATGCAAATGATCTCCACGAAGTTAAGATCCTATTGCAGAGTGTTACCAATGAATTAGTTGCCCTCAAGAGACAACAAGCTCAGAGCTATAGGCCGAATCAAAGATACCAGCAGTTCGGACATACAAATAAACCTCATTTCCAGAATTATAATCAAGGACAGGGTCAAATTATGCAAGTTAGGCCTTATCAGAGTTACAATCCAAATGCCCCTTCGTCGTCCAAGGCTCTTGTCCCCACTCAAAATAATTTGGTACAGGAACAACCTAATTATCCACCCTTGGGGCATGGTCAAGAATAGGTTGCTTATGCCAATGAGCTATCAAATCAATGTATGACCACACAAGGTGATCAGGCAGTCCAATTCTCAAGTTTTGAGGTGTCAACACAACCTGGGATGGACAACAGATAGGCTCAATCTGATTCCACTCTTATGAACCACCTAGAAGGGGAGTTCTATGCAGTCAATTATGTGGGGAGCACAAATAATCAAGATGATTGTGTTGCAGCCAATACCAGGTCCAAGAAGAGAGCTATGGAGGAAGCTCAAGCAGCTACTCAAGCATTTGCAGCATCTCTTTTATCACAAGTAAATAAAAAGTTTTCCAATTCCAGACTGCCAGTTGCAGCTTCAACTCCTCAAGTTGCACCACAAGTTACAAACGTCCCCAAGGAGACCTCCAAAGGAGGCAATCCTTCGATCAATGTGGTGGACCAAATGAAGAAGCTGCACATGAACATCTCATTGTGGGATTCTTTAGCAATGCCAGGGCAAAAGGATATACTCCAAAAGGAATTGCATGGGCTAAGTGAGCAAGTTGTCCCAGCAAAGACTGATAATGTGTTGATAGTGAATGGGGCTCCTCCCATGGGAGGTCAAGCAAAGAAGGATGAAAAGATCCCTCCTTTTTATCTGTCCTTGATTATTGGTGATTTCTTGATCCACAATTGCATCATTGATAAAGGAGCAAGCACCTCAGTTATGTCCAAATGCATAGCTGACAAGCTAGAACTCAAATATGAGCAAATGACCAAAGGAGCTCTGCAGTTAGATGGATCACTAGTCAAGACCTTGGAAGTGGTAAGAGGATTGAATTTAACTCTCCATGCCTATCCAACCTTCTCAATTCTCTATGACATGGTGGTGGCAGATGTTCCCCCTTACTTCGCTCTTTGCTTATCCAGGGATTTCACGTCCAAGATAGGTGGGTACTTGGCAACAAATTGGTCTTACATGGTTTTTTGGAAGAAGTATGGAACCAAAGTGAAGATTGAGTCGGAGCCCATCCACAAAGATCACCTGGAGCCATACTCGCCCAAAGTAGCGAATGTCAGCTACGCCATCATTGATGAACTCCAGGTAGATCAATCCCCATCATCTTCCCTTATAGGAGTTGCTGACCTGCTCCTAGATGAATGGGGAAATGACAATTTTGAGCATGATCCTTACAAGTTCATCAAAGAAGCAGATCTTGGAGTTTATTGCATGCATGAAAAGGATACTTTCATGCCAAATTTGATGAAGGCAAACCAAGAGAGCTGTGGTTTGTGGCAAATTTTCTTTGATAGATCTAGAAGCAAGTTGGGAGCTGGTGGTGGAGCAATGCTAGTTTCACCTTCAAAGGAAAAATACTTCTTAGCTTTCAGGTTCCAGTTCTCCTGCACTTGCAACGTGGCGGAGTATGAATCTCTTGTTCATGGTTTAGAGTGGGCAAAGAAAAGAGGAATCAAAGAATTGCAAGTGTTTGGAGACAGCGAGTTGATTGTGAACCAAGTGAGGGGTCAAAACTTGACAAGAAGCCCCTACTCAAGTCTTACAAGCATAGGGTGTGGGACCTAATGGAGAGCTTCATTGCTTTCAACATCACTTCCATCTCAAGAGGAGAAAAAGCATGCAAATAGACTAGTAGCAGTTGGTGCTCAGTTTGATATTTCCAAGGGGGTGAGACAGGGCAACGATCAACACCATTTAAAGGTGATAGTGAGGCTCTCCATACCAGACAATGTCATCAATTGGCAGGGGTTTGACAATGACTAGTAGATAACACTTATCTTACAGGAGGAAGCTGAGTTCGCTTCTAGGAATCAATCCAAGCTGCAGCAGTAGTATGAGGGGCAGATTGTTCAGCTGAAGACCAACAGACTTCTTAAAGGTTTGGTCACTCTTGAGAGCATCTTCAATGAGGATGACCAACTCAAGAGCGACAAAGCAAGCATGTCAACCAAAAAAGAGAATTACGAAAAGGTAGAGATATTCAAAGATAAGCTGCTTGCACTTGAGAAGGTATGTACCAATGAAGAAAGACATACTTTCATTATGTTATGCCAAGATTTTGCCGATGTCTTTGCTTGGGAGTATGGTGATTTGAAAGGGTTTGACCCAAGCTTGGCCCAACACACCATTGAGCTGGAAGAAGGTGCCAAACCCATCAAGCAAAAACAAAGGCCAATCAATCCAAAGATTGAGCCTCTCATGAGGAAAGAACTCACCAAGCTGATTGAGTCCAAGATCATCTTTCCTATCAAACACTCTTCTTGGCTGGCCAATTTGGTCCCATTTAGGAAGAAGAATGGGGAGATCAGATTATATGTAGATTTCAGAGACCTGAACAAAGTCTCATTAAGAGATCACTATCCCCTCCCAAGTATGGAGCATGTTCTCTAGATGGTGACAGGCAGTGAAAGATTCTCCCTCTTGGATGGGTACTCCGAGTACAATCAAATTCTGGTGCAAGATTGCGACCAATACAAGACAGCCTTCACCACCAAGTGAAAAACTTTCGCCTACAGGAAGATGCCATTCGGACTGTCAAATGCTGGAGCTACCTTCCAATGAGCTATGGATATGGCTTTCCAAGGTTTGATAAATGACATTGTGCTGGTTTATATTGATGATGTGACAGTCTTCTCCAAGGAGGCAAGTCAACATCTGAAGCACTTGAGGCAAATCTTCGAGAGGTGTAGAGAGTTCGACATCTCTCTCAACCCTAAGAAATGTGTGTTTGTTGTCCATGAAAGCAAACTCCTGGGCCATGTCGTTTCAAAAAAGGGTTTAACCATTGATCCAGAAAGAGTGCACGCCATCTTAGCATTGTCCTTGCCTAAACACAAGAAGGCCCTGCAAAGCTTCTTTGGTGAAATAAACTTTATTAGGAGATTCATCCCTAATTTTGCGAAACTGGTCAAGCCACTAACTTCCATGCTGAGGAAAGACAAGACGTTCACATGGACAGCAAGGAGAGAAAGCTTCAAAGGCATCAGACAAACTATCGCCCAAGCTCCCACCCTAACTAGTCTGGACTTCTCCAAGGACTTCAATCTCTCCACCTTTGGAAATGAAGAGGTAATCTTTGTTATGCTCACTCAAGCGAATGGTGAAAATTTAGAACAGCCTCTAGTATTTTTTAGCCAGGGCTTAGAAGGCTATGAGATTAGGTACACATATCTTGAGAAGCAAGCGCTTGCAGTCATACAAAGCCTGAAGAAATTCAGACATATGTTGTCTAAAAGCAAGATTCACATCATGGTGCCACATCCTAGTGTAAAGGATTTTTTGCTGAGTCGTGACTTGAATGAGAAAAGCGCAGGGTGGATCACCAAAGTAATGGAGTACAATGTGGAGATCAAGACCACCAAGCTGGTAAGGGGAAGAGGGTTGTGCGGACACCTCGCTACAGATTTCAAAGAGCCGAAAAAAGACGTTTTGGTACTACATGATGAAGCTGCAGCAGAAGTATCCGCAGTCATGAAGAGTTGGATACAAAACATGGTTCATTTCCTTCGAATCGATGAATGTCCTCAAGGTCTTGATAGAACTAAAAAGAGGTATTTCAGGCTTCAATCTCTTCCTTATGTCCTAGTTGATGGAGTGCTGTTTAGAAAGAACTTTTCAGAGGTACTCTTGAGATGCATCGATTTAGATCAAGTCGACAAGGTATTGTTCGAGTTTCATGATGGACCAGCTGGTGGTCACTTTGCACTCAAAGTCACAATTGCAAAGATTATGAGGTCTGGCTACTTTTGGCCCACTGTTCAGAAACACTCATGCTTGGGTGAGGAGATGCCAGAAATGTGCTTTCTTTGATGGGAAGCAATGGCTGGCTGCAATGCCTCTACAACTTATTCAAGTGGAACAACTGTTCATGCAATGGGGTTTGGACTTCATAGGGATGATCAACCTGTTGACGCTGTGGATTGCACCCTTGACAAGAGGTTGAACTCCTGTCTTCCACGCAGCACAATGGAAACTCCTCTCTTGCTTGTGAGTCTAGCAAAACTGAGGGGAGAGCCTCTAGATAAGGGCTAGCTCCCTTTGATGCATCTCTGATTTATTCCAGTACATTTGCTAATATATATATAATAAGAGGGGGTTGAAAAGAGAGAAAGATACTGAAATAGAACCTAAACTAAGAGGGTGTTGCACTAAAAAAGGTTTGATCTACTTAGCTTGAGCATACACTTTCCACCAAGAACACGCTGATGTACACTTCATTTGATATAAGAAATTCTCATGCATCAGTGAGCTAGGGGTCCTCTGGAGATACAGGGAGGAAGAACTACCAGAGGTGTTCTAAGACACACTATGGCAACCTGTTCACATGCGCCTATACTCTGCTGTAGACACTTACGGCTAACCTGCAAAAGAAGAACTCACAATACAATAGATATGCTGGAATCATTCTGTGAAAACATAAGGGAAAATGGCTTAACACAAGACAAAGCCATAGACATATGCAAAAGTGCAAGCTCAAATGGAGGCAAAAATGCATCTTTTTGATTCAATGTAAATTTAGGCAGGGCTCCCCCTTACAAGCTGAGAGAGATCTCTATTTCTCAAAATGAGAGATTACAATATATATAAAGAAAGAGAGCAAAAAATGCCTCTTTTAGGAAAAGACTTTGGCGCCCTTTGACAAGTGGCCTACGTGTGTTGAGAGCATTGGGAAGAGGAAGCCGCTGAAAGTGAATGCTGTGTTGGCTCCGATTTTGACTTTAGGTGTTTAAATACATTAAACGCCATGCATGAAAACATAGGCCCTGCCGTTTGTTTGCAAACAAGACCGCTCCTTCAAGGCATTCACGCGGTTTGTCTGCTCATCAATGCAAAGTGAAGAAAAACGGGTCGCGCTGTTCACTGTTGGCGCTTCTTGATGACCACTTGGTAGATACTATGTCAACCACTGGAGTAACTCCTTGAGTTGACGCCTTCCTTTGCCACTTGGACTGTTTTGTTTGTTTCTGCACTTGGCTCTTTTGTCTCTTCTTGGCTTTGTCTTATCTGGCTCCTTCGGCCTTCGAGGGCTATCTTCTGCTAATTCTTTGGCTCTTTGGGCTCCCTTCTCGGCGGTCTCTTCTTTTTGACCTTAAGCCTTTGAATTACTTCAGGGTCGTGCCTTTCATTTAAAGACCAACGGTTACTTCATGGTCGTAAAATTGACGTCTATGCGCCCGTCGCCATTTGAAAGCCAACGGCTATTTTGTTGTCCTGAACTTGACGTCTACGAGGACGTCATCGAACGTCTGGATCCCAACGACTAGTCCATGATGCTCAATTTTGACGTCCGTGGGCCCGTCACCCCTTGGTCAATTCCTTCAGCTTTTGTCTTTGGAATCTCTCAAAGGGAAGGTGTCCCTTCGGGCCTTGAGAAAGGTCCTCCTTTTGGCAGCCGAGACTTCCCCGCAAGGGCACCTGCCCTTCGGGGTCCTTCGGCAGCCTTGCTCTTCAAATCCTTCGGACAAAATGTCCGGAGGAAATCTTTCTTTTGTCTTTCCCGCTTACCACTTTCTGTCGGGCTTTTCTGTCGGGTGAATTCCTTCGGACCTTTTGTCTGAAAGAGTTCGCTTTGCTCACTTTGCCACTGGGACTTTTCCGAAAGAATTCCTTGTTCTTTACCTTGTGAATTTCTTCGGACAAAATGTCTGAAGGAATTCCTTCGGGCATTTTGTCCGAAGAAATTCAACCATTGCCTTAACATTTTCGAAGGTAAATCACCCTTTTGATTTCTCCGCAAAGGTTCCTTGCCCTTCGCAAGGGTACTATTGGGTCTGGGACTACCCTCCGCAAGGGCACTTGTCCTTTGGGCTTTGGAAGACCCCCTTTGAACCTTCCGACCTGAACCAACTCATCGAACCAACTCGTTGAACCAACAATGGTTCAAAGTTCAAGTTCAAAGTTCTTAGAAAGGTCATGCTATTGGACCCCAACGTCAAACCACTGAACTGGTTCCTCCTTTTGCCGAAAGACTTGTGCAAAATCAAATTTGAACTGGCTCAGAACAGCAGGGGAAAAAAGAGACTAATTTTGGCCTACAGGGCCAAAATGGTCAACAAAATGGCGATTTCCAGGGGAAGCATGCCTGCTATGCTTAGAAACCAGTAGCCTCAAAGTCCATTGGACACGGAGTCGAGATACAGCTTTGAAAAAGTTAGCAACAGCCGTGTGATATCCAAGAATCAATCACAAAAGTTTTACCCCCAAAAGGAAATGAAAACACACACAAGACTAAGAAAACTACTAACATGTGCAGAAGCACTTAGGAAAAACAGGGAAAAACAAGGAAAATATATATATGATGGGAGAAGAGCTCAGTGATAATGCTTGAAGATGTATCCCATTTACTGGGATATACAGTCCTTCACCATCCAACCTGGAGAATTGGAACACATTGTGTTGTTTGCACTGAGTGATGACGTATGGACCACTCCATAGGGCGTCGAACTTCGCGTGCTTTCCAGGCTTAGCTCCGTCCGCATCCCATTTCAAGACGATGTCTCCTTCAGAGAAACCTTTTGATTAAGATTTCTTGTTGAAGCATTTCTTCGTCTGCTATTGGCAGCTGGTCATAGAAGCCATAGCCTGGTCCCTTGTCTCTTGAAGCTCCATTAGCTCGCATAGCCTAACCTCCATGCTGTTGCCTTCTTCTAACTGCAGCGGGTGAGCAAGGTCCGAGGCTGGCAACTCAAGTGAAATAGGAAGCCTAGCTTTCCTTCCATACACGAGCGTGTATGGTGAATTACCAGTTGCTCTCTTTGGAGTGACCCTATCTGCCCACAGGGTTGTTTTCAATTTGGCATGCCAAGTCCTTTGATTCTCCTCCATTGTCCTCTTGATAATCCCGATCAGATTCTTATTGGTGGACTTAGTCAGCCCATTTCTTTGTGGGTAGTAGATGGATGAAGTGCTAAGATAAATACCATATCTCAACGCCCATTCACTCGTTTTAGTTCTCAAAAAAGCTAAAGCATTATTTGAGATGATGGTAGCTGGAACCCCAAACCTTGCCACCAGGTCCTCATAAAAATCCAGGACTGCACTTTTGTTGGCTTCCTTCAAAGCGACAGCCTCTACCCATCTTGTGAAGCAGTCTGTGGCGGTCAGGACCCACTTGTGTCCAGCACTGGAGGGAGGGTTAATAATCCCTATAAAGTCAAGGCCCCATTGCATGAATCGCTGCTCCACTTGAATAGGCTGTAAAGGCATGGTAGCCAGTCATTGCTTTCCATCAAAGAGCGCACACTTCTGGCACTTTCGTATCCAGGCACGAGTGTCTCTAAATAGAGTAGGCCAGAAGTAACCAGCTCTCATTATTCTCGCAGTTGTAGGCCTAGGAGCAAAGTGACCACCAACTGACCCATCAAGGAACTCGGACAGCACCCTGTCGGCCTGACTTGGGTCTTTGCACCTTAAAAGCACCCCTGAGAGATCCCTTCTGAAAACACTCCATCAATTAGGACATAAGGGAGAGATTGGAGTCTGAAATACCTCCTCTTGGTCCTATTAAGGCCCTATGGGCACTCACCAGTGAGAAGAAAATGCCTCAAGTCTGATGTCCAATCTTTCATAACGGCTGGTTCTTCTGTTGTAGCTGCATCATGAATTAGCAACTGTTCTCTTTTTGTTGTTTAAGGTTTGCGGCAAGGTGTTCACACAGGCCTTTTCCTCTTACCAGCTTTGGTGATCTTGACATCCACGTCATACTCTATTACTTTAGTGATCCATCCCTCTCTCTTTTCATTCAGATCACGGTTGGTCAAGAAATCTTTGATGCTGGGTTGTGGGACCATGAGGTGAATCTTGCTGTTAGACAGCATATGTCTGAATTTCTTTAGGCTTCGTATGACTGCAAGGACTTGTTTCTCCACATATGTATACCTGACCTCAAAACCCTCTAGGCCTTGGCTAAAAAATGCAAGTAGTTGCTCAAGGTTATCACCATTCGCTTGGGTAAGCATGGCGAAGATTACCTCTTCATTTTCGAAGGTGTAGAGGTTGAAATTCTTGGTGAAGTCAGGACTGATCAAGGTAGGAGCCTAGGCGATAGCTTGTTTGATCTCTTCAAAGCTATCCCTCCTTTGTGCTGTCCACGCAAACTTCTCATCTTTCTTCAGCATAGAGGTCAATGGCTTGACTACCTCCGCAAAATTCGGAATAAATCTCTAGATGAAATATATTTTGCCGAAGAACCTCTGTAGGCTTTTCTTATGTTTAGGCAAGGACAGCTCCAAGATGGAGCAACTCTCTCTGGATCAATGGTTAAGCCTTCTTTGGAAACAACGTGGCCAAGGAGTTTACCCTCATGGACAGCGAACACGCATTTCTTCGGGTTGAGAGAGATATCGAACTTTCTACACCTCTCAAAGATTTGTTTGAGGTGTTTCATGTGTTGGCCCACCTCCTTAGAGAAAACTGTCACGTCGTCAAGATACACCAGCACAATGTTATTTATCAAGCCCTGATAGGCCATGTCCATGGCTCGCTGAAAAGTGGCACTAGCATTGGACAGTCCAAATGGCATTTTTCTATAAGCAAACGTCCCCCATTTGGTAGTGAAGGCTGTCTTGTACTGGTCACAGTCTTGCACCAAAATTTGATTATATCTTGAATACCCATCCAGGAGGGAGAAACGCTTGCTGCCCATCACCATTTGAAGGATCTGCTCCATGCTTGGGAGAGGATAATGGTCTTTCAAAGAGACTCTATTAAGGTCTCTGAAATCTACACATAATTTGATCTTCACATACTTTTTTCGAACAGGAACAAGATTGGTCAGCCAAGAAGATTGTTTGATTGGAAATATTATCCTGGACTCAATCAACTTGGTGAGTTCCTTCCGCATGAGAGGCTCAATATTTGGGTTGACAGGCTTTTGTTTTTGCTTGATCGGCTTGGCGCCTTCCTCCAACTCAATGGTATGTGTGGCCAAACTTGGGTCGAAACTATTCAAATCGTTATACTACCAGGGGAAGATATCAGCAAACTCCTAGCACAACAAGGTGTAGGCCTGCCTTTCATGGTCCGTGCACCCTTTCCCAAGTGCAAGCAGCTTATTCTTGAATATTTCAATCTTCTCATAGTTCTCCATTGTCATGCTTGCCTTATCGCTTTTCAACTGGTTGTCTCCATTGAAGATACTCTCGAGAGTGACCAAGCCTTTTGAAAGTTTATTGTTCTTCAGCTAAACAATTTGGCTGCCATACTGCTGCTGTAGCTTAGCCTGGTTTTTAGCAGCAAACTCGGCGTCTTCTTGCAAGAAAAGTGTTATTTGCTGGTCGCTATCAAACACCTACCAGTTAGTGATGTTGTCAGGTACAGAGGGTCGGATTACTACCTTCAAATGGCGCGGACTGCGGTCTCGACCTATCTCCTTAGGGATATCAAACTGGGCATCAACTGCTTCCAGCCTATCTGCTTGCTTGTTCTGCTCTCTAGGAATGGAGGTAACATTGAAAGCAAGGAAACTATCCACTAAGTCCCATACCCTGTGTTTGTAGGACTTAAGCAAAGAATTCTTTGTCAAAATTTGGCCCCTTACCTGATTCACAATTAGCTCACTGTCACCAAAAACCTGCAGCTCTTTGATTCCTTTTTTCCTCGCCCACTCCAAACCATGGATGAGGGATTCGTATTTCACAACATTGCTTGTGCAAGAAAATTGAAACCTAAAAGCCGAAAAGTATTTCTCCTTTGAAGGAGAAACTAGCACCACTCCACCACCAGCTCCCAACTTACTTCTTGAGCCATAAAAAAAAACTGCCATAAACCTGAGCTTTCTTGGCTTGCTTTCATTAGATTTGGTACAAAAGTACCTTTTTCGTGCATGCAATAAATCTCAAAGCCTGCCTCTTCTATGAACTTGTAAGGATCATGCTCAAAGTTGTCACTTCCCCATTCGTCTAAGAGCAGGTCAGCAACTCCTTCAAGGGCAGAGGATGGAGATTGATCCACTTGAAATTCTTCCTGGTCAATAATGGCGTAGCTGACATTTGCTGCCTTGAGCGAGATAGGACCAGTTTGCTGCTAGGTAGCCACCTATTTTAGATGTGAAATCCCTGGACAAGCAAATAGCAACATAAGGAGGGGCATCCGCCACTACCACATCGTGAGGAACTGAGAAGGTCAGGTAGGCGTGTAGCGTCAAGCTCAAACCTTTTACCACTCCAACTGTCTTTGCTAGTGTTCTATCCAGCTGCAGAACTCCCTTAGTCATCTCTTCATATTTGAGTTCCAGTATATCCGCTATGCATTTAGGCATTACCGAGGTGCTTGCTCCACTGTCAATGATGCAATTGTGCACCAAGAAATCTCCTATGACCAAGGATAAATAAAAAAGGGGGACCTTTTCCTCTTTCTTAACTTGGCCTGATGTGGAAAGCTGCCCATTCGTCATCAGAACATTATCGGCCTTTACTAGGACAGCTTGTTCATTCAGCCCGTGCAATTCTTTTTGCAGTATGTCTTTTTATCCCGGTATTGATAATGAATCCCACAAGGAGATATTCATGTGCAGCTTCTTCATTTGGTCTACCACGTTGACTCGAGGGTTGCCTTCTTTCAAATTTTCTTTGCGACTGCTTATACCCTGAGGTGCAAGCAGAGGAGCTGAAAGTGCAACCAATGGTCTGAAGTTTGGAACCTCTTGGTTTACATGTGATGAAAAAGGTGGTGCTGACGTTTGAGCAATTGTTTGAGCTTCCTCCATTGCTCTCCTTTTGGACCTTGGGTTCGCTGCGACATAGTCGCCCTGATTGTCTGCACTACCCACGTAATTGACTGCATAGAACTCACCTTCCAGGTGATTCATGAGAGTAGAATCGGGTTGAACCTGACTGCTGCCCATGCCGGGTTGCACTGAAGCCTCAAAGCTTGGGAATTGGGCAGCTGCCTGATTGTCCTATGCATTTGTGTAGTGACTCATCATTTCATTTGTATAAACAACGTGATCTTGACCATATCCCATGGTTGAGCAACTGGGTTGTTCTTGTACTAGATTGTTTTGAGCGGGCGCTAGAGCCTTGGATGAAGGGGCGCCTAGATTATAGCCTTGAAAATGTCTGCCCTATGCAAACTAACCCTGCCCTTGATTGTAATTCTGGAAAGGGGGTCTATTTGCTTGTCCATACTGCTGATATCCTTGATTTGGTCGATTGCCTTGAGCTTGCTGCCTTTTAAGAGCCACTAGTTCATTTGTTATGCTTTGTAACAGGGTTTTGACTTCATGGAGGTCATTGGATGAAGTAGCAGCCGACTTTTCTATGCCAGGCAGAAGAGCCAAGGTGGGTGCAACAGTCTGGATTGGAGGCAGCAATTCAGGAAAGAGCGGCATGTGAGGCCTAGGGGCTATCTTTCCAGCCTGCACCAGCCAATTCTCAGCCGCTATAGCTATGTCATAGGCAGCAGGCAGGACATGTCCTCCCATGGACTGTATCATAACAGCAATATCGTTGTTCAACGCTTTCAAATAATAGAGGAAAGCATAGCTCGGAGTTGGCCTCACCAGAATGGGGATTCCGTCCCATGTCTTCTGAAAATGAGTATTGAAATCTTACATGAACTCATGTGGAGCTCTTTTTATAGTGGTCAGCTGCTCGACAAGTGAAAGGTGGTCGCTCTTCTCCCCAAATCTGTTCGTTAAGAGGGTGCCCAATTCGTTCTAGGAATCGACTGAATTCATGGGCAAAGTCCCATACCAGTCCAGAACGTTGCCCTTGGAAGACAATGCCAACAATCTGATCGCAATGTTTTCCTCAGTGACATTGTGAATATTGCAGAGGTTAGCAATATTTCTGATGTGTTCGATAGCAGTAATGGGCCCTTCTCCATTAAAGGGAGGCACACTTTTAAGGACTGCCCCTGCAATTGGGTCATAACGCAAGAGATTCAAAGGACTCTGACCTTGAAAGGCCACAAAAGGTAAAGCCATGGCTATGACAGGATTCAGCCGGGGCCTTCTTGCGTAGGTGTATCTTATAGCAGGTTTGGGAAGGTGATTTGCTGAATAAGGATCAGTTTTTTCAAACCTCAATCGCTTTGCTGAGTTCAAAGGCAATTCCACGAATTCAAAAGGGACACCCTTAGCAGCAGAACGTGTGGTGATTTTAGGCATAGGAGGTTAGACTGGTCTTTGATCAGAGACTGATGTTCCTACCAGTGGAGTCGCCAGAGACTGAAAATGGTTTATTTTGTTGTAGCAGGACCAACATCAATCTTGAAACTTTTCTGAGTATTAAAACATAGTCCCATCGGGCGTGCCAAAAACTCTTGACGCTGTGGATTGCACCCTTGACAGGAGGCTGAGCTCCTGTCTTCCACGCGGCACAATGGAAACTCCTCTCTTGCCTGTGGGTCTAGCAAAACTGAGGGGAGAGTCTCTAGATAAGGGCTAGCTCCTTTTGATGCATCTCTGATTTATTCCAGTGCATTTGCTAATATATATATAATAAGGGGGGTTGAAAAGAGAGAAAGATACTGAAACAGAACCTAAACTAAGAGGGTGATGCACCAAAAAAGGTTCGATCTACTTAGCTTGAGCATACACTTTCTACCAAGAACAAGCTGATGTACACTTCATTTGATATAAGAAATTCTCCTGCATTAGTGAGCTAGGGGTCCTTTGGAGATACAAGGAGGAAGAACTACCAGAGGTATTCTAAGACACACTATGGCAGCCTGCTCACATGCGCCTATACTCTGCTGTAGACACTTCTGGCTAACCTGCAAAAGAAGAACTCACAATACACTAGACATGCTGGAATCATTCTGTGAAAGCATAAGGGAAAATGGCTTAACACAAGACAAAGCCATAGACATATGCAAAAGTGCAAGTTCAAATGGAGGCAAAAATGCTTCTTTTTGATTCAAGGTAAATTTCGGCAGGGCTCCGCCTTACAAGCTGAGAGAGATCTCTGTTTCTCAAAATGAGAGATTACAATATATATAGAGAAAGAGAAAGCAAAAAATGCCCCTTTTGGAAAAAAAGACTTTGGCGCCCTTTGACAAGTGGCCTACGTGTGCTGATAGCATTGGGAAGAGGAAGCCGCTGAAAGAGAATGTTGTGTTGGCTCCAATTTTGACTTTAGGTGTTTAAATACATTAAACGTCATGCGTGAAAACATAGGCTGTGTCATTTGTCTGCAAACAAGACCTCTCTTTCAAGGCATTCACGCGGTTTGTCTGCTCATAGATGCAAAGTAAAGAAAAATGGGTCGCACCATTCACTGTTGGTGCTCCGTGATGACCACTTGGCAGATACTGTGTCAACCACTAGAGTAACTCCTTGAGTCGACGCCTTCCTTTGCCACTTGGATTGTTTTGTCCGTTTCTGCACTTGGCTCTTTTGTCTCTTCCTAGCTTTGTCTTATTTGGCTCCTTTGGCCTTCGAGGGCTATCTTCTGCTAATTCTTTGGCTCTTTGGGCTTCCTTCTCGGCGGTCTCTTCCTTTTGGCCTTAAGCCTTTGAATTCCTTTGGGTTTGTGCCTTTCATTTAATGACCAACGATTACTTCATGGTCATAAAATTGACGTCTATGCGCCTGTCGCCATTTGAAAGCCAACGGCTATTCTGTTGTCCTGAACTTGACGTCTGCGGGGACGTCATCGGACGTTTGGATCCCAACGGCTAGTCCATGATGCTCAACTTTGACGTCCGTGGGCCTGTCACCCTTTGGTCAATTCCTTCGGCTTTTGTCTTTGGAACCTCCCGAAGGGAAGGTGTCCCTTTGGGCCTTGAAAAAGGTCCTCCTTTTGGCAGCCGAGAGTTCCCCGCAAGGGCACCTGCCCTTGGGGGTCCTTCGGCGGCCTTGTTCTTCAATTCCTTTGGACAAAATGTCCGGAGGAAATCTTTCCTTTGTCTTTCCCGCTTACCGCTTTCTATCGAGCTTTTTTGTCGGGTGAATTCCTTCGGGAAAAATGTCCGAAGGAATTCCTTCGGACCTTTTGTCCGAAAGAATTCACTTTGCTCACTTTGCCGTGGGGACTTTTCTGAAAGAATTCCTTGTTCTTTACCTTGTGAATTTCTTCGGACAAAATGTCTGAAGGAATTCCTTCGGGCATTTTGCTCAAAGAAATTCAACCATTGCCTTAACATTTCTGAAGGAAAATCACTCTTTTGATTTCTCCGCAAATGTTTCTTGCCCTCTGCAATGGTACTTTTGGGTCTGGGACTGCCCTCTGCAAGGGCACTTGTCCTTCGGGCTTTGGAAGACCCCCTTTGAACCTCCAACCTGAACCAACTCATTGAACCAACTCGTTGAACCAACAATGGTTCAAAGTTCAAGTTCAAAGTTGTTGGAAAGGTCATGCTATTGGACCCCGACGTCAAACCACTAAATTGGTTCCTCCTTTTGCCAAAAGACTTGTGCAAAATCAAATTTGAACTGGCTCAAAACAGTAGGGGAAAAAGAAGACCGATTTTGGCCTGCAGGGCCAAAATGGTCAACACAACCCTCCTAGTGCTGGCCACAAGTGGGTCTTGACTGCTACAAATTATTTCACGAGATGGGTATAAGCTGTCGCTTTGAAGGAAGCCAATGAGAACGCAGTCTTGGACTTCTACAAAGACATAGTGATGAGATTTGGGGTCCCTGCCACTATCATTTCGGACAATGCATTGGCCTTCTTGGGAACAAAGACAGGTGAGTGGGCATTAATATATGACATCTATCTCAGCACTTCCTCCAACTACTACCCACAAGGGAATGGGCTGGCTAAGTCCACAAATAAGACCTTGATTAGGATCATTAAAAGGACAATGGAGAAAAATCGAAGGACTTGGCATGCCAAGTTGAAGACAGCTTTGTGGACAGACATGATCACTCCAAAAAGGGTGGTTGGCAATTCACCATACACACTTGTGTATGGAAGGGAAGCTAGACTTCCTATTTCACTTGAGTTGCCAGCCTTGGATCTTGCTCATCAACTGTGATTGGTGGAGAGCGACATCCTAGAAGTCAGGTATTGTGAAATAATGGAGCTTCAAGAGGCAAGAGACCAACTCATAGATGCAATGACCAGCCGCCAACAACAGACAAAGAAGCATTTTGACAAGAGATCTTTATCAAAAGGTTTCTCAGAAGATGACATTGTCTTGAAGTGGGATGAGGACCGAGCCAAACCTGGAAGGCACACGAAGTTTGATGCCTTGTGGAGTGGCCCGTATGTCATCACCCAATGCAAGCAACATAATGCATTCCAACTCTCTAAGTTGGATGGTGAAGAACTACATATCCCAGTCAATGGGATATATTTTAAACATTGTCACTAACTTTATCTTGTTATGTACATAGTTTCCCTGTCTTTTCCTCATTTTTCCTAAGTGCTTTTATGCATGTCTATATTTTTTTAGCCTTGTGTGTTTTCTTTCCCTTTTGGGGTAAAATCTATATTGATTCTTAGTTTTTTTTCAAGGTTATTGCTAGCCTTTCAAGCTGCATCTTGACTCCATGCCCAATGGACCTTTAAGCCACTAGTCTTCTCAAGCATGGCAGTCATGCTTCCCTGTGAATCGCCAAATGTGGTGACCAATTTTGGTCCTGCAGGCCAAAATTGGGCACCCCTCTTTCCTTTTCCTTGCAGGGTCTTTTAGCCTAGGTTATGACAAGTTCATCCCACAACTGCCTTGTGGGCTTTTCTTTGACGGGCCTTTTTCCATGAAAAAACAAGAGTGTTTCCTCCTGATTGACAAGTGCTTTGGGTCCGTCAAACAAGAGTCGACTTGAAACTCATTTTGATCTTGGATGCTTAACAAGGCAAGTAGGTTACTTCGGATGGCCTTTTATCGGCAAAACGGACCAAGTTCAAAGGGCCAGGGATCTTTTACAAAAAGTCCAAAGGGTAGGTACCCTTGCAGAGGACACTTAGGTGGCAAACAGGACCTTTGCAATTCTTCCGAAAGGTGACCTAGAAGCCGAGAAGCGCTTGCAGGAGGCAGGAAATCGACAAAATGGATCTTTACAAAAGCCCAAAGGGCAACCTTGGGCTCAAGGTGTCCTCGTGTAGGGCAGATGATTGAAGCAAAAGGCCAAGGCAGAAAGCCTGAAAAGGACTTGCCCTTCGGGAAACTTAACAGGCCAAAGAGAGAATTCCTTCAGACATTTTGTTCGAAGGAAATGCAAAGAGGAACACCCAAGGAACGAATTTCTTCGGACAAAATGTCCGAAGGAATTCCTTCGGACATTTTGTCCGAAGAAATTCGACAAGTGAAGAAAGGCGAAGAAATTCAGAAGACAAGACTCTGAAGGGTAGGTGCCCTTTCGGAGGGCACTTGGCCATGAAAAGAGGACCTTTGCATTTTTCCGAAGGGTCACTTTCCCTTCGGAAAAGTCCGTTTGCAAAAAAGCCGAAGGAATTGCCAAAGGGGGGGACAGGCTCGCGGATGTCAATTTTAAGGTAATAAGCTAGCCGTTGGAGTTCAAATGTCTGGTGGTAGGGCTACGAATGTCAAATTTAGGGTAGTGAAATAGCCGTTGGTTTTCAAATGAGATGACAGGCCTGTGGACGTCAAATTTAAAGTGATGGGTTAGTCATTGGAGAGAAGCCAAAGAACAATTCTTTTGGACAAAATGTCCGAAAGAATTCCTTAGGACATTTTGTCCGAAGGAACTCATGAGTGGAGGCCTAAAGGGTCATCAAAGGAGGTTTTTTAAAAGTGGCAAGCATAAAGGAAGAATTCCTTCGGACAAAATGTTCGGAGGAATTCCTTCGAACATTTTGCTCGAAGAAATTCAAAGGCCCAGAGGCCCGATGGAAGACTTAGCGACCCACCAAGGAAGGAGCTCGAGAGGGAAAAGATAGCCCCGAGTGCCCGAATTGCCAGGAAAAGGACAAGAAATAGCAAGAAAAGAGAAAAGCAAAGCGGGTAACCCAGAACACGGCCACGCACATATAAGACAAATGCTCAAAACGCTTCAGGTGGCGTAGCAGGTCAAAGACAGAGACGAACCAGACTAGGGTAGGTGGCACAGGTGTCGTCGATGGGAGAAGTAAATGCTTTCAAGCGGAATAGTCTCCACCGAGTAGCCATTAAGAGAGTTGGTTGCAAGCATTCAAGGGAGCGGCCCGAGTTTCCTTGTTTTGACATTAATAAGTAGCCAGCTGCGCAAGCATTCAAGAGAGAGCATGGCCCAGAACATGAGGAGGGGTGGCCTTGTCGGTTGCTAGGAGAAGCGACCCATGCTCTTGTAGGCCCAAGCAACAAAGTCAATATCTGAAACACCTACAACATGGCTTTCACAGGCGCATTTAAGGAGAGATGACAACAACATGGGTTAATTCTTCATTGTAAGAGTGTTTAATGCAGTATGGGCCTCTTTCTCTTGATTGGTCAAGGATCTTTTTCCAAAGTTCTCTATATATTGTTACCTCTCATTTTGAGAAAAATATCTCTCAGCTTTGTATGGCGAAGCTCTGAAGAAATTTACCTTTAATCAAAAGAAGTGGTTTACCTCTATTTGAGCTTGCACTTTTGCATTTACCTATGTATTGTCTTATGTTCAGTCATTTATTCTAATGCTTTCATAGGTTTATGCCAACATATCTAGTGTATTGTATATCCTCTTCTGTAGGTCAACAAGAAGTGTCCAAGTTGAAGTATAGGCGCAGGTGAGCAACTGTCCAATAGTGTGTCTCTAGAACATCTCTGGTAGGTTCTTCCTCCTTATACCTGCATAAAACCCCTTGTTGAAGCATTGATGCAGTTAGTTTTTTATTCAAATAAAGTGTGTTCACTCCTTTTGGTGCAAAGTGTAGGTGAAAGCTGAGTAGACCAATCAATTTTGGTGCATCACCACTTTAGTTAGATTCTGTTTTTATAGTATCTCTCTCTCTTTTCACCCCCCCATTGTTAGCAGTAGAAATTCAGGGCCTCAATGTGCATCAAGGTGAGCTAGCCCTTAATCTAGAGATCTATTCCTTAAATTTGCCACCCACAGTAAGAGGAATGTCTCCATTATGCCATGTGGAGGAAGGGAGTTGAGTTTCCTTTTAAAGGGTGCAATCCACAACGTCAACACACAGCAGTCACAAATCTCCTCCAACTTGCTTCAAATCTGCCTTGGTATCTTTGTCATTCAACTGATCAATAATATTCTGTAGAATGCCGATACTCAAGGAGTTTTTTGTCTCCAAGAGCCTCTGGTTCGAACTTCCTTCAAACCCTCTCAAGAACAAACCCTAGCAGAGCTCAATAAGAGAAATATCATAAACTTGGCCTATGGCTACCAAATGAAGCCCAATAAAAAGACTGTAGTATCTTTCTCTCAGCTGCAACCCTTCGGAGGAATCTTTCACCACCTTAGTTATGCCAATCGATGGGAGGTATTGTTTCTAAATATCACAATCGGAAATCTATAGAAACCCTTGGCTCCACAAATGAACGTATCAAAGCAAATGTTAACACTAGATGATTAGAAGCTTAGTCAAGCCCTCTACTTATTTTTTTTCCATCCTTCAAGAAGCTTCTAGAATATCATTTTATTTTATTTAAATCACTTTATTAAAGTCCCGTCAAATACACATTATATAACTTCGGACTTTACAATAAATATGAAGATGATGTCGAAATGTGTAATGACCCCTTCTCGAATCTAAGCTCATAATGACCGTTGGCCTATTCCTGGAAATCCGTTGGCTATTCGGAAGGTGCAAATGAGGGTTTCCTATTTTTTAGGATGCCTTTGTTCGAAGTTTTGACGGCAGTTTCCTTCTGGGTTTTTCGAGAGCTTCGCGGAGGTATGTTCGTTTCAGTTTTCTGAGCATTTCCAGGAATTTACTATTTTTAGTAAATTCTATTTTTGGCAGCTAGCAGGATTGTCGCAAGGAGTTTATTTTCCCTTTTTAGTTGTCTCATTCAGTTGTGGGCTTCAGAATTCGGTCTTGGCGGAATAAGTGAATGTCACTTAAAAAAATAATAATAACGTTATATTTTAACGTTGACCTTGGCCTAGACTTGATAACTTAATGTTATTTTAAAAGAGGGACTTGAAGGGGGGGGCGCCACATTGCATGGAAAGGGGGCGCCACTTTTGAGGATTAGCTTCTAGAAGAAGCCAATTGAAGCCTATAAAAGAAGGCATTGGGCTATCATTTGGGCATCTTGGTTTTAGTGCATTGTTATGCTGCAGCTTTGGCTCTGGAACTGCTTCGGGGAATGAAGGCCTCCTAGCAAAGGCATCTCTTCATGCTTGAAAGACAGCATCTAGTGGTGAATTAATCTTTGATATTTGTATTTGCTTAAGTAGTACTTTCAGTTATTGCATTATTAGTTCCTTTGATATTATCAGGATTTCAAGATATTTTGTTAAATAGATCTAGGTTTTCAGTCACAATTCAGAAAATACAAAAAAACAGGTTGTGGGTATCATCTTATTGTGTTGGGTAGGCCTAGGCGCCCCTTTGCTTAAATTTGTAGAATTTTTTGATCAAGCATTGATTTTCTAGAGGAAATCGCCCTTCTCCCCTTGGGACGCCCCTGTGGGGTTTGGCATTGTTTTTGTGTAACATTTTGGATGCAGATTTGATCAGTTTCATGATGCTAACTTGGGCGCCATCCTCCAGAAGAGATTTTGCAACAGAAATCAGGAAGATTGATTAAGTTTTGCATGAGTTATGAATATTTGAAGAAATTAATAAGTGGCTGGTCTTTCCCTCTTTCTAAAAGCAAATTCTGTTTATTTTTGTAAGCTGACAGTAGTACTGGCAGCCCTTCTCTATTTGTTTAATTTTCCTTTAAAATATTGTAATAGTTTACAGCTCCGCCTTATGGTAGCTACTTTTCCTATTGGGTTAGCAAGCACATTCTAGGTGTAGAGCATCCACCCTATGGTAGCTACTTTCCCTTCTGGGTTAGCAAGCACATGCTGGGTGTGGAGTAGTTTCCTTTCCAATATTTACATTAAAGCATTGTTACTAAGCTCACTCTGTCATATGGTAGCCCCTCATGGGTAGCACATACTTGACGTAGAGTTCTTTATTTGTAATTACTCCGTCTTATGGTCGCCCCTACTCCGCCTTGGACTGGGTAGCACATACTGGACGTTGAGTTCCATTTCCTGTAATTACTCCGTCTTATGGTCGCCCCTACTCCGCCTTGGACTGGGTAGCACATACTGGACGTTGAGTTCTATTTCTTGCATTCTAGTGGCAAAGTTATTTCAGTTTATTTGAGATTAACATTTAATCTTGACGGAACTTGCTTATGTTATAAATCCAAAATCTAAAAAGCTGAAAAAATTTGGCTCGGGATATTTCAAAATGCCTTGATCTTTTGCTCGCTGGAAAGGTCTCGACGAGACGCATCTAACCCCACTCTAAAAATCTCGATCCGACACTGAACCCGAAGTTACTAAAAATAGTAAGTACTCCACAAGGCACCCAAAACTACCACTGATCATGCCAACTGGATCCAAACCAAAACTACACATCCAAATGGCCCATCCAAGGCCAACTCACCATGGTTCCCTAACCAAACTGCTAGTCCACGAGAAACCAATGATGGACTAACACTGTATTTAGAAAGAAAACATTACAGGTCATATTTATAGATAAGAGATTTTGTAGGTTTTGATGTTGGTGTTGACAAACATGGATGAAAGTACACTACAGGATATGTTTTTACTCTTGTTGGTGAAGTTGTGAGTTGGGCTTCTAAGTTACAACCAGTGGTGTCTTTATCAACCACTGAAGCAAAGTATGTGGCTGCAACTGAAGGTTGCAAGGAGGCAATATGGTTAGAGCGACTGTTGGGTGACTTTGTGAAGATGCAAGAAAATATTTTCTTGCATTGTGATAATCAGAGTGCAATTCATTTAGTGAATAATGTAGCATTTCATGATCGTACAAAGCATATTGATATCAAGTACCACTTCATTAGGAGCATGGTGGAGGATGGTAGGATCCAGTTGCTGAAGGTAGACACCGAATAAAATACTGTAGACATGTTAACAAATCCAGTTAGGGCAGAGAAGTTTGAGTGGTGCAAAACTTCTTTGGGCTTGTTCAAATGTAATGAAGGTCGCATCAGGCATGGTAGGTAGCTAGATAGAAGAATACGTAGGCATGGCAAAGCCTATGTATATTGATTTCAAGTGGGAGAATGTTAGGATGTGAAGTCATTATTCACAAGTCACTATTCATGAGTCACTATTCACAAGTTACTATTCATAATCACTATTCATGTGATGAGGTGGCAATGGTGAGTTGGCGATGACTATGCAGGAGATTTGGCAGGATGATTAGATGGCTCCTAGGTGATGTGGCATGGCCCACAAAATATTTTTCATTGTTGAAAAGATAGGAGAGAGAAATGGGTTGCATTTCTCCATTGGCACATGGGTTGCCTTTTGAATTTACAAGTGGGGAGCATGTGGGGCACATCTTTTAGGTGGAATCATGTGTGATTGACATAAGTGGGTATGTGGGGCACAATTCTATGGAGGTTCCACTATCTTAGTGCTTGGCTAAAGACAAGAGATGATTTAGCATCTTGTGTCTTTAGTGGTTGAGTGGAGGACAAAAGATAGAAGCTTTTGTCTAAAGTATTGCCACTATGTTTTGGACTATGCAAAAGTGGTATGCATTGCTTACTGACCACTTATGCATCCACATGGGAGTATGGCACATTTTCTTCTCTCTCTTCTTTTTCATTCATGATTCTCTTACGCCTTTTGTATTCTATTTATGTATGACACTCTCTTATGTATGATATAGAGTTGAATCTTGAGAAAAAAAGCTTGTATTTTCTAGTTTGCTAAAAAGCTTTGCATAGCTTAAATGCTTGTTAGAAAGCATTGTAAGAGGAGTGTGTTGTGAAGATGCTTTGTTGGAGAGGTTGATTTTGAAGTTAATAGAAGACTATAACTGCTATTTGCCCTATGGTTTTTTCTTGCACCTTGCAAGGTTTCCACGTAACTACTTTTGTAATGTGTTATTTTTGTTAGTTGTTTTAGTAGCTTGCTTATTTTCGCATTTAATTTCTTGCACTAGTTAGATATTATTCCTAACATGCCCACGATAACCATGATGTCATTTTTACCATCTAACCCAAACATATTTTGTGCTCTACTTGCATTTCAATCTAGTTGAAATACCTTACTAAAATTCAACACTGCTAACATTGGTTGCTCAGTTATATTCTGCTTCAACTGTTGGAAACTATGCTCTGCTTATCCTGTCCACTAAAAATCCTTTCCATCATTTTGCATCACATCAATGATCGTTGTGCATGTCCCACTGAAATTCATGATGAACTTCCTATAAAAACTTGCGAATCCATGAAAACTATGTACCTCAAATGTACTCTGCGATGATGACCAATCCGATATAGCTCACATTTATTCTAGATCCATCTTTAAACCTTCTTGAGAAATCACAAATCCCAAAGTATACCAATTATTTTTATCTGAAAATGCATTTATTCAAACTCACAAGCAATTTATCATCTCACAAATTATCTAGCACTTTGCGCAAATGTCGTGAGTGTTCATTTGTTCTACTAAAAATCAATGTCATCCAGATACACACTGACAAACTTAACCAAAAAAGGACTTAAGAATTTTATTCATCAATCTCACGAACGTACTTGGTGCATTAGTTAACCTAAATGACATAACCAACCACTTATATAAACCTTGTGTCATGTCCCCATTCTGGCTGACATCGTTTAGCGTGACATTCTACGAGGATTTGCCTATTCCTGACTCTTGTAGGCAGAGAAAGATGGTGAGAGGGTCATGTTGGCGATTCGATGGCTCACGATGATCCGGGAGATAGTTTATTTTATTATGGAGGCCAAATTGTTATATTTTAATTTTAAAATGCACTTTTATTTTAATTTTCATAAAATTACTTTTTATTTAAAAAGTATAACAAGTTTTGTATGATGTATTACGGAAACTCTTGGAAGTTCTGAAAAGTGCATAAATAGACCCTATGGATCTAGTATTTGGCATCCAGAGTTTATTTTTGATCATTGAATCTTCTTGAGCGTTTGTAAGACTGCAGAGTCTGCAAATCGTCAGATTAATCCTTGAGAACGATACCTTTCAAGCGATTTGCATAACTGAGGGTGTGAAAGATCATCCAAAGGGTTGCACTTTGGAAATAGCCATCAGCTATTTCAGGTTGAGCTTAATTGGGCATTCAGGTTCAATATGTGAGTTGGACAAATTTTGGAATCCCTTGGTGGAGCGATTTCATCATCCATCTATCTGAAGAACCCACAGGGACAGCATATTTGTTTGCAGTACATACATGTACGGCAGGTACCTGCAAGACAGTACGGCAGGCGTGGCAGCCTAGAAGACAGTGATTTACTTGAAACCCTACGGCGCTCTTGGCTGGGCGATTCATTTCTATATTTTGGAAGGCGCTCCTATTAGTCTGGGCGCCTATATTCAGATCCTAGTTTGGGCTTATCAGTAAAGGCAAAAATTAATCCGTACCAGTCCGTACTGTACGGCATATTCTCACAGCAAGGTGCGGACAGTTCGTTGACAGGGGAGTGAACAGCAGCCAGAAGACAAGCCAAGCGCAAATTTCTATTTTGCTTAGTCATATGGAAGCCCCTGCGTTCAGGTCAAACATATAAGGCGTGGACTTCGCTGAGTGTACCAAACCTTGATATCTGGACTTCGCTGAGTGCGCCAAACATCTGCCAAGTCGTCCATTGTGGCAGCTCGTGACATAATCAGCAGTCCAGGTTCCGTCCTTAATCACCATTGCTTGGTATATCTGAGGCGTTGATTATTATAAACACTTAATTTTATACCCCGCTGTATTTGCATAGATGTAATAGTGATACAATTAATTGCCAATCATTTGCATTCTGTCCATATTTATTAAAATCTGAAGATTGAAATTTCATTAAAAAAAGGATCTATATTTTCTTGAATAAATATAATGGCTGAGTGAATTAATTTCATATCTAGTTACAATTACAGCAGTTTAGACTGTTTGACAACTGTTTGACGAAAATCCACAAGGCAATATTAGTCTTCTGATGATCCTAGCAAGTGTTTGACAAAATTCCCTAAGTGTTATATCAGTGTTTAGTGATCCTACTAGTGAGGGTCATTACACCTTGTGTCTTGAACATTTTTTTCCATTCATCACCTTCCCTTATGTGATTTTGGTGATATCCACTCGTCAGATCAATCTTTGTGAAGTATCTCACTCCACTCAAGCAATCCATCAAATCATCCATGCGTGGCAATGGAAATCTACACTTTATGGTTATTTTGTTAATGCCTTTGCAATCAGTGAACAATCTCCATTTTTTGTTCTTCTTAGGTGCTAATACTAATGGTACTGCACATGGACTGAAACTTTGTCTGATTAACCCTTTATTGAACATCTCTTGACCTTGTCTTTGCACCTCTAAATTCTCTTTCAGAGTCATTCTATATGTCACTTTGTTCAACAAACTCGATCTTGGAATCAAATCCATGTGATGACTTATGCTTCACATTGCTAGTAATCCATCTAGTAGATCATTAGACACAATCTCCTCAAACTCACTTAGTATCTCTTTTACCTTCCGCAAAAGTAATTTTTTTGCTACTATGCCTACGTTCATTTGTGTTGGCTTAGAAATCAATGCATAATAGATGTGCTCTGCTCTTTCATTTCTTTTACGAACTCTTTTCCTGAAATCATCAAAATCTTTGGACTCTTGTCCACTTCTTCACATTTATCTTTAAACCGATTTAGTGTGTTACTCATCTTTCTACAATGCATATGCATTCGCATGACCATCATGTTGTGCCCTGCGGTCAAATTGCCAATGCCTTCCAAGTAAAATATGACAAACATCCATAGGCATTATATCACATAAAACCTTATCTTTGTATGTTCCAATCTATTAACTTACCCAACATCATTCATTCAACAGAACTTGATGTCCCTTCAACAACTACAAAAACTTATATGGGTTCAGATGCAAAATTCTCTTTAAACCAAATTTATTTTCCATTTCTTGTGAAACAATATTATCTGTGCTACCTCTATGAGCATTCAATTTATAGCATTCACCCCTGACTTATAAATGGGTAAGTACAAACTCTTGCGTTGTGCAAGACCATTATCCTGTTTTACAAGTTTCAGTAATACCCTCTTCACCATGAGAGCTTCCCTAGTTTCCGTTTCATCTATGTTATGAATAGATGTTATACTTTCTTTGTCTTCTTGTGCGATATGCACACTTGCATCAATTCTTCTATATCCTTTAGTATGCATATGAGGACACTCAAATGCTCTGTAGCCAGTCTTGCCACATTTGAAACATGTACCAAGGAATCGACAACCTCTACCTTGTCCATAGGTTCCTCTACCTTTGAAATTTCCTCTACCTCTCTTTGTATTAGCCTTTCCTACACTTGTGTAGAATAACCTCCGTCGCTTCCTCTTCCTTGTCCATGTCCATGCACGAACTTTCCATTTCCTCGCATCACTCCTTGCTATTTGAGCGATAACTTTTATTTTGCCTTCAACACACACTGATAAACTTCTTTAACAAATCAAAATAGGATCATGCCAAACTCGTATTGAATTACCATGCACAAATCATTTACATATCTTGAGATCTTTTCAACATCATCTTCAACATGACCCACTCAAATGGTAATCTATAGTACTCTTTTAGTGTAATACTTCACACTCATCTTTTTATGTCGCAAGTTTTGAAGCTTCTTGAACAAACATATGTTATAATCCACATGAATGAATTTAGCCTTTAGCTTCGTGATGAATCTATTCCAAGTCCTAATATTTTCTTTGCCTTTGCGCAATCTCTCAGCTTGAACATGTCCCCTCCACAAGGATGCATGACCTTTCAACTTTGTGCCGACAAACTTATATCGCTTGGGATCTTCCATACTTCCATACTCGAAGTATTTTTCGAACTCAGTGATTCAATCAATGAGCTCCTCAGAACTCAAACTGTTAAAGTTATTAATTAGTTGTTAGTTTATTAACTAACGGCTAGTTATAAACTACCTCAACTATATTTAACCATTTTTTTCACAATAAAAAAAGGATGCACACACACTTCAATGTGTACCTTCTAGTTTTATCTTCATTCTTTCAATATTCATATTTGCTAACATTGGTATCAGAGCCATTGTTTGAGCAAGCCCTAGGAGAGGGTACAAACAAAAATTTGTAGAGCTAAAGCCCTAGTCGAGTACAAACTATGAAAAATAAGGTTAAAAGGTTCAAGGTTTTAGGAAGCCTTAGGAATATTAACAAGGTATGAACCATAAAGTAGAGGCAGCCAAAGTTGATTTTCACATATTCATGATGAAATTGAAGGAAAGAGTGCAAAGGTCATGATTTACCTAGAAGTCATGAGTTAAGATTTGATTGTTCTAGTCACATTAGGGCACAAGAGTCTTTCATAATGATGACATAGATCAAAATGACCATCATTAGCACAGATCAGAATGATGGCACAAACTAGAAACATAGTGGCAAAGTAGAACACAATTGTGTAGATAGGTAAAAGACACAGGGTGTGTAGTGTAAGGATAAACCAGATGCAGGCATGAGAATCATGTCAGACAAGATAAGTTGTGAAGAAGATTTCGTGAAAGTAGAGAATAGGAGGGTCACGAATAACAAAGGATGTGAAGAAAGAAAGACAAATCGTGATTTCACACCCTGTTGAATGCCAAAAATCGCAATTTTTAGTGATTTGAGAGTGAAGATCAGGTGTACGTCATGGAAATAGGGCACACAATGTAATAGTTCTTTGCAAACATTTTAAAAAATATTCTGATGCATAGATAGAGTTGTGTTGTGCTAGGACACAGAAAGAAACTACTATAGACTTTCAGCGATTTTGTGTTTTCAGATTGTAAGTACGATTTTGTGCTTTCAGAATATTAGCAATTTTAACATTCAATTTATAAGAAAATTCAGACTATAAACAGTGTATTTCACTATTGCATTATTTTGTCTTATTGAATTGTACTTTACCTATTGCATTAATTTTTGGGTCAAAATTGTACTTTTTTGATTGCATTGATTTCTGGGTCAAAACTATACTCTTTGTTGTTTTATAGAATTTGTTAGGACTTGTTCCAAAGTCTTAACATTAGGTTAGATATTTTTGGTAAGTTAAATAAATAATTATTGTTAATGGGGCATGCATATTTTTAATAAAGACACCCCCATAAAATAAAGTTAGTTTTAGTTTTAGGTAGTTTTTATGTTTTGAGTTAATTAATTAGAACTACCTTACGGGTTGATTTCTCGTAAAGAGTTGGTTATAGGATGAGTTGGTTTTACCGGTCATGGGTAAAATCTATATAATTTATATTTGCAATGTAAAAGGGTTAACGGAGTAAAGGCACCCTTATGTACTTAGTTTTTTGAAAATTAATAAAATACTTGTGCACTCGCACTAAGCGGGGCCAAAGTTCAAATTATTTGATCAAGGAGTTATCAGTGGTATCAGAGCTTGGTTTTGTCCAGCACGGTGAATTTTGGGAGCTTGGTGAATTCGAAAGAAGGCAAGGTGAAAAGTTAAATTCACGAGAAATCAAATGGCGTGAAATAAGGTATGTCATATCAAGCAAATATTTCATTGGTTTAAATGTAATGTCAAAATTTTAAAAAATTATTCAATTATTTTTATTTTTCAAATATTTTTACATTTAACCCTGTGTATTTCTCTTATATGACCATCTGGTTATTTTGGCCATTCAAGCTCCATTAAATTGTATTCAAACTCCTCAACGGGCATTTAAAATAAATTTTTTAGCATTTAAATGTTATTAAATTTATTAATTTTTGGCAAAAATAAACTTGCACGGTCTGTTTGCATATTGAAAACCTCTGTATTTTTCATCCATCGTTGCCATTGTTGATTGCATTCATTCTCAACCCTTTTGAATCCAAAAACACCTTTAAATCTAGTTAATACCCCTGTTTTAAATCCTCAAAGGAAAATCTGGATTGTTTTAAATTTGTACAGCCAATGGTATGGCCTTTCAATGCCCTGGCTGAAATTTGAAACCATTTTCAGCAAAAAATATCGTAAAATTTTGCTAAACTCAGTCAAAATCAGTTTTATACTACCTGTACGGATTTGTACGGCCACAGGGAGTGAGAGCAGGTGCAGAGAAAGGTTGCAGGAGCTGCCATGGCGTCCCAGGCAAAAATGGTGCTGGAATAAAACTCAGGGAAATATTTTTTATGTTTCTAAAGTTTGGTTATCAAAAATTTTGCTTTAGATGGGTCCCACGTGAGAAGCTTGGCTGAGAAGGCTAAAAAGGGAAAAATCTTGGATTTATTTACATACATGTAATTTTTTTAAAATTTTCTCTCATAGATAAACTTCAACATAACCACAAGTTTCTGAGTATTATATTTTGAAAGTGCTCTTAGAGCAATTGGTTAAAGTTATTTTGTAAGAAGCTTTCAAGGAGGAGGTCAAAGGTTCAAATACCTTCTTTTTGGAAGAAATTGCTTTAGAATATACTTTTTGTAAAAGAAATATTCCCTTTTAATTTGCTTTTCGTATGCCTTGAAAGTTGTGAAAAGCATACTTATTGTATAGTGTTGTTTTAAAAATCGAAAAAGGAGAATTAAATTCTATTTCTTTTACATTGTTGTGGTGACATAAGGGTGTAATTGGTGGAATAAGGAAGTAATTTGGCGAAATAAGGGTGTAATCAATTGATTTTTGGTGAGGTTAAGTGCAAAACCCATAAAAAATTCTTGTTTTTCTTTTTTCTCTATGCGGAGGTTAAGTGAAAAACCCCGTAGAAGCAGTGTCTTGTGCAGTGAGTGTGATATTTGTTTCATTTTTTTTTGCATTTTGTCGCACTTTTATCTATCGCACTTGCTTTTATTTCAAAATGCCGAAGATTCAAAACTTGCTTTCAGATGGTGATAGATTAACAATTTTCAATTATTCTGAATGGAAACGATTGATGGAGGCTTCACTAGTTTTTAATGAATTATGGGATATTGTCAAGAATGAAAATCCCACATTGCCAACAGAACAGGCTAAATTAGATGCATTAAATTTACGTGATTCTAAGGCCTTAGCTCTCATTAAATGTTGTACTCGTGATACTTATATTCATATTAAAAATTCTCCTCATAGTTACACTGCATGGAAAATATTGTCGGATTTGTATGATAAGAAACCTAAGCATAAGAAGATAGATATTCATATGCAGTTGTTTACTTTGTCATTAGATGGAGATGGGGATATGGGAGAATATATGTCTAAGTTGAAAAATATCACTACTGAGTACCCTAAGGCTAGATTTGGAAAACTAGATGATGACCTCATAGTCACTGCTGCTTTGAAAGGACTACCTCGATCCTATAAGAATTTCGTTGAAATGTTGCATGTTTTTGACAAGATCACAGGCATCACCTTTGATAAGTTGGATGAGTTGCTCATCCAACATGACCTCTCTCTACCCAAGAAATCCAAGAAAATTGAAGAAGTCCATGTTTTAGAGTCAAAGGCTAGTTCATCTTCATCTGGGTATCAAAACAATAGAGGAAACAGCTATAGAGGGGGTCAAGGTTACAGAGGAGGCAGATATCAAAAAGAAGTAGGGGTTATTCAAATAACCAACAATTTAACCAATCATATTCACATGAAACAAGTGATCGAGGACATGGTCACAACTCATATAGGGGCAGAGGTCGAGGTAGATCAGACATTCAGTGTCATAGATGTGAAACATTTGGTCACATTGCCTCACAATGTAGGATTCCTTTTGATAAAATCCAGAGGCCACAAAAAGTGACTAAGTCTAACTCTGCTCAGTATGCTGATCATGACTATGATGAGTCCAGTAATGTTGCCCATGAATCTGCATTCACTACTTTGGGGCGCATTTGATTATATTGAATGAGGCTAGAGATGAGCTTACAAATGTATGGGTTTTAGACACATGAGCAACCAAACACATGACATTTAGGAGAGATTTTTTTTGGTCTTTCAAAGAAGCTTCTCTCTCTCCAGTTGCCTTGGCAGATAAGTCTATGCATACACCACTAGGACTTGGATCTATTCGGATTCTTCTTCCTAATGGGTCTATAAAATACTTGGAGGATGTTTGGTATGTTTCCACATTGAAGAAACACTTACTTTCTTTGGTAACTATTCGAAAGAAAGGTTATCAAATTGTGCTTAAAAATGAGCTCATTTACATCAATTCAGTGAAAGATGATTATAAAACAATGTATACAGGTTGTGAAGATGGAAACTTGGTTAGATTGCATTGTAAAGTGCTTCCTTCCACTATAGAACTTGCGGCAGTTGTTGACACAGGTACAGGTACTATGTCTACACAGCGGTTATGGCATCTCCGCTATGGACATTTGAATATCCACTCTTTAGTGGATTTGCAGAGATATGGTATGGTGAGTGGGTTGCTCACTTTTCACAAAGATAGTATTCTTTGTGAGTCATGTGTTTTGGGCAAACAAAATCGAGAAAAATTTCCTAAATAGTCATCCTAGAGAGCTAACAGGGGTTTGCAGTTAGTTCATAGTGATGTATGTGACATGAAAAAGTCATTCATTGGTGGGTGTAGATACTTTGTCTTTTTTATTGATGACTTTTCTTGGATGACTTGGGTATTTTTTATGAAAAACAAATCTGAAGTTTTCGCTAAGTTTGTTGATTGGTTACACTTAGTCAAAAAAGAAACAGGTTCACATTTAGTCACTCTTCGTTCAGATAATGGAGGTGAGTATACCTCAAATGAATTTTCAGATTATTGTCGAGAACATGGCATTCATCGACAATATAGTAATGATTATACTCCACAACAAAATGGAGTATCTAAACGGATGAACAGAACTTTAGAGGGCACAACATGTGCCATGTTGCACTATAAACAACTTGATAAATTTTGGGCAGAAGCCATTGGTATTGCAGTGTATTTGAGAAACAGGTCCCTCACAGTTGCACTTTTGGGACAAACTCCATATGAGGCATGGTATGGGTTTAAACCAAAAGTTAAACACTTGAAAGTGTTTGGATGTCTTTGTTTTGCTTTGGTTCCTATTAAACACAGAACTAAGTTGGAACCACGAAGTCGAAAATGCATCTTTCTTGGTTATTCTGAAGATAAAAAGGGGTTTCGTTTGCTTACACAGAATACAAGTAAATTCATAGTGAATCGAGATGTAATATTTGATGAGTTTGGGACTATGAACACTGCAGAGATTGATTCTCAACTTGATAGATTAGAGAGGAAAAATACAAAAAGAGATAAGGGTTTGAATAATGGGGATAACTCTTCGAAGTTGTGGTATGAGACTCAAACTCCTTCACTTTCCTCTCCATTTACAAGTTCACAGATTGATGACTTAAAAATTGTTGAAAATTCTCTAAGCCCCCCTTCGAATGATGCACATGATGAGAATTCTGGAGTCCCTGATTTGAATAATTTGACTAAGTATCTAAAATGGGCTCGAAGTACTTTTTCTGACTTAAAAGCAGAAGTTGGTTTAACAAGGCCCAGGAATTCTCGAAAACAGGGAAACTATGTTATGCTTGTTACTACTTCCTCTGAGCCATCCACTTTTGAGGAGGCATCTACTGAACATGTTTGGCAACAGGGAATGAAAAGTGAGTATGATGCCATACTTAGCAATAATACATGGGTTTTAGTTGATCCTCCTCCACATGTTAAACCCATAGGATGTAAATGGGTTTATAGGACTAAGTATAAATCAAATGGCTCCATTGATAAACATAAGGCAAGACTTGTTGCAAAAAGATATGCGCAACAAGAAGGTATTGAATATGAGGAAACATTTGCACCAACTGCCAAATGGCACACAATTCCTATGGTACTTGCCGTAGCAACCCAAAATGGTTGGAAAGTACATCAATTGGATGTTAAAAGTGCTTTTTTAAATGGTGATTTATAAAAAGAAGTGTATATGAAACAACCTTAGGGTTTTGAACAGGTGGGTGCCAAACACAAAGTGTGTAAATAGATAAAAGCTTTGTATGGGCTCAAACAGCCACCTAGGGCTTGGTATGAGAAAATTGATTCATACTTGAAATCCATTGGTTTTCATCATAGTGAATCTGACGATACTCTCTATTTTCGAGTGCAGGGTAAGAAAATGGTGATACTTGTTCTCTATGTCGATGACTTGTTTATCACAGGTAATGATGAAAACCATAACAAGTCTGTGAAGAAGGAATTAAAAGATGGGTTTGAGATGACAGATCTTGGACTTCTTCACTACTATCTAGGCATAGAGCGCAGAAAGAGCATAGTATTTTCATTTCACAAACTAAGTATATTTCTGAGTTATTAGATAGGTTTGGCATGAGTGATTGCAAATCTGCCTTCACTCCCATGGAAAGTAACTTGAAATTGTCGAAGGACGATAGCAGTGCCTTTTTTGATGGCACCACATATAGACAATTGGTGGGAGGTTTGATATACTTGATGACTACCAGGCCCGATATTTCATTTTCAGTTGTAATTTTATCTAGGTTTATGCATGAACTTAGAGAAATTCATTGGCATGCCACAAAAAGAGTACTTCGTTACCTTTAGGGAATGAAAACATATGGCCTTGAATATCGTCGCAACAAGAACTTCAAACTTGTTGGATATTGTGATGCAGATTTTGGTGGATGTGTGGATGACAGTGTCAACCACAGGATACACTATGCATATGGGTTCAACTACTATTGCTTGGTGTTGTAAGAAGCAGGATACAGTGGCAAATTCATCAGTAGAATCAGAGTATATTGCAGCGTGAGATGCTTCCAGAGAAATTGTTTACTTACGTCATATTCTTGAAGATCTTCAGGTTTCTCAGTTTGCTCCTACACAGTTATACATTGATAATCAAAGTGCAATTAAGATGTCCAAGAATCCTATGTTTCATGTCAAAACAAAACATATGGATGTCAAATACCATTATCTGCGAATGTTGGTGGCAAAGAAAGCTCTTGATCCAATATATTGCCCAACTGCCGATCAGACAGCTGACATCTTCACAAAAACCCTTGACAAAATCAAATTTGAAAAAATTAGAAAAATGCTTGGTATGTGTCCAAAGACCTGACTTTGGATCATGGGGGGTTTGTTAGGACTTGTTCCAAAGTCTTAACATTAGGTTAGATTATTTGGGTAAGTTAAATAAATAATTATTGTTAATGGGGCATGCATCTTTTTAATAAAGACACCCCCATAAACTAAAGTTAGTTTTAGTTTTAGGTAGTTTTTATGTTTTGAGTTAATTAATTAGAACTACTTTACGGGTTGATTTCCCGTAAAAAGTTGGTTATAGGATTAGTTGATTTTACCGGTCATGGGTAAAATCTATATAATCTATGCTTGCAATGTAAAAGGGTTAACGAAGTAAAGGCACCCTTATGTACTTGGTTTTTTGAAAATTAATAAAATACTTGTGCACTCGCACTAAGCGGGGACAAGGTTGAAATTATTTGATCAAGGAGTTCTCAGAACTTTGAATAAAAGGTCAAAAATTGTGTGATGAATGGCCAATATTCAAAATTTTGTTTTGTAGAAAATGCATAAATTAACTGGTCATAATTATAATGTTTCGAGTCAAGATTTTAATAATTTCAGAATATCGTGATTGTGATAAAATCATTCTCGGCACTTAAGCAAGACCCACTACAAATTTTGCAGATTGTGAAAAATGTCATAAGGAGGCCTTGTTTTTAAAGTTTTTGTGTCAGAGTACATGATTTTTGAGGTCTGAGTGCCACTGAGGCAAGTGCGTTTGGATTAGTTTGAAAAATAAATATCAAACTTCAAAGAAATTTTGGGTTTTGTATGTGAAGAATCTGATATTTTCCACAAAGATGTTTGAGGATGAGTCCTTGTCAGAACATCTTCAAATGAAAGATCTTCGAGATTAGTTAGGAGCCATTAACAAAATGGTGGATGATGACGACATGGTGGCTCTTGTTCTGAACAACTTGACGCTCCCACATGAATCTTTTGTGGAGGCTTAACTCAAAACCCAGACCCTGACATTTGATTAGGTTAGTTACTATTTGATGCAAAATGAATGCATACAGACAGGCAAATGAGTCCATTGTTTGACAAGCAAAGAGTGCATTTATTGCTAAGTCGAAGGGCAAATGGAAACATATCCCTATTGATTCATCTTCTAAGTACTAGGTGAAGCGCTTTTATTGTCATAAGGTTGGACATCCCAAAAAAGATTTCTAGAAGTGACAATATGCACTTTCCTATCAAATAGTTAGGCAGCGAATGTCGTGGCAATTGAAGAACGAGATTCTGAAGAAGAGTACGCTCTCGTGGTATTATATTCGAACATTATTACTGCTAGTTGCTAGTTCATTGGTTTTGGTGTATCTAGACATTTCACATGTTGTAAGGACTAATAGTCAAATTTACTACAACTTTTTTTATTCGGTTTCATTAACTGATTGTCAATTATATGTAGTAGAGGGGATAAGAGATATTTGCATTGTATTGAATAATGCTAGAAAAATGAAAGGATTTGTTGTAGCGTAGAATTGCATCCTTTGTGGTAGAGTTTCTCAGGCTCTTTCACTCCTAGCTACAAGTGTTGGGACAACCTCAAGCTGTGGGTATCCTGTAATGAAGTTGAAGCTCTAGGCTTTTTAATGAGGCTAGCTCCTCAGATGCTTCACTTCACCTTGTTTTCCACATTAAAATCTACTACTGACTAATGAAAAAAGAGAGAAAGATAATCATGAAAGGGAAATCTAAGCTAAGGATGGTGATGTACCAAAATATGAAATGATCCACTTTCACCCTGGAAACCTTAACAACTACTAATGAAACTAACCAAGACACAGACTAATTTGATCCTATCTCAAGGCCACAAGCATAAGTATTTTGTGTGGAGGTCGAAGGGAAACCCTGCAGTTCGAAGGATGGAAATAAATACGTCTGTGTGAGACACTATAACTTGTGACACTTCAAGAAAGGCACCAATGTCTAACATTTCACACAACCTGCAAGGAACCAAAAGAATTAAAGCAAGATACGTAGAGAATCTACAGATGATGAAAAAATGCATACATCTGCAAGTTAAACTCCAATAATGTACACTTGACTTCAAACTAGAATAAAAAAATTCATCTTATTGCTTCAAAAGAGTGTTTACAAAGCAATTTTGACAGAGTCACTATATCACCAGTTGACGGATAGGTTTTAAGGCTCAAAGGCCTCTATATATAGCAAAAAAGGATGAGAGAAGAAGGGACTTGCGTGAGAGGATGGAGAGGGGGTCATAAATGGCTACTGTTGACCATTTTGGTCTTGCAGGTCAAAACCGGTCCCCCCTTTTTTTTCCCCTGCTGTTCTGAGCCAGTACATTTTTGATTTTGCACAAGTCTTAGAATTTGTACGGACTCTGTAGGGGTTTCTACGGACTCTGCAGGCATTTCTACGGACTCTGCAGGCATTCTACGGACTCTGCAGGAAGTTTTCTACGGACTCTGCAGGTAGAGACAAGTTCCCACTTAGGCGCAAAATGAACCATTCCAAATGCCCTTGCGGAGGGCAGGGAACTTTGCAAAGAGGCCACAGAAAAAAGCCGAAAAGTGAAGTTTCTTTCGGAAATTTGCTTAAGGCAAAGGAAGTACCCTTCGAAAGGGTCGTTTCCAATTTTCCCAAAGGGCACTTTTCAAAGGCAGGTGAGAGAAAAGGACGAAGACATAATTTCTTCGGACTTTTTGTCTGAAAAAATTCGAAAAGGCTACGAGCAAAAATCCAAGGGAAGACAAGTAAAAAGACTAAGGAAAAGGCGAGAATAATTTCTTCGGACTTTTTGTCCGAAGGAATTCCTTCGGACAAAAAGTCTGAAGAAATTCGGAGGAACGCTGCGGAAAAAAGTCCGTGGGGAAAAGTCCGTGTGAAAGCTCCGAAGAATTTCAAAACCAAGGGAGCCGAAGGACCCCAAATGGCAGGTGCCCTTGCGGGGGACTCTCGGCCAAAATGAAGGACATTTCTCCAAAGCCAAAGGGTCACCTTCCTTTCGGGAGGGTCTAAAGCAAAAGCCCGAAGGAAAGGGAGCAGAAGAAAGCCGAAGCAAAGGAAAAGGCTAAATGAATTCCAAGGCGTGACGGGCCCGAAGATGTCAAAATCAAGCACGGTGAACTAGCCGTTGGTTTTCAAACAGTGACGGGTGCACATACGTCAATTTTAAGGCTCGTGAAATAGTCGTTGATTTTGAAAAGATTAAAGAAGAGCCCAAGGAACTCAGTGACCCGCCAAGAAGATAGCCCCGAGGGCCGAAGGAGCCAGAAAGAGACAAAACTAGGAAGAGACAAAGTGCAGAAAAAACAAACAAGACGGCCCAGGTGGCAAAGGGAAGGTGAGTTATTGCCAGGTGGTCATCAAACAGTGCAAACAGTAAGCGGCGTGACCTGTTTTTCCCACTTTGCATTTATAAGCAGACAAACCGCGTGAATATCTGGAAGGAGCAGTCTTGTTTGCAGAAAAAGAGGTGCGGCCCATGCTTTCACATTAATGTTTGAACGCCAATGTCAAGACCGGCGATTACACAGCATGGTTCCAGCAGACCTCTTCTAGAAGAATGACATCAATAACAATGATTTCCTCTTCCCGATGCTCTCAACGCACATGGGCCAGCTTGTCAAAGAGCGCCAAAGTCTTTTCCAAAGGGGTGCCTTTACTTCTTCTCCTCTTTCTATATATTGTAAACTTCTCATTTTGGGAAAGAGATCTCTCAGCCTATGAGGCAAAGCTCTGCCCAAAATTTTTTTGGGTTTGTAAGGCAATACTCTGCCAGATTTTTACCTTGAATCAAGACTTAGCAATTTTTACCTCCATTTGAACTTGCACTCACGCATATTTCTATGTTCTTTTTGTGTGAAGTCATTTTCTTTAACGCTTTTCACAAAACGATTCCAGCATGTCTAGTGCATTGTGAAGTTTCTTCTTCTGCAGGTCTGCCAGAAGTGTCTACAGTAGGAATATAGGCACATGTGAATATGCTGCCAAAGTGTGTCTCATAACACCTTTGATAGTTCTTCCTCCCTGTATCTCTACGGACCCCTGACTCACTGATACAGAAGAGTTTCCCACATCAGATGAAGTGCATGGGAGCTTCTTCTCGGTGAAAAGTGTATGTTTGGGCTGGGTGTATCAACTTTTTTGGTGTATCACCTTTTAGCTTAGGTTTAGGTTATGTTTTCAGCATCCTTCTCCCTTTTCATCCCCCCCCATTTGTTTTTATTTATTTGTTAGCAGTAGGGAATCCAGTGCCTAAAAGATACATCAGAGAGAGCTAGCCCTATCTAGAGACTCTCTCCCCAGCTTCGCCGGTCCCATAGGCGAGAAGGGAGTTTCCATTGTTGCGTGTGGAAAGCAGGAGCTCGGCCTCCCGCCCAGGGTGCAATCCACTTCGTCAATAGTTTTTGGCACGCCCGGTGGGACCAACTAGGACAAGTTGTGTTCAAAGAGTTGAAAAAATTTTGGTGTGTTCTTCAATCAACCAGCTTTTGGAGGCTTTTGCATCAACACCAATGGCGACTCCGAGTTGAATCAATTGGTTAAGCAGTCCAGGTGCCATCAAGAAATCTCATTTTTTGTATGAATAATCCCTTTACCCAGAATCATGGGCCTTGTTTTCCTTCGTATAACTTTGATCAAGCTCAAGTTTTTTATGGAATCACCCCAAGCAGCTCTCCTAGTTGCCCTTCAATGATAAGGGAAGTAGCACTTGAGTTTGAGAAGCAGGTGATGGAGATAGACAGATCAAATGAGCAGCATAGATATCAGCAAGAGCTGATGTACAAAGAGGAGTGTTTGTTCAGGCAAGCTCAGGCCTTGCAATCCATGGAGGAGGAGGTAGCAAAATGGAAGAGTCCATTCGTTCAAGGCAGTTAGCCTTGTGTGCCCCCTCCTATTCTAAAGAAAGCCCTCTCTTGTGCACCAAATCCTTTCTATCAGATAGCACTTGCTCATTCTAGCTCATCTGATGCATCAATCAATCCTGCTCTTAACCCCATGCGCCTAGCCTTCAAACATCAAAGGGAATTAGAGCAATTTCCCATGGAAATGAATCTTCTCAATTCCTTAGATTGTGAATCTTCCTTTGGAGGGAACATCATGAACCAGCCCATCTCTCTAAAGCAGCTCTTCTTGTACATCAGCAGACCCTTCTTAACCTTCCCCAACCTCCTCAAGTTTTTCAACATGATCTCCAAATTCCAAGTTGGAAGAAGGAAGGTCATGAACCAGCCGAGGACCTTGAAGAGGATAAAGTTGCTGCCTGTTCACAGGAGCAAAATTCCGATCCCAAGGTCATGAGTTGGAAGCAAAGAGTGGAATCATGGGGCAGGAAGGAGGAGGAGAAAGGTTTTGCTCAAAACCTTGAAGAAGTCGAGGCTGCCTGTGCTCATGATGATGTTGGTGACCTCCAAGAAAGGCTCTTCCAAGAAGATCTAGCCAGGAGAATTGCAGAGTTGGAATCCAAAGCGAGATTCCTCAGCCAACGTGTGATGGACCTGTCTGAACACACCCCATCTACATACCTCCAAGAGAGCTATCAGGCCACACCTGATATAGATGAAGTGCTGACCAAATGGAAGGAGGAGAATCATTCGATTTTAGCTCAAGGACTGCCTCCTCTTCCACATGGTTTTGTCACTTCACCCCTTCTCAAGGAGGAACTTGTTTTGTGGGAGGTGAGTGAGGAAGAAAAGATCCAATCTGCAGCTTCTCAAGAGGCTATCATGAGCGACAATGCAGAAGAAATCATCATTGATGCTCCTTGTGAAGACATCATCGACAATGGAGAAGACGCAGGTCATGCATACATGCAGATGTTCCAGCAATATGAAGAGGAATGTAAGCATGGTGAGCTCTCTCCCCCCTTGTTTGATGAACTTCCTTGTTGCTTCGATGAGGAGGACTATGCCGAGGAACCTGAATTGGAGGATAATCAGATGGATGTCTTTGAACAACTAGAGACTCTGATCCTTGAGCAAGAAAAGGAGAGGCTGGTCCATCTTGAGGCAAGCTTTGAAGAAGAGAGCCTTGAACAAGGTGATGTTCTCTGGGATGAGCAATCGGTTTGTGATTCCATTTCAGACATCACAACAGTCACCCTTCTTCAAGAAGGCCATGAGGGAGCAGAGGATGAGTTTGACAGGGTCATCAACGAGGCAGAAGGAGACGAGCCAATTCATGATGCATTGCAAAGGGACCATGCACAACATAGGGCTTATGGTGATGAGCCAACAGCCATTGATTTCTGGATAAAATGCACAAGCATGAAGAGCCAACATTCAACAAGCTTCCAAGAACAAAAAGAGTACGTATATGTTGGAAGCATGTTTGATTCTGATCTACTTGGATGCAAGCCAATTAAGGTGGCAGGTAAGAGGAGCAAGTCACCAAGTCTCCATTCCATTCAGCCACTTGTCTGGCACCATAAGTTTCCTAGCCAGGGAAGGGACTTAAGAATTTTTCCCTTTGATCCAGGAGGGAAGCAAATATACCTGGTTAGCTGTATATAGTAGTTTGCTTTTAGTTTTTTTTCTTGTTTTCCCTAAGTGCAGTTTGCACAAGTAGTGTTTTTAGCCTTGTGTGTGGGGTAAAAGCTTCATGATTGATTTTTGGATCTATTGGAGCTGTTGCTAGCTTTTTCAAGCTGCGTTTTGACTCCGTGCCCAATGGATTTTAAGGCAATTGGTCTCTAAGCATAGCAGGCATGCTTCCCTTGGGAGTCGCCAATTTGTTGACCATTTTGGTCCTGCAGGCCAAAATCGGTCCCCCCTTTTTTTTCCCCTGCTGTTCTGAGGCAGTACATTTTTGATTTTGCACAAGTCTTGGAATTTCTACGGACTCTGCATTCATTTCTACGGACTCTGCAGGATGTTTTCTACGGACTCTGCAGGTAGAGACAAGCTCCCATTGAGGCGCAAAATGGACCATTCCAATTGCCCTTGCGGAGGGCAGTTCAGGACAAAAGTGCCCTTGCGGAGGGCAGGTCCTTTGGACAAAAAGTCCGAAGAAATTATGTCTTCGTTCTTTTCTCTTGCCTTCCTTCGAAAAGTGCCCTTCGGGAAAATTGGAAACGACCCTTCCGAAGGGTACTTCCTTTGCCTTAAGCAAATTTCTGAAAGAAACTTCCCTTTTCGGCTTTTTTCTGTGGCCTCTTTGCAAAGTTCCTTGCCCTCCGCAACTTTGCAAAGAGGCCACAAAGAAAAGCCGAAAAGGGAAGTTTCTTTTAGAAATTTGCTTAAGGCAAAGGAAGTACCCTTTGGAAGGGTCGATTCCAATTTTCCCGAAAGGCACTTTTCGAAGGAAGACGAGAGAAAAGGACGAAGACATAATTTCTTCGGATTTTTTGTCCGAAGAAATTCGAAAAGGCTACGAGCAAAAATCCAAGGGAAGACCAGTAAAAAGACTAAGGCAAAGGCGAGAATAATTTCTTCGAACTTTTTGTTCGAAGGAATTCCTTCGGACAAAAAGTCTGAAGAAATTCGGAGGAAGGCCACGGAAAATAGTCTGCAGGAAAAAGTCCACGGGGAAAAGTCCGTGGGAAAGCTTCGAAGAATTTCAAAACCAAGGGAGCCGACAGACCCCGAAGGGCAGGTGCCCTTGCGGGGGACTCTCGGCCAAAATGAAGGACATTTCTCCAAAACCGAAGGGTCGCCTTCCTTTCGGGAGGGTCCAAAGCAAAAGCCCGAAGGAAAGGGAGCAGAAGAAAGCCGAAGCAAAGGAAAAGGCCGAAAGAATTCCAAGGGGTGACGGGCCCGAAGACGTCAAAATCAAGCACGACGAACTAGCCATTGGTATTCAAACAGTGACGGGTGTGCAGACATCAATTTTAAGGCTCGTGCAATAGCCGTTGATTTTGAAAAGCTTAAAGAAGAGCCCAAGGAACTCAACGACCCGCCAAGAAGATAGCCCCGAGGGCCGAAGGAGCCAAAAAGAGACAAAGCTAGGAAGAGACAAAGTGCAAAAACAGACAAGACGACCCAAGTGGGAAAGAGGAGGCGAGGTATTGCTAGGTGGTCATCAAACGGCGCAAACAGTAAGCGGTGCGGCCTATTTTTTTCACTTTGTATTTATAAGTAGACAAATCGCTTGAATATCTGGAAGGAGCAGTCTTGTTTGCAGAAAAAGAGGTGCGGCCCATGCTTTCACATTAATGTTTGAACGCCAATGTCAAGACCGGCGATTACACAGCATGGTTCCAGCAGACCTCTTCTAGAAGAATGACATCAATAACAATGATTTCCTCTTCCCGATGCTCTCAACGCACATGGGCCAGCTTGTCAAAGAGCGCCAAAGTCTTTTCCAAAGGGGTGCCTTTACTTCTTCTCCTCTTTCTATATATTGTAAACTTCTCATTTTGGGAAAGAGATCTCTCAGCCTATGAGGCAAAGCTCTGCCCAAAAATCTTTTGGGTTTGTAAGGCAATACTCTGCCAGATTTTTACCTTGATTCAAGACTTAGCAAGTTTTACCTCCATTTGAACTTGCACTCACACATATGTCTATGTTCTTTTTGTGTAAAGTCATTTTCTTTTATGCTTTTCACAGAACGATTCCAGCATATCTAGTGCATTGTAATTTTTCTTCTTCTGCAGGTCTGCCAGAAGTGTCTACAACAGGAATATAGGCGCATGTGAATAGGCTGCCAAAGTGTGTCTCAGAACACCTTTGATAGTTCTTCCTCCCTGTATCTCTATGGACCCCTGACTCACTGATACAGAAGAGTTTCCCACATCAAATGAAGTGTATGGGAGCTTCTTCTTGGTGAAAAGTGTATGTTTGGGCTGGGTGTATCAACTTTTTTGGTGTATCACCTTTTAGCTTAGGTTTAGGTTTTGTTTTCAGCATCCTTCTCCCTTTTCATCTCCCCCCTTTTTATTTATTTATTTGTTAGCAGTAGGGAATCCAGGGCCTAAAAGATACATCAGAGGGAGCTAGCCCTATCTAGAGACTCTCCCCCCAGCTTCGTCGCTCCCACAGGCGAGAGGGGAGTTTCCATTGTTGCGTGTGGAAGGCAGGAGCTCGGCCTTCCGCCCAGGGTGCAATCCACTGCGTCAACAGCTACAACCACCACTATGTCCTTGAACTCTCTTTTGCCTTTAGAGCATGCAACTGCTTGACCATGAATTGAACCATCCATGATCACCTTAAATCTCCTCGAGCCCTTCTCGCATTCAAGTCTCCCTTTTTGGCGCTGAAAGAGCCATGTCATGGGTAGCAGCATGTTCCCGCCAAGTGTACATGATTTGATCTCTTGCGTTTAAAGCATGGCATGCTCCTTACTATTATTTTAGACATATATTTTCTATTAAAATCGATACCCTCTTGGCCTTTTGCATGTCCGTCGATTTGCTTGTGCATGGATGCCCTCGAGTCGTCAATCTCCTACCAGTTGGATGGGCTTATGCCATTTGTCTCTGACTGATTAGCCCTTCGGATTTGCTGACTATTTGACTATCACTTGTGCCATTGAGCTTTTATCGCAAGATCTCGATAAGTGTCAAGCTTGCGACAATCTTGACCAACTCTTTGATCTTTTGAATACCAATGGCTACTTGCAGGGGTTCAAATTTTGACATTTGCGGGTAAGTCAATTCCTTGAGTTATTTCTTTCGGATATTTCCTTTCAAGCAATTTATGTGGACTTTTGCTTGGGGTATTTTTCCGAAAAAATCCTTCAGCTTTTTGAAAGAGACCTTCTTGAAAGGAACATACCCTTCGGAAAAGTTGAAAAGTACCTTTCGAAAATTTTGAAGAGGACCACTTCTTGAGAAAAAGACACTTCGACTTGTGCAAATGAACTTTTTCGAAGGGTAACTACCCTTCGGGAATCTTTGGAATGGTCTTTCCAAAGGGAAAGTACCCTTCGACAAACTTGAAAATGAACCTCTTCCGAAGGATATGCACCCTTCGGATTTTTTTGAAATGCACCTTTTGCCTTTTTGAAAATGACTTTCTTCTCAAAAATGTCCCTTTTCTTTCTTCTTTGAACTGCTCTAAGCAACATGAAAAAAACCTTCAAGGCAAAATTAGCATGAAGTGCAAAGCTTCAAATGGTAAGGGTGGCATTTTTGGCTTATGGGGTCAAAAACTGCCAACATTTTTGGTGACTCACAGGGAAGCATGCCTGCTATGCTTGAAGAACCCAACTCATTGCTTCGTCCGATCAATTGGGCATGGAGTTATTGCTTTCTTTGACAATGTTGGCTCTATCTGGAAACTCCCCTTGAAGCAACAAAAACAACCAGAACAAAACAATACTGTGTCCAATGCACTTAGAGAAGGGAAACACACAACTGCAAAGGATGTGCACAAGGCACTTAGAAGAAAACATGAAAAACTGTGCAAAATGTACATTAAATACAATGGCTGCAAACTCTTTTAATATCAAGGCTTTAGATGAATCCCATTAACTGGAATGGGTAATACCTCTCCATCTAGTTGGGCAAGCTGAAAAACGTTATGTTGTTTGCATCCATGGATCAAATAAGGGCCACTCCACAAGCTGTCAAACTTGGTATGGTTTCCTGGCTTGGCTTTATTCGAATCCCATTTGAGGACTAGATCCTCTTTTTTGAAGTCCCTTGCTACGGCTCTCTTGTCAAAGGCTTTCTTGACCTGAGCTTGTTTTTTCAAGCTCCATGAGTTCTGCCAACCTCACATTCATGGGCTCATCTTCCAGCAGCTCCGGCTGATGGGCTAGTTCTAATGCAGGCAACTCAAGAGAAATGGGCAACTTGGCCTCCCTTCCATATACTAAAACATATGGAGAATTGCCAATGGTAGCTTTAGGAGTCACCCTGTCAGCCCACAAGGTTGTCTTTAGTTTGGTGTGCCATGCCCTCTGATTCTCTTCCATAGTTCTAATGATTTTCAGCAAATTCTTATTTGTGGATTCAGAAAGTCCATTTCCTTGAGGATAATAATTGAAAGAGGTGCTAAGGTAGATGCCCATTTTGAGAGCCCATTCGCTTGTTTTTAGACCAAGGAATGCCAATGCATTATTAGAGATGATAGTGGATGGAACACCAAACCTAGTCACAATGCTATCATAGAAGTCTAGGACTGCACCTTCATTAGCTTCTTTCAACGCAATGGCTTCCACCCATCTGGTGAAGTACTCGGTTGCAGTAAGCACCCATTTATGTTTTGCAGTTGATGGAGGGTTGATCATTCCTATGAAATCTAGTCCGCATTGCATGAAGGGTTGCTCTAACTGAATTGGGTTGAGAGGAAGTGCTGTTAATCTTTGCTTACCCACAAAGAAAGCACACTTCTGACACTTTCTTACCCATGCATAAGCATCTTTGAATAGGCTGGGTCAGTAATAACCAGCCCTCATTATCTTTACTGTTGTAGTCCTTGGAGCAAAATGGCCTCCTGCAGGCCCATCATGGAATTGCTCCAAGAGCCTTGTCACTTGGTCATTATCTATGCACCTTAGGAGCACTCCATTGAGGTCCTTTCTGAGTAAAACCCCATCAACCAATGCATAAGGTATGGACTGAATCTGAAACACCTTCTTTTTGCCTTGTCTAGACCTTGGGGGCATTCTCCTATTAGCAAAAAATGTGCTATATCATGGAGCCAACTCTTATGAAGTAGAGGTGCCTCTGCCTGTGAGTTGTCTTGAATCATCATGGCAACTTCTTGGTCTTTTTGAAGATTTTCCACCAAGTGCTCACACAAACCTCTACCTCTGACCAACTTGGTCACTTTGATTTCCACATCAAACTCCATGATTTTGGTGATTCAGCCAACTCTTTTCTCATTCAGATCTTTGTTAAGGAGGAAATCCCTAAATCCAGGATGGGGTACCATGAGATAAATCTTGTTGTTGGAGAGCATTGGTCTGAACTTCTTAAGACTCCTCATTGCTACAAGGATTTGCTTCTCTATAAAAGTGTACCTCATCTCATATCCTTCCAGCCCTTGACTAAAAAAGGCAACTGGCTGCTCCATTCCCTCACCATTCTTTTGTATCAGCATAGCTGACAAGATGTCAACGTTGGCAAAGGTGTATAGCATGAAATCCTTGGAGAAATCAAGATTTATGAGCGAGGGTGCTTGGGCAATGGTCCGTTTGATGGCTTCAAAAGCATCTTTTCCTTCTCTTGGCCAAGAAAAAACTTGACTCTTCTTTAACAGGGCAGTAATAGGCTTGACCAAGCTTGCAAAACCCGGTATGAACCTTCTTACAAAGTTTATTTTGCCAAGGAAGCTCTGAACTCCTTTTTTATGCTTGGGGAGAGAGAGAGTGTTAAGATGGCATCTACTGTTTCAGGGTCAATAGACAACTCTTCTTTTGAAACGATGTGGCCCAACAACTTACCTTCATGTACGACAAACACACACTTCTTGGGATTTAACGAGATCCCATACTCCCTGCATCTTTCAAATATCAGCCTCAGGGGGTCCATATGTTCGCTGGCATTCTTGGAGAAAACCGTGATGTCATCCAAGTAGACCAACACCATTTGATTCAACAATCCTTGAAAAGCCATGTCCATGGCTCTTTGAAAAGCTGTCCCAGCATTTGTCAAACCAAAGGGCATCTTTTGGTATGCATACGTGCCCCATTTGGTGGTGAAGGCAGTCTTGTACTGATCTTCTTTTACCAATACTTGGTTGTAACCTGAATATCCATCCAAAAAAGAAAAACGTTCTGACCCTGCAACTATTTGAAGAAGTTGCTCCATGGATGGTAGAGGGTAATGATCCTTCAAGGAGACTTTGTTCAAATCTCTGAAGTCAACACACATTCTAATCTCCCCACTCTTTTTCCTTACATGCACCAAATTGGCTATCCATGATGAACGTTTGATGGGAAAGATAATCTTGGATTCAATCAACTTGGTTAGCTCCTTCCTAATAAGCTCTTCTATTTTTGGATTGACAGGCCTTTGCTTTTGCCTCACAGGCTTAGCGTTGGCCTCTAGTTCTATAGTATGCTGGGCTAACTTTGGATCAAAGCCTCTCAGATCATTATACTCCCAAGCAAAGATGTCTAAAAAATCCTTACAAAGTTCAATGAAAGCATGCTTTTCAGCCTTGCTGCTTACCTTCCCAAGCTTGAGAAGTTTGTCCTTGAAGATGAGGACTCTCTCGTAATTTTCTTTATCAGTTGACATTACTGCCTTGTCTTTCCTCATATGGTCTCCTTCATGGAAAAGACCTTCAAGGGTGACCAGCCCTTTAGAAAGTTTGTTAGACTTTAGTTGAACAATTTGATCTTCATACTGATGTTGAATTTTACCTTGGTTCATTAAGGAAAACTCCGCTTCTTATTGCAAGAAACAAGCAATTTGTTTGTCATTTCGGAAGACCTGCTAGTGGGTTTCATTATCTGGTACTAATGGCCTCGCCACCACCCTGACATGTGGCTGAACCTTGGCCTCTTTTATCTTACTCGGAATATCAAACTAGGCTCCCACAACTGCTAACCTTCTTATTGGCCCATTGGAGGCCATGGATCAAGCCTTCATATTCTGTTGCATTAGAAGAGCAATTGAAATGGAACCTATAAGAAGAGAAAAACTTATCATCTGAAGGGGAAACTAGCATTGCCCCTGCACCTACTCCATTTTTGCTCCTTGAACCATCAAAGATCAATGTCCACATACCATTGAGGTCTTCTTTAGGTCCAATGAGGGAAGGCATGGGTTGATTTTCTTCATGTAGTAAATAGACACCCATGTCTCTTTCCTCAACACCTTCCAAAGGATTGAGAAATTGATTATCCCCCCATAGCTCATCCAAGAACAAATCTAGAATCTCCTTAAGATAAGTATTTAGTTCTTGACCAATTGTAAACTCATCCTCATCAAGGATAGTACAATTGAGCTTTACGTTATCTGACTGATGGGGTTCAATGTGAAATTGTGTCATGGGTTTAGCTTTGATTGATACCTTAGTTCCATACCTTGTTCTGAAAGACATGTAGGACCAATCTACTGCTAGATAAACCCCAATTTTGGCTGTGAATTCCCTAGATAAGCATAGAGCAAAATGAGGAGCTACATCAAGGATCAACACATCTTGAACCACTGAAACACTAGGGCAAGCATGCAGGGTCAAGCTCAAATCCTTGATGATACCAGATGGCTTTGTGGAAGAACCGTCAAGCTGCAAAACTCCTTTAGATTGAGGCTCATACCTTAAACCAAGCTGGTCTGCTATAGATTTTGGCATTACTGAAGTACTAGCTCTACTATCTACCAAGCAATTATGCACTAAGGAGTCACCAATGATTAATGAAATGTAGAAGGGAGGAGGTTTGACCACATTACTTGACCTTTCTCCCATAGGACCCTTGGTTGCATTAGTGAGGACCTCAACTTCTTTGCTTGGTTGTTTACCTGCAGTTGTTGTAACACCTATCTTGGACAAACCTTATTGAAGGATATCCACTTGACCGAGCATGGAAAGCATGTCCCACATCGGTACGCATATGTTGGATTTCTTCATTTGTTCAACAATGTTGATTGATGTACTACTAACCTTTGCTTGTGCTTTGGGATCCACTGCTGTTGTTTGTTGAATCTATGAGCTTTGTGGAGGTGTCGAGACCTTTAGAGTGACAGCAGGCTCGTTAGGCTTAGACAATGGAGTGGTGGCAAGAGGTTCCTTGAATGCTCCTTGGTTGTCACCCATATTCCTTCTTTTGAACGTTGTATTAGCTGCCACTGGAATGTATGCTTGACTGGAACTAACCTACTGATTGAGTGCATAGCACTCTTCTTGCTCACTGATGACCATTGTAGCATCCGGCTGGTTTGGTACCTTATCCGATCCTTATTCTTGTGGAGACTGCTCTGGCTTTGTCATCGTGGGGATTTCCGTGTTTTGAGCCATAAGAGCTTGATTGTATCCATAAGCAATAACTTGCTGCCATTGGTCATTGAATGCTTAGTTAGAACCATTAGTTGGGACAATGGATTGCCCAAAAGACTGATTCCAAGGCGTTGTCCCTTCAGCCTCTTGAGCCATATTGTTTTGAACAGGAACCAAGGAGTTGGAAGAACCTGCTGCATTTGGCTTATAGTTGTTTTGTCTAGCATAGTTAGGCTGCCCTTGTCCTTGGAAATTTCCTTTGTAGGGTGGCCTATTTGCTTGATAAGACTGCTGGTGAGGTTGATATGGAGCTTGATAAGGTTTATTGAACTGAGCTTGCCTTTTTACATTTACTACATCAATTGTCAAGGATTGGAGCATGCTTTTAAGTTTTAGGTAGTTTTTCTGCTCTTGGGAATCACTCGATCCGCTAGTGGAGGCTTTTTTTGGCTTGGGTGAAGGCATAGCAACAATTGATAGAGTTGGAAGAATAACATCAAGTGGGGGAATAACCGCAGGGGGTGGTCTGATTTTCAAAAAAAGAGGCATTGGGTGTCTAGGAGTAGGCTTGCCGGCTTGAACTAAGCAATTTTCTGCTTTAATAGCCACCTCATAAGCATTTGACAATATATCCCCTCCCATGGATTGGATCATTACTGCAATGTCGTTGTTTAGAGCCTTCAAATAGTATAAGATTGCAAAATTAGGGGATGGCCTAATAGCGGCTGGAATTTTGTCCCAAGCTTTTTGGAATCTTGTGTTAAAGTCTTGCACAACTTCATGAGGAGCTCTCTTGATTGTGGTCAATTGTTTTGCTAGTGACAAATGATCACTCTTGTCTGCAAATCTCTTACATAAAGATGTTCCCAGCTTATCCCATGATTGAATAGAGTTAGGAACTAAACCTCTATACCAATCTAAAGCCTTTTCCTTAAAGTATACAACCAATACTTTGCTAGCTACATTTTCTACTGTGACATTATGGATATTGTAGAAATTGGCTGTCTATGATGTGCTCAGTAGGAGTTACGACTTGGTCCCCTGTGAAATATGGGACGCTTTTGAGGGCTATTACTGACATAAGATCATATTGTGGCAAATTCAAAGGACTTTGGCCACTGAAGCCTACAAAAGCTCTTTGGGGAATCATGGTAGCAAAAGGGCTAAGGGTCTTCTTGCGTAGGTATACCTCACAACTGGTTTAGGAAAATAGTTTCCTACGTAAGGGTGAGGATGGGCGAACCTTAACCTTTTTGCTGAGTTTAAAGGTGATTCAACAAATTCAAAAGGAATACCTTCAGAAGCTGATCTTGTAGTCACCTTTGGCATTAAAGATATTGGAAGATGAAAGCTATAACTACTGCAAATTGATCAAACCAGCATCAAACTTGACCAATCTTCCTTGAAGGTGGTCCCACCGGGCGTGCCAAAAATTGTTGGAGCGCAGAATTGCACCCTTTGTGGTAGAGTTTCTCAAGCTCTCTCACTCGTAGCTACAAGTGTTGGGACAACCTCAGGCTGTGGGTATCTTGTAATGAGGTTGAACCTCTAGGCTTTTTAATGAGGCTAGCTCCTCAGATGCTTCACTTCACTTTGTTTCCCACACTAAAATCTACTACTGACTAAGGAAAAGGGAGAGAGATAATCATGAAAGGGAAACTAAGCTAAGGATGGTGATGCACCAAAATATGAAATGATCCACTTTCACCCTGGAAACCTTAACAACTACTAATGAAACTAACCAAGACACAGACTAATCTGATTTTATCTCAAGGCCACAAGCATAAGTATTTTGTGTGGAGGTCGAAGGGAAACCCTGCAGTTCGAAGGATGGAAAGAAATAGGTCTGTGTGAGACACTATAACTTGTGACACTTCAAGAAAGGCACCAATGTCTAACACTTCACACAACCTACAAGGAACCAAAAGAATTAAATCAAGATACGTAGAGAATCTACAGATGATGGAAAAGGGCATACATCTACAAGTTAAACTCCAATAATGTACACTTGACTTCAAACTAGAATAAAAAAATTCATCTTATTGCTTCAAAAGAGTGGTTACAAAGTGATTTTGACAGAGTCACTCTATCACCAGTGGAAGGATGAGTTTTAAGGCTCAAAGGCCTCTATATATAGCAAAAAAGGATGAGAGAAGAAGGGACTTGCGTGAGAGGACGGAGAGGGGGTCATAAATGGCTGCAACCACCACTATGTCCTTGAACTCTCTTTTGCCTTTAGAGCATGCAATTGCTTGACCATGAAATGAACCGTCCATGATCACCGTAAATCTCCTCGAGCCCTTCGCGTATTCAAGTCTCCCTTTTTGGAGCTGAGAGAACCATGTCATGGGCAGTTGCATGTTCCCGCCAAGTGTACACAATTTGATCTCTTGCATTTAAAATCTGGCATGCTCCTTACTATTGTTTTGGACTTATATATTTTCTATTAAAATCGATACCCCCCTTGGCCTTTTTCATGTCCATCGATTTGCTTGTGCACGGATGCCCGCGAGTCGTCGATCACTTGCCAGTTGGGCGGGCTTATGCCATTTGTCCCTGACTGATTAGCCCTCTAGATTTGCTGACTATTTGACTATCACTTGTGCCGTTGATATTTTATTGTGAGATCTCGAAAAGTGTCAAGCTCATGGCAATCTTGACGAACCCTTTGATCTTTTGAATACCAATGGCTACTTGTAGGGGCTCAAATTTTGACGTTTGCGGGCAAGTCAATTCCTTGAGTTATTTCCTTCAGACATTTCCTTTCGGGCAATTTCCACGGACTTTTGCTTGGGGTACTTTTCCGAAAAAATCCTTTGGCTTTTTGAAAGAGACCTTCCTAAAAGGAACATACCCTTCGGAAAAGTTGAAAAGTACCTTTCAGAAATTTTGAAGAGGACCACTTGAGAAAAAAACCCTTCGACTTGTGCAAATGAACTTTTCCGAAGGATAACTACCCTTCGGGAATATTTGGAATGGTCTTTTTGAAGGGAAAGTACCCTTCGACAAACTTGAAAATGAACCTCTTCCGAAAGATATGCACCCTTCGGATTTTTTGAAGTGCACCTTTTGCCTTTTTGAAAATGACTTTCTTCCCGAAAATGTCCCTTTTCTTGCTTCTTTGAACTGCTCTGAGCAACATGAAAAAAACCTTCAAGGCAAAATTAGCATGAAGTGCAAAGCTTCAAATGGTAAGGGTGGCATTTTTAGCCTGTGGGATCAAAAACTGCCAACAAGATTGTTAGGTAATTCATGGCATGAATAAATATTTTTTGTTTGTTATTTAGTTAACAGAAAATCCCAACATTGTTGTACATTTCTTTGGGAAATAGTATATTGTGTATGATGTAAAACAAGACAGAGTAATTGCCCTAGGTACTGGGTAGCAGAGTGTATAGGCTCATTGACCCTAGTACAATCAACGTAAATGCACATGTGGAGGGAGACTCTACCATACAAGTTGTGTTAGAGGATGAAATTCCTCATAGGCTTATTGACCCTGCTTTAGTCGAATTAAATGCTCTAGTTTTGGAGGGAATATCCAATATAAATGATGTGTAGGAGGATGCAATTCTTCAATATCAATCAAATGCACGAGTAGATGTGCAGGAGGATGATATGCCCCAGTCACTGGCTCATAGGACCAGAAACAAGATTGTTACTTCCGTAGAGCATGGTCATTTTTCTCTCATTTGTAGCCTTTATATGATACCTAAACTGCAAGTTACACAACCCATTGGATGCAAATGGGTGGACAACATTGGTACTTTGTGTTGTCCCCGAAAAATGCCACTCATTTTTGGGACAACCTACAGACCAAAATTTCTCTCTTCCCTTCTCAAAATTTGTTCTGAGCTTTCAAATTCCTCATTTTTAAGTTTTTTCTGTAAAGGGATTCACAGGTTCAACAGGTTAAAAAAGCTTCTGCAGGTGAGTTCAGTCAAAAGATCAAGTTTCTAACACTTAGTCGTTTCCAGGATCGGTTCAACACCTCGGTTCAATCAAAAGAGTTAAATCAGCACATGATAAAGGACAAAGGCTTGGACCATTGAACTTTGAACCACTTTGGCTCAAAGGGTCAATGGGTTCAACGACCAAGTTGGTTCAACGTGCTTGGTGCAAAAGATGAAAAGGACTTAGCCAAATAACGAAGGATGAGCCTATTGAACCATTGAACCAAAGTTGGTTCAATCGGCAGGTTCAAGGGGCTGCCCCAAAGCGAAAAAGGCAAGTGCCCTTGCGGAGGGCAGGCAGCATTGGTTCGAAGGTCAAAGAAAAGATAGAATTCCTTCGGATTTGTTCAAAGGCCCAAAAGGAACAATTCTTTCGGACTTTTTGTCCGATGGAAATGGCTAAGTCCAAGAGGCCGAAAGAATACTTTTAGGAAGATTTTCTAGGAAAAATGTTAAGGCAAAATTCCTTTAGACTTTTTGTCCGAAGGAATTCACCCAGAGAAAAAGTCCGAAGAAACAGGAAAGAACGAATGGCCAAGTAACAAGAAACTTTCCTTCGGACATTTTGTCCGAAGGAATTCTTTTGGGCTTTTTGTCCGACGGAAAAAGCCCGCCGAAGAAGTAAGAACCTGCCGGGGAAGTTGAAGCTCGAAGGACAAGTACCCTTGCGGGGTACACCTGACGTCAGAGAAAGGACCGTTTTAAAAGCCTGAAGGGACACCTTGACACCTTCACTTCGGGACGTTCCAAAGGCTGAACAAAGATACAGAAAGGAACTTTTACGGACTTAGACAAAAAGGGGCTTCAACGGATGAACCGACTGAACCATTGAACCGTTGAACGGTTCCAAGGTTCAACCAGAGCTTAGAAAGATAAATGAAGCAGTGTTTGAGCGAAACGCAGAATAAACCAATGAACCGATTGAACTTTGAACTGAAAGAGTTCAAAGTTCAATGGTTCAACATGGTTCAAAAGTTCAAAGGCGACCCCAGTCAAAGAAAAAGCGACACAAGTGGTTCAACGGATGGTTCAACCAAGGGGCGAAGATGCAATTGAACCAAAAAGTGATAGAATAAAAGAGACAGAATGAACCGATGAACCGATGAACTTTCAGTGGTTCAACAGGTTCAAGGTTCAACTTGAATCAAGCGATCGACTGAAAAGAGAGCCTGAAGACTCAAAGAGAGAAGATCGATGCAAAGGACCAGAAATGTCTTCGAAAGAGTTATTTCCAGTAGGTGGAACAGCGGATCGAGTAGAATTCCGAGTGCACCAAACCAAGGACGCGGCCTATTTTCTTCCATGAAGTAAAGACAAATATGCAAAGGACCAGATGGTCCATATTAACAAGGAGACATATCAGATGAAGGGACATGACATAGTTATGGCAGCGCACTGTTCTCAGCATGGTCTCTCCAGACAAAACTGGAGACGCATTGTAGACATTGACTGCAGCATGGGCTATCCCATGGAAAAAGGCACCAATCCTTGGGTAGTTGCTATAAGTTTGTATTTTCTCTCATTTGTAAGGGAGACTTTTCATTTTTACAGAAGCGAAACTCTGCCCATTTTGAAAGAAGACTAAGACTTTGAGCTCAGATTGTAATTTCATTTTTATCTGAATGAGAAAGCAAGTTGCTTACAGACTTTGTGCTATTTTGGCTTGTGTCATTTTAGAAGATCATTCTTACGTCTATCTTCTGAAGGTGTTCTTATTCATTTAACTTGGTAAGCAGAATTAGTGAAAGTAATAGGGAAGTGTTCTGAAACCAACTATGAGAAGACTTTGTGCTTTCACAATTGTTTTCAGTCTGTGTTTTTCTTTTCTTTTTTGTGTTGAGGATTCTGGGGCGACTTTGTGCCCCCATTATCCTTTGTGATAAACTCTTTGGGCAGTTGAAGTGGAAACTTTGCGTTCTGCTTCATCCTGCTGTTACTACAACCTTTTGGTTACTGGTTACTTTACTGTCTGAAAGAAACTTTGCTATTTCTTGCAAGAACACTTCTGAAAAAAGAGAAGTGCCTTCAGTGTTTACACCAAGATTTTCTCCTTTGTCTGTGTGCATCATCTCTGAAAGAAGAGAGATGGATGGTTTATTCTGCCCTCATGTGTTATTTTCTGCTTATTTATTTTGTATATAGCTCCTACGTATCTATAGGGAACCTCCCCTTGATGAGAGGAGAGATTTGTCCCCTGTTGATGTAGTAAACCTGCACAACTGGCCAACCAATCTTCCTGTTGTGGTTGATCAGACCTATTTTGTTTATCAGTATGCTGATTGACAAAATATTCACCCAACACTTTGCACAAGTACAGCGCTTACATTGTTGCGAAAGGCTTTTCCCAACAAGAGGGAATAGATGAGATGGTTTCTTCTCCTATTGGGAGTTGGTTTTTACTCCCATTGCTTGTTGACCATTTTTGGTCCTACAGGCCAAAATCGATCTCCCTTCTTTCCCTGCTGTCCTGAGCAGCCAGTCTTTGATGTATTCACCTTACTGCAATTGTGCCATTTCCTTTTGCAATAGCCCTGTTCTTATGAAGAGTCGAGTGATCTAAGTCCTGGAGGTTTTCAGTTTGATCTGGGGCTTATTTCACTTTGAGCAAATACCTTGGACAAGCCTTTTGGCAAAGGAATGGGCCAGTTTTCAAAGGAATGCAAGTCTTCTACAAAATCTCCGAAAGTCAAATGCCCTTGCGGAGGGCAGGTAGGTTACAAATGGGACCGTTCAAGCAGGCTCCGAAGGGCAACTTTGGACCCAAGGTGCCCTTGCGGAGGGCCGAGAGCACATTTGGAAGGGAACAAGGCAGAGAGCCCAAAGGGGAATTCTCCTTCGAAAAAGTGATAAGGCAAAAGACAGGATTTCTTCAGACTTTTGTTTGAAGAAAATCCAAGGAAGAAACCAAGGCAAATTCCTTTGGACAAAGTGCCCGAAGGATTTCCTTCAGACATTTTACTCGAAGGAATTTACAAAGAAAAAGGCCTTCGGCCTTTTGCAAAACAAACCCTCCCGAAGGGAAGGTGATCTTTCGGAAAAGAGAGGGTCCCTTTTTGACAGCCAAGAGTCCCCCGCAAGGGCACTTGCCCTTCGGGCTCCTTTGTCTTCCCAATTCTTTCGAGCAAAATGTCCGAAGGAATTCCTTCGGACATTTTGCTCGAAAGAATTGGGAAGACAAAGGAGCCCGAAGGGCAAGTGCCCTTGCGGGGGACTCTTGAATTCCTTCGGACATTTTGCTCGAAAGAATTGGGAAGACAAAGGAGCCCGAAGGGCAAGTGCCCTTGCGGGGGACTCTTGGCTGTCAAAAAGGGACCCTCTCTTTTCCGAAAGATCACCTTCCCTTCGGGAGGGTTTGTTTTGCAAAAGGCCGAAGGAATTACCAAAGTGATGATGGGCCCGAGCACGTTAACTTTAACATAGTGAACTAGCCGTTGGAGGTTCAAATGCCCAGTGACGTGCGCGTGAACATCAAATTCAAGGCAACAAAATAGCCATTGATTTTCAAACGGTGACAGGCCTGCGGAATTCAATTTTATGGCGATGAAATAGCCGTTGATTTTCAAATAGTGACAAGCCCGCAGACGTTCATTTTGATGTGATGCGTCGGTCTTTGAAGAGGAGCCAAAGAACCAATTCCTTCGGACAAGTGCCCGAAAGAACTCATGATAGGTGACCGAAAGAACTCATGAGCGCGGACCTGAAGGAATTCAAAGGCTAAAGGCCAAAAGGAAACTTAGTGACCCGCCGAGAAAGGAGCTCGAGGAGCCAGGAAAAGACGAAAGATAGGCCCTGAGGGCCGATGAGCAAGGAAAAGACGAAAGATAGCCCCCAAGGGCTGACGAGCCAGGAAAAGGCAGAAGCCAAGTGCAAAAACGAATAGAATAGTCCAGGTGGCACATAAAGCATCAACAGGGAAAGTTATTGCTGTGGATGAAATAGTCCCCACCAAGTGGTCATCAAGGGGAGCGCAAGCATTCAATAGCGCGGCCCGTTTTTCTTCGTTTAGCATTGATAAACAGACAACTGCATAAGTTTCATAAAGAGGTGGCCTTGTCTTTCAAACAACAAGGCAACCCATGCTTTTTACGAGAACATTTAATACGGTTTAAACATCAAAGTCAAGACCTGCGACATCTATAGCATGGTTCTTTCAGGCCATTTATGGAACGATGACAGCAGCATGAGCGGTTTCCCCTTCCCCAGTTGTTTAATACAGCATGGGCCGCTTGTTTCAAAAAGGCGCCAAAAGTCTTTCTCTTCATGCTATATATTGTAACCTCTCAGCTGAGAAATGTATCTCACTTGTGTAAGGGGAAGCCCTGCCAAATTTTATTTTTGAATCAATAGAATGTGTTTTACCTCTATCTGACTGGTTATACTTCTGAATATTGTCTGTGTATCAACTCTGTGTTCAGTCATTTTAGCTTGATTCTTTCATAGGTTGACACCAACATATCTAGTATAGCCAAGACCATTTCCGCAGGTTAACAGGAAGTGCCCAAGTTGCAGCATAGAGATAGAAGAACAGTTATCTGACAGTGATTTTCTGCAGCCCCTGTGGTAAGTTCTTTTTCTTTGTATCTTCATTAAGCCCCCTGTTAAAGCTCCCTACAGTCTGGTCTTTTGTTCAGATGAAGTGTCTGTTCGCCTTTTTGGTTTGAAGTGTTGATAGAGCTGAGTAGATCGCATCATTTGGTGCATCACCGTTTAGATAGGTTCTGTTTTGGTTATATCCTCCTCTCTTTTCACCCCCCCATTATTAACAGTGGTAGTTAAGAAACTCAAAGATGCATCAAAAGAAGCTAGCTCTTATCTAGAGATTCTTTCCTCAGTTTTGCTAAGCCCACAACAAGAGGAAAGTCTCCATTGTGCCGTGTGGAAGAGATAAGCTGAGCCTTCTTCTCAAGGGTGCAATCCACAATGTCAACAGTTTTTGGCACGCCCGGTGGGACTATTTTTTTTAATGCTCAGATAAGTTTCAGGATTGGTGTTGGTCCTGTTACTGCAAGAATGAACAACTAACCAAGCATTTGGCGACTCCATTTTCAAGAACACCAGTTTCTGGTCAGAGATCAACCTGACATCCCATACCTAAGGTCACAACAAGATCTTCTGCCAAGGGTGTCCCTTTCGAATTCGTTGAGCTGCCCTTAAACTTAGAAAAGCGGCTAAGGTTTGCAAAGACTCATCCCTATACAGCAAACCAATTTTTCAGACCTGCCGTAAAATATACTTACACAAGAAGGCCCTGATTGAATCCTGTCATCGCCATGGATTTACCTTTTGTAGCCTTCTATGGTCAGATCCCTTTAAACTTTCTGCATTATGACCCAATCCCAGGGACAGCCCTTTAGAGCATTCCCCCTTTTAATGGAGAGGGGCCTATTATCGCTATTGAGCATATCAGGAATATAGCCAACCTCTGTAACATTCACAATGTCACTGAAGAGAACATAGCTATCAGGTTACTGGCATTGTCTTTTAAAGATAAGGTTCTGGACTGGTATGGGACTTTGCCTAAGAATTTAGTTGGCTCATGGAACGAATTAGGCACTCTCTTGACAAACAGAGTCAGGGAGAAGAGCGATCATCTCTTTTGCTGAGCAATTGACCACTATGAAAAGAGCTCCGCATGAGTTTATGCAAGATTTTAATACCAGGTTCCACAAGACCTGGGACAGAATCCCCATTTTGGTGAGACCGACTCCAAGCTATGCTTTCCTTTACTACTTAAAAGCTTTGAATAGCTATATTGTTGTCATGATACAGTCCATGAGAGGACAAGTGTTATCAGTTGTCTATGAAATAGCTATAGCCGCCGAAAATTGTCTGGTACAAGCAAGAAAGATAGCCCCTAGACCTCATATGTCGCTCTTTCTTGAATATCACCCCTGGTTCAGACTACTGCACCCACCTTAGCTCTTCTGCCTGGCATAGAAAAGCCGACTTCTATCTCGCCCAACGACCTCCATGAAGTTAAGAGCTTGTTACAAAGTGCAACCAATGAATTAGTGGCTCTCAAAAGGCAACAGGCTCAAAACTATCGGCCGAATCAGGGATACTAGCAGTTCAAACAAATGAACAGACCTCCCTTCCAAAATTATAACCAAAGACAGGGTCAGATTGCTCAAGCCAAACCAATCAAGGTTATAATCTAGGTGCTCCATCGTCCAAAGCTCTTGTTCCCACTCAAAATAATCTGGTACAGGAATAGCCTAATCGCCCACCCTTGGGGTATGGACAAAAACAGGTTGCGTATACTAATGAGATGTCGAATCAATATATGAATGCACAAGACAATATAGCAACCCAATTCCCAAGCTTTGAGGTGTCAATACAACCTGGCATGGACAACAGGCAGGCTCAGTCTGATTCCACCCTCATGAATCACTTAGAAGGTGAATTCTATGCAGTTAATTATGTGGGTAGTCCAAATAACCAAGATGATTATGTTGCAGCGAATACTAGGTCCAAAAAGAGAGCTATGGAGGAAGCACAGGCAACTGCTCAAACGTCTGCACCATCTTTTTCATCACAAGTGAACCAGAAGTTCCCAAATTACAAGCCGCCGATTGCACTCTCAGCGCCTTAGCTTGCATCTTAGGCTGCAAGTGCCCCCAAAGAAAATTCAAAAGGGAGCAACCCTCAGATCAATGTGGTGGACCAGATGAAGAAGCTACACATGAACATCTCACTGTGGGATTCCTTAGAAATGCCAGGACAAAAGGATATACTCCAGAAGGAATTACACGGGCTGAATGAACAAACTGTCTCAGCAAAGGCCGATAATGTTTTGATTATGAATGGCCACCCTTCCATAGCAGGCCAAGTAAAGAAGGACGAAAAGGTTCTACCTTTCTACCTATCCTTAGTCATAGGAGATTTTTTGGTACACAATTGCATTATTGACAGTAGGGCAATCACCTCAGTAATGTCCAAATGTATCGCTGACAAGCTAGGACTCAAATATGAAGAAATGACTAAGGGAGTCCTGCAGTTAGATGGATCACCAACCAAAACATTGGGAGTGGTAAGAGGCTTGAATCTGACGCTGCACGTTTGTCCAACCTTCTCCATTCCCCACGACGTAGTAGTGGCGGATGTTCCTCCCTACTTTGCTCTCTGCTTATCCATGGATTTCACATCTAAGATAGGTGGGTACTTAGCAGCAAACTGGTCCTACATGGTTTTTAGAACCAAATATGGAACTAAAGTGAAGATTGAGTCAGAGCCAATCCACAAGGATCATCTAGAGCCATACTTAAGGTGGCAAACGTTAGCTATGCCATCATTGATGAAGAAGAATTCTAAATAGACCAATCTCCACCATCTTCCCTTGAAGGGGTTGCTAACTTGCTCATAGACGAATGGGGAAGTGACAATTTTGAACATGACCCATCCAAGTTCATAGAAGAGGTAGTTCTTGGAATTTATTGCATGCATAAGGTACTTTCGTGCCAAATTTGATGAAGACAAACCAAGAGAGCTTGGGTTTATGGCAACTCTTCTTCGATGGCTCAAGATGCAAATTGGGAGCCGGTGGTTGAGTAGTGTTAATTTCACCCTCAAAGGAGAGATACTTCTCAACTTTCAGATTCCAATTCTCCTACACTTGCAATGTTGCAGAATATGAGTCTCTCATTCATGGTTTGGAGTGGTCAAGGAAAAGGGGAATAAAAGAATTACAAGTTTTTGGAGACAGTGAGTTAATTGCAAACCAAGTGAGAGGCCAAAACTTGACCAAGAATTCCTTCCTTAAGTCTTACAAGCACAGGGTGTGGGACCTAGTGGAGAGTTTCCTTGCTTTCAACATTGTTTTCATTCCAAAAGAGCAAACTAAGCAGGCAGACAGACTAGTAGTAGTTGGTGCTCAGTTTGACATTCCCAAAGAAATAGATCGGGACAATAGTCCGCACCATTTAAAAGTGGTAATTAGACTCTCTGTACCTGATAATGTCACCAATTGACAGGTGTTTGACAGTGATCAGCAAATAGCGCTCTTCTTACAAGAGGAGGCTGAGTTTGCCTCTAGAAATCAAGCCAAGCTGCAGCAGCAATATGACGGCCAGATTGTCAGCTAAAGAACAATAAACTTCCCAAAGGTTTGGTCACCCTCGAAAGCATCTTCAATGAGGATGACCAACTGAAAAATGACAAAGCAAGCATCACAACCAAGAAAAACACTACGAAAGAATTGAAATATTCAAGAACAAGCTGCTTACACTTGGGAAGGTATGTACAAATGATGAGAGGCATTCTTTCATTTTGCTATGCCAAGAGTTTGCCGATATTTTTGTTTGGGAGTATAGCGACTTGAAGGGTTTTGACCCAAGCTTGGCCCAACACACCATTTAGCTAGAAGAAGGCGCCAAACCGATCAAACAAAGACAAGGGCCTATCAATCCGAAGATTGAGCCTCTCATGCGAAAGGAACTCATCAAGTTGATTGATTCCATAATTATTTTTCCTATCGAACACTCTTCTTGGCTGGCTAATTTAGTCCCTGTTAGAAAAAAGAATGGGGAGATCAGACTATGTGTGGACTTTAGAGACCTTAATAGGGTCTTATTAAAAGATCACTATCCCCTCTCAAGTATGGAGCAGATCCTCCAAATGGTGACAGATAGTGAACGTTTCTCCCTCCTGGACGGATATTCAGGGTACAATCAGATTCTAGTGCAAGACTATGATCAGTACAAGACAGCCTTCACTACCAAATGAGGAACTTTTGCTGACAAAAAAATGCCATTCGGACTATCAAATGCTGGAGCCACCTTTCACCGAGCCATGGGCATGGCTTTCCAGGGCCTGATAAATAATATTGTATTGGTCTACCTTAACGACGTGATATTTTTCTCTAAGGATGCAAGCCAACATTTGAAACATCTGAAGCAAATCTTTGAGAGGTGTAGAGAGTTTGGTATCTTTCTCAACCCAAAGAAATGTGTGTTCACTATCCATGAAGGTAAACTCCTTGGTCATGTTGTTTCAAAAGGGGGCTTGACCATTGATCTAGAAAGAGTATGTGCCATCCTAGCGCTGTCCTTACCTAAGCACAAGAAAGGTTTGCAAAGCTTCTTTGGCAGAATAAATTTTATTAGGAGATTTATCTCTAATTTTGCCGAGATAGTCAAGCCACTAACTTCCATGCTGAAGAAAGATGAGAAGTTGCGTGGACAGCACAAAGGAAGGATAGTTTTGAAGGGATTAAGCAAGCTATTGCCTAGGTTTCCACCTTGATTAGACCTGACTTCACCAAAGATTTCAACCTGTACACCTTCGGAAATAAAGAGGTAATTTTCACCATGCTTACTCAAGCAAATAATGAAAGCCTTGAACAACCTCTTGTGTTCTTTAGCCAAGGTCTAGAAGGTTTTGAAATCAGGTACACATATGTTGAAAAGCAAGTGCTTGCGGTCATACGAAGCCTGAAAAAATTCAGACATATACTGTCAAACAAGGTTCATGTCATGGTGCCACATCCTAGGGTCAAATATTTCTTGATTAGCCGTGATTTAAATGAAAAGAGGGTAGGGTGGATCACCAAGGTAATGGAATATGATGTAAATATTGTTGATGCTGCAAATTGCACTCTTGACAGGAGGCTGAGCTCTTGCCTTCCACGCGTCACAATGGAAACTCCCCTCTTGCCTGTGGGCTTGGCAAAACTGGGAGGAGAGTCTCTAGATAAGGGCTAGCTCCCTTTGATGTATCTCTGTGGTCCTGGATTTCCTACTGCTAACAAATAAATGGAAAAATGGGGGGTGAAAAGGGAGAAGGATGCTGAAAACAGAACCTAAACTAAACGGTGATACACCAAAAAAATTGATCAACTTAGCTTGAGCATACACTTTTCACCAAGAACACGCTGATATACACTTCATTTGATATGAGAAACTCTTCTACATCAGTGAGCTAGGGGTCATTTGGAGATACAGGGAGGAAGAACTATCAGAGGTGTTCTGAGACACACTATGGCAGCCTGTTTACATACACCTATACTCTGCTGCAGACACTTGTGGCAGACCTGCAAAAGAAGAAACTTCACAATACACTAGACATGCTGGAATCGTTATGTGAAATCATAAGAACAATGACTTAACACAAAACAAAAACATAGACATACGAAAGTGCAAGCTCAAATAGAGGTAAAAATGCTATGTCTTGATTCAAGGTAAAATTCGGCAGAACTCCGCCTTACAATCCAAGAGATTTTTGGGCAGAGCTTTGCCTTGTAGGCTAAGAGATCCCTTCTCAAATGAGAAGTTTACAATATATCGAGAGAGAAGAAGTAAAGGCGCCCCTTTGGGAAAAGACTTTGGCACCTTTATACAAGTTGGCCCATGTACATTGAGAGCGTTGGGAAGAAGAAGCTGCTAAAAAGGATTCTGTATCGGCTGCCAATTTTGGCTTTGGCGTTCAAACATTAATGTGAAAGCATGGGCTACGCCTCTTTTTCTGCAAAAAAGACTGCTCCTTCAAGATATTCACGTGATTTGTCTGCTCATTAATGTATAGTGAAGAAAACGGGTTGTGCCATTCACTGTTTGCACCCCTTGATGACCACTTGGCAGATACTGTGTCAACCGCTGGAGTAACTCCTTGAGTCGACACCTTCCTTTGCCACTTGGACTGTTTTGTCCATTTCTGCACTTTGTCTCTTTCTGGCTCTTTCGGCCCTTAGGGGCTATCTTCCCAGCCTTGCTGGCTCCTTGGGCTCTTCTCTCAGTGATTCTTCCTTTTGGCCTTAAGGCCTTTGAATGCATTCGGGTCCGCGCTCAAGCCTTTAAAGATCAACGGCTATTTCATTGCCGTAAAGTTGACGTTCGCGTGCCTGTCACCGTTGGTTAATTCCTTTGGCTTTTTCCTTTGCTTCGGCCTTTTGCTTTCTTTCCTACGGGCTTTTGAGAAAGGTCCTTTTGGCAGCCGAGAGTCCCCCACAAGGGCACCTGCCCTTCGGGGTCCTTTGGGCTCCTTGGTTTTGATATCCTTTAGAGAAAATGTTCGAAGGATTTCTTCCTTTGTCTTTCCTGTTTATTTCCTCGAGCTTTCCCTTCGGTCGAGCTTTCTTCTTCGGGCAAATTCCTTCGGACTTTTTGTCCGAAGAATTTGCTTTGTTCACTTTGCCGTGGGAACTTTTCTGAAAGAATTCCCTGTTCTTTACCTTGTGAATTTCTTCGGACAAAATGTCTGAAGGAATTCCTTTAGGCATTTTGTCCGAAGAAATTCTTCATCTCTTGCCTTGAACAAATCCGAAGGAATTCCAACTTTTCTACCTTGTTCACTTTTTCGAAAAAAAACTTACCTTTTCGGTCTTCTCTTTGATCCCTTTGCAAGTGTTCCCTGCCCTCCGCAAAGGCACTTGGATCCGAAACTGCCCTCTGCAAAGGCATTGGAATGGTCCATTTTATGTTTGACTGCCCTCCACAAGGGCTGTTTGGCCTCTAAAATTGCCTTTCGGAAAAGTTGCAAAGGTCCTTTTGTCGCCTAAGTGTTGGGAACTTGTTTCTTTCCTACAAAGTCCGTAGAAATCAGCTTGCAGAGTCCGTAGAAACAAGCCTGCAGAGTCCGTAGAAATCAACCTGCAGAGTCCGTAGAAACAAGCCTGCAGAGTCCGTGGAAATCAACCTGCATAGTCCGTAGAAACAAGCCTGCAGAGTCCGTAGAAACAAGACTTGTGCAAAATCAAAATTGTACTGGCTCAGAACAACAGGGGAAAAGGGAGACTGATTTTGGCCTGCATGACCAAAATGGTCAACAAATTGGCGACTCCCAGGGAAAGCATGCCTGCGATGCTTAGAAGCCAGTTGCCTTAAAGTTCATTGGGCACGAAGTCAGAACACAACTTGAAAAAGTTAGCAACAGCGCCGATAGATCCAAGAATCAATCATGAAGCTTTTACCCCAAACACCAAGGAAAACACACACAAGGCTAAAAACACTACTTGTGCAAACAGCACTTAGGGAAAACAGGGAAAGAAAACTGAAAGCAAACTACTATATACAGCTAACCAGGTATATTTGCCTCCCTCTTGGATCAAATGGAAAACTTCTTAAGTCTCCTTCATGGCAAGGAAACTTATGGTGCCAGACAAGTGGTTGAATGGAATGAAGACTTGGTGACCTACTCCTCTTGCCTTCCACCTTGATTGGCTTGCATCCGAGTGGATCAGAGTCAAACATGCTTCCAACATATATGTACTCTTCTTGTTCTTGGAAGCTTGTCGAATGTTGGTCCTTCATGCTGGTGTGTTTCATCAAAAAATCAATGGTTGTTGGCTTGGCACCATAAGCCCTTTGATATGTATAGTCCCTCTGACATCATCTGGTTTGACCCGTTCCCTTTTGCTTCATTGAAGACCCTGTCAAACTCATCCTCTGCTCCTTCATGGCTTTCTTGAAGAAGGGTGACTGTTGTGATGTCTGAAATGGAATCACAAACTGATTGCTCATCCCACAGAACATCACCTTCTTGTTCAAAGCTCTCTTCTTCAAGGCTTTCCTCAAGATGGACAAGCCTCTCCTTTTCCTGCTCAAGGATCAGAGTCTCTAGTTGTTCAAAGACATCCTCCTGATCCTCCTCCAGCTCAGGCTCCATGGCATGGTCATCCTCATCAAAGCAACAAGGAAGTTCATCAAACAAGGGAGGAGAGAGGTCACCATGCTTACTTTCCTCTTCATATTGCTGGAACATCCGCATGTATGCATGACCTGCGTCTTCTCCATTGCTGATGATGTCTTCAGAGGGAGCATCCATGATGATTTCCTCTTCATTTTTGCTCATGATAGCCTCTTGGACAACTACAAATTGGATCTTCTGCTCTTCACTTGCCTCCTACAAAACAGGTTCTTCCTTGAGAAGGGATGAAGTGGAAGGCTGATGATTAAAACCATGTGGAAAAGGAGGCAGTCCTTGAGCTAGAATCAAATGATTCTCCTCTTTCCATTTGGCTAGCACTTCATCTATATCAGATGTAGTCTGATATCTCTCTTGGAGGTGTGTAGATGGGGTGTGTTCAGACATGGAATCTGCTGTTTGGTCTGAACCGTCCATCACACATTCGCTGAGGAATCTCGCTCTGGACTTCAACTCTGCAATTCTCCTGGCTATATTTTCTTGGAAGAGCCTTTTTTGGAGCTCACAATCATCATCGCGATGAGTAGGAGTAGCTTCATCTTCTTCGAGGTTTTGAGCAAAACCTTTCTCCCTGAGAGGTTGCTCTAATGCCCTTTGGTGTTGGAAAGCTAGATGCAAGGGGTTAGGAGCAGGAGTGATTAACGCATCAGTGAGCTAGAGTGAGCAAGTGCTATCTGATAGAAATGATTTGGTGCATAAGAGGGGGCTTTCTTTAGAATAGGAGGGGGCACACAACGCTGATTGCCTTGAATGATTGGACTCTTCCATTTTGCTACCTCCTCCTCCATGGATTGCAAGCCCTGAGCTTGCCTAGACAAACACTCCTCTTTGTACATAAGCTCTTGCTGATATATATACTGCTCATCTAAACTATCTATCTCCATCACCTGCTTCTCAAACTCCAGTGCTACTTCCCTTATTGTTGAAGGGTAACTAGGAGAGCTGTTTGAGGTGATTCCATGAACATCTTGAGCTTGATCATGGTTAAATGAAGGAAAAAAGGGCCCATTATGCTGGGCAAAGGGATTATACATACAAAAATGTGATTTCTTGATGGCACCAGGACTGCTTAACCAGCTGATTCAACTCGGAGTCGCCATTGGTGTTGATAAAAAAGCCTCCAAAGGCTGGTTGGTTGAAGACACCAAAAATCTTCAACTCTTTGGATAAAAACTAGTTGGTCCCACCGGGCGTGCCAAAAACTGTTGAGTCAGTGGATTGCACCCTTGACAGGAGGCTGAGCTCTTGCCTTCCACGCGCCACAATGGAAACTCCCCTCTTGCCTGTGGGCTTGACAAAACTGGGGGGAGAATCTCTAGATAAGGGCTAGCTCCCTCTGATGTATCTCTGTGGTCCTGAATTTCCTACTGCTAGCAAATAAATGAAAAAAGGGGTGTGAAAAGGGAGAAGGATGCTAAAAACAGAACCTAAACTAAACGGTGATACATCAAAAAAATTGATCTACTTAGCTTGAGCATACACTTTTCACTAAGAACAAGCTGATATACACTTCATTTGATATGAGAAACTCTTCTACATCAGTGAGCTAGGGGTCCTCTGGAGATACAGAGAGGAAGAACTATCAGAGGTGTTCTGAGACACACTATGGCAGCCTGTTCACATACACCTATACTCTGCTGCAGACACTTCTGGCAGACCTACAAAAGAAGAAACTTCACAATACACTAGACATGCTGGAATCGTTCTGTGAAAGCATAAGGAAAATGACTTAACACAAAACAAAAACATAGACATACGAAATTGCAAGCTCAAATAGAGGTAAAAATGCTATGTCTTGATTCAAGGTAAAATCCGACAGAGCTCCGCCTTACAAACCAAGAGATTTTTGGGTAGAGCTTTGCCTTACAGGCTAAGAGATCCCTTCTCAAATGAGAAGTTTACAATATATAGAGAGAGAATAAATACAGGCGCCGCCCCTTTGGGAAAAAACCTTGGCGCCTTTTTACAAGTTGGCCCATGTGCGTTGAGAGCGTTGGGAAGAGGAAGCCGCTGAAAAGGATGTTGTGTTGGCTGCCAGTTTTGACTTTGGCGTTCAAACATTAATGTGAAAGCATGGGCCGCGCCTCTTTTTCTGCAAACAAGATTGCTCTTTCAAGATATTCACGCGATTTGTCTGCTCATTAATGTAAAGTGAAAAAAATGGGTCGCGTCGTTCACTGTTTGCGCCCCTTGATGACCACTTGGCAGATACTGTGTCAACTGCTGGAGTAACTCTTTGAGTCGACACCTTCCTTTGCCACTTGGATTGTTTTGTCCATTTCTGCACTGTCTCTTTCTGGCTCCTTCGGCCTGTTGACCATTTTGGTCCTGCAGGCCAAAATCGGTCCCCTTCTTCCCTTGAATGTTCTAAGTAGTTGAATTCGGATTACACAAGTCTTCTAGCGGAAGATGAACCAGTTCAAAGAATGAAAGGGCTTCTACAAAAGCTTCTTCGGACCATTGAACCATTCAGCTCAATTGGCTCAATGAGTTGGTTCAGTTCATTTGGTTCAAGCGCTCGTTTCAAAGGGTTGGTTCGAACAACTTGGTTCAACGGCTCTTTTCAATGGCGTAGTTCAATGGCTTGGTTCGCTCAATTGGTTCAATGGCTCGGTTCAAATGAGTTGGTTCAAACGTTTGGTTCAAAGGGACCATTCCAATGCCCTTGTGGAGGGAAGTTTCCAGACCCAAGTGTCCTTGCGGAGGGCAGGAAACACTTGCAAAGTGAACAAGGCAAGTTGGAATTTCCTTTAGGGAAGTGAACAAGAGAATTTCTTCGGAAGAAAATCCCGCGAAAAGACAAGGCAAGGAAAAGACAAGGAAAATATTTCTTTTGGACTTTTGTCCGAAGGAATTCCTTCGGACAAAAGGTCCAAAGAAATTCGGCAAGGCTACGAGCAAAAAAGTCCGAAGGAAAACAAGTAAAAAGGACTTAAGGCGAGGCAAAGGCAAGAATGATTTCTTTCGGACTTTTGTCTGAAGGAATTCCTTCAGACAAAAAGTTTGAATAAACTCGGAGAAAAGGCCGCGGGAGGAAAACCCAAAGAAATTCCGCAGGTCAAGCAAAGTGATCGAAATAATTCTTGCTGACTTTTTATCCATGAGAAAAGTGGCCGAGTGAAAAGACCCGGGGAAATAAGCGAAAAGCAAAGGAAGAAATCCTTCGGACAAAATGTCCGAAGGAATTCCTTCGGGCATATTTGTCCGAAGGATTTCAAGACCAAGGAGCCGAAGGACCCCGAAGGGCAGGTGCCCTTGCGGGGGACTCTTGGCCAAAATGAAGGACACTTCTCCAAATCCGAAGTGTCACCTTCCCTTCGAGAGGGCCCAAAGCAAAACCCTGAAGGGAAGGAAACAGAAAAGGCCGAGCAAAGGAAAAGGCCGAAGAAATTCAAAGGGGTGACAGGCCCGAAGACGTCAAAATCAAGCACGACGAACTAGCCATTGGTTTTCAAATTGTGACGAGCCTGCGAACGTCAATTTTACGGCAAGGAAATAGTCGTTTGATCTATAAACTTGAGCGCCAACCAGAAAAGAGCCCAAAAAGCTAAGAGACAGCCCAGCAAAAGACAAAACCAAGAAAAGACGACGCTGGGAAAAGACAAAAGTTGAGAATGAACTCAGCGACCTACTAATAAAAGATCGCAAGGAGCCAGCAAGGCCGAGAAGATAGCCCTTGAGGGCCCAAGGAGCCAGAAAAGACAAAGCAAGGAAAGGACAAAAGAGCCAAGTGCAGAAACGAACAAAATAGTCCAAGTGGCGAAGGAAGGCATCGACTCAAGGAGTTACTCCAGCGATTGGAACAGTGCTTGCAAAGTGGTCATCAAGGGGTGCAAACAGTGAACGGTGCGACCCATTGTTCTCCATTTTGCATTTATGAGCAGACAAACCGCGTGGGTGCCTTCAAGGAGCAGTCTTGTTTGTATAAAAATAGCGCGGCCCATGTTTTTAAATGCCTGAAGTCAAAGCCGGAGCTGACACAGCATTATCTATCAAGCGGCTTCCTCTTCCCAAGACTCGGAACACACATGGGCCACTTGTAAAAGGGCGCCAAAAGTCTTTTCCAAGAGGGACGCTTTTTGTTCGCTCTTCTCTATATATATTGTAACTTCTCATTCGAGAAAGGAGATCTTTTACATTGTAAGGTGAAGCCCTGGCAATTTTCACTTGGAATCAATAAAAAACGCATTTTTATCTCTATTCTGGTTAGATATCTCTGAGTGTGTCTGAGTGTTAGTCTTGTGTTCAGTCATTGCTTCCTAATGCTTTCACAGGGTTGACACCAACGCACCTGGTTTCTACAAGGCGCCATTCTTACAAGTGACAAGAAGAGTTGTACCTAGAGCGCAGAGGTAGAAGGAGGTTACTAGACAGTGTGTTTTTCCTACAGCGCCTATGGTAAGTCCCTTTTTCTATGTGTTCCATTAAAGCCTCCCTATTAAACTTCCTGCAGTCTGGTCCTTCTACCAGTTGAAGTGTATGTATGTGTTCTTATGGTTCAGAGTGTGAGTGTGAGTAGGTCAAATCATTTGGTGCATCACCCTTTTAGATTAGGTTTTGTTTTCCTGTAATCCTTCTCCCTTTTCATTCCCCCCATAATATATATATATATATGTATGTATTAGCAGTTATTGAAATAACTCAGATGCATCAAAGGGAGCTAGCCCTTATCTAGAGACTCTCGCCCCAGTTTTGCCTCGCCCACAGGCAAGAGGCGAGTTTCCATTGTTGTGTGTGGAAGGCAGGAGCTCGCCCTCCTGTCCAGTTTGCAATCCACTGCATCAACACGGCCCTTGGGGGCTATCTTCCCAGCCTTGCTATCTCCTTGGGCTCTTCTCTCAGCAGTTCTTCCTTTTGGCCTTAAGGCCTTTGAATGCATTCGGGTCTGCGCTCAAGCCTTTAAAGATCAATAGCTATTTCATTGCCGTAAAGTTGACGTTCGCGCGCCTGTCACCATTGGTTGATTCCTTCGGCTTTTTCCTTTGCTTCCTTTCCTTCGGGCTTTTGAGAAAGGTCCTTTTGGCAACCGAGAGTCCCCCGCAAGGGCACCTGCCCTTTGGGGTCCTTCGGGCTCCTTGGTCCTGGAATCCTTCGGACATTTTGTCTGAAGGATTTCTTCCTTTGTCTTTCAGTTGAGCTTTCTTCTTTGGATGAATTCCTTCTGACTTTTTGTCCGAAGGATTTGCTTCGTTCACTTTGCCGCAAGAACTTTTCCGAAAGAATTCCCTGTTCTTTACCTTGTGAATTTCTTCGGACAAAATGTCCGAAGGAATTCCTTCGTGCATTTTGTCCGAAGAAATTCTTTATCTCTTGCCTTGAACAAATTCGAAGGAATTCCAACTTTTCTGCCTTGTTCACTTTTCCAAAAAAAAACTTACCTTTTCGGCCTTCTCTTTGATCCCTTTGCAAGTGTTCTCTGCCCTCCACAAGGGCACTTGGATCCGGAATCGCCCTCCGCAAGGGCACTGGAATGGTCCATTATATGTTTGACTGCTCTTCGCAAGGGCTGTTTGGCCTCTAAAATTGCCTTTCGAAAAAGTTGCAAAGGTCCTTTTGTCGCCTAAGTGTTGGGAACTTGTTTCTTTCCTGTAGAGTCCGTAGAAACAAGCCTGCAGAGTCTGTAGAAACAAGCCTGCAGAGTCTGTAGAAACAAGACTTGTGCAAAATCAAAATTGTACTGGCTTAGAACAGCAGGAGAAAAGGGGGACCGATTTTGGCCTGCAGGACCAAAATGGTCAACAAATATCAAAACCACCAGGCTGGTAAGGGGAAAAGGGTTGTGTGAATAGCTCGCTACAAACCTTAAACAACAGAGAGAAGGCATTTTGCTACTCCATGATGAAGCTGCAGCAGAGGAACCAACAGTCATGAAGGATTGGGCACAAGACATGACACATTTCCTTCTCACCGATGAGTACCCACAGGGCCTTGATAGGACTAAGAGGAGGTAATTTAGACTCCAATCTCTTTCTTATTTTCTAATTGATGGGGTGTTGTTTAGAAGGGATTTTTCAAGAGTACTCTTGAGATGCATAGACTCAAGTCAGGTCGACATGGTACTATCCGAGTTTCATGATGGGCCAACTGGTGGTCACTTTGCTCCTAAGCCTACAGCTGCAAGGATTATGAGGGTCGGTTACTTTTGGCCCACTTTATTCAGAGATATCCATGTCTGGATACGAAAATGCCAGAAGTGTGCCCTCTTTGATGGAAAGCAACGGCTGGTTGTAATGCCTCTACAACCTATTCAAGTGGAATATCCATTCATGCAATGGGGCCTGGACTTCATAGGAATGATCAACCCTCCTTCCAGTGCTGGCCACAAATGGGTCTTGACTGCTATAGACTACTTTACGAGATGGGTAGAAGCTGTCGCTTTGAAAGAAGCCAATGAAAGTGCAGTCCTAGATCTTTATGAAGACCTGGTGACATGGTTTGGAGTCCTAGCTACCATCATCTAAGATAACGCATTGGCTTTCTTGAAAACCAAAACAAGTGAGTGGGCGTTGGGATACGACATCTACCTTAGCACTTCTTCCAATTACTACCCACAAAGAAATGGGCTGGCTGAGTCCAACAAGAATTTGATCAGAATCATTAAGACAATGGAGGAAAATCAGAGAACTTGGCACGCCAAGCTGAAAATAGTCCTGTGGGCAGACAGGGTTACTCCAAAAAGAGCAGCTGGCAATTCACCATACACACTTATGTATGGAAGGGAAGCTAGACTTCCTATTTCACTTGAATTGCTAGCTTTGGACCTTGCCCACCAGCTGCAATTGGAAGAAAATGATAGCATGGAGGTCAGACTTTGTGAATTGATGGAGCTTTAGGTGGCAAGAGACCAAGCTATGGTTTCCATGACTAGCCATCAGCAGCAAACGAAGAAGCATTTTGATAAGAAATCCTCATCAAAAGGCGACATTGTCTTGAAATGGGATGAAGACCAAGCTAAACCTGGAAAGCATATGAAGTTCGATACCTTATGGAGTGGTCCATATGTCATCACTCAGTGCAAGCAGCATAACGCATTCCAACTCTCCAGGTTGGATGGTGGAAAAATGCATATCCCATTAATGGGATATATCTTAAGCATTGCCACTGAGCCTTTCTCTTGTTATGTACATATTTTCCCTAAGTGCTTTCGTGCATGTTTGTAGTTTTTTAGCCTTGTGTGTGTTTTGTTTACCATTTGAGGTAAAAGCTTCATGTTGATTCTTTAGTCTCCCAATGTTGTTAGCATTTCAGGCTGTATTCTGACTCCATGCCCAACGGACTTGTAAGCCACTGATTTTTTTACGCATAGCAGGCATGCTTCCCCTGTGAATCGCCAAATTTGTTGACCATTTTTGGTCCTACAGGCCAAAATCGATCTCCCTTCTTTCCCTACTATCCTGAGCAGCCAGTCTTTGATGTATTCACCTTACTGCAATTGTGCCATTTCCCTTTGCAATAGCCTTGTTCTTATGAAGAATCAAGTGATCTAAGTCTTGTAGGTTTTCAATTTGATCTGGGGCTTATTTCGCTTTGAGCAAATACCTTAGACAAGCCTTTTGGCAAAGTAATGGGCCAGTTTTCAAAGGAATGTAAGTCTTCTACAAAAGCTACGAAGGTCAAATGCCCTTGCGGAGGGCAGGTAGGTTACAAATGGGACCGTTCAAGCAGGCTCCGAAGGGCAACTTTGGACTCAAGGTGCCCTTGTGGAGGGCCGAGAGCACATTTGGAAGGGAGTAAGGCAGAGGGCCCGAAGGAGAATTTTCCTTCAGAAAAGTGATAAGGCAAAAGACAAAGGATTTCTTTAGACTTTCGTCCAAAGAAAATCGAAGGAAGAAACCAAGGCAAATTCCTTCAAACAACATGCCCGAAGGATTTCCTTCGGACATTTTACCTAAAGGAATTGACAAAGAAAAGGCCGAGACTTATAAGGCAAGATTTCTTTCAGACAAAATGTCTGAAAGAATTCCTTAAGACATTTTGTCCAAAGGAATTGGGAAGTCAAAGGAGCCCGAAGGGCAAGTGCCCTTGCGGGGGACTCTCGGCTATCAAAAAGGGACCCTCTCCTCTTTTCCGAAGGATCACCTTCCCTTCGGGAGGGTTCATTTTGCAAAAGGCCGAAGGAATTACCAAAGTGATGATGGGCCCGAGCACGTCAACTTTAACATAGTGAACTAGCTGTTGGAGGTTCAAACGTCCAGTGACGTGCGTGCGAACGTCAAATTCAAGGCAACAAAATAGCCATTGGTTTCAAATGGTGACAGGCCTGTGGACGTCAATTTTATGATGATGAAATAGCCATTGGTTGTTCAAATAGTGACAGGCCCGCAGACGTCAATTTTGATGGGATGCGTCGGCTGTTGAAGAGGAGCCAAAGAACCAATTCCTTAGGACAAGCGCCCAAAAGAACTCATGAGTGCGGACCCAAAGGAATTCAAAGGCTAAAGGCCAAAAGGAAACTCAGTGATTCGTCGAGAAAGGAGCCCGAGGAGCCAGGAAAAGACGAAAGATAGCCCTCGAGGGCCGATGAGCTAGGAAAAGGCAGAAGCCAAGTGCATAAACGAATAGAATAGTCCAAGTGGCACAGAAAGCATCGACAGGGGAAGTTATTGTTGCGGATGAAATAGTCCCCACCAAGTGGTCATCAAAAGGAGTGCAAGCGTTCAATAGCACGGTCGTTTTTTCTTCATTTAGCATTGATAAGCAGACAACTACATAAGTTTCATAAAGAGGTGGCCTTGTCTTTCAAACAACAAGGCGACCCATGCTTTTTGCGGGAACATTTAATACGGTTTAAACATCAAAGTCAAGACCTGCGTCATCTACAGCATGGTTCTTTCAGGGCATTTATGGAACAATGATAGCAGCATGAGCGGTTTCCTCTTCCTGAGGTGTTTAATACAGCATGGGCTGCTTGTTTCAAAAAGGCATCAAAAGTCTTTTTCTTCATGCTATATATTGTAACCTCTCAGCTGAGAAATGTATCTCTCACTTGTGTAAGGCGAAGCCCTGCCAAATTTTATCTTTGAATCGATAGAACGCATTTTACCTCTATATGACTGGTTATGCTTTTGAATATTGTCTGTGTATCAACTCTGTGTTCAATCATTTCAGTTTGATGCTTTCATAGGTTGACACCAACACATCTAGTATAGTCAAGACCATTTTCACAGGTTAACAAGAAGTGCCCAAGTTGGAGCATAGAGACAGAAGAGCAGTTATCTAACAGTGTGTTTCTGCAGCACCTGTGGTAAGTTCTTTTTCTGTGTCTTCATTAAGCCCCCTGTTAAAGTTCCCTACAGTCTGGTCTTTTGTTCAGATGAAGTGTCTGTTCGCCCTTTTGGTCTGAAGTGTTGATATAACTAAGTAGATCACATCATTTGGTGCATCACCGTTAGATAGGTTATGTTTTGGTTATATCCTCCTCTCTTTTCACCCCCCCCCGCCCATTATTAACAATGGTAGTTAAGAAACTAAAAGATGCATCAAAGGGAGCTAGCCCTTATTTAGAGATTCTTTCCTCAGTTTTGCTAAGCCCACAACAAGAGGAAAGTCTCTATTGTGCCGTGTGGAAGAGAGAAGTTGAGCCTTCTTCTCAAGGGTGCAATACACAACGTCAACATTGCTAGCGAGGAGTTTGTTTTTACTTCTACGAAGATGATCACATTTTGGTTGCTTCTCTTCATAGCAACTCAATTTGGTTTCCTAAATGGAGATTGGACGAGGAGATGTACATGGTGTTTCCTAAAGGATTCTAGGTATTTGGTCGTGATCATTTGGTTTGTAGGTTTATTAAGTCCCTTTACGGACTTAAGCAGGCTTCACAAGCCTGGTATATTTTGTTTGAGCACTATCTCCAAGATTCTAGATTTAGAACTATGGAGGTTGGTCTAAAATTATCAACCAAGGATGATTCATCATTGGTTAATGAATTTCCCTATGGAGAATTGGCGGACAACTTGATACATCTTATGTCCACACGATCGAATCCTTGTTTGTTGTTGGCTATCTTTTTCAGTTTTTATCTACAACGAAAACCCTAAATTGGACAGCAACAAAATGTCAGAGGATTGCATATTTTATGTTGAAATCTAAACAACAACCTGTGAATGTAATGACTGAGCTATTTGGTCCCACTTTGTTTTTGGGACAAACTTGGAGTAGTCTTCGGTTTGGTCATTAAGGGAGGGTGTTAAAGTTATTAATTAGTTGTTAGTTTGTTCATTAACTAATGGTTAGTTTAAACTACTCCAATTTTATGTAGCTACATTTTGCACAATAAAAGAAGAATGCATAGGCACTTCAATGTGTGCCTTACAGTTTTCTCTTCATTCTTTCAATGTTCATATTTGCTAACACAAACTTCTAGAATAACTTCTGATGTCCAACTTTGGTTTATTTGTCATTCTTGCAATAGCTCGCAAGAATCGATATTCAGGTTCAACTTCTTTTGCATCCTGATATTCAGGCACTTCTTCTATGAGTTCAGTATCGCTTTCATCGTCCCCTACCACAAAACCTTGGCATTGCATTGTATCCATGGCCTCCATTTGGGCTTGCATATCTCTCATCAGTCTAGCGATATTTGCATGTCTTGGTGCTTTAGCCACTCTTGCCCTTCTACCACCTAAGCCTCCTCTTTGTGCCATTTCCTTAGAAATCTAGTTCCAGATATCGAATGATGATCTTAAAGATTAGATCAACAACTTCACTTACACCTCCCCACATGTTTGCGACTACTTTCTACACACACTTGAATATGCGGAAAGCAACAATGCCTAAATGGATTATAACCTTTGCTATGATAACAAATGATGCAGTTGGAATTAGGGTCTCAATTTAGAGATGCACTAGACCATGTAGCCCTCAAAATACACAATGGAATATGCAATTAAATGCATGAAACACAACTCAATTATTTATTATATTTCAATAGCAAGAAATACCAGAGGCACTACAACAACAATGACACCACAATTTCACAATGAGATGCATTACAACATAGTTCACATACTCGTACTCAGAGAATACTCGTCCAACCCCCCAAAATTTTACTTGATGATTAATCAACAACCACTTGCCATTAATCGGCAAATTAAAAAAATATATAAATTTATTTAAAAAACATAAGTTTGGAGGTCTGTACGCATTTTGGACGTAGGAGAGCCAATACTCACCGAGTACTGTGCTAGTCCTCGCCGAGGCTTGAGTACTCAAAATACAATGGTTTTGAGTGGTGATTAATGGTTTTTGCTGAAGCTCGGTGAATACTTGCCCACTTGGCGAGTATGCAAACTATGCATTACAATACTAGATCCACATATCTTAGCTTGCTAACTCATAGTCTTTGCAAGTGTAGCCTATCTTTTGGAACAATCACTCAGAATTATCCTTAAGCTCCAATACTCTAGCCAACATCCTTTGGCACAAGTGTAGGGGAATGCTGATATAGATGCAAGACCCACTTACTTACATTAAGTGCTTTACACTTACTAACAACATTTAACACACCTTAGTGCGCCACAAATATTAAATGTCTCTCACAATTCCAAGGCACCAACATGTTACAACTTAACGTATCATGGCTTGCTACATCACATGCAATATTAAATGAATCCACATCAGCTTTCCATGACTTTTGGAATTAAATTCAAAGTAGTCAACAACGACTCCATAACACATCACAAGGATTTATGCACCTAAATCAAATGCACACAAAGAAAATCACTCAAAGGTCACAACCTCACAAGGCTAAGTCGTAGGACTTTGTAGCCAATGAATGCTTTGAAAACCTTTGCGCCATGATCCTCATGTCTGCTCAAGACATTACCACATATCACCGCACATGCCCCAAATGACTAACAAATCATCGTGCAGCTTGCCAATGAAGAACAAACTCTTCTAAGAAATCTCACGAACTCTGCTACTTCTACGGAAAAGAATGAAAAATCTGATTTTCTAGAAAATGTTACAAATTTATGAGAAGACTCTGCAAGACTGCACTTGCGCAAATGACCAACATCATATCTTGTGCAAAGCCCCACAAGCTTATTCATACAAACAACAAATACAACTGTGCCAATAACAGATGCATGGAACATTACAAACATGCATGCTGGTAGGTAGTGCAATACTACACAAAACATGCACACACAAAGGTGGTGCAAAACAACACAAAGAAGGTTTGTGCAACACAAAATACTTGTGCAAACTTACAAAAAAGACATGCACAATAAGACACTTGCACAAAACAACACAAACAAATTTCCTAAACTATCATTTTTTTGGTTGATGCAAGATTGCATGTGAACCCAAATGGTTTCACATCACAAAACCTTGCTATAAGTGTCATACTTATAATTGGTGATCAACACTATGGCTGACTAAAGTTGTTTTGAATTTAAAGGTATCTTTGATTGTTGTCAAATAGTGCCACAAATTGATCAATCATTCTTGAAGCCCATTCTCTTGATGATTTGACCATTGAATTGACACAAGACTACAAATTTGGTACATGTTTCTTCAACATCATAGGCTTCCCATAATTTTTTTTATATCATGGTCTTGGATGAATATGCCAATTTTTTACATCATCCCTATAGTTCCATATTGTTTGTAAGTGAAACATTGTCTCAAATTTCAACCTCAAGTTGAGATCTCCACTTCTTAATGGTCCTTGATACTGTAGGTTCATCTTGAAAAATGAGATAGGATTCTCGATTTAGGAATTGATTAGGAAAGGCTACATTTGAACTAGTGCTTCACCAAATGGTAGTCCCTTTTTTCTGGTGCCTAAGAGGATTTAACACGTATACAATGCATTGATTATCTTCCTTTGAGCAAGATAATTGTCAAGAACCACTATATGCATTAACAATCTCCTTATCAATGTTTGTGGTGTTAGGTATTGGTACAAATTACAATATAAAATATGATTAACATCAGGTATTAGGTACACCCATTGAGCTCATTTGGAAGACAAATTTTAAGTATAAAGAACGTCTTTTCAAGTTTCTAGCCATGCCCTTCGACCTCACCTATCCCAACTACATTCATGCGCTTGATGAACAACAAATTTAGGCCCTGCACTGTTCACATTGTGATTTATCTTAGTGATATCCTTACATACAACAAGAAGTGGGAAGATCATCTTGTGCAAATCAATAGAGGCTATATAACATATGCCAACACCAACTCTAAATCAATCTAGATAGGTGTTCCTTCACTATGAGGGCGAACACACTTTTTTGGTTACATCTTGGACAATTCTGGCGTACAAGTTGATCTAGAGAAGGTACAAGCTATTCTAAACTAGCATACTCATTAGGCCCTTATGGAGCTTCATAATTTGTTCGGGCTTGCTAACTTTTACTTCAGATTTATCCTTAGGATTTTCAGACATTTGTTGAAGTCATTGAATTTGTCCCTATGGAGCCGAAATGGCGGTAAAGGCTTGTAGACAACACAAATATGAACTAGCCGCATGGTAGAGATAATTTGTATGAGTTTATAAATCACCTCAATGACCAATCTAAATGCATAAAGTTTACAATGGAGGTTGAGGAAGATGGTTGTATACTTTTCTTGAATCATCTAATCAAGAAGAGATAGGATGCATCACTTGCTCAATAGGTCTATAAAATATAAAAAATTGACCTTTACTTGCAGGCAAACTCACACCATTATCCTTCTTAGAAAGAGGGTGTCTTTATTACACTTGCCATTAGAGCAGCGAGGGTATTTCATGAGGACCATCGAGAATAAGAGAAGTTAAATCTTACAAGAGTCAAACTATATGGGCATAAAGAATTGCAAATTAGAAAGGCCTTCCAAATATAAAGTAAAGATCCATGCCTTTTTAATAATATCAACATGAGAAGATAAACAAGTTTATCTTTCATACATTTAAGGGGCTACTGAAACAATTGCCATAATCCTTAAAAGGAAAGACATTGAAGCCACCTTTCTACCTCTTAATACTTTGAAAAGCACACTAATTGCCAAAGCAATGACTTAAACCTGGGAAACATAATGGGGTATATTTGATTCCATAATATGGCCTCACAGTGCACACAATAGAAAGCTAAGAAGAAACACAAACAAAAAATAAAGCAAAGAGATTGCTTCCAAAACTGATTGCTTTACACTTGGCATTAGCATGGGTTAAATAGATGTACAAGGATGAGAGTGTGTGTTGGCTGGATATGCCAAGTACATACAAAGTTCCCAAGAAATGGCCATCCAAAAAGCACCTTAGTTTATCTTAGATGCAATTAGAAAAGGCTCCGGTGAAGTGGGCTATGTAGAAGAGAGAGGTAATTACAAACTTGCTAATTAAGGTCACTACGTGAGTGTTTGTCATTATTTAATTCTCATGTAGGTGTCCATATATAGGTGAAACAAGCCGTTTGATCCAAACCAATATAAAAGAGTGTGCGTATGTTCAACATAATCATGCTGATAAGGTTGCTTTGACAAGAAATTTTTAATGCTATTGAACACTGCATGTGCATTGAAGACATGGGTTGTTTCCTAGATCAATAAGGGTTCAAAGTGAAACATCAAAGAAGTTACAATAGAAAAGAAACACAACAATCTTAATAGGATGACAAATGGATTCAAGCCAATCATGGAAACCTAACATCTATAGAATAAAATCACAAAGGTGTGGGCGAGTGATTTCATTTTCAATTTTTCTTCCCCATGTTGACCTAGCATCTTTGCACTGAGAACAAATGCATTTATTGGCCTTTTCTTTCCCTTGGCAACCCATCACCATAGAAAATTATCTTGATAGGGGGCTTGTTTTACTAATTTGGTGCACAATGGAAATTACACTATGCACAATCAAGTAAACTAGGGCACAATGCAAATATATAAATACAGATCTGAAATGTGCAAAAATAGATATTTAGATATTCAAAACTTGGCAAAGGCGGCTCATGGAAAAGTAACAATTTTTTGACTTACCTATGCACTTCGCAAAAAATTGTGAAAACATGTCCAAAAAATAAGATGAACTAAACCTAGAAAGCGTTTAACAAACATAGAAGTTTCAGAATTGTGTAGTGGTCAATTATTGGGCTGATTGTGACCCTTTTCTCACAAATGTGACCCACTGCTACAAAAGTGACCTCTACTTATTTTTGGGACCTGAATTTTCTAGGGCTATTCGATAGAGGCAGATGACTAGGAATCTTGATTCGCTTCATCTGATGAAGTGTAGAACTGTCTGAATTGCTGCTTCTTTAACTTTAAACCTTCACCACAATATATGTGCAAGGTTAGTTGGCCCGGGCACCCTCTTGAGGGGTTGTAGCTACATAACCTACACACTTAAAATCATTGCTCAATGTAGTTATAGTGCTTATGTGTGTTCCAAATCCAAAATAAGAGAAAAGTTTTCCCTTCCTCTCCCTAGATAATCAAATGCAACTATGTGATTTGCTATGACTTCCTTTAGGTACAAGTGTGTTGGCACAAGATAGATGAGGGCATAATTAAATCAATGTGCAGATTCCTTGACAAAATGTGCTAAGCTCTTGATAAGATTTGATAAATGTGCATGAGAGTCTTGGCTTGTAAGAGACCCAAATGATAGGAATTGATGATCAAAAGGCTAAGGGTACATTTGTATATATAGTCTTCACAAGGGCACATTTACACATTGGTTGACCATAGAAAATATGGAAGCCAACAATAAAGGCATGAGAAACATGGCTAATGGAACAAAGGATCCATAAGTCAAAGGAACAAAATTGTGGACAGACTATGACCTAGGAAAGACCCTAAAACAATTTTTTCGGACATTTGAGGAGCATAAGGGGTTGTACAAGGGAAAATAAATAGTTGATCTGTAGGTTTTTAGACATTCCAGATTGAATGGAGGTATTATCATTGACCCAATGTGAACATAAAGTCAAGTTGTAAAGAAAACCTAAGTTAGTGGAAGACCATACAGGGCCCAACACAAGGTGAAGTGTACATAAAAGAGCCAAATGTATGCACATGGACCAAGTGTGATAAAGCATGACAAAGATGTAATGGAAAAAAATCTTGTACCAAAATTACGTGTCTACAGGGTCAACAAGAAATGATCCAAAATGTTGGTTCTCCAAACATGGATGTAGTTCTTCCAAAAAATACTTCACAATGTCATATTTGGTAGTGCCAAAACAACCAATTTGAGTAATAACACATAGATTGAGGCTTTTGAAGAACATGAGAAAAGGCTATATTTCACGCAAGTGCTCAATTTCTGAATTACATCAACCACTTGAGATAGAGACAAATGGCTCTAAATTTGCATTTGGAACAGTCTTGACTCATCTCCAACATTCTTTTGCATGTCATTCTAATAGTTTCAATGGCATATTTTCTACTACTTATCCTATTACCGGGAATAGTATGTGACTTTCCAAGTTACGTGCCAAGGGAAACACTATATCATTGCTAAGAAGACCATTATACACTTGAGCAATAAACCTTTTCAATTTATTCAGATATAGAATATGATGCGAAGCATGTATCGAATCAAGTGGATGGTCTATCTACAACAATTCCATGGTTCAAGCAGCAAGGCAACACCAATCTTGTAGTCCATTGTCTCATTCATCTGCCTTTTCCTTGTGTGTCAACTATTCTAAACACTTGATGCTGGGACACTTTCTCATTTATAACTATACAAGAATGATATGCATTTTTAGCGTTCTATGGAACTCTGTGTGTGGCTAGACAAATTGTAGATCATTACCTTTATAACGACTTTTTTATTGAATTGGACACCTTAGTAGTATATGGAGAAAATAGCAGTAATAGTTGATTTGGAAAGCACGGTTTAGGCTTTATCAAAGTAGGAGGTCACATTGGTTTACACAAGACTCACTGTTTTGTATAAGAACTTATAAGGGCCTAAGCTCCACGTTGAGGTTATCTAGTTAATATGTCCCTATTGAACTTGGATTATTATACTCCTTTTCCCATTATCCAACAGCCATGGGGATTTCTTCCCATGGATTTTCACTCCAGTCTTCCTACTACCAATCATAATTTAACTTGTATCTATATGATGGTTGGTTGTTTTGTCGAAGATGGCTATTCTTGCACAATGCCCAAAGACTATCTGAGTGACTTCGTACTGTGCCTAGATTTATGGATGGGGTTAAGGGAGGCATAAATTGATTCATTTCCTTTTGAAATGCTTGTGATTGTAAATTGTCGAAGACCTTTGTTGCATCTAGTTCAGATGAGGGTTCCTTCTAAAGATCTTAAATTGTAAAAGCATGTCCTCCTCGCTCTTTGCCACTGAGGTGGGATGATAGCTGTTCCTCTATGAATTTAGTTATTGTATACTCCTTGGCCTTGTGTAGAAACAACGTTGCACATATAGAATTACATTGGCTTGAAGGAAGAATTTATTGATAGTTTTTTTGTTTGTTTTATCTCACTCAAGTAGAGGAGGTGATGCTTTCTCATTTTGACATGTCACAAACTATATCTTGAAAATATCGACGCATAAAAATGAGCTGGTCAGAGCTCCTCTGTTTGAGTCTAACTAATTAATAGGAATTTGTTCACCTTTAGTTTTAAGTGGAAATTTCAAATATTTGTCTTTAATTCTATCTGTTACTATTTTAATGGTTGCATGATAAAAGGAAATAATTTGGTTTGTATTGTCTGTGGTTGTAATTATTGAGATAGTTGTTCATTCCTGGTACTCTACCTCCATTCTGTTGATGATTTTGAACATGCCAGTTTCTAAACTCTAAGACATGGTTTGCAGACATAAGAACTCGTACATATGTTTGTATAGGGTTCCTAATGCAATAGACTGTGATGTTGCTCTAGGCAAAAGTGGATATCTTGAAACTTCAACCTAAGGCAAACCTATCAGATCTTTTGGAGCGATCGACATTTTATCCTCTTCTTGTGAGTGCTTTATCCTGTAATCCTATGCTTTAATTTCCAACAGAAATCCCTGTATGTTTCCACTTATGGTGTCAGAACTGGGAACAATTAGTAGAATGTTCATTGGCTATAGAATTATTTCAGTTCTTTTAGGATATCTGTAAAGGCAGTTAATGATACAATCACTCAGATTCAGAGTATAGAAAGTCATTTTATGATGTAGTTCCACAGATCAAGCTTCGCAGTATGCGTTAGGCCATTCATAGTTAATGAACAATTAAATGCCTGGGGGTGATCCAAGGAAGCTTCTATTTGAGAGAAACTTAGGGGAATCACAGATTGAATCTAATTCCTGTTTTCAAAGTGAACAAAACTTTTTTGTATTATTTCTTGAAGGCAGGAATTGGCTTGCTTCTGTTCCAGCAATTATCAGGCATCAATGCAGTGCTGTTATATGCTGGTCAGATTTTTCGAGATGTTGGTAAGGATATAACTGAGATATAAAATATGATTTTTTAATCAAAGAACTATTGATATTTTAGGTACAGCCATCATTCTTCACTTTCTTTGCTAGAATGCTATGAAGCCATATAGATTACACTTTTCCAAAATTCTTTTGGTTGATTAAATTTGCTTATTTGAATCGATATTACTGTAACAGTTGTCCTTTTGTGACTTCTCATCATTTTCAATTGACAGTTTGCATCTTTTATCTTGCAAAATGACATCACAGTTTCTGGTTAATTTATGGCAGGCATATCCTCATCGAATGCTGCATCATTTGGTTTGGGATTCTTGCAGGTAGGCCAATTAATACTCGACCTGCAAAGGTTATGCTACCTGTGAATTTTATACTCTTGGATTTCATAAAAGAAAAAATCAGTCGGAGAAAAAGAGGGCAAAATATCTACTGGTTGAGTTGAGTTTAGTTTTTTGAGGATTTAGATCTATGGAAGATTTTTTTTGGATATTTCTTAACAGTTTTGAACATCAAAATTAGTAAATGTCTTCTATGAAAGGTATAATAAAGTGACATCACCCGGCACTTAAGAATTCTGTTGTATGTCACTACATGTCTATGTTGTGCCGTAGTACACAAGGTTAGATTTAGTATCAAACAAATCTTCATATCAGAGTTTTGGCGTTTTAGGGTTTAATGTGAGATCCTGAATTTTTGGGAGTGTTCCAATATGTCATGAAGAATCCCAAAACTTCAGTGTACTACAAAATGATGGTTTAGTGCACTTGCATGTTTGATGTAAACCTGCCTTGTCAGGTCCCTTTTGTCACTGGTTATTGGCGAACCTTGGAATGCTTAAGGTAAGGGTTCATTTAGATGTTTGACAAAGCGAGTTACGTTGTTCCTTGGGATTATTCTTTTTGGAAACAATTGATTACAAGTTTGTGGTACCTTGGGATCTGGTTTATTTGAGCCTGCCTTGGTATGGTACAATCACCAACCCTTTCTTGGAGAAAAGCATTGCTAATCTGGTGTATTGTGTGCAGCAGCCACAAAACCATATGAAGGTCCTAGGTAAATGTGTGGTGTACCTGAATAAAAACTTTCAGTAGCACCAGCAGAGGATTGAAGCCATAGAGAAAATTCTCTTTTCAGAACCAGCAAAGTGGAGAGTTATCGAGATTTTGATGAAGCAAAGAGAAAGCCATCTGCAGCCTAAAAGGAAAGCCACACAAACAGAAGACTCGGTGGAAGCCACCATTTGTGGCATTGACTGGGCTGTCCTAATTTACAAGCCTCAAGCAATGCCCCATGGTGAAGATAGTGGACAAACCCCTACACTCCCCCCAAGGAGGGCCAAATTAATCTTGATTGAAAATGGTCTTGATTCTAAAATTCAAAACATGGGAGGACCTTGTCATTTTCAATTTTTTTTTACTAATCTTGGAAGAAAATGCTCAGCTCTATGTAAGATAGGAAAAGGACCGTATGAAAATGATTTTGAACATCGATCATGCATGTAGTTGCATAGGTAGGTCTTTGTTGCTTAATCTTTTGCTGCTTAGTTGCTTTTTATGCTTTTTTGGCTCCAGGATTGAACATGTATAATTAAATTTGTTCCCTGTTGTTAGCATCTGCCTATGATCTGATGCTCTAGGCTTAATCTGATGTGAATATTTATCTTTAATGCAATATTGACTTTTTTTGAGAAATAAGTATGATACAGTCACCATAGTGCACATTTGTGGATAGGAGGCTGATGTAGGTTACAACCATCCAAGGTTAAGTAGCATCATATTAATAAATAGACAAGGGTTGTAGACTTTTTTGATCATATTAATCTATTGTGCTATAGTGATAATTTGGTCAACCATGAGTGCATCCGGTGTTATACTCTTTCTCATTGCCTCATATTTACTAGATTGATTTGTGGTGTTAATCAATCTTTAAGGAATAAAGGAACCTGCTCTAGATGGTATAAAATCTAGGAGGTGGCTGCCAAAGCTTGTTGCAAGGTCTTGCAAGGATTGTGGGAGCTGTTGAAGTCACTTAAGTTGTGGAAGAAATTTAGTGTTGTGCTTGTTTGAGCTTGAATCTAGGGTCAGGAGGAAATTATCTCCTTTTCATATTCCTTGTATTTCTGCCAAATCCAGGTTTGGAGTTGAAGGTGAAGGTGTGAATTTTTAGGTCCTAACTCTTCATGGTGTGCAATTTTTTGCTAGATTAGTTTTTGTAATAAAACTTTAATATTTGATGTTCGGTATATGATTTTCCATCGTTTTCTACATATTTGGATTCCTTGCAACAAATCGTTAGGGATTCATGTTTTACACTTTTCCAAAAATGGTGTTTGGTCCCTCAAATTAAAGGTTGAAGGTTCTAGTTCATCAAAGGAACACATGGCCGACTCAACAGGTCAATGCAGCCTAGATAGTAGGTCAATGCAACCTAGATTGCAAGTCAGCTTAGTCTTATTTTTGCCTCAAAAGTATCGAGTGACCAGATCAACCAGTTGTGGTGGTGTCTTGAGGAGAGCCTAACTAGTGCCTTAGTTGTTGTCCAATCACAGATGTAAGAGGGCCACTTAAATTTTTGGATCTAGAGAACTTTGTGTAGAACTCACGACAGGGTAGGGAACCCCTTGGTGATGCATGGATATAGAATCAATTAAGTGGGAGGAAGAGCTTGGGTGACAGTGGAGTCTTTCTAGATGTGCTCCTTGTGAGCTCATGTAATGTCCCTTTTTTTAGATTAAAATAATTAATAATATTATTTAAGTTGGGACCAGTCATTTCTAATCTTTTGGGCAACTTACTGATAATATTATTATTAAAATAAAAATTATTTTTAATAATTAAAGTTAAATTAATAATATGAATAATTGATCAAAAAGTAATGTCAGCAATTTATGTTTTATTATTGAAATAAAGTAACTTTCGAGTTTGAGCGGGGAAAAAGCATAAATAAAGATGGAGGGGTTCATTTAGAGCATCTATTATTTGATATTTTATAAGTTTGAATAGCTTGCTTATGCTTTTAGCCCTAGAGGACGGAAGCCTTCTTTGGTATTCGGATATTTAGGATGAAACCCTTCAATGTTTAGTGGATGACTTCATTCAGAGGTAATTGTTGTCAACCTGGAGTTGCGCCTTAAATTGAAGACGTGCATGAAATGGCCAGTCCTCTATCTGGTTGAAACAATGGGATCTTCTCACGAGGGTGGGTGCCTCAATGGTGAGAAGAACCTCCAGAAAAAGCTGGTTCCTGTAAGATGTATCAATGAGGATCTCTACTCTATGCTGTGGACTACCATGGAAAAGGGAGTAGGAAACTTTAAGGGAAAATCCTACCTAATAAAGGTGATACACCAGAAGATTGATCCACTCAACTTGGAACCTTGAACACTGAACAAACAAGGGAAAAGGAAGACCTTTGATTTCAATCAATCACTTATGCATAAATATTTCATGAAGAGGTTCGATCCAATGACCAAAACATGAGGGAAAACGATGGAGAGAGGTCTGATACAAGACACTTTGTAGCCACCTAACATCCACTTACAACTTTAGCGAAAGACATAAAGAACACTTAACATGACCTGCATAAGGATAATCTAGCAACTAGGTATAAATCAAAATTTGTGAAGGGAGAGAAATCTACCACTTATGCAAATTGTTGAATGAATATACACTATGCCAACACTTGAAATCTGAAAGTACAGTCCTATTGATTGAAAAGGTTACACAACTCACCAATCGCAGAGTCTGGTCTAGCCAAGACAGGGATGATTTTTAATCAAGGCTGAAAGCCATTTTATAGAGAATTATAAGAGCCAAAGATTGGCATTGAAAAATTTGAAGAGAAGGATTAACTTAGATTAACTCAAGGCTGACTTAGCCTTTCAATAGAATATGTTTTCTTTTTATCTTTGCATAAAGCTTCTTGCGTTTGAGGAAGTGAACTTGTCTTTGTTCTAAACCGCCCACCTCTCTTTGCATGGAGATCCATGCCAATGTCATTTTTAGAACTCTACGTGAGCTGCTTGATGCGAGTTGGAATGTTTGAAACACTGAGTTGGCCGCTTGATACGCTGAGTTGGACGAAGAGATCATTCTCCTTTGCATGGGAAAATTCTGGTAGATGTGGCGTTTATTAATTAGTCAACTCTAAATCTAGAACAGTCAACTCAACATTCAAATTTGGAACTCCGGTTGAAGCTGAGTTAGACCTTCGGATGCATAAGTTGATCCGGGATGAGCAGGACTTCAACAACCAGTCAACTAAAGCTTTGACTGGTTGATCGATAATAGTCCTTGCTTGCATGTATTTTATCCTATTCTGGTCTGTCTGTTCATGTCTATTTCTGGCGGGATTCTATATTTGGATGTATTAGTCTATATTTCCTCCGTTTGACCTTTTTTCAATTTCCTGTCGCTTAATCTGAGGTCAACTTCCCGTGGTTTAATTCTTTCAAAATTTTGGCTTTACCTTTGTTTCAACGGTTACTTCCCGCTGTCAAAATTTGACGTTGGGACATCACCCTTAGTCTTCTTATTTCCTTCGAAATTCTTGTTGACTTTACCTTTTATTTCCTTCGGCTTTATGCTTGCCAATTTTGCCAAATTTGTTCCTACGGACTTTGTTTCACCTTATGGCTCCATATTTCCTTCGGAATTTTCTGTTTGCAACTTTTTCGAAGGAATCCTTCGGACTTATGGCTTATTACCTTTCCTTCAGAATTTTCTTCTTCTCTGCCTCGGGCTTTATTTTCCGATTAATCCTTCGGACAAAAAGTCAGAAGGAATTCCTTCGGACTTTTGTCCGAAGGTTTCCTTTGTTCTACACTCCCTTTTATGTTGGCTTTATTCTGTCGGTTTTTTTTTGTTTGGTTCAGAAATCCGAATTTCTTCAGACTTTTTGTCCGAAGGAATTCCTTTGAACAAAAAGTCTGAAGGAAATTTTCCTTTGTTCTTTGTTGAGAATGGACTTTGCTCTGTCGGCTTTGCTGGGGCCTTTGGCAAGTACCTTTCCGAATTCCTTTGGACTTTTTGTCCAAAGGAATTCCTTCGAACAAAAAGTCCGAAGGAATTAATCCTTGTACCTTTTTTGAACTCTGCTGAGAATGCCCTTCGAATTTCGCACAAAGGTCCAGGCACCGACCAAGTGCCCTCCGCAAGGGCTTCTGTCCCTCATTTGCGCCTTTGTCGGAAAAATTGTAGGGCACCTTGGTTTTTTTAGGGGTCCCGAATTTGACGTGTACCTTCCTGAAGGGTAGGTGCCCTTCGAGATTGTTGAAAATGACCCTTCTGAAGGGTACCTACCCTTCGGGTTTCTTGTTTTGCCCTCGTCTACCTTTCAAAAGACACCCTTTGCTGAGAATGCCCTTTGAATTTCTTGTTTCTTATTACTTGGCTTTTCCTTGCTTTTTGGGCGAACTTTTGGATTCTCCGAAGTATTCCTTCGGACAAAAAGTCTGAAGAAATTACTTCCTTTGTCTTAGGCTCTTTCCTTTGTTATTTCCTGCAGACTTATGTCCTTCGCTCTTTTTCGAAGTTATGTCCTTAGCAGAACCCTTCTTTGATGAACCATTCCTTCGGACAAAAGTCCGAAGGAATTCCTATTGTAGAAAAGGCCCTTACCAAAGAAAAAACAATGTATTCTTTCTTCCTTGGCTAGAGACGTGAATTTTCCAAATGGTGAGGGACAATCTGTCTTGTGGAAGAATTGTCAACATTTTTGGCGACTCAGCTGGCTCAGCATGTCTACTATGCTTGAGAACCCAGACCATCTATAGACGCTATTTGAATTCCCAAATGTTGAACTTGATTTCTGACTGAAAATCTCCTCTGATCATGGCTGAAATAACCTCCTTCAAAATAAGAAGGGAAACACACGAAAGCAGAAAACTAAGAAGCAAATGTGCAAACAAGCACTTATTGGAACAAAACTGAAGCAAACTACTGTGCTTGAACAGCACTTGGAGGAAAGCAAAAACAACTATGTACATAGAGTTTTGCTCTTCAATAGCAATGTTTCAGATGTATACCATTGACTGGGATTGTAAGCTCTTGGCCATCCATCTTAGCAAGTTGGAAGGCGTTGTGGGATTTGCAGCTGGAAATCGTGTATGAGCCACTCCAAAGGGAATCAAACTTTGTGTGCTTTCCTGGTTTGGCTCGATTCTCATCCCATTTGAGGACCAAATCTCCTTCATTGAAGCTTCGTGAGGAAGCTCCTTTGTCAAATGTTCATTTCACCTGTGCTCGATGACTTTCCATGGCTAGCATAGCTTGATTTCTTGTCTCCTCCAACTCCATAAGCTCTGCATACCTGATCTCCATAGGCTCATTCTCTAACAACTCAAGTTGATGCATTAGTTCTAAAGCTAGAAACTCGAGAAAAATAGGTAACCTTGCTTCTTTACCATAGACTAGCTTGTAGGGAGAGTTGGCTATTGACCTTTTGTAGGTGATCCTATCAACCCATAGTGCTGACTTCAATTTGAGATACCATGATCTCTGATTGTCTTCAATAGTCCTTCGTATGATCCTTAAAAGGTTCTTGTTTGTAGACTCAGCAAGGCCATTTCCTTGTGGATAATAATTCGATGAAGTGCTGAGATAAACTCCATGTTGGACAGCCCATTGGCTGATCCTAGATCCCACAAAAGCCATTGCATTGTCAGAAATAATGGTCGAAGGAACTCCAAACCTAGTGATCAAACCTTCATAGAAATCAAGGATGTTAGTTTCATTTGCTTCCTTCAATGCAATTGCTTCCGTCCAATGTGTGAAGTAGTCCGTAGCTATTAGAATCCACTTATGCCCTCAATTGGAAGGAGGGTTAATAAGATCAATAAAGTCCAATCCCCACTGGACAAATCGCTGATCCACTGTAATTGGCTGAAGGGGCAGGGCTGCAAGTTTAACTTTTCCTACAAACATAGCACATTGTTTGCACTTCCTAACCCATGTATAGCAATCACCAAATATAGTAGGCCAATAGTATCCACCTCTCATAATTTTAAGTGCTGTAGTTCTTGCAAAAAAGTGCCCTCCACCAAGTCCATCATGGAATTCTTCAAGTAATCTTTGAGTTTGGCTTGGCTCCATGCACCTTAGTAACATGCCATTGATATCGTTTTTGAACAAAACACCGTCAATGAGCAGGAATGGAATTGATTGCAATCTGAAATACCTTCTTTTTGAAGCACTTAGGTGAGAAGGGTAACAACCTTCTTGCATATAGCTTACTAGATCACGAAACTAGCTGGAAGGTGAGGTGTGAACAGCAGCAATTTCTTCATCATTTGACTCTAAAACAACTTCATTAGTTTCTTGTAAGAGCTGAGCTAGATGCTCACAAAGTCCTTTGCCTCTAACCAGCTTTGTGATTTTAATTTCTATGTCATATTCCATCACTTTGGTTATCCAACCAGCCCTCTTCTCATTTATGTCTTTGTTTAGAAGAAATTCTTTGATGCTTGGATGAGCAACCATTAGACATATTTTATTATTAGACAACAAGAGCCTAAATTTTTTCAAAGATCTTATAACTAAAAAGACGTGTTTTTCAACAAAAGAGTACCTTATCTGATACTCCTGCAAGCCTTGACTATAGAAAGCTATTCGTAGCTCTAAATTTTTATGATTCTACTGCATAAGAATGCCTGAAATGGTGTCCACATTAGCATACGTATACAGAATGTAGTCTTTCGTAAAATCTAGATTTAAAAGCGTAGTAACACTTGCTATAGCTTTCTTAACATCTTCAAACCCTGTTATTCCCTCCTTGGACCAGCTGAAGTTCTGATTTTTCTTTAACATGGCTGTAAGTGGTTTAGCTACAGTAGCAAAATCTGAAATGTATCTCCTTTTAAAATTGATTTTTTCAAAGAAACTTTGCAAAGCTTTTTTGCTTTTAGACAAGGAGAGTGCAAGAATGAATTGAATCCTTTCAGAATCTATGTTTAAACCGTGCTTTGAAATGACATGTCCAAGAAGCTTACCTTCATGAACTGAAAATACACACTTTTTGGGATTTAGAGATATCCCAAATTGTCTACACCTTTCAAAAACATGCTTGAGGTGATCCATATGATCTTCTGCATCTTTTGAAAATATTGTTATATCATCCAAATAGACAAGCACAAATTTGTTAAGAAGGCCATGTCCATGGCTCTCTGAAAGGTTGCTCTAGCATTGGACAAACCGAATGGCATCTTTCTGTATGCAAATGTTCCCTACTTAGTTGTGAAAGCTGTCTTGAATTGGTCTTCTTCTTTGACCAAAATTTGATTGTAGCCACTATACCCATCCAACAAAAAAAATCTCTCTGAACCTGAAACAAGTTCTAAAATTTGTTCCATTGATGGCAATGGATAGTGGTCTTTAAGTGAAGCTCTGTTTAAATCACGAAAATCAACACACAAACGAATCTAACCATTCTTTTTTCGTACTGGAACGAGGTTTGCCACCCAAGTTGAGTGCTTGATTGAAAATATGATAGCCGATTCTATGAGCTTGTGAAGCTCAGTTTTCATCAAAGGCTCAATCTTTGGATTGATTGGCCTTTGTCTTTGTCGTACTGGTTTAGTTTCGTCTTCTAATTCAATAGTGTGTTGAGCCAAACTTGGATCAAAACCTTTGAGATCACTATATTGCCATGCAAATATATTAGCAAAATTTGTGTATAATTCAATGAAAGCTTTTTTTTGTGGAGTGCATACCTTGCCCAATTTCAAAATTTTACCAACTGCAATCTCTACATTGGTATAGTGCTCTTCCTTTGTTGACAAGGATGGTTTCTCTTTCCTTAGCTCATCATCTTCACTGAAAATAATTTCAAGAGTGACCAATCCTTTGGGTAGCTTATTAGTTTTTAGTTGTACAATCTAATCACCATACTGCTGTAAGCATTTTAACTGATTTTTTGAAGAAAACTCAGCGTCTTCCTGCAAAAACCTCACAATTTGATTGTCACTTTCAAACACCTACCAATTTTCTTGGTTATCCGAGACAGAAGGCCTTACAACTATCTTTATATGTGAATGAAAAATGTCACTTTTTACATCAGCTGGGATGTCAAATTGTGCCCCAACAGCAGCCAACCTATCAGCATGTTTATTCCTATCTCTTGGTATTTTCTGAATATTAAAACCCTGAAAATCTTCAAGTAGATCCCATACTCTGTGTCCATAAGCTTTAAGCAACATATTCTTGCATTAAGCCTCTTACTTGGTTAACTACAAGTTCACTATCTCCAAACACTTGTAAACAATTTACTCTCATCTTCCTAGCCCATTGCAAACTGTGAACTAGTGCTTCGATTCAGCAACGTTGTTTGAACAGCCAAACTAAAATTTAATAGAGAAGAAATACCTTTGTTTTGTAGGAGAAATTAACATCATTTCAGCTCCGGTCCCATGCTTATTTCTTGATCCATCAAAGTATAATTGCCACAAGCCTTCATTAGATTCGTCCTCTTTGACCATGGTTGGAATTGGTGCATCATTTTCATGAAGACAATACACACCAAGACCTTCCTCTTCAATCAGCTTGTAGGGATCATGCTCATGCAAGGTGGAAGCCCATTCATCAAGAAACAAATCTGGAACTCCATCCAAAGGTGAGTTCTTTTGTACTATTTCATTTGAGATGATACAATTTGTATTGACCACACTTGGCGTATAAGGCTCCATGTGAAAACGTGCAATAGGTTCTGAATGAATTGTTACCTTTGTGCGATATCTGGTCCTAAACAACAACTAGGTCCAATCAGCTAATAAATATCCTCCAATATTTGAGGTGAAATCTCTTGAAAGACAACGAAATAAGGAGGCAGATCCACCACTGTAATGTCCTGCTGAATAGTCACGTTAAGACAGGCATGTAAGTCAATTTTAAATCTTTGATAATGCCTATCGTTTTTGCTGGTGAGCCATCCAACTGCATTACCCTTTTAGTATTTGGTTCATAAGTAAGCCGAGCTTGTCTACAATCTGTTTGGGCATCACTATACTGCTAGCCCCACTATCCACCATACAATTATGGACTAAAGTATCGCCCACTATCAAAGAAAGATAAAAAGGGGGAGTTTTTTTTGTTTTTACCTCAGTTTTGTCCACCTTAGATATCTTATCTCCTTGCTGTACCTATTTCTTAGTTGGTTGATCCGAATTTGTCAAGACAACACCTTCTTTATCAACTGATTTTGGAGACAATTCAAGAGCTGAAAGTTCTTGAATGAGTTTATCCTTTTGGCCTAGAATTGAAAGAGTATTGTTGACAGTGGATTGCACCCTTGACAAGAGGATGATCTCTTGTCTTCCACACATCACGATGGAAACTCCTCTCTTGCTTGTGGGTCTGGCAAAACTGAGGGGAGAGTCTTTAGATAAGGGCTAGCTCCCTCTGATGCATTTAAGTTACTCCAGTAATGTTGGTAATACATACATATATATATATATATATATATATATAATGGGGGGTTGAAAAGGGGGAAGGATTACTGAAAGACAGAACCTAACCTAAGTTGGTGATGCACCAAACAAGTTTGATCTACTCATTACTCACACTTTGAACCATAAGAACACATACATACACTTTAACTGGTAAAAGGACCAGACTGCAGGGAGCTTGACAAGGAGGCTTTAATGGAAACACACAAAAAAAGAACTTACCATAGGCGCTGTAGGAAAAGCACACTGTCTAGTAACCTCCTTCTGCCTCTGCGCTCCAGATACAACTCTTCTTGTCACCTACACGAATGGCGCTTTGTATATACCAGGTGTGTTGGGATCAAGCCTGTGAAAGCATTAAGAAAGAAGTGACTAAACACAAAGCTAACACTCATACACACTCAGAGATATATCCAACCAGAATAGAGGTAAAAATGTGTATTCTATTGACTCCAAGTGAAAAATTGGCAGGTCTGTGCCTTACAACATGAAAGATCCTTTCTCAAAATGAGAAGTTTACAATATATAGAGGAAGAAAGAGGCGTTTTGGCGCCCTTTTACAAGTGGCCCATGTGCGTTCCGAGCATTGGGAAGAGGGAGCCGCTTGATAGATAATGCTGTGTCGGCTCCTGTTTTGACTTAAGGCATTTAAGATATATTAAACGTCATATGTGAAATTATGAGGCGTGTCGTTTGTCTGCAAACAAGACCGCTCCTTCAAGGCACTCACACGGTTTGTCTGCCCGTCAATGCAAAGTGAAGAAAACATGTCGCGCCATTCACTGTTTGCGCTCCTTGATGACCACTTGGCAGATACTGTGTCAACCGCTGGAGTAACTCCTTGAGTCGACACCTTCATTTGCCACTTGGACTGTTTTGTCCATTTCTGCACTTTGTCTCTTTGTCTCTTCCTGGCTTTGTCTTTTCTGGCTCCTTCGGCCCTCGGGGGCTATCTTCTGCTAATTCTTTGGCTCTTTGGGCTCCCTTCTCGGCGATCTCTTCCTTTTGGCCTTAAGCCTTTGAATTCCTTCGGGTTCGCGCCTTTCATTAAAAAACCAACGGTTATTTCATTTCTGCAAAGTTGACGTCTGCATGCCCGTCGCCATTTGAAATCAAATGGCTAGTCTATTGCCCCGAATTTGACGTCTTCGGGGATGTCATCGAACGTCTGAATTCCAACGGCTAGACCATGATGCTCAACTTTGACGTCCGTGAGCTTGTCACCCCTTGGTCAATTCCTTCAGCTTTGTCTTTAGAACCTTCCGAAGGGAAGGTGTCCATTCGGGCCTTGAGAAAGATCCTCCTTTTGGCAACCGAGAGTCCCCCGCAAGGGCACTTGCCCTTCAGGGTCCTTCGGGCTCCTTGGTCCTCAAATCCTTCGGACAAAATGTCCGAAGGAATTCCTTCGGACATTTTGTCCGAAGGATTTCTTCCTTTGTCTTTCCCGCTTATTCCATCAGGGTTTTTTTTTTGAGTGAATTCCTTCGGACAAAAGTCCGAAGGGTCTTTCGGGAAGATTTTCCACGGCAAAAGACAAGACGAATTCTTTTGGACAAAAAGTCCGAAGGAATTCCTTCGGACTTTTTGTCCGAAAGAATTCGTCTTGTCTTTTGCCATGGAAAATCTTCCCAAAAGACATTGTTTTTTGCCTTATGAATTTCTTCGGACAAAATTTCCGAAGGAATTCCTTCGGGCATTTTGTCCGAAGAAATTCTTCATCTCTTGCCTTGAACAAATCCGAAAGAATTCCAACTTTTCTGCCTTATTCACTTTTCCGAAAAAAACCTTACCCTTTCGTCCTTCTCTTTGATCCCTTTGCAAGTGTTCCCTGCCCTCCGTAGCCTGCTGGAATGGTCCATTTTGCACTTGACTGCCCTCTGCAAGGGCACTTGTCCTTTGGGCCTTGGGAGGCTCCTTTAAACCTTCTGATTGAACCAACAATTGGTTCAACGGTTCAACGGTTCAATACTGTGTTCTACTCATTCATTTGACCGCTTGAACTGACCGCTTTGAACCAACTCGTTGAACCATTTGATTGAACCCTTTGATTTGAACCAACCGATTGAACCAAACTCGTTGAACCAACTCATTGAACCAAACCAATTGAACTGACTTCTTGAACCGAATCGGTTCAACGGTTCAATATTGTTAAGTTCAAAGCGCAAATTTCAAAGCTTTTCTGGATAGATCAAGTCGTTGAACCCCGGTGCTGAACCAATTTTTTCAACCTTAAGAGAAATGTCTTCAAGTTTTGGTCTCAAAATGTCCGAAGAGCTTTGTAAGAGCTTTGCATTCTTTGAACCGGTTCATCTTCCTTGCTGAAAGACTTGTGCAACCCGAAATTTGAACCAGTTCAGAACAACATGGGAAAGAGACCGATTTTGGCCTATAGGGGCAAAATGGTCAACAAATTGGCGATTCCTAGGGGAAGCATGCCTACTATGCTTAGAAACCAGTAGCCTCAAAGTCCATTGGGCATGGAGTCAGAATGCAACTTGAAAAGTTAGCAACAACCTTGAGATATCCAAGAATCAATCATGAAGGTTTTACCCCAAAAGGAAATGAAAACACACACAAGACTAAGAAAACTACTAACATGTGCAAAAGCACTTAGGGAAAACAGGAAAAAACAAGGAAAATATATACATGATGAGAGAAAGGCTCAGTGATAATGCTTAAGATGTATCTCATTAACTGGAATATACAGTTCTTCACCATCCAACTTGGAGAGTTGGAATGCATTGTACCGCTTGCACTGAGTGATGACGTATGGACCACTCCATAGGGCATCGAACTTCGCGTGCTTTCCAGGCTTAGCTTGGTCCGCATCCCATTTCAAGACGATGTCTCCTTCAAAGAAACTTTTTGATGAAGATCTCTTGTGGAAGTGTTTTTTCGTCTGTTGTTGGCGGCTGGTCATAGAAGCCATAGATAGCCTGGTCCCTTGTCTCTTGAAGCTCCATCAGCTCACATAGCCTAACCTCCATGCTATTGCCTTCTTCTAATTGCAGTTGGTGAGCTAAGTCCAAGGCTGGCAATTCAAGTGAAAGAGGAAGCCTAGCTTCCCTTCCATATACGAGCGTGTACGGCAAGTTGCCAATTGCCCTCTTTGGAGTGACCCTATCTGTCCACAGGGCTGTTTTCAACTTGGCATGCCAAGTCCTCTGATTCTCCTCCATTGTCCTCTTGATAATCCTGATCAGATTCTTATTGGTGGACTCAGCTAGCCCGTTCCCCTGTGGGTAGTAGTTGGATGAAGTGCTAAGATAGATACCATATCTCAACACCCATTCACTTGTTTTAGTTCTCAAAAAAGCTAAAGCATTATCTGAGATGATGGTAGCTGGAACCCCAAACCTTGCCACCAAGTCTTCATAAAAATCTAGGACTGCACTTTTGTTGGCTTCTTTTAAAGCGACAGCGTCTACCCATCTTGTGAAGTAATCTGTGGCGGTCAGGACCCACTTGTGTCCAGCACTGGAGGGAGGGTTAATCATCCCTATAAAGTCAAGGCCCCATTGCATGAATGACTGTTCCACCTAAATAGGCTGTAAAGGCATGGCAGTCAGCCGTTGCTTCCCATCAAAGAGCGCACACTTCTGGCACTTTGGTACCCAGGCATGGGTGTCTCTGAATAGAGTAGGCCAGAAGTAACCAGCTCTCATTATTCTTGAAACTGTAGGCCTAGGAGCAAAGTTACCACCAGCTGGCCCATCATGGAACTCGGACAGCACTCTGTCGGCTTGACTTGGGTCTATGCACCTTAAAAGGACTCCTGAGAGATCCCTTCTGAACAACACTCCATCAATCAGGACATAAGGGAGAGATTGGAGTCGAAAATATCTCCTCTTTGTCCTATCAAGGCCCTGCGGACACTCACCAATGAGAAGGAAACGCCTCAAGTCTGATGTCCAATCTTTCATAACAACTGGTTCCTCTATTGTAGCTGCATCATGAATTAACAAACTGTCTTTTTGTTGTTTAAAGTCTGCAGCAAGGTGTTCACACAAGCCTTTTCCTCTCACCAGCTTGGTGATCTTGACATCTACGTCATACTCCATTACCTTAGTGATCCATCCCGCTCTCTTTTCATTCAGATCATGGTTGGTCAAGAAATCTTTGATTCTGGGATGAGGGACCATGAGGTGAATCCTGCTGTTGGACAGCATATCTCTGAATTTCTTTAGGCTCCGTATGACTGCAAGGACTTGCTTCTCCACATATGTATACCTGACCTCAAAACCCTCTAGGCCTTGGCTAAAAAATGCAAGTGGTTGTTCAAGGTTATCACCATTCACTTAGGTAAGCATGGCAGAAATTACCTCTTCATTTCCGAAGGTGTAGAGGTTGAAACCCTTGGTGAAGTCAGGGCTGATCAAAGTAGGAGCCTAGGCTATAGCCTGCTTGATCTCTTCAAAACTGTCCTTTTTTTGCGCTGTCCACGCGAACTTCTCATCCTTCTTCAACATAGAGGTCAATGGCTTGACTACCTCCGCAAAATTCAGAATAAATCTCTGGATGCAATTTATTTTGCCGAAGAAGCTCTACAGGCCCTTCTTGTGTTTAGGCAAGGACAGCTCTAGGATGGAGCGAACTCTCTCTGGATCAATGGTCAAGCCTTCCTTGAAAAAAACGTGGCCAAGGAGTTTACCCTCATGGACAGCGAACACGCATTTCTTCGGGTTGAGAGAGATACCGAACTCTCTACACCTCTCAAAGATTTGTCTGAGGTGTTTCATGTGTTGGCCCACCTCCTTAGAGAATACTGTCACGTCATCAAGATACACTAGTACAGTGTTATTTATCAAGCCTCGAAAGGCCATGTCCATGGCTCGCTGAAAGGTGGCACTAGCATTGGACAGTCTGAATGGCATTTTCCTATAAGCAAACATCTTCCATTTGGTAGTGAAGGTTGTTTTGTACTGGTCACAGTCTTGCACCAAAATCTGATTATATCCTGAATACCCATTCAGGAGGGAGAAACACTCACTTCCTGTCACCATTTGAAGGATCTGCTCCATGCTTGGGAGAAGATAATGGTCTTTCAAAGAGACTCTATTGAGGTCTCTGAAATCTACACATAATATGATCTCCCCATTCTTTTTTCGGACAGGAACAAGATTGGCCAGCCAAGAAGAGTGTTTGATTGGAAATATTATCCTAGACTCAATCAACTTGGTGAGTTCCTTCCGCATGAGAGGCTCAATCTTTGGGTTGACAGGGCTTTGCTTCTGTTTGATTGGCTTGGCGCCTTCCTCCAACTCAATGGTATGTTGGGCCAAACTTGGGTCAAAAACCTTTAAATCGTTATACTCCAAGGGGAAGACATTAGCAAACTCTTGGCACAACCAGGTGAAGACCTGCCTTTCATGGTCCGTGCACACTTTCCCAAGTGCAAGCAACTTATTCTTGAATATTTCAACCTTCTCATAGTTTTTCTCCTTCATTGCGATGCTTGCCTTATCGCTTTTCAACTGGTCATCTTCATTGAAGATACTCTCGAGAGTGACCAAGCCTTTAGGAAGTTTATTGTTCTTCAGCTGAACAATTTGGCTACCATACTACTGCTGTAGCTTAGCCTAGTTTTTATCAGCAAACTCAGCTTCTTCTTGTAAAAAGAGTGTTATTTGTTGGTCGTTGTCAAACACCTGCCAGTTAGTGATGTTGTGAGGTACAGAGGGCCGGATTACTACCTTCAAGTGGTGTGAACTGCGGTCTCGGCCTATTTCCCTAGAGATATCAAACTGGGCACCAACTGCTGCCAGCTTATCTGCTTGCTTGTTATGCTCTCTAAGAATGGAGGTAACATTGAAAGCAAGGAAATTCTCCACTAAGTCCCATACCCTATGTTTATAGGATTTAAGCAAAGAATTCTTTGTCAGATTTTGGCCCCTTGATTCACAATCAACTCACTATCACCAAAAACCTGCAGCTCTTTGATTTCTCTTTTCCTCGCCCACTCCAAACCATGGATGAAGGATTCATACTCCGCAACATTGCTCGTGCAAGAAAATTGAAACTTGAAAGCCAAAAACTATTTCTCTTTTGAAGGAGAAACTAGCACCACTCCACCACTAGCTCCCAACTTACTTTTTGAGCCATCAAAGAACAGCTGCCATAAATCTGAGCTTTATTGGCTTGCTTTCATCAAATTTGGTACAAAAGTACCCTCTTCGTGCATGCAATAAATCCCAAGGCCTGCCTCTTCTATGAATTTGTAAGGATCATGCTCAAAGTTGTCACTTCCCTATTCGTCTAAGAGCAAGTCAGCAAGTCCTTCAAGGGCAGAGGATGGAGATTGGTCCACCTGGAATTCCTCTTGATCAATAATGGCGTAGTTGACATTTGCCGCCTTGAGCAAGTATGGTTCCAGATGATCTCTGTGGAGTGGCTCCAATTCAATCTTGACCTTAGTCCCATACTTGGTTCTAAAACCCAGATAGGACCAGTTTGCTGCTAGGTAGCCGCCTATTTTGGATGTGAAATCTCTGGATAAACAAATAACAAAGTAAGGAGGGACATCCGCCACTACCACATCGTGGAGAACTGAGAAGGTCGGGCAGGCGTGTAGCGTCAAGCTCAAACTTTTCACCAACCCAAGTGTCTTTGTTAGTTTTCATCTAGCTGCAGGACTCCCTTAGTCATTTCTTCATATTTTAGCCCCAGTTTATCTGCTATGCATTTAGGCATCACCGAGGTGCTTGCTCCACTATCAATGATGCAATTGTGCACCAAGAAATCTCCTATGACCAAGGACAATTAAAAAGGGGGAACCTTTTCTTCTTTCTTAACTTGGCCTGATGTGGAAGGCTGTCCATCAATCATCAGGACATTATCGGTTTTTGATGGGACAGCTTGTTCATTTAGCCTGTGCAATTTCTTTTGCAACATGTCCTTTTGTCCCGGTATTGATAATGAATCTCACAAGGAGATATTCATGTGCAACTTCTTCATCTAATCTACCACATTGACCAGAGGGTTGCCCCCTTTCAAATTTTCTTTGGGGTTACAGCCTGAGGCGCAGGCCGAGGCGCTGAGGGTGCAATCGGCAGTCCGAAATTTGGAACCTTTTGGTTTACATGTGATGAAGAAGGTGGTGTTGACTTTTGAGTAACTGCTTGAGCTTCTTTCATTGCTCTCCTTTTGGACCTTGTGTTGGCTGCGACATAGTCGCCCTGATTGTCTGCACTACCCATGTAATTGACTGCATAGAACTCACCTTCCAAGTGATTCATGAGAGTGGAATCGGGCTGAGTTTGACTGCTGCTCATGCCGGGTTGCACTGAACCCTCAAAGCTTGGGAATTGGGTGGCTGCCTGATTGTCTTGTGCATTTGTGTAGTGACTCGGCATTTCATTTGTATAAACAACCTGATCTTGACCATATCCCATGGTTGAGCAACTGGACTGTTCTTGTACCAGATTGTTTTGAGCGGGCGCTAGAGCCTTGGATGATGAAGGGGCGCCTAGATTATAGCCTTGAAAAGGTCTGACCTGTGCAAACTGACTCTGTCCTTGATTGTAATTCTGAAAAGGGGGTCTATTTGCTTGCTCATACTGCTGATATCCTTGATTTGGTCAATTGCCTTGAGCTTGTTGCCTTTTAAGAGCCACTAGTTCATTTGTTACGCTTTGTAACAGGATTTTGACTTCATGGAGGTCATTGGATGAAGTAGCAGCTGGCTTCTCTATGCCAGACAGAAGAGCCAAGGTGGGTGCAGCAATCTGGATTGGAGGCAGCAATTCAGGGAAGAGCGGCATATGAGGCCTAGGAGCTATTTTTCCAACCTGCACCAGGCAATTCTCAGCCGCTATAGCTATGTCATAGGCGGCAGGTAGCACATGTCCTCCCATGGAATGTATCATAACAGCAATGTCGTTGTTCAACGCTTTCAAATAATAGAGGAAAGTATAGCTCGGAGTCGACCTTACCAAAATGGGGATTCTATCCCATGTCTTCTGAAATCGAGTGTTGAAATCTTGCATGAATTCATGTGGAGCTCTTTTCATAGTGGTCAGTTGCTCGGCAAGTGAGACGTGGTCACTCTTCTCCCCAAATCGGTTCATTAAAAGGGTGCCCAATTCGTTCTAAGAATCGACTGAATTCATAGGCAAAGTCCCATACCAGTCCAGAACTTTGCCCTTGAAAGACAATGCCAGCAATTTGATCGCAATGTTTTTCTCAGTGACATTGTGAATATTGCAGAGGTTAGCAATATTTTTGATGTGTTCGATAGCGATAATGGGCCCCTCTCCATTAAAGGGAGGCACACTTTTAAAGACTGCTCCTGGAATTGGGTCATAATGCTGGAGATTCAAAGGACTTTGACCATGAAAGGCCACAAAAGATAAAGCCATAGCTATGACAGGATTCAACTAAGGCCTTCTTGCGTAGGTGTATCTTATAGCAGGTCTGGAAAAGTGACTTACTGAATAAGGATGGATTTTTTCAATCCTCAGTCGCTTTGCTAGGTTCAAAGGCAATTCAACGAATTCAAAAGGGACACCCTTAGCAACAGATCGTGTGGTGATTTTAGGCATAGGAGACCAGACTGGTCTTTGATTAGAAACTGATGTTCTTACCAGTGAAGTTGCCAGATGCTGAAAATGGTTGATTTCCCTGTATAAGACCAGCATCAATCCTGGAACTTTGCTAAGTGTTAAAACTTTATCCCACCAGGCATGCCAAAAATTGTTGATGCAGTGGGTTGCACCCTTGACAGGAAGATGATCTCCTGTCTTCCACGCATCATGATGGAAACTCCTCTCTTGCCTGTGGGTCTAGCAAAACTAAGGGGAGAATCTCTAGATAAGAGCTAGCTCTCTCTGATGCATCTGAGTTATTCCAGTAATGTTGCTAATACATATATATATATATATATATATAATGGGGGGGTTGAAAAGGGGGAAGGATTACTGAAAGACAAAACCTAACCTAAGCTGGTGATGCACCAAACAAGTTTGATCTACTCATTACTCACACTTTGAACTATAAGAACACATACATACACTTTAACTGGTAAAAGGACCAGACTGCAGGGAGCTTGACAGGGAGGCTTTAATGGAAACACACAGAAAAAGAACTTACCATAGGCACTGTAAGAAAAGCACATTGTCTAGTAACCTCCTTCTGCCTCTGCGCTCCAGATACAACTCTTCTTGTCACCTGCAGGAATGGCGCTTTGTATATACCAGGTGTGTTGGTATCAAGCCTGTGAAAGCATTAAAAAAGAAGTGACTAAACACAAAGCTAACACTCATACACACTTAGAGATATATCCAACCAGAATAGAGGTAAAAATGCGTATTCTATTGACTCCAGGTAAAAAATTGGCAGGGCTTCACCTTACAACATGAGAGATCCTTTCTCAAAATGAGAAGTTTACAATATATAGAAGAAGAAAGAGGCGTTTTGGCACCCTTTTACAAGTGGCCCATGTGCGTTCTGAGCATTGGGAAGAGGGAGCCGCTTGATAGATAATGTTGTGTCAGCTCCTGTTTTGACTTTAGGCATATAAGATATATTAAACGTCATATGTGAAATTATGGGCCGTGCCGTTTGTCTGCAAATAAGACCGCTCCTTCAAGGCACTCACACGGTTTGTTTGCCCATCAATGTAAAGTGAAGAAAAATGGGTCACGTCGTTCACTGTTTGCGCGCCCTGATGACCACTTGGCAGATACTGTGTCAACCGCTGGAGTAACTCCTTGAGTTGACACCTTCCTTTGCTACTTGGACTGTTTTATCCGTTTTTGCACTTTGTGTCTTTGTCTCTTCCTGGCTTTGTCTTTTTTGGCTCCTTCGGCCCTCGGGGGCTATCTTCTGCTAATTCTTTGGCTCTTTGGGCTCCCTTCTCAGCGGTCTCTTCCTTTTGGCCTTAAGCCTTTGAATTCCTTCGGGTTCACGCCTTTCATTAAAAAACCAATGATTATTTCATTTCTGCAAAGTTGACGTCTGCGCGCCCGTCGCCATTTGAAAGCCAATGACTAGTCTATTGCTCCGAGTTTGACGTCTTCGGGGACGTCATCGGATTTCTGGATTCCAACGGCTAGTCCATGATGCTCAACTTTGACATCCGCGGGCCCATCATCCCTTGGTCAATTCCTTCGGCTTTGTCTTTGTAACCTCCCGAAGGGAAGGTGTCCCTTCGGGCCTTGAGAAAGATCCTCCTTTTGGCAGCTGAGAGTCCCCTGCAAGGGCACTTGCCCTTCTGGGTCCTTCGGGCTCCTTGGTCCTCAAATCCTTCAGACAAAATGTCCAAAGGAATTCCTTCGGACATTTTGTCCAAAGGATTTCTTCCTTTGTCTTTCCCGCTTATTCCCTTGGGCTTTTTTTTCGGGCGAATTGCTTTGGACTTTTTGTCCGAAATAATTCTTGTCTTTTGCCGCGGAAAATCTTCCCGAAAGACATTGTTTTTTTCCTTATGAATTTCTTCAGACAAAATGTCCGAAGGAATTCCTTCGGGCATTTTGTCCAAAGAAATTCTTCATCTCTTGCCTTGAACAAATCTGAAGGAATTCCAACTTTTCTGCCTTGTTCACTTTTTCGAACAAAACCTTACCCTTTCGGCCTTCTCTTTGATCCCTTTGCAAGTGTTCCCTGCCCTCCGCAACCTACTGGAATGGTCCATTTTGCACTTGACTGCCCTCTGCAAGGGCACTTGTCCTTCGGGCCTTGGGAGGCTCCTTTGAACCTTTCGATTGAACTGACCGATTGAACCAACAAATGATTCAACAGTTCAACGGTTCAATGGTTCAATACTGTGTTCTGCTCATTCATTTGACCACTTGAACTGACCGCTTTGAACCAACTCGTTGAACCATTTGATTGAACCCTTTGATTTGAACCAACCGATTGAACCATTTGTTGAACCAAACTCGTTGAACCAAACCAATTAAACTGGTTGCTTGAACCAAATCGGTTCAACCGTTCAACAGTTCAATATTGTTAAGTTCAAAGCTCAAATTTCAATGCTTTTCTGGATAGATCAAGTCGTTGAACCCCGGCGTTGAACCAATTTTTTCAACCTTAAGAGAAATGTCTTCAACTTTTGGTCTCAAAATGTCCGAAGAGCTTTGTAAGAGCCTTGCATTCTTTGAACCGGTTCTTCCTTGCTGAAATACTTGTGTAACCCGAAATTTGAACCAGTTTAGAATAGCAGGGGAAGGAGACCGATTTTGGCCTACAGGGGCAAAATGGTCAAGAAGTATCCCACATGCTAACGCTGATGTTAGACTTTTTCATCTGATCTACAATACTGAACTGAGATGGACTAACCTTTGATTGCACCTTTTGTGGTACTTGCTGCTCATGAATTAGAGGTATTTGCTGCACTTTACCAACCTCTACATTTTGATTTTTTTTGGGTTGTGGGGGCAGCAAGCTATTCTTTCGTACCTTGAGCAATAATACTAAGAGTATTTGAAGTATTTGCTACTGCTTGGGCTTGCTCAACAGCTCTTCTTTTATTTCTCTGATAGGTTATAGCTACAACTTGATCATTTGAAACATTAGTTTTAACATCTTAAGTAAAAGCAACATGATCATCTACCTGCCAATTTACATTAATAGCGTCAAGCTGCCCTTGGATCACTCCTTGTGATGCCAACCCTGTATCTTGATATTGACCCTCTTGAAAAGAGAACTCCTCTTGTGTCATCTGTGGCATGATGTTGTTTGGTGATACCAAGTTCTGGTTTTGAATATTATTGAGATTTGAGGGCTGCCACCCTGAATCTTGCACCAAAATGTTCTGAGGTGGGGTTGGAACAATGGATTTTGAAGTGGAAGGAGCATTTGGATCAAGAGGAGCATATGGCTTAGCTAGAGTTATGGCCCTTTGTACTTGATAGGGTGGTCTATTTTCTCTGAAACCCTGATAAGGAGACCTTTGATCTTTGAAGGGCTGATAGTTGTTTTGATTTTGCTGTTGATAAGGCCTATTTGACTGAAATTGCTGCCTTTTGAGTTGTACTATTTTATTTCCAAAAGATCGAGATTGACTAGTAGAGGCTGCAATAGGACGTTGAGGTGCTGGAATTGGAGCCAAGGATAGATTTTGAGGAACTTGAAGGGCTGATACATAACTTATCTCTGGAAATATGGGCATTGGAGGTCTTGGAGAAAGCTTACCTGCTTGAATCAGACTATTTTCTGCCCTTATTGCAACTTCATAAGCATCTGGCAAAGTAGTACCACCCATCGACTATATCATCACACTAATATCAGAATTGAGAGCTTTCAGAAAATATAGAAATGCATATTCAAGTGGTGGCCTAATCAGAACCAATATCCTGTGCCATGTCTTCTAAAATCTGAGATTAAAATCAAACATGAACTCATGAGGAGCTCTCTGTATGGTAGTTAATTGCTCAACTAAAGATAAGTGATCAGATTTGTCCTCAAACTGTTTGACCAAGTCAGCACGCAATTCATCCCAGGTGGAAACGGATCTAAGTGGGAGGGTTCTATACCATTGTAATGCTTTTCCTTTGAAAGAAGCAGTTAGTAATCTGATAGCAACATTATCCTCAACTACATTATGAACTGAACAAAGATTAGCCACATCCTGGATATGCTCAATAGGGGTTGTTTGATTTTCTCTTGAGAAGAATGGAATACTTTTGAGGGCAGATACAGGTATATCATCTAACTGTGCTAGATTTAGTGGACTTCCCCTATTGAATGGAGCAAATATTTGATTTCTAATGGCCATCTGAATGGTGGGAATTGTAGTGTCTAGAACAATAGGATGAGGGGGAGGTAAATATTCCCTTTGAGGATATGGATTTGCCCTCTTAGACCTTGCTCTTTTATAAGTTACAAATTCAAAAAGAATACCTTTGCTTGCTGATCTTGTGGTAACCTTTGGCATGAACGGATTGCCTGAATGATGCTATGAACTCTTCAACTAGCTGTAAATGAATATCTTTCACTGCTGCGAAGACTTTATGTAAAGAACTCTTTTCGTGGTCCCATCGGGCATGCCAAAAACTGTTGCCAACCTGGAGCTGCGCCCTGAATCGAAGACGTGCATGAAATGGCCAGTCCTCTATTCGGTTGAAACAATGGGATCTTCTCACGAGGGTGGGTGCCTCAATGGTGAGAAGATTCTCCAGCGAAGGCTGGTTCCTGTAAGATGTATCAATGAGGATCTCTACTCTATGCTGCGGACTACAATGGAAAAGGGAGAAGGAAACTTTAAGGGGAAATCTTACCTAATAAAGGTGATACACCAGAAGATTGATCCACTCAACTTGGAACCTTGAACACTGAACAAACAAGGGAAAAGTAAGACCTTTGATTTCAATCAATCACTTATGCATAAATATTTCATGAAGAGGTTCGATCCAATGACCAAAACATGAGGGAAAACGATGGAGAGAGGTCTGATACAAGACACTTTGTAGCCACCTAACATCCACTTACAGCTTCAGCAAAAGACAAAGAACACTTAACATGACCTGCATAAGGATAATCTAGTAACTAGGTATGAATCAGAATTTGGGAAGGGAGAGAAATCTACCACTTATGCAAATTGCTGAATGAATATACACTATGCCAACACTTGAAATCTGAAAGTACAGTCCTTCTATTGATTGAAAATGTTACACAACTCACCAATGACAGAGTCTGGGCTAGCCAAGAGAGGGATGATTTTTAATCAAGGCTGAAAGCCATTTTATAGAGAATTACAAGAGCCAAAGATTGGCATTGAAAAATTTGAAGAGAAGGATTAACTTAGATTAACTCAAGGCTGACTTGGCCGTTCAATAGAATATGTTTTCTTTTTGTCTTTGCATGAAGCTTCTTGCGCTTGAGGAAGTGAACTTGTCTTTGTTTTGAACTACCCACCTCTTTTTGCATGGAGATCCATGCCAATGTCTTTTTAAAACTCTATGTGAGCTGCTTGGTGCGAGTTGGAACATTTGAAACGCTGAGTTGGCCGCTTGATACGCTGAGTTGGACGAAGAGATCATTCTCCTTTGCATGGGAAACTCCTGGTAGATGTGGCGTTTAACAATTAGTCAACTCTAAATCTAGAACAGTCAACTCGACATTCGAATTTGAAACTCTGATTGAAGCTTTGACCGGTCGATCGAAAATAGTCCTTGCTTGCATGTATTTTATCCTATTCTAGTCTACCCGTTCATGTCTATTTCTGGCGGGATTCTATATTTGGATGTATTAGTCTATATTTCTTCCATTTGGCCTTTTTTAACTTCCCGTCGCTTAATCTGAGGTCAACTTCCGTGGTTTAATTCTTTCAGAATTCTGGCTTTACCTTTGTTTCAACGGTTACTTCTTGTGGTCAAAATTTGACGTCTTGTGGGACGTCACCCTTAGTCTTCTTATTTCCTTTGGAATTCTTGTTGACTTTACCTTTGATTTCCTTTGGCTTTATGCTTGCCAATTTTGCCGAATTTGTTTCTGCGGACTTTGTTTCGCCCTATGGCTCCATATTTCCTTCGGAATTTTCTGTTTGCAACTTTTTCGAAGGAATCCTTCGGACTTATGGCTTATTACCTTTCCTTCGAAATTTTCTTCTTCTCTGCCTCGGGCTTATTTTCCGAAATAATCCTTCGGACAAAAAGTCCGAAGGAATTCCTTTGGACTTTTGTCCGAAGGTTTCCTTTGTTCTGCGCTCCCTTTTATGTTGGCTTTATTCTGTTGGTTTTTTTTGTTTGGTTCAGAAATCCGAATTTCTTCGGAATTTTTGTCCGAAGGAAATTTTCCTTTGTTCTTTGTTGAGAATTGACTTTGCTCTGTCGGCTTTGCTGGGGCCTTTGGCATGTACCTTTCTGAGTTTCTTCGGACTTTTTTTCCAAAGGAATTAATCCTTGTACCTTTTTTGAACTCTGCTGAGAATGCCCTTCGGATTTTGCACAAAGGTCCAGGCAACGACCAAGTGCCCTCCGCAAGGGCTTCTGTCCCTCATTTGCACCTTTGTCAGAAAAATTGTATGGCACTCGGGTTTTTTGCAGGGGTCTCGAATTTGACATGTACCTTCCCGAAGGGTAGGTGCCCTTCGGTATTGTTGAAAATGACCCTTCCAAAGGGTACCTACCCTTTGGGTTTCTTGTTTTGCCCTGTTCTGCCTTCCAAAAGACACCCTTTGCTGAGAATGCCCTTCGGATTTCTTGTTTCTTATTACTTGGCTTTTACTTGCTTTTTGGGCAGACTTTTGGATTCTCTGAAGTATTCCTTTGGACAAAAAGTCCGAAGGAATTACTTCCTTTGTCTTAGGCTCTTTCCTTTGTTATTTCCTGTGGACTTATGTCCTTAGCTCTTTCCGAAGTTATGTCCTTAGCAGAACCCTTCTTTGATGAACCATTCCTTTGGACAAAAGTCGAAAAGAATTCCTATTGTAGCAAAGGCCCTTACCAAAGAAAAAAACAATGTATTCTTTCTTTCTTGGCTAGAGACGTGAATTTTCCTAATGGCAAGAGACAATCTGTCCAGTGGAAGAATTGTCAACAGTTATATTTGAGTGGGAATTGACAGATTTTAGGTCTAAGACATCTTTCCAAGTGGAGTACATCAGTTGGACAGCTTGTGGAGGTGGTGCACAGCTGTAATCAGCCCTTGTAAGGGCAGCGATCTAGTTGGGATCCCTCTCCTAGGGCAGTGACCCCATTTGAGGGTTTGAAATTACAAATTTTGGGGCAATTTAAGGTGGATTTTGGCGTTTGATCATACACTCCTTTAGTTGGTATTTTTATAATAATTTTCAACTATATATCTGGATCAAAAATCTAGATTTTGAGGTATTTTGTATTGTTGTACTTCATTTTTGCAAGGGTTTGTGGCAATTAAATAATGAATATTGATTTATAACAAGTGTTTCCATAATTCTGAATTTTTCTATGGTTAGGATTTGATAAAAAATTCAAAATTTGCATTTTATTTTAAGGGTTTATCACAAATTTCAAAATTGTATAAATCTGTCCTAAAAGGGATATTACAATGGTATCAAAGCCATCTCTTGGCCAGCTATGGGATTTGAGTTGTCTACAATGGATTGATGACCTAAGTTCTTACCAAAAGAAGAATACATAGATCCTATCCAAGAGGTGTGGATGCGAAGACAAAAAAAACAACGAAAAACTAAGGATCGTCTTGAACAAATCAACAGAAAGGCAAGACAAGAAGTGCAGACGAAAAGCTAAGATATTAAGAATCAGCTGATGAAGTAATTTTATATCATCTATAAAGCCCTAGATTTATTTAGAAGAATGCAAAAGAACGATCCTATTCAGGAGGCATGGTTGGAAGTGCAGTGTGATAGAGATGAGGTCAAACTTTTTGCTTTTGATGAATATGATAAGAACGCTGATATATACATGTTTTATAATACCTTTGAAGAATTCTTGCAGGTATCTATAGAAAATAGAAATATAAGTTTGAAGAATAAAGATAGAAAGCCAAAACTTCAAAAGTATCCCAAGGAAGAAATCAGGAAGCAAGAGAATTCAAATCTGAAAGAAGTTAGTGAGCAGCCCATAAAGGAATCCACCATGCAAGGGAAAGTGAAGGTTATTTCAATAAAAACAGCCCTAGAAGTTCGTATCAATCTTCCAAGCATTGCAAGGATGGTTGTGTCAAAGCAAACCACTCAAAAGCTCCTATTGATAAATCAGAAAAAAGAAAATCATGTTTCAGATTTGTTGTTTCATACCCTGCCATTTTAGATTTGTTGTCATCATGGTAAACACTCTTATAATGTTAATTCACACTATGGGAATGTTAGCAGAACTCTATTTCAGTTCTGCCATCATTCTAAGCATGGTGAAAGAATAAAGATAGAGCCTTTGGCTCAAAATGCATTTTGCATAATAGTATGGAATCTGGGTGACTTTTTGAGGTACATGTTTGTGGCTTCCAACTTTAGATCTATTGATCTTAAATTTTCAGTCCTTGTATGGTGGCTATCAGTGTCTACATTGCTCATAGTTTTGTCTCTTTCAATAAAATTTCAGTTTGGTAGTTATACCATTGTCATGTTGCTGAGTTTTAAAAAGAATCAGGCTTAGAACTATTGTTAGTAGTCATGAACAGTTGCGAATTTGCCCACCTGAAGGGAGTTGTATCATTGGATGATATAGGCAGAAGTTTCCAGCGGAAGAGAACAACCAAACCAAACATAACAACTCTGATATGGATGAAATTCTAAGTGATTTGTGGCTGTTTTAACTTGCCTCCAGCGTATCCCCAGTTTGATCTTCACCATATATTGGGAGGAGCTCGCCAAATCATGGAATAATCCATTGGGACTCAAAGGTTGGGTATTCCAGATCCTTCGTTGCGTGGGAGGAGCCAAGTGGGACAACACAATGGAGAGAGCATATGGCAGCTTTCAGTCTTGTGGGAGTTTGTGGGTGCCTTCAAGCATCAACAAATTTTGGAGGATCATCTTGAGGATGAATTACATTCAATATCCATTGGGGATATATCACCCTATCCTCTCTGGTAGGAGCTATCTCATTTGATAGGTACAAGGTCCAGACTCTACAAGAACTACAACATGACTCATCGCTTTGGCATAGTGATATTTGAGCACAAGTGGTTGCAATTGCTTGAGGGCAAACAATTTTGGGAAGGGTGGACTATAATGTCCCCTTTTTTAGATTAAAATAATTAATAATATTATTTTATTAGGCCCAGTCATTTCTAATCTTTTGAGCAACTTAATAATGTTATTATTAAAATAAAAAGTATTTTAAATACTTAAAATTAAATTAGTAATATGATTTAGAGGCCAACAAATAATGTCGATAACTTATGTTTTATTATTAAAATAAAGTAACTTTGGGAGTTGAGCGGGGAAAAAATATTAAAGAAGATGGAGGGGTTCATTAAAAGTAATGTCGGCAACTTATGTTTTATTATTAAAATAAAATACATTTGGAGTTTGAGTGGGGAAAAAATATAAAAGAAGATGGAGGGGTTCATTTGGAGCATCTATCATTCATCTATTATTTGGTATTTTATAAGTTTCAGTAGCTTGCTTATGCTTTCAGTTCTAGAGGACAAAAACCCTTTTTGGTATTCAGATATTGAGGACGAAACCCTTCAATGTTCACTGGATGACTTCATTCAGAGGTCATATTTGAGTGGAAATTGCTAGATTTCAGGTCTAGGGCATCTTTCCAAGTGGAGTGCAGCAGTTGGGCAGCTTGTGGAGGTGGTACACAGCTGTAATCAGCCCTTGCAAGGCAAGCAATCTAGTTGGGAGCCCTCTCCTAGGGCAGCGACCCCCTTTGAGGGTTTGGAATTATAGATTTTGGGGCAATTTGAGGTGGATTTTGGTGTTTGATCATACACTCATTCAGTTGGTATTTTTATAATATTTATCAGCGATATATTTGGTTCAAAAATCCATATTTTGAGGTATTTTGTATGGTTGTACTTATCTTAATTTTTGCAAAAGTTTGTAGCAATTAAATATTGAATTTTAATCTATAACAAATGTTTCCAAAAATCTGAATTTTTTTGTGGTTAGGGTTTGATAAAAAATCAGAATTTGCATTTTATTTTGAGGGTTTATCAAAAATTCCAAAATTACATAAATCTGCTCTAAAAGGGACATTACAACTCAAAGGTGCAATGTATTTCAAATTATGTCCAATGTGCACTCTATGTGGCCGTGACCATGGATTGTAGTGCGTGCCTTGGCCATACACAAGGTTAGGGGTTAAAATCTTGTGAATCCCTTGTTAGTGGCATTCTTTTGTTGAGGTGGCAATCTTGAGTTGACACATGCCATTCAATCATTTGTTTGTACATCCAAAAGGTTGACCATGTGCAAGGTTTACATCCAAAAATACTCACATACAGTCAGCAGTGACAAAAGGCAAATTTTAATTGGTCTGCACCCACAAATCATGTAGTGACACTTGGCACACTCAGGTGGTTCTTTCCAATTTTGTTTTTTGAATTTAATTTTGATTTTCTTTTTTTTTAGGGAATTAATTCTTCTGAAAAGTAATCTTTTGGAGTCCATAACTCGGGCATACAAGCTCCATTTTTTGTCCTATTTGAAGCATTGGAAAGGTATTGCTGAGCTTTATACTTTGGTGGAGTTTGCTTCAAATTTTGAGCGGGTTTGACTATGTGTTGTGAAGCAACACAATATGGCTCCAAATTTAGGAGTAACCACCTAAAATTGACAAAACTACAAAATTTGAGAGAACATGGAAAGTATCCAAAGATAACTATATCAGATTACCAATGGTACATAAATATTTCCAATCAATGCTTATAGATTGGTCAAATATAAGAATTATTTGGATGAAGCCTTTGGGGCAACAATTTCTTTATTGCCAAGGAGCTAACATTTCAAATTCAAGGAAAGATTACTCCAAGGAAAGCATGGAACACACTAAGAAATCTAAGGAGCAAACTTACATCATTAAAAGCAAAGATAAGAAGTTCAATGGTACAAGTATGGGAAGCGTGATGGAATAAAATCTAAGAATGATAATCCAAAGCAAGGAAAAGTGAAAACTTGCTCATATCATGGCAAAATGAGGCATAGTGAAAGAAAGTGTTTCAATATAATATCAAAGAACGATTCAAAATATTGGAAGAGCTATCGAAGCAGATTCGACAATCCCAAGAATATCAAGGCAATTCCTTTTTTGTTACTTGCCAAGCTCTTCATATCCACTCTTCACCACATGAATGGGTTATGAATTTTGGATGCTCACATCACATGGCAAAAAATGGCACCGTTTTTAATTCACTTGGTAAGGACAAAGATGATATAACATTTGATGCAAATAACTCATTCTTTGATCCAAAATATGGATCTAGTTTATTAGACATGTCGTTGAGTTCATTTCCACTATACTCAATTATGTAATTCATGTATGTAAAACACTATGTAAGACACTTCATGTAAAATTGAACTTTTTAGTGAAGTTGCAGTGGTAGAATCAGTGTTGGGATGGTTGAGGCATTCTTGTATTGATGAAGTTGGCAACTTGCTACCTTTGAAACAAAGGGTTTTGTCAAGGATGATGAAACCATCGGTATTTGAAAGCGACGATTGCGTAACTACTAGCATTCATAGGTGGCAGTCACGCAACCAACTTGGCAGTTTGGCCACCAGCCAAGACATGAGAATGAAAACGGTTGCAAACATTTCCACTTCTTGGTGATGGTTTGTTTGGATTATTTGATGGGTTCCAAGGTAGAACGGCATAAATACAACCTCTGTGGAAGGCAGAGGACATAAAAAAAGTCAATGAGAAGTCTTGACTATGGATTTACATTCTAGTTTGCAAGTTTGGGTTCTTGTTCATGTTATCTCATTGTTTCCTAGCTATTGTTTGGTTGTACCAGTTGAATTGGATCACTATGGAGTATCGAAGAAGTGCAAAGCAGTCATGTGTGCAATCTTTGGATAGTGTACTAGTGAAAACTCTGTCCATGAAGGCCATGTTTGGCAGTAACTTATACAATTGTTGAATTATATAGTGGAAGGGGAGTGCAATTGCCTCACCCACTAAGGTATTTATCATAGTGGGTTTCCCTAGGCCATATTGTGTGTTCATCTTGTGCTTTGTCTTATCTTATGTTTCTTTCTTATGTCTAGTTTGTTGTACATTTCATTTCCATCACTTGTTTATCTCCGTTTTAACAACGAAAGTACAAAACAATCATCTATCAATCGTATGTTGAGCTAGTAGTATAGGATCTTTGTTGGTGAAGCATAGTGTGATATATCCACCAAGTTTACTGTTGTCAACTTGGATTTGCATCCTGAATTGAAGATGTGTTGAAATGGCTAATCCTCTCTCTGGTTGAAACAATGGGATCCTTTCACGAGGGTGGGTGCCTCAATGGTGAGAAGAACCTCCAGAGAACGCTGGTTCCTGTAAGATGTATCAATGAGGATCTCTACTCTATGCTACGGACTACCATGGAAAAGGGAGAAAGAAATTTGAAGGGAAAATCCTACCTAATGACGGTGATACACCAGAATGTTGATCCACCCTATTTGGAACTTTGAACACTGAACAAACAAGGGAAAATGAAGACCTTTGATTTCAATTGATCACTATGCATAATTATTTCATGAGAAGGTTTGATCCAATGACAAAACATGAGGAAAAATGATGGAGAAAGGTCTGATACAAGACACCATGCATCCACCTAACATCCACTTACAGCTTCAGCAAAAAACCTATAAAACACTGAACATGACCTGCATAACATGATGATCTAACAACTAGGTATGAATCAAAATTTGGGAAGGGAGAAAAATCTACCACGTATGCAAATTGCTGAATGAATGTACACTATGCCAGCACTTGAAATCTGAAAGTACAGTCCTATTGATTGAAGAGGTTACACAACTCACCAATGGTAGAGTCTGGTCTTACCAAGAGGGATCATTTTTACAAGGCTAAAAAGCCATTAATATAGAAATTACAAAAAGCCAAGAGATTGGCGTTTGAAAAGAGAGAGGGAGCAAACTCAAACCAACTAAACCTTTACAAAAGTCTATTTTGTCTTGCATGAAAATTCCTTGCATTGAAAAGTGGACGGTGGGCTCAAACATTTGACTTTGCTTATGCATGATCGGCTGAGCCATGTCTAAAATTAGAGACTAGCTCATTGGCGTTTGAAAGTGGACGACTGGGCTTGTTAAAACACCCACCTCTCATTGCATGGAAATCCACGTTAAGATTCAATAGATGAGCTCTACTCGGACTGCTGGAACGTTTGGAGAAGCGTGACTTTGACTAGTCAAACTGTGGATCAATTGAAACTTAGAAATCTAACAAAAATAGCCCTTGTTCGCATGTTTTCTCTTATTTTGGTCTACTTGTTCGTGTCTATTTTTGGTGGTATTCTATTTTTGGATTATTTGGTCTATATTTCCTCGGATTTCCTGGCTATTCCTGTTGACCATTTTTGGTCCAACAGGCTAAAAATCGGTCCCCCCTTTTTTTATGCTATTCTGAGCCAGTACTTTTTGATTTTGCACGAGTCTTGCAAATTTCTACGGACTCTGTAGGTCCATTTCTACGGACTCTGTAGAGCTTGGATTTCTACGGACTCAGCAGTGAAGTTTCTATGGACTCTGCAGGTCCATTTCTACGGACTCTGCAGGTTTTCTACGGACTTCACAGGGACTTATATGAACTCTGCAGGTGTAGTCTTTCGGCAACTGAAGAACCAGTTCACAGAGTGCAAGGTTTTACAAAGCTTCTTTGGACTCTTGTCTGAAGAAATTCACAAGGAAAGTTAGCATCTTTGAACCATTGAACCATTGAACCGGTTCAACGCTTTGGTTCAATGCTTTGTTTCAATGCCTTGGTTCAACGCTTGGTTCAATGGGCAAAGTTCATCGCTTCGGTTCAGTTCAAACGGTTCAACGGCTTTTGGTTCAATCAAAGGGTTCATCGCTCGGTTCAAAGCCTCGATTCAACGACCATTTGAACCATTGAACCGGTTCAATTAATTGGTTCAACGGTTGGTTCAAAGGAGCAGTTCAATGCGAAAAGTCAAGAGAGCCTCTCGAAGGACAAGTGCCCTTGCGGAGGGCACTCGGTTGGCAAAAGCACCCTTCGAAAGGGTCGATTTCAATAAACCCGAAGGGCACTGTGAAGGCAGCCGAAGGAATTCGAAATGCACAGAAAAGACTAAGGCATTGAATGAATTTCTTCGGACTTTTTGTCCGAAGGAATTCCTTCGGACAAAAAGTCCGAAGAAATTCGAAAGGAGGCTGCGCCAAAAAGCCCGGTAAGAATTTCCGAAAGAAATCAAAGTGGCCGAAGACAAATTCTTGTGGACTTTTTGTCCGCGGGAAAATTGTCCGTGGAAAAAGTTCGCGGGGAAAAGCCTGAAGGGTATGTGCCCTTGCGGAGAGCTCTCGCCGAGGAAAAGGACTTTTCTCAAGAAGTCCGCAGAAAAGGCCGAAGCAAGGAAGCTGACGGAAAGTCCAAGGGTGACGGGCTCGAAGACGTCAAAGTTAAACACGGCAAACTAACCGTTGGGTATTCAAAAGCAGTGATGGGTGCGCGAATGTCAATTTTAAGATGGTGAAATAGCCGTTTGTTTTTAAAATGCTTGAGTGCCAACCAGAAAAGAGCCCAAGGAACGTAGCGACCCGCTAGAAGATAGCCCAGGGGGCTGAAGGAGCTAGAAAGGGACAAAGCCAGGATGGGACAAGTGCAAGAAAAGACAAGACAGTCCAAGTGGCAAGAGGTGTCAACTCAGGGATTTATTCCTGCAGTTGGAACAGCGCTTGCCAGGTGGTCACCAAATGGCGCAAATAGTAAGCGACGCGGCTTGTTTTCTCCAGTTTGCATTTATAAGTAGACAAGCTGCGCAAATGCCTTGAAGGGAGCAGTCTGTTCGCAGAAAAGAGGCGCGGTCTATGCTTCCTCATTAATGTTGGGACGCTAAAGTCAAAGCAGGAACCGACAATCAAACGGCTTCCTCTTCCCAAGGCTTAGAGCGCACATGGGCCAGCTTGCAAAAAGGGCGCCAAGTTCTCTTCCCCTTTCTCTATATATTGTAAAAGTTCTCATTTGAAAAGATCCACTCTCTTAGCCTTAAGGCAAAACTCTACCCAAAAATCTCTCGGGCTTGTAAGGCAGAGCTCTGCCAGATTTTACCTTGAATCAGGACTTAGCATTTTTACCTCTATCTGGACTTGCACTTTAAAGTATATGTTTGTGTTCTTCTTTTGTGTTAAGTCATTGTCTTTCATGCTTTTCACAGATCGATTACAACATGTCTAGTGCATTGTGAAGTCTCTTTTCTGCAAGTCTGCCAGAAGTGTCTACAGCAGGAATATAGGCGCATGTGAATAGGCTGCCCAAGTGTGTCGCAGAGCACCTTTGGTAGTTCCTTCCTCCCTGTATCTCTACGGACCCCTGACTCACTGAAGCAGAAGAGTTTCCCACGTTAGATGAAGTGTATGGGCGCTTCTTCCTGGTGAAAAGTGTTTGTTTGGGCTGAGTGGGTCAACATTTTATGGTGTATCACCTTTTCATTTTTAGGCTTAGGTTATGTTTTCAGCATCTCTCTTCCTTTTCATCCCCCCCCCTTTTTTTTACATTTGTTTGTTAGCAGTAGGAGAAACCAGGGCCTTAAAGATACATCAGAGGGAGCTAGCCCTTATCTAGAGACTCTCCCCTCTAGCTTTGCCGGTCCCACAGGCAAGAGTGGAGTTTCCATTGTTGCGTGTGGAAGGGCAGGAGCTAGGCATCCTGCCCCCAGGTACAATCCACTGTGTCAACAGTTTTTGGCACGCCCAGTGGGACCAACTAGGACAAGTTGTGTCCAAAGAGCTGAAGAATTTTTGGTGTGTGCTTCAACCAATCAGCTTTTAGAGGCTTTTGCATCAACACCAATGGCGACTCCGAGTTAAATCAACTGGTTAAGTAGTTCTGATGCCATCAAGAAACAGTATTTTGGTATGTATAATTCCATCGTTCAGAGCCATGGACCCTGTTTTCCTTGGCCAACCTGGTTATGATCCTTACCAGCCTTATGTTGATCCTTAACAGGTCCAATATGACCAGTCTCAGCCCTGTCATGAGCTATATCAGCCTTATGCCTAGTCCTCTCAATGTGTCACTTCTCCTGCTCAATCTAATCTCTTTACCAATCAACTTGTTTCCACCTTCAAACGAGCACTGTTGGGATACGAAAAGTATGTAGTAGAGCTTGACACCAGAGGGAGATGTGGCCAAGAAATCCCTGATCATGTCGTCCATCAAGTGAGAAATGCACTGGATCTGGTTAAGAGTGAATGGGCTCGTATTGAAAGAGCCAATTGGCACAGGCTTACAAGTGAGATGTTGGATGTGAGTGGGTTGATTGCATCTTTGGAAGAGAAGCTGAGTATTCATGAGAGGCAGCCTTACCAAGTCTATCAACCTGCATACCCGCTGCCCCAAGTATCATATCAGTCATACACGGCCCCTGCTTATGAGCTAAGTCAAGCTTGTCAAAGTCCTTTCCCCAATCATGTTGAGGAGAGTTCCGAAATAGTAAATCTTGTGTTTAAGGCTAATCTTGATAGACAGATCGAATTGTCAAATCTTCAAATGTAGTAGTCTATTTTGGCAGCAAGAGAAGTGGAATCCAAACCCTCACTACCCTCTCACATTGTGGCACCACCACCCCAAAAGGAGATGCCCAGTCCTAATATCTTGAGCTGGAATGAAGTGATTGAGTCATGGAACAACGAGGAGAAAGACATTGTCCAAGAGTGCGAGGTACTAAATGAGGTTAGTCCTTTTCAAGTCCCTCCCACCCTTCCTCAGGAAGCTTCTTGTACTTCATGGCAACCTTCATGCACTCCCCATCTCTGTGATGATTCCTATGAGCTCCAAGAAAGACTCTGTCAAGATAATTTGGCTAAGCGAATTGAAGAATTAGAGGTTAAGATGAGACTGCTTCGAGAAAAAGAGATGGAGCTTTCAAACCTTGTAGAGGAGCCGACGCCAAAAGATACCCCTTCTACCAATCCTCAAGCTAATTTCAATATTGATGAAGTGTTGGTAAAATGGAGAGACGAAAATCAAGTGATTTTGGCCCAAGGTCTGCCGCTTCCTATTCTAAAGAAAGCCCGCTCTTGTGTGCCAAATCCTTTCAATCAGATGGCACTTGCTCATTCTGGCTCATCCGATGCATCAATCGATCCTGCCCTCAATCCTGTGCGCCTAGCTTTCTAGCACGCCTCTCTTCAGACATCTCTTCTTGTACATCAGCAGACCCTCCCTAACCTTCCCCAACTTCCTCAGCTCTCTTAGTATGATCTCCAGCTCCCAAGCTGGAAGAAGGAACATCATGAACCATCGCAGGACCTTGAAGAGCGTAAAGTTACTCCTTGTTCACAAGGGGAAAATTCCAATCCCAAGATCATGATGTAATGACCCCTTCTCGAATCTGATCTCATAATGACCGTTGGCCTATCCCTGGAAATCCGTAGGCTGTTCGGAAGGTGCAAATGAGGGTTTCCTATTTTTTAGAATGTCTTTGTTCGAAGTTTTGATGGCGAATTCTTTCTGGGTTTTTCGAGAGCTTCGCGGAGGTATGTCTGTTTTAGTTTTCTGAGCATTTCCAGGAATTTACTAGTTTTAGTAAATTCTATTTTTGGCAGCTAGCAGGATTGTCACAAGGAGTTAACTTTCTTTTTTAAGTTGACTCATTCAGTTTTGGGCTTCTGAATTCGGTCTTGGTGGAATAAGTGAATTTCACTAAAAAAAATAATAATAACTTTATATTTTAACGTTGACCTTGGCCTAGACAACATAACTTAATGTTGTGTTAAAAGAGGGACTTGAAGGGGGGGCGCCATCATGGCATGGAAAGAGGCGCCACTTTTGGGGATAAGCTTCAAGGGAAAGCCAATTGAAGCCTATAAAAGAAGGCATTGGGTTATCATTTGATCATTTTGGTTTTAATGCATTGTTATGCTGCAGCTTTGGCTCTGAAACTGCTTCGGGGAATGAAGGCCTCCTAGCAAGGGCATCTCTTCATGCTTGTAAGACAGCATCTAGTGATGATTTAATCATTGATATTTGTAATTGCTTAGGTATTACTTTCAGTTATTTCATTGTTAGTTCCCTTGGTATTATTAGAGATTTCAGATATTGTATTCTGTATAAGACAGATCTAGGTTTTCATTCATAAAGCAGAAAATACAAAAAAACATGTTCTGGGTATCATCTCATTGTTTTGGTTAGACCTAGGCGCCCCATTGCTCAATTTTATAGGATTTTTAGAGAAAGCATTGAATTTCTAGAGCAAGTCGCCCCTTTTCAGCTGGGACGCCCCTCTGGGGTTTGCATTGGTTTTTGTGTAACACATTTGGATGCAGATTTCACCAGTTTTTTGATGCTAGCTTGGGCTCCACATCCAGGAAGAGACTTTGCAACAAAAATCAGAAAGATTGATTAAGTTTTGCATGAGTTATGAATATCTGAAGAAATTAATAGGTGGCTGGTTTTTCTTCTTTCTAAGAGCAAATTCTTCTTATTTTTGTAAGCTGACAGTAGTACTGGAAGCCCTTCTCTATTTGTTCAAAGCTGATTTCAAAAGTTCAATTTCCTTTAAAAAAATTGTAATAGTTACAGCTCCACCTTATGGTAGCTACTTTCCCTATTGGGTTAGCAAGCACATTCTGGGTGTAGAGCATCCGCCCTATGGTAGCTACTTTCCCTTTTGGGTTAGCAAGCACATGCTGGGTGTGGAGTAGTTTCCTTTTCAGTATTTCCATTAAAGCATTGTTATTAAGCTCACTCCGTCATATGGTAGCCCCTTATTCCTCCTTGGATTGGGTAGCACATACTTGACGTAGAGTTCCTTTGTTGGTAATTTACTCCGTCTTATGGTCGCCCCTATTCCGCCTTGGATTGGGTAGCACATACTGGACGTAGAGTTCCTTAATTGTAATTACTCCGTCTTATGGTCGCCCCTACTCCGCCTTGGACTGGGTAGCACATACTGGACGTTGAGTTCCATTTCTTGCATTCTAGTGGCAGAGTTATTTCAGTTTATTTGAGATTAACTTCTAATCTTGACGGAATTTGCTTGTGATGTTGTAATCCAAAAATCTAAAAAAATCAAAAAATTGGTATGGAATATTTCAGTAGTATCAGAGCCACGTATCCTGCCATCCTGTGGACAAACCATCTATGAGTGACCGCAAAAAGAGATATATTGCAAGAGAAGATAAGAAAATTGCAAAACAGTTCCAGTGGTATCAGGTTCCCGAAGGTCAGACTGCTTCAGAGTTCTTGAGGGCTCATTGGAAGTCTTCTCAAGAAACAAATATGGCAGAAGGTGAGAGATCAGTAGGGGGTAACGAGAGGTTTACCAATCCTAGAAATGATAGTGGGAAGGGTAGAGAAAGATCACTAAGTCCTGAAAAGAGATTTGAAAAGAAAATGGATGCCTTAATGGATATGGTATCCCTCATGTTGGGAAAAGTGGGTCAGAACCCAACTCTCCAGAACAATTGAGGATATAGAGGAGAGCCTAGTGCCTCTAATCAATTTGATGGAAGTGTTGCTCAACCTGTTTCAAACAACACTTACATTTCATCAAGGCCCTTCAAACCCACCTTCTTAGCACCAGTAAATATCCCACCTGATCCAGAAGAGAATTCTTCTTTTGTGGAACAATTGAGACGTGGTCATGCGGAGTATGACTCTCTCCCTGAAGACATCAAAATGGACATGTCCTATAATGAATTTATTGATCATAAGAGAAAGAGTAAGGGACAAGGGAGAAATTATGATCACAGAAGAACTCCAGCACAAGGAGACTTGCATCAAGCTATCAACAAGCTAATGCTTTCCCACTTTGATGGAAGTGACAATAGTTCTGCTCGAGCCTGGATTCAGAAATTAGACAACTATTTGGCCCTTAGGCCAATGGCTGAAGAAGATGCGATTAAATTCGCCACGCTACACCTAGATGGGGTAGCGCATGAGTGGTGGTACCATGGCCTAGTCACTTTGGGTCATGGATCAATCACTAGCTACGATGAATTCACCAATAGACTCATTGAGAGGTTCAAGAAGAAGGACCCAGAAGTGCATTTTAGGGAGTTGGCGCAGTTGAAGCAGTATGGCACTGTTGATGCCTACATAGCTGAGTTTCAAAGACTTTCAGTTATGGTCACTGGAATCACAGAAAGAAGATTAGTGATCTTATTCAGCGAAGGTTTGATGGAGCCACTCAAGGGATGGATCAAAGCTTTTGATCCACCGTCTTTACAAGAAGCAATGAAAAAAGCTAGAAACATGGAGTGGGCTGCTCCCAAAACTAAGTTCCATCCTAAACCATCCTTCCACAAGAAGGATAGAGGGAGAAGGTTTCAACAAAAACCTTTCCAAAAGGAGTTTAACCAGCAGAAACCTCTTGGCAAAAGATTGGATCTGGAAACTATCAATGAACTCCGAAGAAAGGGGCTATGTTTCCGATGTAAAGATAAATGGTCTCCAGATCATGTTTGCCCAAAAGGAGTCAAATTCCACCAGATTGAGTATTACTCCGCTGGTGAGAGTAATTCTGATTTTTCGGACCAGCAATCTGATTCCGAAGAGAGTGAAGTTGAAAGAGTACCTGAAGAGCCCGAAAGCGAAAAAGAAAGTGGTGGTACGTTGGCTCAACTTTCAAGCTTCCAAAAGAATGAGTCTTTCAAAATACGTGGGACGATCAAAGGGCAGCGTATAGTTGCTCTAATTGATACTGGAGCAACCCATAACTTCATTGATGAAGCTGTGGTGGCAAAGGAGTTGCAAACAGAAGATTTTGAAGGGTTCAAAGTTATGGTGGTGGATGGATTCCACATTTCTTGTACCAAAAGGGTTCCCAACTTGTCAATGCAATTGGGCAATTATGAAGTCAAAGATGACTTCTATGTGGTGAATATTGGAGATACGGATGCTGTCCTTGGCATTCAGTGGCTGCGGTCTCTTGGAGACATCTCTTTAAATCTGCAAACCATGGAACTCAGGTTTCAATCCGATGGAAAGAAGGTGGTGTTGAGAGGGATGTCAAATGGTGGCCCTCGAATTGTATCATTCAAAAGGATGGCAAGATTGATACGACATGACCAAGTGGATTGGGCCGCAGAATTCATGGTTCTTTCGACTAGTCCTGTTGAAACAAAAATAGAGCATCCTCCTGATATTCAATCTTTACTCACCAAGAAGAGTAAAGTGTTTGTTGATTTACCTCCCGAACCACCTCCTGATAGAGGATCAGAACACATCATTGAGCTCAAAGAGGGAGCAAAACCGGTGATCATAACTCCATACCGGTATCCGAAGAGGCAAAAGGACGAGATCGAGAAGAATATTCAAGAACTCTTGAAGATGGGTTTCATACGCCCAAGCAAGAGCCCCTTTGCTTCTGCAGTGGTTCTTGTGAAGAAGGATGGTACCATGCGCATGTGTGTGGATTATCGTGCTTTGAATCAAAGCACCATCAAAAACAGATATCCCATACCCAGGATAGATGAGCTCATTGATGAGCTACATGGTGCCAAGTTCTTCTCAAAAATTGATCTGAGATCGGGTTACCATCAGATTCGTATGAGGGGATCGGATGTTGAGAAGACAGCCTTCAGATGCCACTATGGTCATTTCGAATTTTTAGTCATGCCATTTGGATTGACTAACGCCCCGGCTACCTTTCAGTCTTGCATGAATCGTATTTTTCAGAATCATTTAAGGAGGTTTGTGTTAGTATTTTTTGATGACAGTCTGATTTACAGCAAGACTTGGGGAGATCATCTTAAGCATTTGGAGGAAGTGCTTAGTATTATGGAATCTGAGAGTTTGTTTGCAAAAGCTTCCAAATGTGAATTTGGGATGACAGAGTTACTATACCTTGGCCACATAATCAGTGCTGAGGGAGTGAAGGTGGACCCAGAGAAGATCAAGGCAGTAGTTGATTGGCCACCTCCTGAGAGCTTAACTCAGTTGAAAGGTTTTTTAGGTCTTTGTGGGTTTTATCGGAGATTCGTAAAGGGGTATTCACAGAATGTTGCTCCCCTTACCGATCTCACCAAAAAGGGAGCCTTTGTTTGGTCAGAAAATGCTCAAAGTGTTTTTGACAAGTTCAAGAAGATCATGAGTTCATGCCTGGTTTTGGCAATACCGGATTTCTCCAAGCCATTCGAGCTGCAATGTGATGCATCAGGTGAAGGAGTGGGGGCTGTCCTAATGCAAGACAAACACCCTATCGTTTTTGAGAGCAAAAAATTACGAGGAGTTGAAAGAACATATTCAATCTATGACAAAGAAATGCTTGCTATTATGCATGCATTAGCCAAGTTCAGACAATACTTGGTGGGGAATAAGTTCGTGGTTAAGACTGACCACAATAGCCTCAAGCATTTCATGCATCAAAAGGATCTAAATGAGAGACAACAGAAATGGGTGAGTAAGCTTCAATCTTACGACTTTGATATTGAATATGTCAAAGGAAAAAATAATATAGTGGCCGATGCTCTCTCCAGGAAACCTCATCTTAGCTCATTGAGTGAGCTTACTTCAGATTGGAGAGACATTTTGCTTGCTGATTATGCTAAAAATTAGTTTGCAACCAGCATTCTTGAGGGTACTTTTCATGATGAAAGGTACAAGGTGGTTGAAGGATTGATACACTATAAGGGAAGAATCTTTCTGGTGAATGATTCTAAGTTGAAGAAAATTCTTTTGACTTTTCATGATATTCCAGTTGCTAGCCACCAAGGTTTTTTCAAAACATATCGACAGATCCGAGAAAGGTTTTCTTGGAAGGGATTGAAAGGAGAGATTCAACGCTACATTCAGGAGTGTCCTGTTTGTCAAGCGAATAAAAATGAGCATACTTTACCAGCTGGTTTACTACAACCACTCCCTATTCCCAATCAAAAATAGGAAAGTATTTCAATGGACTTCATCACAGGGTTACCCAAAGCCCAAGGGAAAGATTGCATCTATGTAGTGGTGGATCGGTTAACCAGATTTGCTCACTTCTTCGCCATCACCAGCACTTTTTCTGCAGCCCAAGTTGCAGATCTTTTTTTTCGAAAAGTGTTTAAGCTGCATGGATTGCCAAAGAACATCGTGAGTGATAGGGACAGCAAGTTCCTAAGTAAGTTTTGGCAAGAAGTCTTCAGAATGAGTGGCACTGTGCTCACCCCAAGCACTAGCTACCATCCCCAAACTGATGGACAAACTGAAGTGGTGAACAAGTGGTTGGAAGGCTACTTGAGAAATTATGTGTCAGAACAGCAGAGAACCTGGGTCAAGTGGCTGCATATTGGTGAGTATTGCTACAATTCTACTTTTCATATGTCAATTAAGATGTCTCCTTTCTTGGCACTTTATGGATATGAGGCACCTAGTTTTGCAGATTTAGTGTTTGGTGACAGCAAAGCACCCCTAGCCAAGGATTTGTTGCAGAATAGTCAGGATATAATGAAATCCTTGAAGGATAATTTGCAGATTGCACAAAATCAGCAAAAGTTGTATGCGGATCAGAAACGTGTTGAGCGTTCCTTCGAGGTTGGAGATATGGTATATCTGAGATTACAACCATATAGACAATCTACTCTCAAGAAGAGTGGAGCTGAGAAGCTCAAACCTCGCTTCTATGGGCCCTTTAGGGTCATCAAAAAAGTTGGAGCTGTAGCTTATGAATTAGAGCTACCTTCTGATAGCAGAGTGCACAACGTCTTCCATGTGTCTCGCCTCAAGAAGGCACTTGGACATAATGTGATTGCTTCATCACAGCTACCACTTTTGGATGAAAAGGGACAGTTGGCACTAATTCCAGAAGAGATACTTGATGTTCGAGAACGTTCTTTGAGGAAAAGAACCATCAAAGAGTACCTGGTTAAGTGGAAGGACCTACCTATGGAGGATGCAACTTGGGAAAATGAGGAGATCTTGCATCATCCTAGTTTACAATTGCTTAAGGACAAGCAATTTTGGGAAGGGCGGACTGTAATGACCCCTTCTCGAATCTGATCTCATAATGACCGTTGGCCTATCCCTGGAAATCCGTAGGCTGTTCGGAAGGTGCAAATGAGGGTTTCCTATTTTTTAGGATGTCTTTGTTCGAAGTTTTGATGGCGAATTCTTTCTGGGTTTTTCGAGAGCTTCGCGGAGGTATGTCTGTTTCAGTTTTCTGAGCATTTCCAGGAATTTACTATTTTTAGTAAATTCTATTTTTGGCAGCTAGCAGGATTGTCACAAGGAGTTAACTTTTCTTTTTAAGTTGACTCATTCAGTTTTGGGCTTCTGAATTCGATCTTGGTGGAATAAGTGAATTTCACTAAAAAAAATAATAATAACGTTATATTTTAACATTGACCTTGGCCTAGACAACATAACTTAATGTTGTGTTAAAAGAGGGACTTGAAGGGGGGGCGCCATCATGGCATGGAAAGAGGCGCCACTTTTGGGGATAAGCTTCAAGGGAAAGCCAATTGAAGCCTATAAAAGAAGGCATTGGGTTATCATTTGATCATCTTGGTTTTAATGCATTGTTATGCTGCAGCGTTGGCTCTGGAACTGCTTCGGGGAATGAAGGCCTCCTAGCAAGGGCATCTCTTCATGCTTGTAAGACAGCATTTAGTGATAATTTAATCATTGATATTTGTAATTGCTTAGGTATTACTTTCAGTTATTTCATTGTTAGTTCCCTTGGTATTATTAGAGATTTCAGATATTGTATTCTGTATAAGACAGATCTAGGTTTTCATTCATAAAGCAGAAAATACAAAAAAACATGTTCTGGGTATCATCTCATTGTTTTGGTTAGACCTAGGCGCCCCATTGCTCAATTTTATAGGATTTTTAGAGAAAGCATTGAATTTCTAGAGCAAGTCGCCCCTTTTCAGCTGGGACGCCCCTCTGGGGTTTGCATTGGTTTTTGTGTAACACATTTGGATGCAGATTTCACCAATTTTTTGATGCTAGCTTGGGCGCCACATCCAGGAAGAGACTTTGCAACAGAAATCAGGAAGATTGATTAAGTTTTGCATGAGTTATGAACATCTGAAGAAATTAATAGGTGGCTGGTTTTTCTTCTTTCTAAGAGCAAATTCTTCTTATTTTTGTAAGCTGACAGTAGTACTGGAAGCCCTTCTCTATTTGTTCAAAGCTGATTTCAAAAGTTCAATTTCCTTTAAAAAAATTGTAATAGTTACAGCTCCACCTTATGGTAGCTACTTTCCCTATTGGGTTAGCAAGCACATTCTGGGTGTAGAGCATCCGCCCTATGGTAGCTACTTTCCCTTTTGGGTTAGCAAGCACATGCTGGGTGTGGAGTAGTTTCCTTTTCAGTATTTCCATTAAAGCATTGTTATTAAGCTCACTCCGTCATATGGTAGCCCCTTATTCCTCCTTGGATTGGGTAGCACATACTTGACGTAGAGTTCCTTTGTTGGTAATTTACTCCGTCTTATGGTCGCCCCTATTCCGCCTTGGATTGGGTAGCACATACTGGACGTAGAGTTCTTTAATTGTAATTACTCCGTCTTATGGTCGCCCCTACTCCGCCTTGGACTGGGTAGCACATACTGGACGTTGAGTTCCATTTCTTGCATTCTAGTGGCAGAGTTATTTCAATTTATTTGAGATTAACTTCTAATCTTGACGGAATTTGCTTGTGATGTTGTAATCCAAAAATCTAAAAAAATCAAAAAATTGGTCTGGAATATTTCACATGAGCTGGAAGCAAACAGTAGAATCATGGGGCAAAAAGGAAGAGGAGGATAAAGGTTTTGCTCAAAACCTTGAAGAAGATGAGGCTGCTCCTGCTCCCGATGATGATTGTGACCTCCAGAAAAGGCTCTTCCAAAAAGATATAGATAGGCGGATTGCAGAGTTGGAGTCCAGAGCGAGTTTCCTCAGCCAACATGTGGTGGACGTTTCAGACCAAGTAGCAGATTCCATGTCTGAACACACCCCATCTACACACCTCCAAGAGAGCTATCAGGCCATGCCTGGTATAGATGAAGTGCTGACCAAATGGAAAGAGGAGAATCATTCGATTCTAGCTCAAGGACTGCCTCCTCTTCCACATGAGTTCGTCCGTCAGCTTTCCATTTCCCCCGTTCTCGTGGAGGAACCTGTCTTGAAGGAAGCAAGTGAAGAGGAGATGCTCAGTTCATAACTGATCAGGGAGACTTCATGAGTGTGGATGAGGAGGAGATCACCATAGGTACCCTCTTTGATGAACAAGAAGACAAGTCACAAGCTTTTGCCTCTATCTCTGATGATGAAGTGTTTTCTGTCCCTTTTCCCATTTTGCAATACGTCATGGAGGGCATGGACACTTTCTTGATCATGTTTTGAACGATTTGTTTGAAGTCATTGGGGCAGGTTACACTATTCTTCAAGGAGGCTGTGAGCTGGATAAGAGTGGAGAAGGCAGCATTAGGACTCAAATAAGTATGCAAAGGGGCTGCAGGCTTTCAGATTTATCCTTTCAAGAGGTTGGTGAATCTGAAGATACTTTCTTTGAAGTCATCAAGGAGGATGGTCATACCATGGAACCCGAGCATGAGGCAGAAGGGAACAAGCCAGTCAATGATGCACATCAAGGGGCTTATGGTAATGAGCCAGCAGCGATTGATTTCTTGATGAGATATACCAGCGTGAAGAACCAACAGGAGGCAAGCTTCCAAGAACAAACAGAGTACGTATATGTTGGAAGCATGTTTGAATCTGATCCACTCGGATACGAGCCAATCCAGGTGGCAGGCAAGAGGAGCAGGTCACTAAACCTCCACTTCATTCAGCCACTTGTTTGGCACCATAAGTTTCTAGCTAGGGAGGGGACTTAAGAAATTTTCCCTTTGACCCAGGAGGGAAGCAAATATACCTGGTTAGTTGTACATAGTAGTTGCTTTCAGTTTCTTTTTCTGCTTCCCCTAAGTGCAGTTTGCACTAGTGTTTTTAGTCTTGTGTGTGTTTTCCCTTATGTCTGGGGTAAAAAGCTTCATGTTTGATTCTTGGATCTTTGGGGCTGTTGCTAACTTTGTTCAAGCTGCATCTGACTCCGTGCCCAATGGACTTCAAGGCAACTGGTCTCTAAGCATAGCGGGCATGCTTCCCATGGGAGTCGCCAATTTGTTGACCATTTTTGGTTCAACAGGCCAAAAATTGGTCCCCCCTTTTTTTTACACTGTTTTGAGCCAGTACTTTTTGATTTTGCACAAGTCTTGAAAATTTCTACGGACTCTGTAGGTCCATTACTACGGACTCTACAGAGCTTGGATTTCTACGGACTCAGCAGTGAAGTTTCTACGGACTCTGCAAGTCCATTTCTACCGACTCTGCAGGTTTTCTACGAACTTCACAGGGACTTCTACGAACTCTGCAGGTGTAGTCTTTCGACAGATGAAGAACTAGTTCAGAGAGTGCAAGGTTTTACAAAGCTTCTTCGGACTCTTGTCTGAAGAAATTCACAAGGAAAGTTAGCATCTTTGAACCGTTGAACCATTGAACCAGTTCAACGCTTTGGTTCAATGCTTCGGTTCATGCTTCAATTCAATGCCTTGGTTCAACGCTTCGGTTCAATGCTTGGTTCAATCGGCAAAGTTCATCACTTCGGTTCAGTTCAAACGGTTCAATGGCTTTTGGTTCAATCAAAGGGTTCATCGCTCGGTTCAACGCTCGGTTCAAAGCCTTGGTTCAACGACCGTTTGAACCATTGAACCGGTTTAATTAATTGGTTCAAAGGAGCGGTTCAATGCGAAAAGTCAAGAGAGCCTCTTGAAGGACAAGTGCCATTGCGGAGGGCACTCAGTCGGCAAAAGCACCCTTCGGAAGGGTCGATTTCAATAAACCTAAAGGGCACTTTGAAGGCAGCTGAAGGAATTTGAAACGCGCAAAAAAGACTAAGGCATTGAATGAATTTCTTCGGACTTTTTGTCCAGAGGAATTCCTTCGGACAAAAAGTCCGAAGAAATTCGAAAGGAGGCTACGCCAAAAAGCCCGGTAAGAATTTCCGAAAGAAATCAAAGTGGCCGAAGACAAATTCTTGTGGACTTTTTGTCCGTGGAAAAATTGTCTGCGGAAAAAGTCCGAAGGGTATGTGCCCTTGCGGAGGGCTCTCGCCGAGGAAAAGGACTTTTCTCAAGAAGTCCGTAGAAAAGGCTGAAGCAAGGAAGCCGACGAAAAGTCCAAGGGTGACGGGCCCGAGGACGTCAAAGTTAAACACGGCAAACTAGTCGTTGGGTATTCAAAAGCAGTGACGGGTGCGTGAACGTCAATTTTAAGATTGTGAAATAGCCGTTTGTTTTTAAAATGCTTGAGTGCCAACCAGAAAAGAGCCCAAGGAATGCAGCGACCCGCCAGAAGATAGCCCTAGGGGGCTGACGGAGCCAAAAAGGGACAAAGCCAGGATGGGACAAGTGCAGGAAAAGACAAGACAGTCCAAGTGGCGAGAGGAGGTGTCAACTCAGGGATTTATTCCTGCAGTTGGAACAGCACTTGCCAGGTGGTCACCAAATGGCGCAAACAGTAAGCGGCACGGCTTGTTTTCTCTAGTTTGCATTTATAAGCAGACAAGCCACGCAAATGCCTTGAAGGGAGCAGTCTGTTCACAGAAAAGAGGCACGGTCTATGCTTCCTCATTAATGTTGGGACGCCAAAGTCAAAGCAGGAACCGACAATCAAACGGCTTCCTCTTCCCAAGGCTCAGAGCGCACATGGGCCAGCTTGTAAAAAGGGCGCCAAGTTCTCTTCCCCGTTCTCTATATATTGTAAAACTTCTCATTTGAAAAGATCCACTCTCTTAGCCTTAAGGCAAAACTCTGCCCAAAAATCTCTCGGGCTTGTAAGGCAGAGCTCTGCCAGATTTTACCTTGAATTAGGACTTAGCATTTTTACCTCTATCTGGACTTGCACTTTAAAGTATATGTCTGTGTTCTTTTGTGTTAAGTCATTGTCTTTCATGCTTTTCACAGATCAATTACAGCATGTCTAGTGCATTGTGAAGTCTCTTTTCTGTAGGTCTGCCAGAAGTGTCTACAGCAGAAATATAGGCGCATGTGAATAGGCTGCCCAAGTGTGTCACAGAGCACCTTTGGTAGTTCCTTCCTCCCTGTATCTCTACGGACCCCTGACTCACTGAAATAGAAGAGTTTCCCTTGTCAGATGAAGTGTATGGGCACTTCTTCCTGGTGAAAAGTGTATGTTCGGGCTGAGTGGGTCAACATTTTCTGGTGTATCACCTTTTCATTTTTAGGCTTAGGTTCTGTTTTCAGCATCTCTCTCCCTTTTCATCCCCCCCCTTTTTTTTACATTTGTTTGTTAGCAGTAGGAGAAACCAGGGCCTAAAAGATACATTAGAGGGAGCTAGCCCTTATCTAGAGACTCTTCCCTCCAACTTCGTCGGTCCCACAAGCGAGAGGGGAGTTCCATTGTTGCATGTGGAGGGCGGGAGCTAGGCGTCCTGCCCCCGGGTGCAATCCATTGCGTCAACAATTCCCTTAGCCTAATTCTTTCGAATATTCTTTTTTATTTGCAGATTTCCTTTGGTCTCAGATTTTCTTCGGATATTCTGATTTGCCTGTATATATTATCTTTGGGTTTTTTGGCTATCTCCTTGGTCTTATATTCCTTTGGATTTCTTTCTTGCCAATTTTTCCAATTTTATTCTCTTTGGCTCTTATGTCTTGCCCCGTGGATTTACCTTTGGTTTTCTTGCAGACTTTTACCATCTCCTTAGCTTTATTATTTTCTGCCCCTTTTCGTTGATTTGTTTGCATTTTTCCTGAAGGATATCTTTCCTTCTAAATTTTTCTTTTCCTTCTTTATTCCCTTGGGTTTTTTCTCTTTGACTTTTTGCGGGCTTTGTTTGGTCCATTTCCTTTGGAATTCCGTTGACCCTTGGTTTATTCTTTCATTTGGACTTTTATCTTGCGGAAAAAATGTCAGTCTCCTTTGTGTTTGACAATTATTCCGAAGGAATACTTCAGACTCTTCACTGCCACCTACTTCGGATTCTTCATTGCTTGTTACTTATAAAAAGAGATAAGTCATTCACCCTGGGAAACCCAAAATGCACTATCCTGAGTAATTTGGGTTTCTAAATCCGAATTACTTCTACTGATAAAACTTTCATAAGCAAAGCACTTCTCAAAACCCGCTTTGCACTGTGAAGAGTAATTCGTGTTTTCCAACCCGGATTACTTCTATTGATAAAACTTTCATAAGCAAAGCACTTCTCAAAACCTGATTTGCACTGTCAAGAGTAATTCAGGTTTTCCAACCCGGATTACTTCTGCTGCTAAAAATTTCATAAGCAAAGCACTTCTCAAAACCTGATTTGTATTATCAAGAGTAATTCATGTTTTCCAACCCGGATTACTTCTACTGATAAAAATTTCATAAGCAAAGCACTTCTCAAAACCCGATTTGCACCGTCAAGAGTAATTCGGGTTTTCCAAGCTGAATTACTTCTGCTGAAGGGTTTCAACAGCTGATTACTCATAAAGTGAAATAAGTTGTCTCTTGTTAAACCCGAAGACTTCTTCCAAAATACCCGAAGTCTTTTGCTGTGTAAAACACGAAGTCTTGCTTGAATGCCCACCCTCTCACACTAAGGCAAAATTTTGGTATGTAGGCCAAAAAATGGCCAACATTTACAAATCATTCTTGAGCTTGTAAAAATTAATGTTGAGAATGGAGTGATTAATGATTTATATCATGTCCCAAGTTACCGACTTGCTATTTTTCTCTCAAATAACTCAAACTAGAACAAATGTGAAATTTTGGCTGGATAAATTTGGGTGTAAAACATCAAAACCAACTTCAAGGTTATAGCTCCTAGCCAACTTCACAATCGTGAAAAGTTAGGCAAATTCACCAAGTTTCATGATGCATTTCAAAAGACATTCACTTGTGTTGATGGAGACATTGGGCCAAATTATGATGCTCTTTTGTAGGAAATGAATGTAATCAAGTAGAAATTTAAGAAGTTTGAAGATGTGATACATTTGCAAAAAGATTTTTATAATGACACCACCTCTAGTGGAACTTCAGAGGATGATTACTCTTAGAAGGAATTTGATCCATTACAGGTTGATGCTTTTATGGATGATATCACTTTGTGATAGTTCCCCACATGATAGCTTATATGATTAGGATGGTGGTTTTATATAGAGTTCTTCACATGCCACTAATTCCTTCAATGATGCTTCTTCATATGATTGTTTGGATGATGATAGAGATCACAACTCTTCTTTGGGAGATGATTCCTCACATAGAGCACATCTTTATTCTCATAGATATTTTATCTCTTTAAATGATTCTCATGCACTAATTGTTAACGGGGGCAATGGATCCAAAAATCCTGAAACAAAAATTGGTCGGAGGATACCTAAAAAATGAAATACATAGGGGATGGACTTGGAAAATATAGGCAAGGTATTGTTGAACCTATTGAACCAGAATTCTGAAACATTATAGCCAACATTGGATATTTTGTATCAGTCCCTAACGATGACAAAAATAAGGAGTATTCTTTAGATGATTTATATGATGTGACTTTTAAATTGGACTTTTGGAACAATGAGCATGAGATGGACACCCCAACCTGCATTTCCGAGGAGGAAAATGAGACCTATTCAAAAGATAGATCTCCCACGGACTATTTTGATGATTATGACTTAAGAGAGATTGATGATGATGGAGGGCTCATATTAGAGGAGCCTTGTTAAGATCTAAACATCCAAATGCAAAAACTACGCTGAATTTTTTTATAATCAAAATGCACAACACAAGATGTATGGTGGGCCAATGTGCACTAATCTTCATATATTTAGAAATAGAAATACCCTTAAGGTAAGGTTACACCATACAATATTCCTTAAATATGAAACCACTCCAGAAGATTTACCCCTATGAGGGCCAAACTTGCTATGCTATATCTCTACTTCATAAAAGAACTGATCCGAAATCCATTACAAAGTCAAATGCCTTTGTGTAGCCTCTTATTCAATAACCTTAGAATTAGTGTAAACCCTTAACCCAACCAATACACATTAGGCCAACTAAATACCAATTATAACTTATTCCACAAGTTTCCTTTTTGATGCAATACATAAGTTACCCATTGGGCCCATCCTAATCAAACATGGGTTATGTGTCCCACAATTCATTTACTCCATAACCGCATATACATCATAATAACATGGTTCTATACGTTTAACATTATTCCCTCCTTATATCTTAAGGTTCCACATGCCCTTATAGGTTTCTATTGAGAAACATGAAAAGAGACCAAGTAGTAATATGGAAATTTGTGTAAGCTTGATGCCATGCTCAATCATTAATCCATCTACATGTGATTTTGATAGGCGATGATCTTTGATGATGCTATGCTTCCTCTACACTACTTTGCTTCCACCCTAGTCCATACTTGATGCTCCTTTGACATAGTATATAAGCATAGGTGTTGCTTATATGATTTCCCTTATTTCCATAATCTTTGCTTTTTAGCTGCCAATAAAATTTGTAGTTTTTGCTTCTTTGATTCTTTGTATATCCATAGCCATTACTCTTATGATACTCCATCCTATGCCTCCATGATTTCTGCCACTAATGGTGATGTTGGTGTCGATACACCACACCATGTATAGACTTAGTTGTCTTTCCCTTTTAATTTGATTCTTCAACCTTGTCTTCCACTTTCTCCCTTAAAATATTGAGTAAATGAAGGGTGCAAGCTTTTTTAGCAAGTTCTCATGCTCTTCTTCAAATTATTCCACGTGTAAATCAGATCGTTATGCTCTTCTTATAATCCTTCCTCGTCCTCTTCCTTATGATATTTTGTATATTCTTCATTTTCTTCTTCAAATTTCTCCCTCACACTCATTCTTCATATGATGAGTATTACTTTGCAATGTCAATTCTTTTCGTGTACGAAAGTGTTGACCATTTTGGCCCTGCAGGCCAAAATTGGTCTCCTTCTTCCCTGCTGCTCTGAGCCAGTTTAAATTTGGTTTGCACAAGTCTTTCAGCAAGAGGATGAACCAATTCAACAACATGAACTTGAACTTTGAACCATTGTTGGTTCAATCGCTTGGTTCAATCAGTTGGTTCAAATAGTTGGTTCAATCAGTTTGGTTCAGTCGGAAGGTTCAAAGTGTTTGGTTCAATCGGAAGGTTCAAAGGGGGTCTTGCAAAGCCCGAAGGACAAGTGCCCTTGTGGAGGGCAGTCAGGCACAAACTGGACTTTTCAAGCAGGCTGTGGAGGGCAGTTCCAAACCCAAAAGTACCCTTGCGGAGAAATCAAAAGGGTGAGTTTTCCTTCGGAAATGCTAAGGCAAAAGGTAAGACAAAGGTTAAATTTATTCGGATATTTTGTCCGAAGAAATTCACAAGGCAAAGACTGTCTTTCGGAAGAAAAATTCCACGGAAGAATTCACAAGGCAAATCTTTTGGACAAAATGTCTGAAAGAATTCTTTCGGGCTGTTTGCCTGAAGGAAAGAGCCGACTGAAAGAAACAAGCAAGGAAACAAACAAGGAATGATTTCGGAAAATTCATGCGGCAAAGTGAACAGAGCGAATTCTTTTGGACATTTTGTCCGAAGGAATTCACCCGGTGGAAAAGCCCGACAAAAAGTAGCAAGTGGGAAAGACGTAAAGGAAAGATTTCCTTTGGACAAATGTCCGAAGGATTTGAAGAACAAGGCCACCCGAAGGACCCTGAAGGGCAAGGACCCTTGCGGGGAACTCTCGCAAAAATGAAGGGACCTTTCTCCAAGCTCCGAAGGGACACCTTCCCTTCGGGAGAGATAAAAGACAAAGGCCCGGACAAAGTATTTTCCGAAAAGGGCCGAAGGAAAAAAGGCCGAAGGAAAGAGAGCCGAAGAAATCGTTAAAGGGGGTGACGGGCCCGAAGACGTCAAAATTGAGCATGGCGAACTAGTCGTTGGAGGTTCAAACGCCTAGTGACGGGCACACAGACGTCAAAATTAAGGCGGTGAAATAGCCGTTGATTTTGAAAAGCTTAAGGATAGGCCACAAGTGAACTTAGCGACTTGTCGAGAAGATAGCTCCGAGTGCTCACAAGGCCAAGAAAAGACAAAGGCAGAAAAAGACAAAGCCAAGAAGGGACAAAAAATAGCAAGGAAAGACGGAACAAAACAGAGAATCCAGAACACGGCCATGCACACATACGACAACATCTAGAATGTTCCAAAAGATGCACCCAGCTAAGCATAGATATGGACAAAACAGCCCAGGTGGCAAAACAAGGTGTCGGCACAAGGAGTTATTCCAGTGGTTGACACAGTCTCTGCCAAGTGGTCATCAAGGAGTGCGAACAGTGAAGACGCGGCCTGTTTTTTTTCCACACTTTGCATTGATGAGCAGACAAACCGCGTGAATATCTTGAAGGAGCGGTCTTGTTTGCAGAAAAAGAGGCGCGGCCCATGCTTTCACATTAATGTTTGAATGCCAAAGTCAAGACTGACAGCCAACACAACATTCTCTTTCAAGCGGCTTCCTCTTCCCAGTGCTCTCAATGCAACATGGGTCATTTATTTTCTAGAAAGCGCCAAAGTTTTTTTCAAAAGGCTATATATTTGTAACTTCTCATTTGAGAAAGAGATCTCTCATTGTTGTAAGGCGAAGCCTTGCCAATTTTCACCTGGAATCAATAGAATATGCATTTTTACCTCTATTTTGGTTGGATATATCTCTGAGTGTGTCTGAGTGTTAACCTTGTGTTCAGTCATTTCTTTCTTGATGCTCTCACAAGCTTGATACCAACATGCTTGGGATAGACAAAGCGTCATTCTTGCAGATAGCAAAAGAGCTGTATCTGGAGTGCAGAGATAGGAGAGGGTCATCAGACAGTGTGCCTTCCTACAGCACCTGTGGTAAGTTCATCTTCTGTGTGTCTTCTTTAAGCCTTTTGTTAAGTTCTCTGCAGTCTGATCCTTTTACCAGATAAAGTGTATGTATGTGTTCTTATGGTTCAAAGTGTGAGTATGAGTAGATCAAACTTGTTTGGTGCATCACCAGCTTAGGTTAGGTTCTATTTTTCAGTAATCCTTCTCTCTTTTCAACCCCCCCATTATATATATGTATTAGCAATATTACTGAAATAACTTAGAGATGCATCAAAAGGAGCCAGCCCTTATCTAGAGACTCTCTCCTTAGTTTTGCCAGACCCACAGGCAAGAGAGGAGTTTCCATTGTGCCGCGTGGAAGACAGAAGCTCAGCCTTCTGTCAAGGGTGAAATTCACAGCGTCAACAGAAAGCTTCGTGAAATTTTTTTGCATGATAATATTTAACATTTTCCAAAGTCTCTAACTAATAATATATGTTGTCAACCTGGAGTTGCACCCTGAAACGAGGACGTGCTGAAATAGTTAATCCTCTCTCCAGTTGAAACGATGAAATCTTCTCACGAGGGTGGATGCCTCAATGGTGAGAAGAACCTCCAGAGAAGAGTAGTCCCTGTAAGATGTATCAATGAGGATCTCTACTCTGCGTTGCGGACTACCATGGAAAAGGGAGAAATAAACTTGAAGGGAAAATCCTACCTAATGATGGTGATACACCAAAATGTTTGATCCACTCTACTTGGAACCTTGAACACTGAACAAACAAGGAAAAAGGAAGACCTTTGATTTTCAATTGATCACTATGCATAAGTATTTCATGGGAAGGTTCGATCTACTGACAAAAACGTGAGGGAAAATGATGGAGAGAGGTCTGATACAAGACACTTTGCAGCCACCTAACATCCACTTATAGCTTCAGCAAAAGACATAAAACACTGAACATGACCTGCATAACATGATGATCTAGCAATTAGGTACAAATCAAAATTTGGGAAGGGAGAGAAATCTATCACATATGCAAATTATTGAATGAATGTACTCTATGCCATCACTTGAAATCTGAAAGTACAGTCCTATTGATTAAAGAGGTACACAACTCACCAATAGCAGAGTCTTGTCTTACCAAGAGAGGGATGGATTTTACAAGGTTGAAAAGCCATTAATATAGAAAATTATAAAATGCCAAAAGATTGGCGTTTAAAAATAGAGAGGGAGTAAACTCAAACTAACTCAGCGTTTACAAAAGTCTATTTTGTCTTGCATGAAAATTCTTTGCATTGGAAAAAAATAACAAGACAAGCTTCAGATGCATGAAATCTACGAATAGATGTCTTGACTTGAAAACCAGTCAACTCCAAAACAAGAGTAGTCAAATCCACTTGAACTGATGGAACGTTTGAAAGTCTCCCCTTTGCATGAAATCAATGCAAATGTCAAATTAAGCATTACGTTTGAACCATCGGAACGTTTCAAGCTTTGAGACAAACGAGAGTGCGTGCATGAAATTTTTGGCTATTTGAAACGTTCAACACTTTGCCCATTCATCATGCAAGACAACTCTATTTTCATAACCGAAGCATGCTTGTTTTCTTAAATGTGTTTACTTCGTTGGAGTCACTCACGTTAGTCTGTGCATGATCTTTGTTCATCCTACCTTTGTCTTTATTCTGCGTTTGTTTTATTCACTGTTCATGCTTATGTCCATGTTCAGTTCTACTTCAGTCTTTGCTCATGCCTCTATTTCTACGTTTGTCTTACTTGTTGTTCAGTTTTGGTTCAGTTCTGTTTGTGCTTATGTCTCTGTTCATGCTATTGATCATGTTCAATTCACTTCATGTTTTCTCTGGCTTTTATCGTGTTTTGCTTTAATTTGAGATTTGGGCTTTATTTTGATCGGACCTCTGTTTATATTATTCTGTGCTTGGCATTTTTTTCTCCTTTTTGGCCTTTGCTTACGCTTTAGCCTTCAGGCTTTTCTATTGGGCTTTTTGTCCCTCCCGAATTCCTTCAGACAAAATGTCCGAAGGAAATTCTTTTCCGTTTGTGCCTTTGCTTTTATTTCTATCGAACTTTTGTCCTCCCGAATTCCTTTGGACTTTTTGTCTAAAGGAATTCCTTTGGACAAAAAGTTCGAAGGAATTCGTCTCCTTTGGTTATCTTTCCCCGAAGGGCAAGCGCCCTTCGGGAAGTTTGCTTTTGTCCTTTGCTTTATGGAGGTGCCCTGTGCAAGGGCTTCTGCTTCCCAAAAATGCCCTTTGAGCTTTTTGATTTGGTCCTGTCTTTGGCTTTGGTGCCCCCCACAAGGGTATGTTCTTCTAGAAGTGCCCTTCGAAAGAATTGTAAAGGTCCACTTTGCTACAAAGTGTCCTCTACAAGGGCTATTCATCCTCAAAAGTGCCTTTTGGAACTTTTGAAAGGGTCCTGCCACTGACCAAGTGCCCTCCGCAAGGGCACTTCTCCTTCGAAAAAATTGATTGTCCTTCGAAACCTTTTCCAAGGTCTTCTTCGTGCTTGAAGTGTCCCCCACAAGGGCACATACGCTTCGAAGAAATTGTAAACGTCCTTATGCAATAATGCCCAGATGCCCTCCACAAGGGCACTTCTTAAAACATACCTTTCAAGGTTTTTGAAAATGACTCTTCGGAAAAAATGAAAGGTCCTCTCGTCGTCTGAGTGCCCTCGACAAAGGCAGTTGCCCTTCGGGCTTTTTGAAATTGTCCTTTAGATGAATTGTCTTGACTTGACAATCATAAAGTGAACCAACTCTAAGGGTACATACCCTTCAGGACTTTTGAATTGGACCTTCCCAAAGGGCAGGTGCCCTTTGGGTCTTTTCAACTGTGTTTTTCCCTTTTTCTTTCGGACAAAAAGTCCGAAGAAAATAAACTTTGAATGACTGCCACTTAGTCATTTTTTCGGACTTTTACACAATCCTTTGAGAGCTCTTTGTCTGAAGAAATAGTCCACCTCTTATAACCCGAAAAAATCCTTGGTAAGACTAAATAAATAAACTTACAACTTGTATGTCTTGGCTTTTGGTTGTACATGATGCTTATAAGAGGAGGAAAAACCCTTTCAAATTGTTGTAGATGGCCACTTGGGTGGCTGCAAATGCATATTTAAGGTCCCCAAAACTAATTCACAAAACAAACTTGGCACCATAGCAAAGTTCCGAATAGTAGGGGTGACAATTTGCCCTTTGGGGGGCAAAATTGTCAATATTTTTGATGACTCTGCTGGGAAGCATGCCTGCTATGCTAGAGAACGCAAACCATATAGATGCTATTCGAACTCCCAAATGGTGAATCTGATTTCTGACTGAAAATCTCTTCCTGACCTTCACTGAAGTAACCTTTCTCCATCAAAAAGGAAGGGAAAAACACGAAAGCAGGAAAACTAACTAAGAAGCAAATGTGCAAACAAGCACTTTTTGGACAAAACTAAAGCAAACTACTATGCTTGAACAACATTTGGAGAAAAGTAAAAACAGACTATGTACATAGAGCTTTGCTCTTCAATAGCAATGTTTCAGATGTATCCCATTGACTGTGATCGGAAGCTCTTGGCCATCCATCTTGGCAAGTTGGAAGGCATTGTGGGATTTGCAGCTGGAGATCGTGTATGGGCCACTCCAAAGGGTATCAAACTTCATGTGCTTTCTTGGTTTGGCTCGATCCTCATCCCACTTGAGGACCAAATCTCCTTCATTGAAGCTTTATGAGAAAGTTCCTTTGTCAAGCGTTCTTTTCACCTGCACTTGATGACTTTTCATGGCTAGCATGGATTGATTTCTTGTCTCTTCCAACTCCATAAGCTTTGCATACCTAATTTCCACAGGCTCATTCTCCAACAACTCAAGTTGATGCATTAGTTCTAAAGCTGGAAACTCAAGAGAAATAGGTAACATTGCTTCCTTACCATATACTAGCTTGTATGGAGAGTTGGCTATTGATCTTTTGTAGGTGATCCTATCAGCCCATAGAGCTAACTCAACTTGAGATGCCATGACCTCTGATTGTCTTCAATAGTCCTTCGTATGATCCTTAAGAGGTTCTTGTTTGTAGATTCAACAAGGCCATTTCCTTGTGGATAATAGTTCGATGAAGTGCTGAGATAAACTCCGTGTTGGACAGCCCATTGGCTGATCCTAGATCCCACAAAAGCCATTGCATTGTTAGAAATAATGGTTGAAGTAACTCCAAACCTAGTAAGCAAACCTTCATAGAAATCAAGAACGTTAGTTTCGTTTGCTTCTTTCAATGCAATTGCTTCCATCCAACGTGTGAAGTAATCCGTAGTTGTGAGAATCCACTTATGCCCTGAACTCAAAGGAGGATTAATGAGACCAATAAAGTCCTATCCCCACTGAACAAAAGGCCGATCCACTGCAATTCGCTGAAGGGGCAGGGCTGCAAGTTTAACTTTTCCTACAAACATAGCACATTGTTTGCACTTCCTAATGCATGTATGGCAATCGCCAAATATAGTAGGCCAATAGTACCCACTCTCATGATTTTAAGTGCTGTAGTTCTTGCGGAAAAGTGCCCTCCACCATGTCCATCATGGAATTTTTCAAGCAATCTTTGAGTTTGGCTTGGTTCCATACACCTTAGTAACATTCCATTAATATCCTTTTTGAACAAAACACCATCAATTAGCAAGAATGGAATTGATTGCAATCTGAAATACCTTCTTTTTGAAGCACTTAGGTGAGAGGGGTAAAAACCATCTTGCAGATAGTTTACCAAATCATGAAATCAGTTGGAAGGTGTGGTGTGAACATCAGCAATTTCTTCATCATTTGACACTAAAACTTCATTAGTTTTTTGCAAGTCTTAAGCTAGATGCTCACAAAGTCCTTTGCCTCTAACCAGCTTTGTAACCTTAATTTCCACGTCATATTCCATTACCTTGGTTATCTAACCAGCTCTCTTCTCATTTATGTCTTTGTTCAAAAGATTTTTTTTGATGCTTGGATGAGCAACCATTAGATGTATTTTATTATTAGACAACAAATGCCTAAATTTCTTCAGAAATCTTATAACTGAAAGGACATGCTTTTCAATAAAAGAATACCTTATTTCATACTTCTGCAAGCCTTGGCTGTAGAAAGCTATTGGCTGCTTCAAATCTTCATGATTCTGCTACATAAGAATGCCTGAAATGGTGTCCATATTAACATACGTATACAGAATGAAATTTTTCATAAAATTCGGATTTAAAAGCGTAGGAGCACTTGCTATGGCTTTCTTAACATCTTCAAACCCTTTTACTCCCTCCTTGGACCAGCTGAAGTTCTGATTTTTCTTTAGCATGGTTGTAAGTGGTTTAACTATAGTAGCGAAATCTGAAATGTATCTCCTTATAAAGTTGATTTTTTCAAAGAAACTTTGCAAAGCCTTTTTGCTCTTAGGCAAGGAGAGTGCAAGAATGGATTGAATCCTTTCAGAATCTATGTTTAAACCATGCTTTAAAACAACATGTCCATGAAGCTTACCTTCATGAATTGAAAATACACATTTTTTGGGATTTAGAGACATCCCAAATTGCCTACACCTTTGAAAAACTTGCTTCAGATGAACCATGTGATCTTCAGCATCTTTTGAAAACATTGTTATATCATCCAAAGAAACAAGTACAAACCTATTAAGAAGGCCTTGGAAGGCCATATGCATGGCTCTCTGAAAGGTTGCTCCAGCATTAGACAAACCGAATGGCATCTTTCTGTAGGTAAATGTCCCCCACTTAGTCGTGAAGGCTGTCTTGAATTGGTCCTCTTCTTTGACCAAAAGCTGATTGTAACCACTCTATCCATCCAACAAGGAAAACCTCTCTGAACCTGCAACAAGCTGTAAATTTGTTCCATTGATGGCAATTGATAGTGGTCTTTAAGCGAAGCCTTGTTTAAATCACGGAAATCAACACAAACGAATCTCACCATTCTTTTTCCGTACTGGAACGAGGTTTGCCACCCAAGTTGAGTACTTGATTGGAAATATAATAGCTAATTCTATGAGCTTGTGAAGCTCAGCTCTCATCAAAGGATCAAGCTTTGGATTGATTGGCCTTTGTTTTTGTCTCACTGGTTTAGTTTCCTCTTCTAACTCAATGGTGTGTTGAGTCAAACTTGGATCAAAACTTTTGAGATCACTATACTGCCATGCGAATATATTAACAAAACTCGTGCATAAATCAATAAAAGCTTTCTTTTGTGGAGGAGTGCATACCTTGCCCAATTTCAAAATTTTACCACCTGCAATCTGTAGATTGACATAGTGTTCTTCCTTTGTTGACAAGGATGATTTCTCTTTTCTTAGCTCATCATCTTCACCGAAAATATTTTCAAGAGCGACCAATCCCTTGGGTAGCCTAATCGTTTTCAGTTGTACACTCTGATCACCATACTGTTGTAAGTGTTTCGACTGATTTCTTAAATAAAACTCAGCCTCTTCCTGCAAAAATCTCACAATTTGATTATCATTTTCAAACACCTGCCAATTTTCTTGGTTATCCGAAATAGAAGGCTTTACAACGAGCTTTATATGTGACTAAAAAATGTTACTTTTTATATTAGTTGGAATATCAAATTGTGCCCCAATAGCAACCAACCTATCAGCATGTTTATTCCTATCTCTTGGTATTGCCTGAATATTAAAAGCCTGAAAATCTTCAAGTTAATCCCAAACTCTGTGTCTGTAAGATTTAAGCAATAGATTCTTGCATATATTCAACCCTCTTACTTAGTGGACTACAAGTTCACTATCTCCAAACACTTGCAAACAATTTGCTTTCATCTTCCTCGCCCACTGCAAATCGTGAAGTAATGCTTCATATTCAACAACGTTGTTTGAACAGCCAAACTGAAATTTAATAGAGGAGAAATATCTTTGTTCTATAGGAGAAATTAATATCATTCCAGCTCCAGTCCCATGCTTATTTCTTGATCCATTAAAGTACAATTGCCACAAGCTTTCATTAGATTCATCTTCTTTGATCATGGTTGGAATTTGTGCTTCATTCTCATGAAGACAATACACACCAAGACCTTTCTCTTCAATCAGCTTGTAGGGATCATGCTCATGCAAGGTGGAAGCCCACTCATCAAAAAACAAATCTAGTACTCCATCCAAAGGCGAGTCCTTTTCTATATCACTAGTTTTTAATACTTCATTTGAAATGATACAATTTGCATTGACCACACTTGACGTATAAGGCTCCATATGAAAACGTGCAATAGGCTCTGAATGAATTGTTATCTTTGTGCCATATCTGGTTCTAAACAATAAATAGGTCCAATCAGCTGATAAATATCCCCCAATCTTTGAGGTGAAGTCCCTTGAAAGGCACATAGCGAAATAAAGAGGCAAGTCCACCACTACAACATCATGTTGAATAGTAATGTTAGGACAGGCATGTAATGTCAATTTTAAATCTTTGATAATGCCTTCCATTTTTGCTGGTGAACCATCCAACTGCAATACCCCTTTAGTATTTGGCTCATAAACAAGGTCAAGCTTCTCTGCAATCTGTTTGGGCATCATTGTACTGCTAGCTCCACTATCCACCATACAATTATGAACCAAAGTATCACCCACTATCAAAAAAAAATAAAAAAGGGGAGTTTTCTTCATTTTTACCTCAGTTTTATCCACCTTTGTTATTTTATCTCCTTGTTGCACCTGTTGCTTAGTTCGTTGATCCGAATTTGTCAAGACGACACCTTTTTTCTCAACTGGTTTTGGAGACAATTCAAGCGCTGAAAGTTCTTGAATGAGTTTATCTTTTTGCCCTGGAATTGAACGAGAATCTTACATGCTAAAGCTGATGTTAGATTTATGGACGAATTTTGGCCCTACAGGCCAAAATTGGGCACCCCTCTTTCCTTTTCCTTGCAAGGGTCTTTTGATCCAGGTTTTGACAAGTTCTTCCCGCAGCTGCCTTGTGTAGATTTTTCTCTGTCAGGGCTTTTTCCATGAAAAAATCAAGTGTTTTCTTCTAGTTGCCAAGTGTTTTTGGTCAGGTAAGCAAGAGTCGACTTGAAACTCATTTTGACCTCAGATGCTTAACAAGGCAAGTAAGTTACTTCGGAGGGCTTTTTATTGGCAAAATGGACCAAATTCAAAAGATTGAAAGGTCGTTAGCAAAAAGTCCGAAGGGTAGGTGCCCTTGTGGAGGGCACTTAGGCGACAAGAGAACCTTTTCAATTCTTCCGAAAGGCGACTTAGAGGCCAAGAAGCCTTGTGGGGGGCAGGCAATGAACAAAATGAACCTTTACAGAAGCCCAAAGGGTAACTTTGGGCTCGAGGTGTCCTTGCCGAAGGCAGATGGTCGAAACGAAGGGGCAAGGCAGAAAGCCCGAAAAGGACTTGCCTTTCGGAAAAGTTGACAAGCCATAAGAGAGAATTCCTTCGGACATTTTGTCCGAAGGAAATCCAAAGAGGAAAACCCAAAGAGTGAATTCTTTCGGACAAAATGTCCAAAGGAATTCCTTCGGACATTTTGTCTGAGGAAGTTCGACAGTTGAAGAAAGTTTGAAAAAATTCGAAAGGCAAAAGTCTGAAAGGTAGGTGCCCTTGCGGAGGGCACTTGGCTTTGAAAAGAGGACCTTTTCATTTTTTCCGAAGGGTCACTTTCCCTTTGAAAAAGTTCTTTTGCAAAAAAGCCGAAGGAATTGCCAAATGGGGTGACAGGCCCGCAGATGTCAATTTCAAGGTGATAAACTAGCATTGGGATTCAAATGTCTGGTGATAGGCCCGTAAACGTCAAATTCCGAGAAGTAAGTTAGCCGTTGGAAAAGATCAAAAAGGGAATTCCTTTAGACATTTTGTCCGAAGGAACTCAGAAGCAGAAGCCCAAGGGCTCGTCAAAGGAGGGTCAAAAAGTGACAAGCCCAAAAGAAGAATTCTTTCGGACAAAATGTCTGAAGGAATTCCTTCGAACATTTTTTCCGAAGGAAGTCAAAGGCCCGAGAGCCCGAGGGACGACTCAACGACCCACCAAAGAAAGGAGCCCGGGAGAAAATTCGTAAGCCCCGAGAGCCCAAATTATCAGGAAAAGGGCAAAAAAAGCAAGGAAAGAGAAAACAAAGCAGGTAACCCAAAACATGGCCATGCGCATATAAGACAAAAGCTCAAAATGCTCCAATTGGCATAGCAAGTCAAGCGCAGGGATGAACTAAACTAGGGCAGGTGGCACAGGAGTGGTCAGCGGGAGAAGTAAATGCCTTTAGGTGAAATAGTCTCCATCGAAAAACTATTAAAAGGGTTGGTTGCGAACGTTGAAGGGAGCGGCCCATGTTTCCTTATTTTGTCATTAATGACTAGCCAGTTGCATGAGCATTCAAGAGAGCATAGCCCAGTCAACATAATGAGGGATGGCCTTGTTGGTTGCTAGAAGTAACCCATACTCCTGCAGGCCCAGACAGTAGGGGCAGCGTCTTAAGTACCTACAACATGGCCTTCTTATATGCATTTCAGAAGAAACGGTAGCAACATGGGCAAATTCTTCGCTACAGGAGTGTTTAATACAGCATGGGTCTCATTCCCTTGACTGGTCAATGATCTTTTTTCAAGCTCTCTATATATTATAGCTTCTCATTTTGAGAAAGGATCTCTCAGCATTGTAGGGCGAAGCCCTAAAAAAATTTACCTTTAGTCAAAAGAAGTGTTTTACCTCCATTTGAGCTTGCACTTTTGCATATGCCATGGTCCTGTCTTATGTTCAGTCATTTCTTCTAATACTTTCATAAGTTTATACCAGCATATCTAGTGTATTGTAAATTCTTTTCTGTAGGTCAACAAGAAGTGTCCAGATTGAAGTATAGGCGTAGGTGAACAACTCTCTAACAGTGTGTCTTTAGAACACCTATGGTAGTTTCTTCCTCCCTATACCTCCATAGAATCCCTTGTTGAAGCATTGATGCAGTTAGTTTCTCATTCGAATGAAGTGTCTGTTTGATTCTTTTGGTGTAAAGTGTAGGTGAAAGATGAGTAGACAATCAAGTTTGGTGCATCACCATATTAGTTAGGTTCTATTTTTCAGTATCTCTCTCTTTTCATCCCCCCCATTGTTAGCAGTAGAAAATCCAGGGCTTCAAGGTGCATCAAGGGGAGCTAGCCCTTAATCTAGAGATCCATCCCTCAAGTTTGCAACCACGGCAAGAGGAATGTTTTCATTGTGTCATGTGGAGGAAAGGAGCTGAGTATCCTTTCAGAGGGTGCAATCCACAAGGTCAACAAGACTTCTTCATTTGATCTACAATACTAAATTGAGATGCCCTAACCTTTGATTGCACTTTTTGAGGTACTTGTTGCTTATGAATTAGAGGTATTTGCTACACTTTACTAACCTCTATATTTTGATTTTTCTGGGCTGTGGGGGTAGCAAGTTGCTCTTTTGTACTTTTAACAATAATAATAGGAGTACTTGAAGTATTTGTTATTGCTTGGGCTTCATCAACAACTCTTCTTTTAGTTCTCTGATAGGTTATAGTTGCAACTTGACCACTTGAATCGTTAATTTTAACATTCTAAATAAAAACAACATGATCATCGACCTCCTAATTTACATTAATAGCATCAGGCTGCCCTTGAACTTGATGAGTCACTCCTTGTGATGTCAAACCTGTATTTTGATATTGACCTCCTTAAAAAGAGAACTCTTCTTGTATCATCTATGACATGGTGATGTTCAATGATACCAAGGCTTGGTTTTGAGCATCATTGAGATTTGAGGGCTGCCAACCTGAATCTTGCACCAAATTATTTTGAGGTGGGGTTGGAACAATGGCTTTTGAAGTGGAAGGAGCATTCAGATCAAGAGCAGCATATGGCTTAGCTGGAGTTATAGCTCCTTGTGCTTGATAGGGTGGTCTATTTTCTCTAAAACCTTGATAAGGAGACATTTGATCTTTGAAAGACTGATAGTTGTTCTGATTTTGCTGTTGATAGGGTCTATTTGACTAAAATTGCTGCCTTTTGAGCTGTACTATTTCATTTTCAAAAGATTGTAGCAAACTTTTCAACTCTCCTATCTCATTAGCTTGACTAGTAGGGGCTGCGATAGGAACTTGAGGTACTGGAATTGGAGCTAAAGATGGAATTTGAGGAACTTGAGGGGTTGGTATAGAACTTATTTCTAGAAATATGGGCATTGGAGGTCTAGGAGAAAGCTTACCTGCTTATATCAAACTATTTTCTATCCTTATTGCAACTTCATAAGCATCTGGCAAAGTAGTACCACCCATTGACTATATCATCACACTAATATCAAAATTAAGAGCTTTCAAAAAATACAAAAATGCATATTCAGGGGATGGCCTAATTAGAATCGGTATCCTGGTCCATGTCTTCTGGAATCTGAGATTAAAATCGGACATGAACTCATGAGCTCTTTGTATGGCAGTTAATTGCTCAACTAAAGATAAGTGATCAGATTTGTCTTCAAATTGTTTGACTAAAGCTGCATCCAATTCATCCCAGGTGGAAATGGATCTAAGTGGGAAGGTTGTATACCACTATAATGCTTTTTCTTTGAAAGAAGAAGCAAGCAATCTAATAGCAACATTATCCTCAACAACATTATGATTTGAACAAAGATTAGCCACATCCTGGATATGCTCAATAAGGGTCGTTTGATTTTCTCCTGAGAAGAATGGAATATTTTTGAGGGTAGATACATGAATGTCATCTAACTGTGCTAGATTCAGTGGACTTCTCGTATTGAATGGATCAAACACTTGATATTTAACAGCCATCTGGATGGTGGGGATTGCAGTGTTTAGAATGATAGGATGAGGGGGAGGTAAATATTCTCTTTGAAGATATGGATTTGCCCTCCTAGACCTTGCTCTTTTATAAGTTACAAATTCAAAAGGAATACCTTTACTTGCTGATCTTGTGATAACCTTTGGCATGAATGGATTGCATGAATGATGCTATGAACTTTGCAACTGGATGTAGATGAATATGCTATACTGTTGCGAAATTTTTTCAGATATGCAAAGAATTTATTGTGGTCCCACCGGATGTGCCAAAAATTATTGTCAACTTGGAGTTGCACCCTGAAATGAGGATGCACTGAAATGGCTAATTCTCTCTCCAGTTGAAACAATGGGATCTTGTCACGAGGGTGGGTGCCTCAGGTGAGAACTTCCAGAGAAGGCTGGTTCCTCTAAGATGTATCAATGAGGATCTCTACTTTGCGTTGCGGACTACCATGGAAAAGGGAGCAAGAAACTTGAAGGGGAAATCTTATCTAATGACGGTGATACACTAGAATGTTTGATCCACTCTACTTGGAACCTTGAACACTGAACAAACAAGGGAAAAGGAAGACCTTTGATTTTCAATTGATCGCTATGCATAAGTATTTCATGAGAAGGTTCGATCCAATGACAAAAACGCGAGGGAAAATGATGGAGAGAGGTCTGATACAAGACACTTTGCAGCCACCTAACATCCACTTACAGTTTCAGCAAAAGACAAAACACTGAACATGACCTGCATAACATGATGATCTAGCAACTAGGTACGAATCAGAATTTGGAAAGAGAGAAATCTACCACGTATGCAAATTACTGAATGAATGTACACTATGCCAGCACTTGAAAACTCGAAAGTATAGTCCTATTGATTAAAGAGGTTACACAATTCACCAATGGCAGAGTCTTGTCTTACCAAGAGAGGAATGGATTTTACAAGGTTGAAAAGCCATTAATAAAGAAAATTACAAAAAGCCAAAAGATTGGCGTTAAAAAATAGAGAGGGCATAAACTCAAACTAACTCAACCTTTATAAAAGTCTATTTTGTCTTGCATGAAAATCCTTGCATTGGAAAAGAAGAAGAAAAAGACAAGCTTCAGATGCATGAAATCTACAAATAGATGTCTTGACATGAAAACCAGTCAAATCCAAAACAAGAGTAGTCAAATCCACTTGAACTGTTGGAACATTTGAAAGTCTCCCCTTTGCATGAAATCAATGCAAATGCCAAATTAAGCATTACGTTTGAATCGTCGGAACATTTCAAGCATTGAGACAAACAACAGTGCGTGCATGGAGTTTCTAGCTGTTTGAAATGTTCAACACTTTGCCCGTTCATCATGCAAGACAACTCTATTTTCAGAACCGAAGCATGCTTGTTTTCTTAAATGTGTTCACTTCATTGGAGTCACTCACATTAGTCTGTGCATGATCTTTGTTCATCCTGCCTTTATCTTTATTCTGAGTTTGTTTTATTCACTATTCATGCTTATGTTTATGTTCAGTTCTGCTTCAGTCTTTGCTCATGCCTCTATTTCTGTGTTTGTCTTACTTCTTGTTCAGTTTTGGTTAGGTCCTGTTTGTGCTTACGTCTCTGTTCATGCTATTGATCATGCTCAGTTCGCATTGTGTTTTCTCTAGTTTTTCCCGTGTTCTGCTTTAATTTGAGATTCAGGGTCTATTTTGGTCGGGCCTTTGTTTATATTTTTCTGTGCTTGGCATTTTATTTTCTCCTTTTTGGCCTTTGCTTACGCTTTAACCTTTAGGCTTTTGTATTGGGCCTTTTGTCCCTCCCGAATTCCTTCGAACTTTTTGTCCGAAGGAATTTGGGAGGACAAAAGCCCGATAGAAATAAAAGCAAAGGCATAAATGGAAAAGAATTTCCTTCAGACTTTTTGTCCGAAGGAATGACAAAAGCCCGATAGAAATAAAAGCAAAGGCACAAACGGAAAAGAATTTCCTTCGGACTTTTTGTCCGAAGGAATTTCTATTGGGCTTTTGTCCTCCCGAATTCCTTTGGACAAAAAGTCCGAAGGAAATTCTTTTCCGTTTGTGCCTTTGCTTTTATTTATATCGGGCTTTTGTCCTCCCGAATTCCTTCGGATAAAAAGTCCGAAGGAATTCGTCTCCTTTGGCTATCTTTCCCCGAAGGGCAAGTGCCCTTCGGGAATTTTGCTTTTGTCCTTTGCTTTATAGAGGTGCCCTCCGCAAGGTCCTCTGCTTCCCAAAAATGCCCTTCGGGCTTTTTGATTTGGTCCTGTCTTTGGCTTTGGTGCCTCCCACAAGGGTATGTTCTTCCAAAAGTGCCCTTCAGAAGAATTGTAAAGGTCCACTTCGCTGCAAAGTGTCCTCCCCAAGGGCTATTTGTCCTCAAAAGTGCCTTTTGAAAGTTTTGAAAGGGTCCTAGCACCGACCAAGTGCCTTTCGCAAGGGCACTTCTCCTTCAAAAAAATTGATTTTGTCCTTCGAAACCTTTTCCAAGGTCTTCTTCGTGCTTGAAGTGTCCCCCGCAAGGGCACATACCCTTCGGGGAAATTGTAAATGTCCCTACACAACGCCCAAATGCCCTCCGCAAGAGCACTTCTTAAAACATACCTTTTGGGGTTTTTGGAAATGACCCTTCAGAGAAAATGAAAGGTCCTCTCACCGTTTGAGTGCCCTCCACAAAGGCAGTTGCCCTTTGGGCTTTTTGAAGGGCACCCGGGCTTTTTGAAATTGTCCTTTGGATGAATTTTCTTGACTTGAAAACCATAAAGTGAACCAACCTGAAGGGTACATACCCTTCGGGACTTTTGAATTGGACCTTCTCGAAGGGCAGGTGCCCTTCAAGTCTTTTCAACTGTGCTTTTCCCTTTTTCTTTTGAACAAAAAGTTTTCACAAAATAAACTTTGAACGACTGCCACTTAGTCATTTTTTTGGACTTTTACACAGTCCTTTGAGAGCTCTCTCGGACAAAATGTCTGAAGAAATAATCCACCTCTTATAGCCCGAAAAAATCTTTGGGAAGACAAAATAAATAAACTTACAGCTTGTATGTCTTGGCTTTTGACTGTACATGATGCTTAGAAGAGGAGGAAAAACCCTTTGAAACTGTTGTAGATGGCCACTTGGGTGGCTCCAAATGCACATTTAAGGACCCCAAAACTGATTCACAAAACAAACTTGGCACCATAGCAAAGTTCTGAATAGTAGGGGTGACAATTTGCCCTTTGGGGGGCAAAATTGTCAACAATATATAAGAACAATATTTAAGAAATCCATATGAATAACTTCAAAATCAAAGCGTAAAATATAATTTCCCACAATGAGTTTCAAATCTTCAAGCAATTCAACCTTCTCCCCATGTACTTGTGTCTTTTTGATATTATTTTCTTGAACTTTCAATAACTTAGCCAAGTCAATGTTGATGAGGTTATACCTATTGCTAGGGTTTATGAAGACAATGACCTCCTTTTGAATGCATCTATAAACTTGTAACATTGAATCTTCTTCAGCTAGAAACCAAACTCAAAAAGTTGAGTTTGTTCCAGTCTTTACTAGATCATCAAGGGGTTGAATTTTATTCTTAAAATATGATATATCCACTTCTTTAATTGTCAATTCAATCTTTTGGACTTTTTAATCCATTTTTAGCCTAAGAAGTTTACCACGTGCTAGTTTGGATAAGAAATCTTGTTCCACTTTATCCCAACCCACAAAACTTTTCCATTGAATGAAGTTTTGCCATAAAAAACAAGCTTCCCCATCAAAGCTATCAATGAGAATCATGATGCTGAAAGGTGCATCAATGTCATTCCTTCCAGAAAATTTAGATATCTCCATGAATCATATTTTAAAAAACTAGGGTTTCAATAAAACATGCCTTTAATGTATCTCCCTTCCTACCACATATCTAAACATAACTGTTGACCATTTTGGTCCTGTAGGTCAAAAGTCGGTCTCCTTTCCCTACTGTTTTGAGCAGTCGAGTCATGTACCCACTTTTCTGCAAATGCCTTTTTTTTTTGCAATAAGTTCTGTTCTTATAAAACATTGAAAGATCTAAAGACCTGTAGGTTTCGGTTTTGTATAAGACCTTTTTCTCTTTGGGCAGTCAATCGCACAAGCTTTTTTGGCAAAGGAAATCGCTCATTTTCAAAGGGATATAAGTCTTTCAACAGGCCCCGAAGGTCAAGTGCCCTTGCAAAAGGGCAGGCAAATGACCAATTGGGCCTTTCCGATGGAGTCTGAAGGGCAACTTGGGGCCTAAATGCCCTTGCAGAGGGCATAAAACACTTCTAGAGGGACCATAGAATAAGGCAAAAGGAAGGATTTCTTTCGGACTTTTGTCCGAAGAATAAATCCGAAGGAAATCCAAGGAAGATCAATGTGAATTCTTTCGGACAAAATGTCCGAAGAAATTCACAAGGTAGGGAGCCAAATGGAAAATTATCCTTTGGAAAGAAATCTGCGGCAAAATGGCAAGGATCCTTCGGACAAAATGTCAGAAATAAAAGACAAGGAAATCTAAAGGAGGAATTCCTTTGGACTTTTGTCCGAAGGCATTTGTCGGGGGAATTTCCTAAAAGAAAGAAAGGGCCAAGGCAGCCCGAAGGAGCCTAAAGGGCAAGTGCCCTTGCGGGGACTCTCAGCTGCCAAGAAGGGGACCTTTTCAAAGCCCCGAAGGGACACCTTCACTTCGGGAGGGTTCAATTGCAAAGAGCCGAATGAATACAAAAGGCCGATGGGATTGCGAAAAGCCGAAGAAATTGCCAAAGGGGTGACGGGCTCGAAGACGTCAAATTCGACATGGCAAACTAGCCGTTGGAATTCAAACATCCAGTGACGTCTCCGTGGACGTCAAATTCAGGACAATAGAGTAGTCGTTGGCTTTCAAATGGCGACGGGCGCGCAAACGTCAACTTTACGGCGATAAGATAGCCGTTTGGTTTTCAAATAGTGACAGGCCTGCAAATGTCAATTTTGACAGGATGCGTCAGTGGTTGAGGACAAGCCAAAAGACTAATGCCTTCACGACAAGTGGCCCGAAAGAGCTCGAATGTCATGAACCCGACGGAATTCAAAGGGGCATAAGCCCTGACGATAAACTCAGCGACCTGCCAAGAAAGGAGCCTGAAGAGCCAGCAAAAGACAAAAAGATAGCCCCGAGAGCTCAAATTGCCAGAAAGAGACAAAAAATAGCAAGGAAAGACGAAACAAAATAGAGAATCTAGAACACGGCCACGCACACATACGACAACATTTGGAATATTCCAAAAGATGCACCCAGTCAAGAACAGAAAAGAATAGATCAATGCAGGTGGCAAAAGAGAGCATCAGCAACAGACAGTCGCATAAGTCTTAAAGAGGGGCGGCCTTGTCATTAAAACAATCAAGCGAGCCATGCTTCTGTAGTAGTGTGTAATACGTTTTAAGCACTAAAGTCAAGCCCTGTGATATCTACAACATGGTTCTGTCAGGTCGTTTCTAGAAGGATGATATCAGCATGAGCAATTTCCTCTTCCCTAGGCATTCAACGCAGCATGGGCTGCTTGTTTTGGAAGGCGCTAGAAGTCTTTCTCTTTATGCTATATATTTTAATCTCTCATTTTGTAAAAGATATCTCTCAGCTTGTATGACAGCCCTGCAGGATTTTACTTTGATTCAAGACAGCATTTTTACCTCCATTTTGAGTTTGCACTTTTGCATGTCTATGGTTTTGTCTTGTGTTAAGTCATTTTCTTTCATGCTTTCATAGAATGATTCCAACATGTCTAGTGTATTGTGAGTTCTTCTTTTGCAGGTCAGCCAGAAGTGTCCACAACAGAGTATAGACGCATGTGAACAGGGTGCCATAGTGTGTCTTAGAATACCTCTGGTAGTTCTTCCTCCCTGTATCTCCAGAGGACCCCTAGCTCACTGATGCAAAAGAGTTTCTTGTATCAAATGAAGTGTATATCAGCTTGTTCTTGGTGTAAAGTGTATGTCAAAGCTAAGTAGATCAACCATTTTGGTGTATCACTGCTTTAGTTTAGGTCCTATTTTCAGTAATCCTTCTCTCTTTTCATCCCCCCCATTGTTAGTAGCAGAAAATCCAGGATCACAGAGATGCATCAAAGGAAGCTAGCCCTTATCTAGATATTCTCCCCTCAGTTTTGCTAGACCCACAACAAGAGGGGAGTCTCCATTGTGCCGCGTGGAAGACAGAAGCTCAGCCTCCTGTCAAGGGTGCAATCCACAGCGTCAACAATAACAAAAACTGTAGGAAAGTAAATCTCAAAGCTTCCTTCACAACGCGAAAAATGAAGTTTGAATTGCTTACAAAGATTGCAAGTTATAAATATTTTTCACTTTATCTTTTTACTGGTGTGATTGCAAAAAAAAATTGTTTGGTTGTCCTAGGTGGCCACCTTCGCAAGGTCAACACCTCAATAATTGATCCATAAGGATCACAAAAATTGACCTACTCCATCATTTAGCATGAACAAAGCCAGTTTTAGTCAGTTGTAAGGATTCAAGTAAACTATTGAGCTCATGGGCGAGCTTTCAGGGCTTGAGGTTGAGGATTCACGATCTATAAGCATGTGTAGAGTTTGATGTGGCTCTTCTTGGACTATATTATGTTGATTTCATCTTTCCTCTTGTAGGAGTGTTGTGGCCTGGAAACTTGGAGATTGGGTTGAATCTCTCAGTGTAGAAAAGAGCAATACATGCCATTGAGACAATGTTAGATGGATTAATTATAATACCCAAGGGGTATTATTCTAAGAGTCATGACCTATCCTTCATATATTTTGGTATATAACCTTATATAGGTTATAATTTAAGCTAGGCTATATATACTATAATATATATTTCTAACATAAGATAACATTGTAATATAATGATCTCTAATTTCTTCAAAGATTATGCCTTGTTGGAAATTAAATGTATATTTATTCCTTTCCATGCTGCAACTACTTGAGATTATCAAATGGTGGTGGTTTTAGATGGTGTTAGGGTGAAAGAATGTGCATTAGAAAAAAACACAACTCTTGCAAACCATACACAACTAGGAAGGAACATAAACAAACACACAACACAAAGGTTTTAACCTAGAAACGCCAATGTGGGGAAAACCAATTGGAAGTGGCAACTGCAAATCTTTCTCTTGTTCTATTCAATGAAATGGTTCAATACAAAAAGCTTATAGAGCATACAACTCACTCTCTCTATAATCTATTGTCTTCCCAACATTGTGATGGAAGAATTACAAGCAACATAGAATAGTTAGTCATACAAAAATCATTGCTCCTCTCTCATGCAATCATCCTACAACACACCTGTAGATCATTGTTACATGATCACCAGTTCCATTTCCTTCTCTCATGGCCATTCTTGCACATTGTTGTAGATGCCCCTTGAAATGCTTAGGATGAAAAAACCAATCAATTTGTTGGGTCATTTATGATCCAAGGTAGTTATGTGCTTATTTTAATGTTTTTTTTTGTTGTTTTAGTAGTTAATTGTGTTGGGTTGTTTTACCCATTAGTTGGTTTTGTAACCAACTTCTTCCATAAGCTTTTAAAGCTTACATGATGTACAAAATAAAATAAGATTTTACATTGAATATAATTTTTGTTTTATTCTCCGATACCTAGAGCTTACATTGGTATCAGAGCTTCGCTACTCAATGTAAAAAGAATATTGAACGAATTTGAAGCCCTGGTTGGAAGTCTAGTGTAATTTTATTCTATAAAATCTTCCTCAACTAGTACGACACTTCCACAAACTTCAAGTAGAGAGTGGTGTTAACCATTTTGGTCCTACAGGCCAAAATCGGTCTCCTTCCCCTGCTATTCTGAGCCAGTTCAAATTTGGTTTGCACAAGTCTTTCGGCAAAAGGATGAACCAGTTCAATGGTTCAACGGCATGATCTTTCCAAGAACTTTGAACTTGAACTTTGAACCATTGTTGGTACAATCGGTTGGTTCAAAGTGTTTGGTTCAATCGGAAGGTTCAAAGGGGGTCTTCTAAAGCCCAAAGGACAAGTGCCCTTGCGGAGGGCAATTCCAGACCCAAAAGTACCCTTGCGGAGGGCAGGGAACCCTTGTGGAGGAATCAAAAGGGTGAGTTTTCCTTCGGAAATGCTAAGGCAAAAGGCGAAAACAAAGGTTGAATTTCTTCGGGCAAAATGCCCGAAGGAATTCCTTCGGACATTTTGTCCGAAGAAATTGCCAAGTCAAAGAACAAAAGGATTATCTTTCGGAAAAAATTTCGGGGCAAAAATTCACAAAGGCAAATCCTTCAGACAAAAATTCCAAAGGAATTCCTTCGGACTTTTTGTCTGAAGGAATTTTGCCCGAAGATAAAACCCGCCGAAAGAAGCAAGCGGCAGAATGAAGGAAAGATTTCCTTCGAACAAAATGTTCGAAGGAATTCCTTCGGACATTTTGTCCGAAGGACAAGGCCACCCGAAGTACCCCGAAGTTTGCGGGGGGCTCTCGGCGACCGTGAAAGGGACCTTTTCAAGACCCGAAGGGGATGTCTTTAAGAGAAACGGTCCACTTGCAAGTTTCTGAAGGTCTTTTTTCCTTGACCAAGTGCTCCATACAAGTCTCAAAGGAATTGTTCAAATGCAGAAAGTTCGAAAGGCCAAATTCTTATGGAGAAAGTGCCCTAAACAATTTCCCTGAAGGATACGTTTCTTGGGGAAGTGTCCTCTACATCTCCTTCAAAGGATCTTTCAACAGCGAGGTGGACCAAATGAAAGGCCCAAAAGGTCAATTCTATTGGAAGGTGTCCCAAACAAAATCCCACATACAGGGTCTGAAGGAAATGATCCAAAAAAATTGATAACGGTTGCACAAACGTCAACTTCTGCCTCAGCAAATAGCCGTCGATCTTTAAATGCCTAAGCGCGAACCCGAAGGAATTCAAAGGCCTTAAGGCCAAGGAAGACACCGCTAAGAAAAGAGCCTAAGGAGCCAGCCAAAGGATTGATGGAAGATAGCCCTGGGGGGCTCGGATTGCCAGAAGGAGCCAGGAGATGGCAAAAGACAAAACCAGGAAAAGACAAAGCTGGAAAAAGACAAAAGTCAAGAGTGAACTCAACGACCCGCCAAAAAGGGAGCCCAAAGAGCCAAGCGTAGAAACAGACAAAACAATCCAAGTGGCAAAAGAAGGTGTCGGCACAAGGAGTTATTCCAGCAGTTGAAACAATCTCTGCCAAGTGGTCATCAAGGAGCACAAACAGTAAACGACGCAACCTGTTTTTTCCTCATTTTGCATTAATGAGCAGACAACCGCGTAAATCTCTTTAAGAAGCGGTCTTGTTTGCAGACAAAAGGGGCGGCCTTGTCATTAAAATAATCGAGCGACTCATGCTTTTGCAGTAGCGTTTAATACATTTTAAGCACTAAAGTCAAGACTGGCGACTACACAACATAGTTCTGTCAGGCTGTTTCTAGAAGGATGATATCAGCATCAACGACTTCCTCTTCCCAAGGATTCAATGCAGCATGGGTCATTTATTTTCCAGAAAGCGCCAAAGTCTTTTTCAAAAGGCTATATATTTGTAACTTCTCATTTGAGAAAGATATATATCTCTCATTTTTTGTATGGCGCAGCCCTGCCAAATTTCACCTTGAATCAATAAAAAGTGTTTTACCTCTATCTGGTTGGATATATCTCTGAGTGTGCCTAAGTATTAACCTTGTGCCCAGTCATTATTCCATGATGCTTTCATAGGCTTGATACCAGCACACCTGGTATAGACAAAGCGCCATTCTTGCAGGTAACAAAAAGAGCTGTATCTAGAGCGTAGAGATAGGAGAGGGTTATCAAACAGTGTGTCTTCGTACAGCCCCTATGGTAAGTTCATCTTCTATGTGTCTTCATTAAGCCTTTCTGTTAAGTTCTCTGCAGTCTGGTCCTTTTATCAGATAAAGTGTATGTATGTGCTCTTATAGTTTGAAGTGTGAGCAAATGAGTAGATTGAACTTTTTTGGTGCATCACCGTTTTAGCTTAGGTTCTGCTTCAGTAATCCTTCTCTCTTTTCAACCCCCCCATTATATATATATATATTAGCCATAGTACTGGAATAACTCAAAGATGCATCAAAGGGAGCTAGCCCTTATCTAGAGATTCTCCTCTCAGTTTTGCCAAGCCCATAGGCATGAGAGGAGTCTCCATTGTGTCGCGTGGAAGACAGAAGCTCAGCTTTTTGTCAAGGGTGCAATCCACAGCGTCAACAGTTCTTGGCACGCCCGGTGGGACAAACTAGTTTTTATCCAAAGAGTTGAAGAATTCTTGGTGTGTTCTTCAACAAATCAGCCTTTGGAGGCTTTTCATCAACACCAATGGCGACTCCGAGTTAAATCAGCTGGTTAAGCAGTCCTGGTGCCATCAAGAAATCGCATTTTTGGTATGTATAATTCCATTGCTCAGAACCATTGGTCTTGTATTCCATCATATAATTTCGATCAGGCTGAGGTTGTTCATGGAATCATCTCAAGCAACAAGGATGCATACGGTTATGAGTTTTGCCCTTTGCAGGCTGGTGAAACATTTCAGGCTTTGCCTCTTCCTCCTCAATTTGAGCAAGTCCTTGGCCAGCCTGGCTATGATCCTTACCAGCATTGTGTTGATCCTTATCGGGCCCAATATGACCAGTCTCAGCCCTGTCACGAGCTATATCAGTCTTATGCCTAGTCTTCTCAATGTGTTACTTCTACTCAACCTAATCATTTTGCCAATCAACCCATTTCCACCTTCAAACAAGCACTGCTGGGATATGAAAAGTATATAGTGGAGCTTGACACTAGAAGGGGATGTGGCCAAGAAATTCCTGATCATTCCATTATTCAAGTGAGAAATGCGTTAGATTTGGTTAAGAGTGAATGGACTCTTATTGAAAGAGCCAATTGGCAAAGGCTTACAAGCGAGATGCTGGATGTGAGTGGTTTGATTGCATCTTTGGAAGAGAAGCTGAGAATTCATGAGAGGCAGCCTTACCAAGTCTATCAACCTGCATACCCACTGCCCCAAGTTTCATATCAGACATACGCATCCCCTGCTCATGGGCCAAGTCAAACCTGTCAAAGTACTCTCCCCAATCATGTTGAGAAGAGTTCTGAAACAGTAAACCTTGTGTTTAAAGCCAATCTTGATAAGCAAATCGAATTGGCAAATCTTCAAATGCAGCAGTCTATGTTGGCAGCAAGGGAAGTGGAATACAAACCCTCACTACCCTCTCACATTGCAGCCCCATCACCCCAAAAGGAGATTTCCAGTCCTAATATCATGAGCTGGAGTAATGTGGTTGAGTCATGGAACAACAAGGAGGAGAAAGACATTGTCCGAGAGTGTGAGGTACAAAATGAGGCTAGTCCTTTTCAAGTCCCTCCCACCCTTCCTCAAGAAGCTTCTTGTACCCCATGGCAGCCTTCATGCACTCCCCATTTCCATGATGATTCCTATGAGCTCCAAGAAAGGCTCTTTCAAGAAAATCTAGCTAAGCAAATTGAGGAATTAGAGGCAAAGGTGAGGTTGCTTAGTGAAAGAGAGATGGAAAGTTTTAGACCTTGTAGAGGAGCCTACGCTAAAGGACACCCCTTCTACCAATTCTCAAACTAATTTCAATATTGATGAAGTGTTGGTCAAGTGGAGAGACGAAAATCAAGTGATTTTGGCCCAAGGTCTGCCCCCGTTTTCTCATAAGTTTTCAAAAAGATCCCCTGCTTTCCATTCCCAACCTGATTTTGACAATCCTTGTGTTCCACCTCCTTGCCTGGTAAATGAAGAATGTTTCTCTTGTGTTGAGTAATCCATCTTAAAGGAAGCAAGTGAAGAGGAGTATGCTCAGTTCATGACTGATCAGGGAAGCTTCATGAATGCAGATGAGGAAGAGATCATCATAGGTACCCCCTTTGATGAGCAAGAAGACAAATCACAAACTTTTGCCTCTATCTCTGATGAGGAAGAGATGATCTTTGACTCTTCTCTCACTTTGCAAGATGTCATGGAGGAGCATGGACAGATTATTGATCATGTTTTGAATGATTTGTTTGAAGTCATTGAGGCAGGTAACACTCTTCTTCAAGGAGGCTATGAGCCGGCTAAGGGTGGAGAAGGCAACATTGATACTCAAATACGTATGCAAAGGGGCTGCAAGCTTTCCGATTTATCTTTTCAAGAGGTCGGTGAATCTGAAGATGATATTTTTGAAGTCATCAAGGAGGATGACCATGCCATGAAACCCAAGTTGGAGGAGGACCAGGAGGATGTCTTTGAACAACTAGAGACTCTGGTCTTTGAGCAGGAAAAGGAGAGGCTTGTCCATCTTGAGGAAAGCTTTGAAGAAGAGAGCCTTGCACAAGAAGGTGATGTTCTGTGGGATGAACAATCAGTCTGTGATCTCATTTCAGACATCACAACAGTCACCCTTCTTCAAGAAAGCAAGAAAGCCATGATCAAATAGAAGATAAGTTTGACAGTCTCTTCAATGAAGCAGAAGGGGACAAGTCAGTCCATGATGCATGTCAAAGGGACTATGCATATCAAAGGGCTTATGGTGATGAGCCAACAACCATTGATTTCTTGATAAAACACACCAGCATGAAGAACCAGCAGGAGGCAAGCTTCCAAGAACAAGAAGAGTACATATATGTTGGAAGCATGTTTGCCCCCGATTCATTTGGATACGAACCAATCAAGGTGGCAGGGAAAAAGAGCAAGTCACCATATCTCCATTCCATTCAGTCACTTGTCTAGCACCATAAGTTTTCTTGCCATGGAGACTTAAGAAGTTTTTCCTTTGACCTAGGGGGGATGCAAATGTACCTGGTTAGCTGTACATAGTAGTTTGCTTTCAGTTTTTCTTTCCCTGTTTTTCCTAAGTGTTGTTTGCACAAGTAGTGTTTTTTAGTCTTGTGTGTGTTTTCCTTTGTGTTTGGGGTAAAAGCTTCATGATTGATTCTTGGATCTCTCGGGGCTGTTGCTAACTTTTTTTCAAGCTGCGTTCTGACTCCGTGCCCAATGGACTGTGAGGCTACTGATTTCTTAAGCATAACAGGCATGCTTCCCTTGGGAATCGCCAATTTGTTGACCATTTTGGTCCTACAGGCCAAAATCGGTCTCCTTCCCCTGCTATTCTAAGCCAATTCAAATTTGGTTTGCACAAGCCTTTCGATAAAAGGATGAACCAGTTCAATGGTTCAACGTTGGGGTTCAATGGCATGATCTTTCCAAGAACTTTGAACTTGAACTTTGAACCATTGTTGGTTCAATTGGTTTGGTTCATAGTGTTTGGTTCAATCGGAAGGTTCAAAGGGGGTCTTCTAAAGCCCGAAGGACAAGTGCCCTTGCGGAGGGCAGTCAGGCACAAATTGGACCATTCTAGTAGGCTCCGAAAGGCAGTTCTAGACCCAAAAGTACCCTTGCAGAGGAATCAAAAGGGTGAGTTTTCCTTCAGAAATGCTAAGGCAAAAGGCGAAAACAAAGGTTGAATTTCTTCGAGCAAAATACTTGAAGGAATTCCTTCGAACATTTTGTCTGAAGAAATTGCCAAGTCAAAGAACAAAAGGATTATCTTTCGGAAAATTTTTGCGGCAAAAATTAACACAAGCAAATCCTTCGGACAAAAAGTCGGAAGGAAAAATCCTTCGGACAAAAAGTCCGAAGGAATTTTGCCCGAAGATAAAACCCGCCAAAAGAAGCAAGCGGCAGAATGAAGGAAAGATTTCCTTCGAACAAAATGTCCGAAGGAATTCGAAGGATTTAAAGACCAAGGCCGCCCGAAGTACCCCAAAGGGCAGGTCCCCTTGTGGGGGGCTCTCGGCGACTGTGAAACGGACCTTTTCAAGACCCGAAGGGGATGTCTCTCAAAGAAATGGTCCACTTGCAAGTTTCCGAAGGGCTTTTTTCCTTGACCAAGTGCTCCATACAAGTCTTGAAGGAATTGTTCAAATGCAGAAAGTTCTAAAGGCCAAATTCTTATGGAGAAAGTGCCCTAAACAATTTCCCCGAAGGGTACGTTTCTTGGGGAAGTGTCCTCTACATCTCCTTCAAAGGATATTTCAACAACGAGGTGGACCGAATGAAAGGTCTGAAAGGTCAATTCTATTGGAAGGTGTCCCAAACAAAATCCCACATACAGGGTCTGAAGGAAATGATTCAAAGAAATTGATGACGGTTTCACAAACGTCAACTTCTGCCTCAGCAAATAGCCGTTGATCTTTAAATGCCTAAGCGCGAACCCGAAGGAATTCAAAGGCCTTAATGCCAAGGAAGACACTGCTGAGAAAAGAGCCTAAGGAGCCAGCCAAGGATTGATGGAAGATAGCCCTGGGGGGCTCGGATTGCCAGAAGGAGCCATGAGATGACAAAAGACAAAACCAGGAAAAGACAAAGCTAGAAAAAGACAAAAGTCAAGAGTGAACTCAGCGACCCGCCAAAAAGGGAGCCCAAAGAGCCAAGCGCAGAAACAGACAAAACAGTCCAAGTGGCAAAAGGTGTCGGCACAAGGAGTTATTCCAACGGTTGAAACAATCTTTGCCAAGTGGTCATCAAGGAGCACAAACAGTAAACGGCACAGCGTGTTTTTTCCTCATTTTGCATTAATGAGTAGACAACCGCGTGAATCTCTTTAAGAAGCGGTCTTATTTGCAGACAAAAGGGGCGGCCTTGTCATTAAAACAATCGGGCGACTCATGCTTCTGCAGTAGCATTTAATACATTTTAAGCGTTAAAGTCAAGATTGGCGACTACACAGCATGGTTATGTCAGGCCGTTTCTAGAAGGATGATATCAGCATCAGCGACTTCCTCTTCCCAAGAATTCAACACGGCATGGGTCATTTATTTTCCAGAAAGTGCCAAAGTCTTTTCCAAAAGGCTATATATTTGTAACTTCTCATTTGAGAAAGATATATATCTCTCATTTTTTGTATGGCGCAGCCTTGCCAAATTTCACCTTGAATCAATAAAAAGTGTTTTACCTCTATCTAGTTGGATATATCTCTGAGTATGCCTGAGCATTAACCTTGTGCCTAGTCATTGTTCCATGATGCTTTCACAGGCTTGATACCAGCACACCTAGTATAAACAAAGCGCCATTCTTGCAGGGAACAAAAAGAGCTGTATCTGGAGTGCAGAGATAAGAGAGGGTTATTAGACAGTGTGTCTTCCTACAACACCTGTGGTAAGTTCATCTTCTGTGTGTCTTCATTAAGACTTTTTGTTGAGTTCTTTGCAGTCTGGTCCTTTTAGCAGATAAAGTGTATGTGTGTGCTCTTATGGTTTGAAGTGTAAGCAAATAAATAGATCGAACTTTTTTGTTGCATCACCGTCTTAGCTTAGGTTCTGCTTCAGTAATCCTTCTTTCTTTTCAACCTCCCCCATTATATATATATATATTAGCCATAGTACTGGAATAACTCAAAGATGCATCAAAGGGAGCTAGCCCTTATCTAGAGATTCTCCTCTCAGTTTTGCCAGACCCACGGGCATGAGAGGAGTCTCCATTGTGTCGCGTGGAAGACAGAAGCTCAGCCTTCTGTTAAGGGTGCAATCCATACCGTCAAGAAGTAGTACGGTGCATGGTATATGTTTTTTTTTTATAAATTTTTGCCTCTATTTCACGCTCTCCTTTTTTTTCAGCGCATCCTAGTTATACTTCCTATTGAGGTAAGCCTTTGAGTTCCCTATATTGGCCTTTGATTTGAAGTGGTGCTTTAAAGCAAATACGGTGGTGGCTAGAAAAATGGCATGCATTTTTGTAGTAATCCACTTGTACAACCTTTTGAGACTTGATTTATAACTGCATTTTTTCTAAATTTCTAATCACCTATACCCTGATGGCATGCTTCGGTACACCATTATGACTGGATAGCCATTTCCTTTTCCCAATAGATGTAACCCTTACCGAGTTCTCATCTCATTTGAGAGTTTACAGATTACCATTACCCAGTGCCTATGTCTATGGCAATCAAATATATCATAGCACACAGAAGAATTTATATTAAAACTCGGCATTTGTGTGCATCTTGTGATCATTTTACCATTACTCGATCTAAGTGAAAACAAAATCTATTTTTTTGATAACATAGGGTCTTTGTTTTGAGACATATTGCTGCAATGTCACATGTAAGGTGTTTGAAAGGCATGACACAGTGAAGAGTTTGAAAAATAATGAATACAATGCAATAATACAGTCACAACAACATTGACATACTAAATTAGTCTTGGCGCAGATCATAGAGGAATAAATCTAGGCAAACAAGTAGTAAAAAATGGCACAAGCGTTTTCCTAGGACAATGGTGAGGTTTGGCATATTCGTTTCCATTGTTTTTAATCACTTTGTCCAACTGAGTCCCACAAGGAAGAAAGGCACTTTATATTTTTCACATGCAAAGAGGGTGAATTAATTTCACATGCAAAACTATTTTGTTTATTTTTTCCCATTAGCTACTCTCAAAAAGAGAGGTCAGGAATTTGAATTCTTTCCAAAGGCAATTTTTTGTTGACTTTTTCACTTTGCTTTTAGGGAATATTCTCTTTGTTGAAAACGTTGCAAGGAAAAGAAGATATAAGGGTGTAATAGGAGATATAAGGTGTGATTGAATTTATGGCAAATCTTTGAATCTTTTTTATATCGAATCTACTTACGAGGGTCAAGGCAAAACCTCAAGTAGCATTCATCTTGTTGTTGTCGTACTTCTTTATAAGTCATGGCAAAAATAGTAAGCTTGATCCTAAAAACTAGAAGGAATGAAGTAAGAACATGGAGAACGCTCTCATTTTTAATGACTTATGGGAAATCACAGAGAAAGAGACCACACCACCAACTAAAGTCGAAAAGTTGGTTGAGTATCAAAAATGTGATAAGCATGCACTCGCACTATTAAAAGCATTCTGCATTGAACAAGTTATCATTTATATAGAGGCGATTAGAACTGGTGCATGGAAACCCTGTAAAGCGTTAAAGGATCTATATGACAAACAACCTGCCTATAGGAAGATTGATCTCTTATTTCAGTTGTTTAATAATAAGCTTAGCATTGATGAAGATGTATCTGAATATCTCTCCTACATGAAAAAATTGAAACAAAAATACTGCACAACCAATGGAAAGATAGATGATAACATGTTGATTTTTATCAAACTAAATGGCCTTAGTTCTACATACACCAATTTTGTTGAAATGCTACAACTTAGTGATAAGCTTAATGGTGCCACATTTGACTCTATTTGTGAGTTGTTGACTCAACATGAGTGATAATTCGCAAAGAAGAAGAGTACGCCTACTGAAGAGGCTCACTATACAAAGAACAAGTCCCATCATAGATATCATTGCCATATACAGTGACTATTTCAGAAGCATTCTTTGAAACACTCTCCAAGTCATTCTCTGAGACACTCTCCACACCGTTTTAGACGATCTCCACAACATTTTCATCAACACTCTCCAGGATCTTCAAAACGCAAACATCACCATAGGCATTCTTCTCACTCCTATGGTTCTTCCAGTGATTCAGCTCTTCTGTATCTCGTCGGCACAAGAAAGAGCCCAGATGTTTCAAATGTGGTGGTATTGGACATCTTGCAGACGTATGTCCTTCTCAATGACCCCGCTCTCCACACAAAAAGAAAGCTGAGGCAAATTATGTGGATCATTCTAGTGGTAGATCTTCTGGTTACTCCAACTATTCTAGTTAGTCTGACACTTCCTCTGATCAGGTGGTCTTATATGGCCAAGGTTTATGGTCCCGATGGACCTGACAACTTGTTCTGAGTGATTAGTGATTCACTTGTCTTGTGCGAGCTACTAGGCTTAAGATTGGGATCTATTATAGTGGCAATTTTTTGGCTTGTGTTCTTGTTTTCAGTTTCATTTTTGGCTTTCTATACCTGATATTCATGACATGGAGCAAACATGATTGTTTGATTTTGTTTCTCTTATTGCACAGCGTCTTATCCCATTGATTGGTCTTCGATTAGTCATTGGTGACAGTACAAGTTGATAGGGCTTTCTATCACCTTCAGTGTTGAGCAAAGGTCGTCATCGTTTGTTGGACATTAGGGAGATGTGTCATACAGAGTACAGGGTTGGTCACTTTGATGGTATGGGTGGAGCCTTACGCGAATCAATGAAGTTGGACAGGCTTTGATTGTGTTCTACTGCAGTACGGTATGATGATCACAGGGGATGAGTAAGCTTTGATCATGTTCATCAACCTTTTATGCCACAACTCACAGGGCGGGCTTGTATATGGAGTGGCATCAGTTTTGATCAGTACCAGGATGTACAATACACCAGTTGTAGTTCAGAGTTTTTTTGATGACTTCAAAGTCATTGCTCCCGATCTTTCATCTTCTATACCCCTTTGGATCAAGGGGGAGTTTGTTGGATCATTTATGATTCAAGGTAGTTATGTATTTATTTTAATGTTTTGTTTTGGTAGTAGTTAATTGTGTTCGGATTGTTTTGCCTATTAGATGGCTTTGTAACCAACTTCTTTCTTCTGTAAGCTTTTAAAGCTTACATGATATACAAAATAAAATAAGCTTTTACATCGAATATAATTTTTGTTGTATTCCTCCGATACTTGGAGCCTACACAATTCTTGTCCTTACTCTGACTTTTCCACTGATGAGGACGAAACCACCACTTAATGCAGAGCGGTGGTTATCAAACTGATCCTAAGGGTTGCAAAACTTCCCCGATGGTTTCAAAACTGCTAGTAAGGGCTACAAAACGATCCCAACAGTTTCAAAATTGTTACTTAAGTATTGCAAAACTGCCATATTGGTTTCATCACTACAAAACTTCTTCTACCTTCTCGAGGCATATCTTTTGCATACAAACTCGAAATCCTATGCCATTCTTTTTTGAAAGTGTAACTTTTTGAGAGATCCAAATATGTGATCACTTTTGCATTTTGGTGAAGACTACTTTTTGTTTCACCTTCATGGAGTAGTAGATAGTGTCTAGTCAGGGGTAGCTATTCAAAACATTGTGACACATCAACTTTTCCTCATTTTGTCGATCCTGACTTGTCTTGGATTCTCATGGAGCTTTTGTTGATATTCATGGATCCTTATAGATCATACCCCCCGCGCCCTGCCCGCCCGCCCCCGCGCCCTCTTTTTGAGTGGATTTTGGGGCAACAAAATATGACTTAGGAGATATAAAAAGATCTCTCCCTCTTGTGTAGTTGTTGGTGTTTGTCCTTGACCCCAACCTATCAATTTTATTGAGCCTTTTTTATAGTTCCTCGACACTTTCCCTTGCCACACATATTTCGTCACTCCCCCCTGAGTTGATCTCCAGGAGATGTTGTACATATCCACATGAAAACATACTTGAGCTTGCAACTTTTAACCACCTCCTCCTATGTAAGAGATGGTGTCCGATTTTCCTCTTCCAATGAAAGAGATGATGTAATATCCCCTTCTCGAGTTTATTTTGTTTGGAAACCCTTAGCCGACTATTTTGGTTTCCAATTGGCTAAGTGGAGGAGAAAAAAGGGAAACATGGTTCTTTTGTTCAAGTCGCCAAAAAGTAACTATGTCAGCAACTTATTCTAATCTAATTTTAATAAAGAAGGGGGACTTTATAATTTGATGTAAGTTGGCCCTTAGTTTGAAATTATAATGAAATTGCTTTTGAATATTTGATTTTCCCTCTCTTTTTGGATCGCCACACTTGGGAGATGATTGGAGGGAAAAGGAGTATAAAAGGAAGTGAAGATTTCTAATTTTGGCATCTATGATTTTTATTCAACCAATTTCTTGATGTAAAAGTATGATTGCTTGTACATTCAGCCATTGAGGATGAAAACCCTCATTAGCTTCCAAATTTGGGAACGAAAACCCTCATCTCTTCTTGGTGACTCCATTCAGGGGTCACAGTTGGACATAACAGTAGTATTTTCAGCTTCAAGGCTCTCTTGGAAGGTGGGTGAGCTAGTTTGGGCAGTTGTGAAGGGGATTAAATCAGATTTGACAGCCTTGAAGGTGGAGCAAACCAGTTTGGGGACCTTAAGGGGTGGATGCAGCAGTGGACCAGCAATTTGAGGGTGTGTAACCATTTCCATCCACTTGGAGTGTGGCAACTTGCTTGGGAAGCTTGTCCAACAATTTTAGCATTGTTTTGTGGACAGAATATTTAGGTTCTTCCATCATTGGTTTCATAATAATTTCTATTAATAGTCAGGTCTGAATTTGATGTGAAAAATCAGACTTTTGGTGTCAACTGAAATATTGCAATTTTGTAATTTTTATGAGAATTTATTGAAGGGTGGAAATTCATTTTAGTGCATAAATAGCTATTTTTAGAATTCTGAAAATTTCAATTAGGGTTTGTTGCAATTTCCAATTTCGTTTAATTTGGTCCCAAGAGGGACATTATAGTGGTATCAAAGCCTATCTTCTTGCCAATTGTGGGGTTGAGTTGTTTGCAGGGTTTCCTACATGCCAAACAGTGATAGAGAGGTTAGATGTTATGAAAGAGAGAAAAGAAAAGGGCCAGAATGACAAAGGGAAGGGTTTGAACAACTAGGGCACAAGAATATGGATGATTCAGATGCAGATTGTGTTTGATTTGAGAAGTTCACTTAAAATCAAGAGCGTATGACAGATGTGATGGATGAGATGATTCGCACCATGTGGGGCATGAGTAGTTTTCGTCCATTCAATGGTGAAGGGAGTACTTCAGGAGCCAACCTTAACCCTCCTGCACAGAAGGTAACCATTGGATCTACATCTAGGCCTTTTCAGCCTAACTTCATCCGTAGAGAGGAAGCCATTCTGGAGGTAGGGCTTCAGACTTCAATGATGGATGTATTCATGATAGTTATGAAGAATATAAGAATCTGCCACCTGAAATTAAGGGAGAAATGATCCTCAATTTCATGCAGCTGAAAAAAAACAAAGAATTGCCTAGGGCTGATCTGAGATAGTGAAATAATTAGAGGGATCTTCAACATGCATTGGGGAAGCTCACTTTATCTATTTTTGAAGGGTCTACCAAGAGTACTGCTTGAGCTTGGATCCAGAAGGTAGATACCTACCTATCCCTTTGGCCTATGATGGAAGATGAGGCCATCAAGTTATCCACTTCACATCTTGAGGGTACCGCACATGAGTGGTGGTGTCATTGTTTAATCACACAAGGGAACAACCTCATCAACTTTTATGATGAATTTAATAGGAGGTTGATTGAGAGGTTCGATAGGGTGGATTTGGAAGTTTATTTTAGAGAATTGGCGCAACTGAAACAAAAGACTTTCGTGGATGATTATGTGGCTGATTTCTAGAGGGTTTCGGTGATGGTACTGGGTGTTTCCGAAAGGAGGCTTGTGCTTTTGTTCATAGAAGGGTTGGCTGACCCACTCAAGGGTTTGGTTAAGGCTTTCAATCCTTGTTCCCTCCAAGAAGCCATGAAAAAGGCTCTTGATCTTGAAACAACATCACCTAGGGGCAGAATTTGGCCATTTGAACAGCAAATAACCTAGACACATTTTGGGCAGCCTAGGACTGCACTTCCCGAGCAGTAAAAAAAAACCCCAATTGGACAGCAAAGAAGGCCTTACCAGCAAGGCATTGGGCAGCAAAATGAGCTTCCAAGACAAATAGGGAAGTAGAATCAAGGAATGAATAGAGAAGAAGAAATTTGTGTTTCACATGCAAAGACCCTTGGACACTAGGTTATCATTGCCTTGGCATAGGGCAAGTTCATTACATTGAGGTAGTTTCAGATGGAGAAGGAGAAGAGGCAGCCCCTAACAAAGAGGATCAAGAGATAAAAAAAGGTGACAACATGGGTGGAACCCTTGCCACATTGTTCGGTGCTCCTAGGTACCACTCGTTTAGAGTGAGAGGGGAATTGCAAGGTAAGAAGGTAACTAGGATTATTGATAGTGGAGCCACACATAACTTCATTGATGAAGGTTTGACATCTAGATGTGGGCTGCTAGCTACTGATTTCAAGGGTTTCAAGGTGACCGTGGCAGATGGCTTCACCATCCCTTGCACTAAAAAAATACAAAAGTTGATTCTCACATTGGGAAGGCATAAAATTGAGGATGATTTGTATGTGGTTGGGATTGGAGAGACCGACATAGTCCTTGGGGTGCAATGGATGCATTCTCTAGGAGAATTCACCCAAAAATATCAAACATTGGAGCTGAAACTTAGATCAGCTGGTAAAAAGATAGTGTTGTGTGGTATGTTCAATGGGGCTCCTTTGGTTGTGACAACAAAAAGGATGGAAAGGGCTTTCCACAGAGGGCAAGTCACTTGGTCAGCCGAGTGTTTTGTGAGTTCTGCAAATCAAAATTTGGGACAACAACAACGTCACAAGGATATTTAGCCCATCCTTGACAAGCATGCCAAGGTTGTTGACAACATTTCACAAGAATCACCACCAATAAATGATGAGGGCAAGCTGATTTTGATTCCGGAATCTATCATGGGGTATTTGATTCATTGGAAGGACTTGCCCATTGAGGATGCCACTTGGGAAGGAGCAGCTATTCTGCAACATCCTAGCTTGCAATTGCTTGAGGACAAGCAATTTCGAGAGGGGAGAATCATCTCTTTCATTGGAAGAGGAGAATTGAACACCATGTCTTCCATAGGATGAGGTGGTTAAAAGTTGCAAGCTCAAGTATGTTCTCATATGGATATGTACAACATCTCTTGGAGATCAACTCAAGGGCGAGTGACCAAATATGTGTGGCAGGGGAAAGTGTTGAGGAACTATAATAAAGGCTCAATAAAATTGATAGGTTGGGGTCAAGGCCAAACACCAACAACTGCACAAAAGTTCAAAAGTGATAGAGGGAGAGATCTTTCTATATCTCCAGAGTCATATTTTGTTGCCCCAAAATCCACTCAAAAAGGGGAGGTATGATCTATAAGGATCCACGTAATTCATCAAAAGCTCCATGAGAATCCAAGACAAGTCAAGATCGACAAAATGATGAAAAGTTGATGTGTCACAATGTTTTGAATAGCTACTCCTGACTAGACACTATCTACTCCAGGAAGGTGAAACAAATAGTATTCACCAAAATTCAAATGTGATCACATATTTGGATTTCTCTTGAAAAGTTACACTTTCAAAAAAGAACAGCATATGATTTCCAGTTCATATGCAAAAGATATGCCTCGAGAAGGTAGAAGAAATTTTGTAGTGATGAAACCACTATGGCAGTTTTGCAGTCCTTAAGTAACAATTTTGAAACTGTTGGGACAGTTTTGCAGCCCTTAATAGCAGTTTTGAAAATAAGATGATTCTCCACTGAGTTTAGTTTGTTTGGAGACCCTTAGCCAACTTTTTTGGTTTCCCATTGGCTAAGGGGAGGAGAAAATAGGGAAACATGGTTTTTTTGTTCAAGTTGCAAAAAAGTAACCATGTCGACAATTTATTCTAATCTGATTTTAATAAATAAGGGGGACTTTATAATTTGGTGCAAGTCAGCCCTTAGTTCAAAATTATAAAGAAATTGTTTTTGAATATATGATTTTCCCTCTCTTTTTGGAATGCCACCCTTGGCAGATGATTTGAGGGAAAATGGGTATAAAATGAAGTGGAGATTTCTAAGTTTGGCATCTATGATTGTTTTATTCAACTAATTTCTTGATGTAAAAGTATGATTGCTTGTACATTCAGCCATTGAGGATTAAAACCTTTATTAGCTTCCAGATTTGGGAACGAAAACCCTCATCTCTTCTTGGTGACTCTATTCAGGGGTCACAGTTGGACATAACAATAGTATTTTCAGCTTCAAAGGTCTTGTTGACCATTTTGGTCCTGAAGGGCAAAATCGGTCTCCTTTTTTCCCTGTTGTTCTGAGCCAGTTCATTTTTTGATTTTGCACAAGTCTTGATTTCTACGGACTCTATAGACTATTTCTACGGACTCTGCAGGCTGTTTCTACGGACTCTGCAGGAAGATTTCTACGGACTCTACAAGAAGTTTCTACGGACTCTACAGGAAAATTTCTACAGACTCTGCAGGAAGATTTCTACGGACTCTGCAGGAAAGAAACAAGTTCCCAGCACTTAGGCGCAAAATGGATCATTCCAAGTGCCCTTGCAGAGGGCAGAGAACACTTTCAAAGGGATCAAAGAGAAGGCCGAAAGGGTAAGAATTCCATTGAAAAAATGCACAAGGCAAGTTGGAATTCCTTTGGAATAGTGAACAAGAGAATTTCTTCGGACAAAATGTCTGAAGGAATTCCTTCGGACATTTTGTCCGAAGAAATCCTTCGAAAGAAAATCCCGCAGAAATGAACAGACGAAGGCAAAGGCATAAAATGGTTTCTTTCGAACAAAAGTCCTAAGAAATTCGGGAAAAATAGCCAGGAGAAAAGCCCGAACGAAAGCAAAACACAAGGAAAGATATCCTTTGGACTTTTTATCCGAAGGATTTCCTTCGGACAAAAGTTCGAAGAAATTTGGCCGCCAAAGCAATGAGGACCCGACTAGGACAAAAGCGTGACCCACCAAAAAAGGCCGAACCAAGGGAAAAGGCCAAAGAAATTCCAAGGGGTGATGGGGCCGAAGACGTCAAAATCGAGCACGGCGAACTAGCCGTTGGAAATTCAAACGCCCAGTGACGGGTGCACAAATGTCAAATTTAAGGTGGTGAAATAGCCGTTGATTTTGAAAATCTTAAGGATAGGCCGCGAGTGAACTCAGCGACCCGTCGAGAAGATAGCCCCCGAGGGCCGAAGGAGCCAGAAAAGACAAAGCCAGGGAGAGACAAAGTGCAGAAATGGACAAAACAGCCCAGGTGGCAAAGGGGAGGTGAGTTACTCCAGCGGTTGACACAGTGTTCGCCAAGTGGTCATCAAGGAGCGCAAACAGTAAACGGCGCACCCTGTTTTCTCCACATTGCATTTATGAACAGACAAACCGCGTGAATATCTTAAAGGAGCAGTCTTGTTTGCAGAAAAAGAGGCGTAGCCCATGCTTTCACATTAATGTTTGAACGCCAAATTCAAGACCGGCGATTACACAACATGGTTCTAGCAAGCCTCTTCTAGAAGGATGATATGAACAACAACGACTTCCTCTTCCCAATGCTCTCAATGCACATGGACCAACTTGTCAAAGGGCGCCAAAAGTCTTTTTCAAAAGGGTGCCTTTACTTCTCTTGCTATATATTGTAAAACTTCTCATTTGAGAAAGGATCTCTTAGCCTGTAAGACCAAGCTCTGCCCAAAAATCGTTGGGTTTGTAAGGCAGAACTCTGCTGAATTTTTACCTTGAATCAAGACTTAGCAATTTTTTACTTCCATTTGAACTTGCACTCGCGCATATGTCTATGTTTTCATTTTGTGTTAAGTCATTTTCATTTATGCTTTCACAGAACGATTCCAGCATGTCTAGTGCATTGTGAAGTTTCTTCTTTTGTAAGTCTGCCAGAAGTGTCTCTAGTAGAGTATAGGCACATGTGAACAGGCTACCATAGAATGTCTTAGAACACCTCTGGTAGTTCTTCCTCCCTGTATCTCCACAGACCCCTGACTCACTGATGCAGAAGAGTTTCCCACATCAGATGAAGTGTATGCCAGCTTATTCTTGGTGAAAAGCGTATGTTCAAGCCAGGTAGATCAAACTTTTTTGGTGTATCACCTTTTAGTTTAGGTTTAGGTTCTGTTTTCAGCATCTTTCTCCCTTTTCAACCCCCCATTTTTTTCATTTATTTGTTAGCAGTAGGAAATACAGGACCTAAAAGATACATCAAAGGGAACTAGCCCTTATCTAGAGACTCTCCCCCTAGTTTTGTCGTACCCACAGGCAAGAGGGGAGTTTCCATTGTTGCGTGTGGAAGGCAGGAGCTCAGCCTCCTGTCGAGGGTGCAATCCACCGCGTCAACAGGTCTCTTGAAAGGTGGGTGAGCTAGTTTGGGTAGTTGTGAAGGGGGTCAAATCAGATTTGATAGCCTTAAAGGTGGAGCAAACCAATTTGGGGACCTTGAGAGATGGATGCAGCAGTGGACTAGCCATTTGAGGGTTAGCGTAGCCATTCCAGACACTTGGAGTGTGGCGACTATGATGTCCCCATTTCCACATCATGTATGAATAGGAATTGAAGACCTTTAGTCTACTTCTCCATAGACTAAAGGATTCTTTTTTTGGGTTTTATTTTATTATTTAATTATTAATTGTCAAATAGTGATTTTAATCATTTGCTCATATAAAACAATTATTAGTTGATTAATAGAAAATTTTATAGAAGTGTTTTTTACCACTAAAAGTATTTAATTGAAATAATTATTAAATTATTGTCTAAAAATAATTTTAATTAATATTTATTATTAAGGCAATTAATTTAATATTTTATTCTAAAAAGAGGAATGTTGGCTTGAGAGTTAAGTAAAGAAAAGAAAAAGATGTCCTAAAAGTTGGCAAAAGAGGGTTATGAGGTATTTTACCTCCCCAAGGTGGTTTGCCACCCTTCGGAAGGTACAAATACATGAAGATCTAAATTGAAGACATTGAATTTGATATTGTGATTCTTCATCTTTGAAGACATATTGGGATGTATGCCAATAAGTGTTTGCAGATTTGGAGTTAATAATTCTACAAAAGGTGCCTTTTGACGCCACCTATTGCTAAGGTGGATTTGTTACCTGCCCTAGAGTGGGGCGATTTACTTTGTGTGCTTGTGGAGAGGGTTTGGTGGACAATTTGATGTCCAACTTGAGCATAATAATTCTGATTATTATTTACGTTAATTTTGCAAGTGAGACGACTTGGTTTGGGAGGCTCTTAGGAGTGTTTTGATATCCTTTTTCGGATCTAGTTGATCAATGTAATATTCTGAAATTTATTGATAACTTTTTTGAATATTGGCATTGAGTTTTGCAAAGATTTGATATGATATTAAATAATATGAAATAATCCGAGCCAATTTTTTTTTGATTTTCACTTATCAGATTACATCATTACAATCAAGTACCCGTTAAAGTTAGAAGATAAACCCAAACATACTGAAACAATTCTAACCAGTATGGCACTGATGATGGCGAGCATTGGTCAGAGGATCTAAATGCAGAAACAGAACTGGAATGAACTCTAACCAAGAATGGCACCGATGATGGCGAGCATATGGTCAGAGGGTCCTCTACTACAAGTGCTGAAAGAGAACTCAACACCAAGTATGTGTTACCCAATCCGAGATGGAGTTGAGGCGACCATATGGTGGAGTAATAAAATTTACAGTACTTAAAGAAACTCAACACCAAGTATGTGCTACCCAATCCAATATGGAGTTGAGGCGACCATATGGCGGAGTATTACAATAACAATGCTTGAAAGAGAAATGCTGAAAGATGAAACTACTCAACACCCAGAATGTGCTTGCTAACCCAAAGAGGGAAAGTAGCTACCATAGGGCGGAGCTATAACTATTACAATGACTTTAATTGAAACGGAGAATTACAACCAGATTTGACCAAGCAAAGAATGACTGCCAGTTTTACTGTCAGCTTTACAAAATAAGAAGGATTCGCCTACCAATGTCTTAAGAAGCTGAAAGGTTAGCATTACATCATAGAGTACTACCCATATATTGGATAGTCATGCCCAAACAATAATTCATTCAAAGAGCAATACAATAATTTCTGATTTCTGATACAAATTTGCTCTTAAAAGAAATAACCAGCAACCTATGGAATTGCTCAGATGCTCATATCTCACTATCAACTTGTTCAATTGACCTGATTCCTTATGCACAATACTTTCCTTATGATAGCGCCCAAACTAACACCCAAAACAGACCCAAAAATGCAACCAATAATTAATGCACGAATTTTAATGCAAATCTGAAATGTACAGCGAGCTGAAAGGGGCGATTTCCATTTAAAAATTAATGCAAATTCTAGAAATTCTACCACTTTGAGGATAGTGGCGCCTAAGCCTAGCAAAGACAATGAGCTATTACCCAGAACACTGTTTTTGGTATTTTTTGATTTATGATTGAAATATTCCGAGCCAAATTTTTTCAACTTTTTCAAATTGCAAGTTACAAACAATGCACCCGTTAAGGTTAGAAGATAAACCCAAACGTACTGAAATGGAACTCGACGTCCAGTATGTGCTACCCAATCCAAAGCGGAGTCAGGGGCGACCATAAGACGGAGTGAAATACAAAACAAAGGAACTCAACGTCCAGTATGTGCTACCCAATCCAAAGCGGAGTAAGGGGCGACCATAAGACGGAGTGAAATTACAAACAATGCTTTTAATGAAAAATGCTGAAAGATAAAACTACTCCACACCCAGCATGTGCTTGCTAACCCCAGAAGGGAAAGTAGCTACCATAGGGTGGAGCTCTACACCCAGAATGTGCTTGCTAACCCCAATAGGGAAAGTAGCTACCATAGGGCGGAGCTATAAACTAATACAATAACTTTATTAGAAACTGAACTTTTGTAATCAGATTTGAATAAGTAAAGAATGGCTGCCAGTACTACTGTCAGCTTTACAAAATTAGAAAGATCTGTATGCCAATGTTGTAAGAAGTAGAATGATTAGCATTACATCATAGACTATTATCCATATCTTGGATAATCATGCCAACCATGAAAGATTCATGAGCAATATAATAATTTCAGTTTCGAATATAAATTCTGCTCTTAGGAAGAGGACAAAACCAACAACCTATTAAATTATGCAAATGTTCATAACTCACAGAAAACTTGTCCGATCTTCCTGATTTCTGTTGCAAAGTCCCCTCCTTAAAATGGCGCCCAAGCTAGCACCCAAAATCTGACCCAATCTGCATCCAATAATTAATACACGGATTCCAATGCAAACCCCAAGGGCATCCTAGCTGAATAGGGCGATTTGCTCTAGAAATTAATTGCAAGCTTTAAAAATTTTGTAAATAAGAGAAAAGGGGCGCCTAAGCCTAGCCAAAATATTGATCTAATACCCAGAACTCTTTTTTTTGTATTTTTTGATTTATGATGAAAAACATAGATCTGCCTTATACAGAATTGCAATAACTGAAAACACTAATATATCAAATGAAACTAACAATGAAATAACTGGGAACAATGCACAACTAATACAAATCTCAAAGACTGAATCACCACTAGATGTTGTCTTTCAAGCATGAAGCGATGCCCTAGCTAGGAGGCCTTCATTCCCCGAAGCAATTCCAGAGCCAAAGCGGCAGCATAACCATGTAGTAAAACCAAGATGATCAAATGAGAACCCAATGCTTTCTTTTATAGGCTTCAGTTGGCCTCCTTTGAAGCCTTAAAAAGTGGCGCCCTTTCCCAAGCAATGATGGCGCCCTTTCCCAAGCAATGATGGCGCCCCCCTTCAAGTCCACTTTTTTTAAAATAACATTAAGTTATTTCGACTAGGTCAAGGTCATAATTTTAAAATATAATGTTATTTTTTTAAAAATAAACTTATTTCTCCAAAACCGCATTCTGAAGCCCAAAACTGAATGAGTCAACTGAAAAAGGGAAAGTCAACTCCTTGAGACAAACCTGCTAACTGCCAAAAATAGAATTTACTAAAAATAGTAAATTCCTGGAAATGCTCAGAAAGCTGAAACAAACATACCCCCGCGAAGCTCTCGGAAAATCCAGAAAGAATTTGCCATCAAAACTCCGAGCAAGGTCATCCTAAAAAATAGGAAACCCTAATTTGCACCTCTCGAATAGCCTACGGATTTTCAGAACTAGGCCAACGGTCACTGTGAGATCAGATTCGAGAAGGGGACATTACAATGATCAAAATACGGATCTGCTGTATCAAGAATGCAATAAGCTGAAAACACTAATATGCCAAATAAAACTAACAATGCAATAAGCTGAGAACAATGCACAACTAAATGCAACTCACAAAGACTGAATCACCACTAGATGTTATCTTGCAAACACGAAGCGATGCCCGAGCTAGGAGGCCTTCATTCCTCGAAGCGATTTCAGAGCCAATCCGGCAGTATAACAGTATCAAGATTTTCGATCCTGAAATGAGAGCACTTTTCCTCCTTTTATACTTTCCCAATTGGGAGTCTCTAAAATCCTCTTGTATATAGGATAAAACATGAGAGGGAAAATAATATAATCCTCTTTAATTCTTTTTCAACCTCAACATTAAGTCGTTGAGCCTAGGCACCAAGGTCCAAAATTAAATAATAATGTTTAATTTACGGACTTTAAAACGGAGGCCAAGATGATGTCGGCAACCAATGATCTATAGCTTGTTGAAAAGGTCTTGACAAGACGAATCCAACCCCACTCTCAAAATCCCGTTCCGGTGCCAATCCCGAACTTACTAAAATAGTAAATTCTTGAAAGTGCTTTGTGTGCCAAGTAAAACATATCACCGCGAAGCTTTCAAAAAACCCAGAAGGAATTCGCAATCCAAGTTCAACATTTCCAAGTGCAAGCTCCGCAAAAAGACAAAAACGTCCTCCAAGAAGTTTGGAAACCCTGATTCGAGCTTCTGCTTTAACCTACGAGTTCCCAAAATTAGGTTAAATCCAAACGAAGAGCGTAGGGCTAAATTGGGGACATTACAGTCCGCCCTTCCCAAAATTGCTTGTCCTCAAGCAATGCCACCACAACTTTAAAAAAAACTCAAACTGCACCAAACCAAACGAAGTACAATCCCAGGGTCCCATATCCGTCTGAAAGAGGACCCACCATGCTGATGTTGCACTATTCTGATCACAATAGTGAAACCATAGTGGCCAAAATGCTCTGAGTTAGCAAAATCAACAATGTCATTGTCTATCACAAACCTAGGCATTGGAAAAGATAGTCTACTCAACTCAACTTTGTAATCCTCGGCATATCTCCCCAAGGTATCTAACACAGCCAAAACTGCAAATGTGACCTCTCCAAATCTTCTTGCAAAGAGGAAAGTAATCCTTTGCAAGAGCTCATCAAACTCAAACTCATGACTCCACATGAATGTACTATGCCTCCCTTGAATTTTTTTGATGCAACCATGAGGATTTTTGAAAACTCTTACAGTTCCCACTCTAAGAGCCTCAAAATATTGAACCAAGGCATGTGAAAGATCGTTGTCCGGAACCCACACTGAGAGTAAACTGTCAAAGTTTACATCACAAACCTTCAAAAGATGAATTTGGAGAGTAGGAAAGGTGTGAAGGAACAAATAATTGTTGTTGATCAAGGCTGGGACCAACGTAGTGCAATCTGATTCTAGAGTCCACAAAGAAAAACAGCAACACCAATCAAATTCCCAAATGTGAGCTTGTGAGATGAGCATCAAGTTGCAAGTTGACACCTCCAAGGTCGCTGGAAAACAAACTGGAGCAATGTCCAACCGAAAATTACCACCTTTTTGGCAAGAAGTGAAGAACCAATTCTCCTGAATGACAGTAACTCTCCATGTAAGGTGGTTGGTCTGTCTCCAACCACCAAACTCATATCTCAAAATCTGCCTTTGTCGAAGCCGATAATCACTCCCATGAGCAACCATCCATTTATCTATCCAACCCATACTCAAAATTTCTCTCCAATCGATTGATTGATGAACAAATGGGTCCATCAAGTTGTTGGTAAAGAAAAAAACATCACCCAAAGGTCTGAAAATTTGATCACTGTCCCACCAAAAATTATTCTTTCCACAATCCATGAATTCCATCAACCCAAATTGAGAATCCCAAGCATGAATACCCAACTGAATTTGATTTTCAACACAATGCAAATAAAGCTCAATGCGTGCCCAAGTGCTAGTGAGAACCAAGTGCATTCTCATGAAACTGGTGTCCCCTCTAGTGAATCTTTGAAGCTTAAACATGAAAGCTTCAACAACATTGGAGTATGAAACATAGAATGACTTCAAATTCAACTCCCAAAGCTGACTGGTATTAGCCCAAACATCATTCCACCCAAGGGATGGATCGTCAATAGTGCAAACACCAAGCTTAGGTCCACCTTTCTCCCATTGCTTATGAGTAGTAGGTCTGAAAACTTCACTCCTTGCTGCTGTAATGAAGTTACCAGCAGCTATCACAACTTGTCTCATCAACACCTTGATGTCATAGATGTTGAAAATACCTTGCTTCGACACTTCCCATAAGGACTCTTCATCCTCAAACTCACTCATGCATTCATTACTAATCAACAAACTTGGCATATTCTCATGGAGTGATAACAAAGCACCATTAGCCGGAGGTTTATACTCGACCTCTTGCTTGGTTTCTTCCCTACAGGACTCTTTTTGCAAATCAAAGAGAGGATTGTCATAAACTTGAATGCCCTCCTTTCCATCTTGCTGATCCAAATCTAAACTTGCAACTTCAGTCTTTCTTGTGAAACCTTCAAGGTTAAACTCCTCTCGAAGACTATCAAGCTCACCTATTACTTGCTTGACTTCTTTGGCATTATATGCATTCTCTTGCTCCTTGGAAAGTTTGAAATCAGCAAACTGGTCTTCAACCTCTGTTAGAGCCAACTAAGTTTCTTTCAACTTGTCCCTTGTTGATTCGAGCTCCAGAGTGAGCTCATCAACTAAACTCTCCTTTTCTTGGAAAGCACAAATGGTCTTCCTTACAACTTCAAAGGCATGATCTCTATCTCCAATCAAGTGCATGTACTCAGACTTCAATGTCTCCAATGAGTCTCTGATAAGTTGCAAATTGGGAAGAGCAACTTCATCTTTCACTCCTCTTTGTCTCTCTTCAAGCTGAGCCTTCCAGTAAAGCTCTTCAACCAATCTATGTGTGTGATCAAATAGGGATAGAGCTTGCACTTCCTTGTTAACGGACATCTTGAATTGATCTTCCCACTCATAAGAATGTGAAGATGGTGAATTGCTGATAGGTTGCATCTGAAAATCAGAACTTTGTTTCTTGCCTTTGCTGCCCTCAAAGTTGCTCCAACCTTCTTGTCTTTCATCCTCAACTAATGGAGAATGCTCAGTGTCATTGAGAGGAACATACTCCACATTTTCTTCGACTTTAAGCTTGCCATCAACTTCTTGAATTGGTGAATCAGCTATGTGTTCTAAAACCACTTTAAACCTTTCTACTTCAAGAGCCATGAGGTCTTCGAGCTCTTCATCCACCTCACCGTCTTCTTGTTCAAAGGCTATGGCAGCCCCTAATTTGAACGAAGAATCATTGAATGTCATTCTAAACATTTCGGAAGTAACAACATCCCCCTTGGTGGCTGCAACCAACTTGAAGGGATCACCATGGAGCTTTTCAGAGTAAGCTTCATCAAAAACTTCTCCTTCTGCCTCCTCATAGCTTGCAATGCAAACAATATTTTGGTCTTCATCGGGATCGAAGGGAAACTTATCCCAAACAGGTTCTTTTTTATATCTTGAAGCCAACACACCTGGATCCCACATGCTAACAGTTTGATTGAAATGGTCAGGAGAAAGATTCTTATCATGCTCTTCTCGTAGTGATGACTCTTTGAACAAGTCAACTCCCAAATCACTTAAGCTGCTATTTTCAAAAACATTTCTTTCTAAAGGTTCGGTTTGCTGGTCGAACCCAATGTCGCCATCATAATGAAATGAAGAATCTTCAATGCTTGATGTTTTGTAAACTTCGACATCTTTATCTCTATCAAGAGGAAGTGTGTCATTGATTTCTTCATGTGGAACTTCTTGGGAAGTTGGGACAGAAATAAGAGGAAAATCCTTCATTACCACATCTTCAACATGACTTTGTATGAGCTCTTTGAAATCATCTCCAACATCATGTCCACTAATCTTTTCTTCATCACGCTCTAACTTCTTCAAAAGTGGCTTCAATTTTTCCTCACATTGATTAAACAATTCCTTGATCAGCATAGAAGTAATAGGAGAATCCTTTTCTTCACACTCATATGTGTCCAAGAGGAGAGATTGGACATTTGGTGGAATTTCATTTGACTCATTAATGGTGAGAATAAGGATTTTCTTCACAGCTGCAATAACATCCTCTTCTTGTTCGCTCCAAGTGGATATGAAGAGGTAATGGAACAAGTGATAAATATGATCATGCATTTCCAAGGCGAATAGCAAGTTACTTACCGAGAGATCTAAAAATGTCTTTAAGATAGCAACCCTTCTAGCAAATAGATTGCTTCCAGTTTTATCAAGATCTTGGAAAATTTCTACAATCATATTCAGAATGATTTTCATGGTTTCATCATCATAGGGTGTCATGGGGACCATCATTCTCATCAATTCCATGAAGCAAGAAGAAATCAACAGCTTGATTTCTTCATTTGGATGTCCCAACCAATAGGGCTGAACTAAAAGGTGAACTGCAAGTGACAATGCCAATTGCATCCATTCAGAAGGTGACTGCTCCACCTGTCTCAAACATTGTTCCAATATTTGAAGATTATTCTTTTCGTCTTCCCTTGACTTACGTTCTTTGCCAAGTCTTTTTCCGATCTCAAAAAGTGTTTGTTCTAGCTTTATCTCTTCTCTGTTAGCCATGTTTAACTGCCACTTCTAAACTGCGCTGAACTCTGATCTGACCTCTGGTGTAGAAACTGATTTCTCTATCATTCAACTATCAACTAAACCTTGTTGGGCACAGGATGGCAGGATCTTGGCTCTGATACCACTGAAATAATCCGAGCCAATTTTTTTTTTGATTTTCAATTATCAGATTGCATCATTACAATCAAGTACCCGTTAAAGTTAGAAAATAAACCCAAACATACTGAAACAACTCTAACCAGTATGGCGCCGATGATGGCGAGCATTGGTCAGAGGATCTAAATGCAGAAACAGAACTGGAATGAACTCTAACCAAGAATGGCGCCGATGATGGCGAGCATATGGTCAGAGGGTCTTCTACTACAAGTGCTGAAAGAGAACTCAACACCAAGTATGTGTTACCCAATCCGAGATGGAGTTGAGGCGACCATATGGTGGAGTAATAAAATTTACAGTACTTAAAGAAACTCAACACCAAGTATGTGCTACCCAATCCAATATGGAGTTGAGGCGACCATATGGCGGAGTATTACAATAACAATGATTGAAAGAGAAATGCTGAAAGATGAAACTACTCAACACCCAGAATGTGCTTGCTAACCCAAAGCGGAAAAGTAGCTACCATAGGGCGGAGCTATAACTATTACAATGACTTTAATTGAAACGGAGAATTACAACCAGATTTGAACAAGCAAAGAATGACTGCCAGTACTACTGTCAGCTTTACAAAATAAGAAGGATTCGCCTACCAATGTCTTAAGAAGCTGAAAGGTTAGCATTACATCATAGAGTACTACCCATATCTTGGATAGTCATGCCCAAACAATAATTCATTCAAAGAGCAATACAATAATTTCTGATTTCTGATACAAATTTGCTCTTAAAAGAAATAACCAACAACCTATGGAATTGCTCAGATGCTCATATCTCACTATCAACTTGTTCAATTGACCTGATTCCTTATGCACAATACTTTCCTTATGATAGTGCCCAAACTAACACCCAAAACAGACCCAAAAATGCAACCAATAATTAATGCACGAATTTTAATGCAAATCTGAAATGTACAGCGAGCTGAAAGGGGCGATTTCCTTTTAAAAATTAATGCAAATTCTAGAAATTCTACCACTTTGAGGATAGTGGCGCCTAAGCCTAGCAAAGACAATGAGCTATTACCCAGAACACTGTTTTTGGTATTTTTTGATTTATGATCAAAATACGGATTTGCTGTATCAAGAATGCAATAAGTTGAAAACACTAATATGCCAAATAAAACTAACAATGCAATAAGCTGAGAACAATGCACAACTAAATGCAACTCACAAAGACTGAATCACCACTAGATGTTATCTTGCAAACACGAAGCGATGCTCGAGCTAGGAGGCCTTCATTCCTCGAAGCGATTCCAGAGCCAATCCGGCAGTATAACAGTATCAAGATTTTCGATCCTGAAATGAGAGCACTCTTCCTCCTTATATACTTTTCCAATTGGGAGTCTCTAAAATCCTCTTGTATATGGGATAAAACATGAGAGGGAAAATAATATAATCCTCTTTAATTCTTTTTCAACCTCAACATTAAGTCGTTGAGCCTAGGCACCAAGGTCCAAAATTAAATAATAATGTTTAATTTACGGACTTTAAAACGGAGGCCAAGATGATGTCGGAAACCAATGATCTATAGCTCGTTGGAAAGGTCTTGACAAGACGAATCCAACCCCACTCTCAAAATCCCATTCTGGTGCCAATCCCGAACTTACTAAAAATAGTAAATTCCTGAAAGTGCTCTGTGCCAAGTAAAACATATCACCGCGAAGCTTTCAAAAAACCCAGAAGGAATCCGCAATCCAAGTTCAACATTTCCAAGTGCAAGCTCCGCAAAAAGACGAAAACGTCCTCCAAAAAGTTTGGAAACTCTGATTCGAGCTTCTGCTTTAACCTACGAGTTTCCAAAATTAGGCTAAATCCAAAAGAAGAGCGTAGGGCTAAATTGGGGACATTACATAATAATTTTCAGAATTATTATTTAATTTATTGACAGGGTTTCTTGATCAAATTGGCTTGTGAAAGGTGGAATTTTGCCTAATAAATATTTTGCAATTTATTCTACAACTTGGTGATTTGGGTGACTAGCTTGGAAGAAATTTTGGGGCACTTTGGATGCCCTAGGGGATCGCTGGTATTTTTTCCTTATTTTTGGCACACGTGACATATTATTGGCAAGGGTTTGAAGTAAAAAATAAGCAAGAAATTGTTGACCATTTTTTGCCCAACAGGCTAAAAATCGGTCCCCTTCTTTCCCTGCTGATTCTAAGCCAATTCATTTTGATTTTGCACGAGTCTTGCAAATTTCTATGGACTCTGCAGGTTGTTCATTCACCAGATGAAGAACCAGTTCAAAGAGTGCAAGGTTTTACAAAGCTTCTTCGGACTCTTGTCTGAAGAAATTCACAAGGAAAGAGAGCTGAAATGGTTCAAAGACACTTTTTTTTAAAGTTGGAAAAGTGGTTCAACGACATGATCTTTCCATGAGTTAGCATCTTTGAGCCGTTGAACCATTGAACTAGTTCAATGCCTTGGTTCAACGCTTTGGTTCAAAGCTTGGTTCAATGACAAAGTTCAATCAGCAAAGTTCATTGCTTTGGTTCAATCAGATGGTTCAACGCTTTGGTTCAATGCTTTGGTTCATCGCTTTGGTTCAATCAAATGGTTCAACGGCTTTGGTTCAATCAAAGGGTTCATCGGCTTGGTTCAATTCAGTTGGTTCAATGCTTTGTTTCAATCAGATGGTTCAATCACTTGGTTCACTCAGTCGGTTCAACGACTTGGTTCAGTCGGCTTGGTTCAAAGCTTGGTTCAAAGTGTTGGTTCAACGTTCGGTTCAACGGTTGGTTCAAAGGAGCGGTTCAAGCAAAAAAGTTCAAGAGAGCCTCCTGAAGGACAAGTGCCCTTGCGGAGGGCACTTGGCTGGCAACGACACCCTTAGAAAGGGTCAATTTCAAGAAACCCAAAGGGCACTTTTCAAAGGGCAGTTAAAAAGGCAAAAAATAAAGACTAAGGCATAGAAACGAATTCTTTCGGACTTTTTGTCCGAAGGAATTCCTTCGGACAAAAAGTCCGAAGAAATTCGGGGAAGGCCGCGGGAGGAAAAGCCGACAGAATTTTCAAAGGGCAAAGACAAAGCAGCCGAAACAATTCTTGCGGACTTTTTGTCTGCAAGAAAAAACCCGAAGGAGAAACCCGTCGAGGAGAAAGATCGCCCGAAGGGTATGTGCCCTTGCAGGGGCCTCTCGCCGAGAAAAAGGGACCTTTTTTAAGACCCTGAAGGGCAAGTCCCCTTTGGGAAGGTGCAAAACGAGAAATCCGAGGGAAAGGCCAAGTAAATTGTCAAAGGACGGTGACGTCTCCGAAGCCGTCAATTTTAGGGAAATGGACTAGCCGTTGGTTTTTAAACAGTGACGGGCCCGTGAACATCATTTTTTCAGCAGGGGAATAGCCGTTTGATTTTAAAATCTTGAGCGCCAACCAGAAAAGAGCCCAAGGAGCTAGCGACCCACCAAGAAGATAGCCCGAGGGCCAAAGGAGCTAGAAAGCACCAAGTGGCAACCGCAGAAAGCTTTGACATGTTTTCTCTAAAAGAAGCGAAACGAGCCTCGTGTTCCCTACAAAGCTTGGCGAAAGCCGACAAGTGTCAACACCTGCAGTCTCTCTCTTTTGTCCCGCGAGAATTGTGGTGGGCCCCGGACGAACTGCTAAAGAGAGCGGAAGCCGCCACGTGTTCTCTTCCACAGGACTCTCAAAAAGTGTTTGAAGCTTCTATAAACTCAGCAGATGCTGCCACGTATCCTGCCTGTTTCAGTAGCGGAACACGCCACATGTCACTTATAGAAATCAACGGAAAACAACCAAGGCAAACAGGAAAGACACGAACAAATTGTTAAGAAGGTGTTGACTCAAGCAGTTACTCCAGTAGGTGATACAGTGTCTGCGAATTGACCATTAAGAGGCGCAAACGGCTAACGGCGTGACTCGTTTTCTTCATTTTGCATTAATGAGTAGACAAGCTGCGTAATCGCCTTGAAGAAGCGGTCTTGTTTGCAGACAAACGACGCGGCCCATAATTTCTCATATGATGTTTAAGCGGCTTGCTCTTCCCAATGATCGGAACGCACATGGGTCATTTGTAAAAAGGGCACCAAAAGGCCTCTTTTCTTCCTCTATATATTGTAGTCTTCTCATTTGGAGAAGACATCTCTCAGCCTTAAAGCAAAACTCTGCCCAAAAATCTCTCGGGCTTGTAAGGCAGAACTCTGCCAAATTTTACCTTGAATCAGGACTTAGCATTTTTACCTCTATTTGAGCTTGCACTTTTGTATGTGTCTATGCCTTTGTTCTGTGTTAAGTCATTTTCTTTATGCTTTCGCAAGGTGATTTCAGCATGTCCAGTGCATTGTTTCTCTTTTGCAGGTTTGCTAGAAGTGTCCCTAGAGGAGTGTAGGTGCCTGTGAATAGGCTGTCATAAGTGTGTCTGTGGATGCCTCTGGTAGTTTTTTCCTCCCTGTATTTCCACGGACCCCTAGCTCACTGATGCAGAAGGATTTCTTATATCAAATGAAGTGTATAGGAGCTCCTTCTTGGTGAAAAGTGTATATTCGGGCTGGGTGGGTCATTTTTTTTGGTGTATCACCTTTTTTTAGTTTAGGTTTAGGTTCTATTTCAACATCTTTCTCCCTTTTCATCCCCCCCCTTTTTTCATTTTATTTGTTAGCAGTAGGAATCTAGGGCCTAAAAGATACATCAGAGGGAGCTAGCCCTATCTAGAGACTCTCCCCTCCAGCTTCGCCAGTCCCACAGGCGAGAGGGGAGTTTCCATTTTGACGTGTGGAAGGCAGGAGCCCAACCCCCTGCCCAAGGTGCAATCCACTACGTCAACAGTTTTTGGCACGCCCGATGGAACTCAATTTTTACACTTAGTAAAGTCTCAGGATTGATGCTGGTCCTATTATAGCAAAATCAACTTTTTCAGCATCTGGCGACTCCGAGTTAAATCAACTGGTTAAGCAGTTCTAGTGCCATCAAGAAATAGTATTTTGGTATGTATAATTCCATCGTTCAGAACCATGGACCCTATTTTCCTTGGCCAGCCTGGCTTTGATCCTTACCAGTCTTGTGTTGATCCTTATCAGGTCCAATATGACCAGTCTCAGCCCTGTCATGAGCTATATCAGCCTTATGCCCAGTTTTCTCGAAGTGTCACTTCTCCTACTCAACCTAATCTCTTTGCCAATCAACCCGTTTCCACCTTCAAACGAGCATTGTTGGGATACAAAAAGTATGTAGTAGAGCTTGACACCAGAAAGGGATGTGGCCAAGAAATTCCTGATCATGTCATCCACCAAGTGAGAAATGCGCTGGATCTGGTTAAGAGTGAATGGACTCCCATTGAAAGAGCCAATTGGCAAAGGCTTACAAGCGAGATGCTGGATATGTGTGGTTTGATTGCATCTTTGGAAGAGACGCTGAGTATTCATGAGAGGCAGCCTTACCAAGTCTATCAACCTGCATACCCGCTGCCCCAAGTATCATATCAGTCATACACAGCCCCTGCTTATGAGCCAAGTCAAGCATGTCAAAGTCCTTTCCCCAATCATGTTGAGGAGAGTTCCGAAACAGTAAATCTTGTGTTTAAGGCTAATCTTGATAAACAGATTGAATTGGCATATATTCAAATGCAACAGTCTATTTTGGCAGCAAGGGAAGTGGAATCCAAACCCTCACTACTCTCTCACACTGTGGCCCCATCACCCCAAAAGGAGATGCCCAGTCCTAATATCATGAGCTGGAATAAAGTGATTGAGTCATTGAACAACAAGGAGGAAAAAGACATTGTCCAAGAGTGTGAGGTACAAAATGAGGTTAGTCCTTTTCAAGTCCCTCCCACCCTTCCCCAGGAAGCTTCTTGCATTTCATGGCAACCTTCATGCACTCCCCATCTCTATGATTATTCCTATGAGCTCCAAGAAAGACTCTTTCAGGATAATCTAGCTAAACGAATTGAGGAATTAGAGGCTAAGGTGAGACTGCTTCGTGAAAGAGAGATGGAACTTTCAGACCTTGTAAAGGAGCCGATGCCAAAAGATACCCCTTCTACCAATTCTCAAGCTATTTTCAATATTGATGAAGTGTTGGTAAAGTGGAGAGACGAAAATCAAGTGATTTTGGCCCAAGGTCTGCCCCTGTTTTCTCATGAGTTTTTAAAAGGATCCCCTATTTTCCTTTCCCAACCTGATTTTGACAAGCCTTGTGTGCCCCCTCCTATTCTAAAAAAAGCCCCCTCTTGTGCGCCAAATCCTTTCTATCAGATAGCACTTGCTCATTCTAGCTCATCTGATGCATCAATCAATCCTGCTCTTAACCCCATGCGCTTAGCCTTCAAACATCAAAGGGAACTAGAGCAACCTCCCATGGAGATGAACCTTCTCAATCCCTTAGATTGTGAATCTTCCTTTGGAGGGAACATCATGAACCAACACATCTCTCTTGAGGCAGCTCTTCTTGTACATCAGCAGACCCTCCCTAACCTTCCCCAACTTCCTCAAGTCTCTCAGTATGATCTCCAGATCCCAAGCTAGAGGAAGGAACATCATGACCCAGCTCAAGACCATAAAGAGGATAAAGTTGCTGCTTGTTCACAAGAGCAAAATTCCAATCCCAATGTCATGATTTGGAAGCAAATAGTGGAATCTTGGGGCAGTAAGGGAGAGAAGGAGAAAGGTTTTGCTCAAAACCTTGAAGAAGATAAAGCTGGTCCTACCCATCATGATGATGCTTGTGACCTCTAGGAAAGGCTCTTCCAAGAAGATATAGATAGGCGAATTGCAGAGTTGAGTCCAGAGCGAGATTCCTCAGCCAACATGTGATGGACGTTTCAGACCAAATAGCAAATTCCATGTCTGAACACACCCCATCTACACACTTCCAAGAGAGCTATCAGGCCACGCCTAATATAGATGAAGTGCTGGCCAAATGGAAGGACGAGAATCATTCGTTTCTAGCTCAAGGACTGCCTCCTCTTCCACATGAGTTCGTCCGTCAACCTTCCACTTCACCCCTTCTCAAGGAGGAACCTGTTTTGAAAGGAGCAAGTAAAGAGGAGTATGCTTAATTTATGCCTGATCAGGGAGACTTCATGAGTGCGGATGAGGAGGAGATCACCATAGGTACCCCCTTTGATGAACAAGAAGACAAGTCACAAGTTTTTGCCTCTATCTCTGATGAGGAAGAAGTGATCTCTGACCTTTTTCTCACTTTGCAAGACGTCATGCAGGAGCATGGACACTTTCTTGATCATGTTTTGAACGATTTGTTTGAAGTCATTGGGGCAGGTTACACTATTCTTCAAGGAGGCTATGAGCTGGCTAAGAGTGGAGAAGGCAGCATTGGGACTCAAATAAGTATGCAAAAGGGCTGCAAGCTTTCAGATTTACCCTTTCAAGAGGATGGTGAATCTGAAGATGATATTTTTGAAGTCAGCAAGGAGGATGATCATGCTATGGAACCTGAGCATGAGGCAGAATGGGACAAGCCAATCAATGATGCATATCAAGGGGCTTATGGTGATGAGCCAACAACAATTGATTTCTTGATAAGATACACCAACATGAAGAACCAACAGGAGGCAAGCTTCCAAGAACAAGAAGAATACATATATGTTGGAAGCATGTTTGCCCCTGATTCATTTGGATACGAGCTGATCAAGGTGGCAGGCAAGAGGAGCAGGTCACCAAATCTCCATTCCATTCAGCCACTTGTCTGGCACCATAAGTTTCCTTGCCAGGAAGGGGACTTAAGAAGTTTTCCCTTTGATCTAGGAGGGAAGCAGATGTACCTGGTTAGTTGTACATAGTAGTTTGTTTTCAATTTTCTTCCCTGCTTTCCCTAAGTGTTGTTTGCACAAGTAGTGTTTTTAGCCTTGTGTGTGTTTTCCCTTGTGTTTGGGGTAAATCTTCGTGATTGATTCTTGGATCTATCGGGGCTCTTGCTAACTTTGTTCAAGCTGCATCTGACTCCGTGCCCAATGGACTAAAAGGCAACTGGTCTCTAAGCATAGCAAGCATGCTTCCCTTGGGAGTTGCCAATTTGTTGACCATTTTTTGCCCAATAGGCCAAAAATCGGTCCCCTTTCCCTGTTGATTCTGAGCCAATTCATTTTGATTTTGCACGAGTCTTGCAAATTTCTATGGACTCTGCAGGTTTTCTACGGACTCTGCAGGTTGTTCGTTCACCAGATGAAGAACCAGTTCAAAGAGTGCAAGGTTTTACAAAGCTTCTTCGGACTCTTGTCTGAAGAAATTCACAAGGAAAGAGAGCTGAAATGGTTCAAAGACACTTTTTCTTAAGGTTGGAAAAGTGGTTCAACGACATGATCTTTCCATGAGTTAGCATCTTTGAGCCATTGAACCATTGAACTGGTTCAACGCTTCCGTTCAATGCCTTGGTTCAACGCTTTGGTTCAATGCTTTGGTTCAAAGCTTGGTTCAACGGCAAAGTTCAATCAGCAAAGTTCATCGCTTTGGTTCAATGCTTTAGTTCATCGCTTTGGTTCAATCAAATGGTTCAACGGTTTTGGTTCAATCAAAGGGTTCATCGGCTTGATTCAAAGGCTTGGTTCAATTCAGTTGGTTCAATGCTTTGTTTCAATCAGATGGTTCAATCACTTGGTTCACTCAGTCAGTTCAATGACTTGGTTCAAAGCTTGGTTCAAAGTGTTGGTTCAACGTTCGGTTCAACGGTTGGTTCAAAGGAGCGGTTCAAGCAAGAAAGTTCAAGAGAGCCTCCCAAAGGACAAGTGCCCTTGCGGAGGGCACTTGGTCGGCAACGACACCCTTCAGAAGGGTCGATTTCAAGAACCCTGAAGGGCACTTTTCAAAGGGCAGTTAAGAAAGCAAAAAATAAAGACTAAGGCATAGAAACAAATTCTTTTGGACTTTTTGTCCGAAGGAATTCCTTCGGACAAAAAGTCCGAAGAAATTCAGGGAAGGCCGCGGGAGGAAAAGCCGACAAAATTTTTGAAGGGCAAAGACAAAGCAGTAGAAACAATTCTTGCGGACTTTTTGTCCGCGGGAAAAAGTCCGTGGAAAAAAACCAGAAGGAGAAACCCGCCTAGGAGAAATAAGATCGCTCGAAGGGTATGTGCCCTTGCAGGGGCCTCTCACCGAGAAAAAGGGACCTTTCTCAAGACCCTGAAGGGCAAGTCCCCTTCTGGAAGGTGCAAAACGAGAAATTCGAGGGAAAGGCCGAGTAAATTGTCAAAGGATGGTGACGTCTCTGAAGCTGTCAATTTCAGGGAAACGGACTAGCCATTGGTTTTCAAACAGTGACGGGCCCGCGAACGTCATTTTTTCGACAGGGAATAGCCGTTTGATTTTAAAATCTTGAGCGCCAACCAGAAAAGAGCCCAAGGAGCCAGCGACCTGCCAAGAAGATAGCCCGAGGGCCAAAGGAGCTAGAAAGCGCCAAGTGGCAACCGCGGAAGGCTTTGACATGTTTTCTCTAAAAGAAGCGGATCGTGCCATGTGTTCCCTGCAAAGCTCAGTGGAAGCCGACAAGTGTCAACACCTGCAGTCTCTCTCTTTTGTCCCGCGAGAACTATGGTGGGCCCAGGACGTACTGCTAAAGAGAGCGGAAGCCGCCACGTGTCCTCTTCCACAGGACTCTCAAAAGGTGTTTGAAGCTTCTATAAACTCAGTGGATGCTGCCACGTATCCTACCTGTTTCAGCAGCGGAACACGCCACATGTCACTTATAGAAATCAGCGAAAAACAGCCAAGGCAAGCGGGAAAGACACGAACAAATTGTTAAGGTGTCGACTCAAGCAGTTACTCCAGCAGGTGATACAGTGTCTGCGAATTGACCATTAAGAGGCACAAACGGCTAACGACGTGACCTGTTTTCTTCATTTTGCATTAGTGAGTAGACAAGCCGCGTAATCGTCTTGAAGGAGCGGTCTTGTTTGCAGACAAACAGTGCGGCCCATAATTTCTCATATGATGTTTAAGCGGCTTGCTCTTCCCAATGATCGGAATGCACATGGGTCATTTGTAAAAAGGGCACCAAAAGGCCTCTTTTCTTCCTCTATTTATTGTAGACTTCTCATTTGGAGAAGACATCTCTCAGCCTTTAGGCAAAACTCTGCCCAAAAATCTCTTGGGCTTGTAAGGCAGAACTCTGCCAGATTTTACCTTGAATCAGGACTTAGCATTTTTACCTCTATTTGAGCTTGCACTTTTGTATGTGTCTATGCCTTTGTTCTGTGTTAAGTCATTTTCTTTATGCTTTCGCAAGGTGATTTCAGCATGTCCAGTGCATTGTGAGTTTCTCTTTTGCAGGTTTGCCAGAAGTGTCCCTAGAGGAGTGTAGGTGCCTGTGAATAGGCTGCCATAAGTGTGTCTGTGGACGCCACTGGTAGTTTCTTCCTCCCTGTATTTTCACGGACCCCTAGCTCACTGATGCAGAAGGATTTCTCGTATCAAATGAAGTGTATAGGAGCTTCTTCTTGGTGAAAAGTGTATATTCGAGCTGGGTGGGTCATCTTTTTTGGTGTATCACCTTTGTTTTTAGTTTAGGTTTAGGTTCTGTTTCAACATCTTTCTCCCTTTTCATCCCCCCCTTTTTTCATTTTATTTGTTAGCAATAGGAATCCAGGGCCTAAAAGATACATCAGAGGGAGCTAGCCCTATCTATCTAGAGACTCTCCCCTCCAGCTTCGTCGGTCCCACAGCCGAGAGGGGAGTTTCCATTTTGACGTGTGGAAGGCAGGAGCCCAGCGTCCTGCCCAGGGTGCAATCCACTGTGTCAACAGGGACAACAGTTGTATTTGATATAAAAATTGTATTTTTCTAGCTATCATAAAATAGCAATTGATCCTAAAAAATTGGCAAAAATGTACGTCTTTTCTATTTTCAGTTTGTTGCTCATATTTGCAAGTATTAAGGTGAATTTTGGATGAATTGGTTGTTGAATTGTCTATATATCTCTTGCATATTGGTGCCTAGGGTTTATTGGGATTTTGTAAGGGTTTTGGATCTTTTCTTGAAAGCTAGGGTTTGCTGATTTCTAATTTCAGAATTTTTAGAATTTTGTGGATTTTAGGGGAAACCCCTTTTTGATTAAATCGTCCCATTTGGAGATATTACAATGACTTGCTTAGGAAGCTTGCCCAACAGTTTTGGCATTGTTTTGTGGACGGGAAATTCAGGGTCTTCCGTCATTGGTTTGATAATAATTTCTCATATTTTTGTGATGTGAAAAACCAGACTTTTGGTGTCAAATGAAATATTGCAATTCTGTAATTTTATGAGGATTTATTGAAGGGTGGAAATTCATTTTAATGCATAAGTAGCTATTTTTCAGAATTCTGAAATTTTCAGTTAGGGTTTGCTGTAATTTCCAGTTTTGTTTAATTTGGTCCCAAGAGGGACATCACATATGAATTGATTTCGAACTTCTTGGTTTTGCAGTTCGATTGGTTTTGTCTGAACTCATCATGCTTTTGCTATGGTGTCCATTCATGGTATTGTTTGGTGTACTTCCTCAATGATGCTCTTTTATTGTCATTGTCATTGGATTTGATCATGTTCTCTTACTGATTTTGGGGCTGATCATTCAACTTATGATGCTTTTTTTGGTAGAATCCCTTAATACTCCTCCAGGAATGTTTCATCTCCCTCTTCCAATGAAAGAGTGATGCTCAGCTCCTTTCTTCCCATGTGAGTGAACTATCTTGCCTCTCATAGAGTTGGTTGTTCCCATGTATTGCTTTTGGATGCAATCTGAATGATCTTGTGGTTCCACTATGATACTTCCTCAAATGTGTCCACTCATGGCTGTCCCATGATGATCTTATACTAGAGGATTTGGTTCCCCAATGTTGTCTCCATGATGATGGAGCTGAACAATAATCTTTCTTTTTTTCAATGAAAGAGTGATGCTCTTCTCTTTGTGCCTTTCCTCTTACCCACGAAGAGTAAGCCAAGTGTAATGCTCTTACAACTCATTTGTTAGATGAAACATACATGTTACAACCTTCTTGTGATGCCAAAACAATTTACAATGGCTGCCATGTTCAATTTACACCCATTCTTCCTACTAAAACATATTGCTATAGAGGAAACATACATTGTAAAATGCCTAATCATTGTCAATGTGATCAATATGTGCATACCATCGTGCTTCCATATCAAAACCATATCTGAAACTAACTGCAACCATGTCCAATGTGCATACAACAACTGAAATATGCACGCTTAGTCTAGCCATATCTATTGCAGCTCCTCATGTGCAGACAATGCATATTACATACATACTGAAACTAGCTATCTGCAATCACCGTGATGCCTATATACATTCTACAACAACTCTATGTTCTAAATTTAGACTTATACATCAATGTTGCAATTATTGAAGTGCCGACATGCATGCTACAACAACTGTATGATGCTGAAATGACTCTTCCTCATGCTACAATCATTTTTCCATTTGCATATACAACAATTGTGAGGGGAGATTATATAAATTACAACAATTGAGAAACACAAAACGAGCTTATTAACCATTATTGTGATAATTTTGTTACTAGAAGTTGCTGCCCAATGTCGTGCTTTGAATGCTTGTTCTCATGGATTGCCTCTTTTCCCTTCCTTGCTATGCTACACAACAAGTGGTAAATGACAGAAACTAAAACATGCTATTTGATGCCCCTACTTGTCATTCACAAGTGGATTTTTTGTACCATGCTTACCTCTAATGAGTACAAGGCTTCCCATCCTTGCCCATACAAGAGGAACTAGTTTCCTACTTGCTCTACCAACAAATGGAAACATACAATGCTTTGAAGATAAAGTTAGAAGTGCTACTCAACACATACAATTGAAAGAAACTCCAACAGCTTATTCTTTGAAATCCATGCAAATACTCAATCCAAGAATTAAATGAAATTTTCTTAACGCTACTTGTTTTGCAATGGTGATGAAGGAACATGTGATAGCTGTTCTCTCCTTGAAACTTGTGTTGGTAGGATCTTCTTCCCCTCTTGTTTGTGGTTGCCCATTCTAGGATTTTCCATTCTTTGGGTGAAAATGTGGATGGACTTTCCAACACTTCCCATTCCAACGCCCACTAACCTTGTAATGAGTACATAAATTATTAGCCTTGCATATGCTCATATCAAGTGGCTTCTTACCCCCTTGGAGTGTGTCTTGACCTTCCTCTTCTCGCTTGCTTGAAGAGTAAATTCACCCTTTACCATCTCTCTTAAAGATCTTGGGCTCCTTAGAGATGGAACCTTTGCACATAGCCATAAAATGGTTTCTCTTACAATAAGCAAAAAGAAGATGATACCAACAGTCTTGTGCTACATGACTTTCCTCCTTACGATTGGAACAAAATATGAAAGAATTTTATTTAGCATGCCTTCTTGGGCTACCCATATGCTTGCTTCCTTTCCTTCTTAGACTTGCAAGTGGTGAAGTTGGATGAGTGTTATCTCCCCATTTCTTCTTTGCATTTGCATCGTGTGGATGTAATAGTGATGCACTATATTCTCCTTCATGACTTGAAGGCTGCCCTTTGTTTGGAAGTGCTTCTTTGCCCTCTTGAGGCAGACTTTCGCTTCCCTCTTCTTGTCTTGATTACTGCCCATTCTTTGGACTTTTTGGACTTTTTGTACTTTTTGGACTTTCTTTGGACTTTTTGGACTTTTTGTCCGAAGGAAATCCTTCGGACAAAAGTCCGAGAGAATTCGTTTCCTTGCCTTAACAAAAATCCGAAAGATCTTACCTTTGCGGTTTTCTTTGTGGCCTCTTTGAAGTGCTCCCTGCCCTCCGCAAGGGCTCTTGAACCCAGAACTGCCCTCAACAAGGGCACTTGTCCTTCGGGAGGCTTGAACTTTCGTTTGAACCGCTCCTTTGAACCAACCATTGAACCAATCCATTGAACCGGTTCAATGGTTCAAGCGGTTGTTGAACCAAGGCTTTGAACCAAAGCGATGAACTTGCCGATTGAACCAAGGCATTGAACCGGTTCAATGGTTCAAAGATGCCAACCTTGTGAATTTCTTCAGACAAGAGCCCGAAGAAGCCTTGTAAAACCCAGCACTCTCTGAACTGATTCTTTATGCGCCAAAAGACTAACCTGCAGAGTCCGTAGAAAAATCTTCTTTGCAGAATCCGTAGAAACTTCACCTGCAAAGTCCGTAGAAATAGACCTGCAGAGTCCGCAAAAATTCCTGGACTTGTGCAAAATCAAAAAATGAATTGGCCTAGAACAGCAGGGGAAGAAGAGGACCGATTTTTGGCCTATTGGGAAAAAAATGGTCAACAAATTGGCGACGCCCAGGGGAAGTATGCCTGCTATGCTTAGAAGCCAGTTGCCTCAAAATCCATTGGGCGCGGAGTCAGATTGTAACTTAAAGATCAGCAATAGCTCCGATAAATTCTAGAACCAATCACGAAGATTTATCTCAAAAGAAAACGAAAACACACACAAAGCTAAGAAAACTACTAACATGTGCAAAAAGCACTTAGGGAAAGCAGGAGAAAAGCAAGGGGAAAATATACATGATGGAAAAGGGGGTCAGCAGCAATGCTTAAGATGTATCCCATTAACTGGGATATACAGTTCCTCACCATCGAACCTGGAGAGTTGGAATGCATTATGCTGCTTGCACTGAGTGATTATGTATGGGCCACTCCATAGGGCATCGAACTTCTCATGCTTTCCAAGCTTAGCTCAGTCCTCATCCCATTTCAAGACAATGTCTCCTTCAGAGAAACTTTTTGATGAAGATTTCTTGTCGAAGTGTCTCTTCGTTTGCTGTTGGCGACTGGTCATAGAAGCCATAGCCCGGTCCCTCGTCTCTTGGAGCTCCATCAGCTCGCATAGCCTAACCTCCATGCTATTTCCTTCTTCTAATTGCAGTTGGAGAGCGAGGTCCAAGGCTGGCAATTCAAGTGAAATGGGGAGCCTAGCTTCCTTTCCATAGACGAGTGTGTATGGCGAGTTGCCAATTGCCCTCTTCGGGGTGACCCTATCCGCCCACAGAGCTGTTTTCAACTTGGCATGCCAAGTCCTCTGATTCTCCTCCATGGTTCGCTTGATGATCCTGATCAAGTTCTTATTTTTAGACTCAGCCAGCCCATTCCCCTGTGGGTAGTAATTGGATGAAGCGCTAAGATATATACCATATCTCAGCGCCCATTCACTTGTTTTGGTTCCCAAAAAAGCTAATGCAATATTTGAGATTATGGTTGCTGAAACCCCGAGCCTTGTCACCAGGTCTTCATAAAAATCCAGGACCACACTTTCATTGGCCTCCTTCAGAGCAACAACCTCTACCCATCTTGTGAAATAATCCATGGCGGTCAGGACCCATTTGTGTCCAGCACTGGAGGGAGGATTAATCATCTCTATGAAGTCCAGGCCTCATTGCATGAATGGCTGCTCCACTTGAATAGGCTGTAAAGGCATGGCAGCCAACCGTTGCTTCCCATAAAAAAGCGTGCACTTCTAGCACTTTCGTACCCAGACATGGGTGTCCCTGAAAAGAGTAGGCCAGAAATAGCCAACTCTCATTATTCTTGCTGCAGTAGCCCTAAGAGCAAAATGACCGCCGGCTGGCCCATCATGGAACTCAGACAGCACCCTATCGGCCTGATCTGCATCTAAACATCTTAAAAGGACTCTTGAGAGATCCTTTCTGAACAACACTTCATCAATCAGGACATAAGGGAGACACTGGAGTCTGAAATATCTCCTCTTGGTCCTATCAAGGCCCTGCGGGCACTCACCAGTGAGAAGCAAATGCCTCACGTCTGATGTCCAATCCTTTATGACAGCTGGTTCTTTTGCTGTAGCTGCATCATGAATTAGCAGACTGTCTTCTTTCTGCTGCTTAAAGGCTGCAACAAAGTGCTCACATAGGCCTTTTCCTCTTACTAGTTTGGTGATCTTGATATCCACATCATATTCCATCACCTTAGTGATCCACCCTGCTCTCTTTTCATTTAGATCTCGGTTGATCAAGAAATCCTTGATGCCGGGATGTGGGACCATAAGGTGGATTCTGCGATTGGACAGCGTATGCCTGAATTTCTTCAGACTCCGTATGACCGCCAGGACTTGCTTTTCCACATATGTGTATCTGACTTCAAAACCTTCTAAGCTTTGGCTAAAAAATGCAATTGGTTGCTCAAGGTTATCATCACTTGCTTGGGTAAGCATGGCGGAGATTACCTCTTCATTGCCGAAGGTGTAAAGGTTGAAATATTTGGTGAAGTCTGGGCTGATCAAAGTAAGAGCCCGGGCTATGGCCTACTTAATTTCTTCAAAACTGTCTTTTCTCGGTGCTGTCCATGTGAACTCCTCACCTTTCCTCAACATAGAGGTCAATGGCTTGACCATCTCCGCAAAATTCGGGATAAATCTCTGTATGAAATTTATCTTGCCGAAGAAGCTTTGCAGGCCTTTCTTGTGCTTAGGCAAGGACAGCTCCAGGATGGAGCGAACTCTTTCTAGGTCAATAGTCAGGCCTTCTGAAAAACAATGTGACCAAGGAGCTTTCCCTCGTGGACAGCGAACACGCATTTCTTAGGATTGAGAGAGATACCGAACTCTCTACACCTCTCAAAGATTTGCCTGAGGTGTTTCATGTGTTGGCTCGCTTCCTTGGAGAAAATTGTCACATCATCAAGATATATCAACACAGTATTATTTATCAGGCCTTGAAAGGCCATGTCCATAGCTCGTTGGAAAGTGGCACCAGCATTAGACAGTCCGAAAGGCATTTTCCTGTAAGCAAACATTCCCCACTTGGTTGTGAAGGCTGTCTTGTGTTGGTCACAGTCTTGCACCAAAATCTGGTTATATCCTGAATACCCATCCAAGAGGGAGAAACACTCGCTGTCTGTCACCATTTGAAGGATCTGCTCCATGCTTGGGAGAGGATAATGGTCTTTCAAAGAGACTCTGTTGAGGTCTCTAAAATCGACACACAGTCTGATCTCCCCATTCTTTTTCCAGACAAGAACAAGATTGGCCAGCCAAAAAGAGTGTTTGATTGGAAATATTATCTTAGACTCAATCAGCTTGGTGAGCTCCTTGCGCATGAGAGGCTCAATCATTGGGTTGACAGGCCTCTGCTTCTGCTTGATTGGTTTGGCATCTTCTTCTAGCTCAATGGTATGCTGGGCCAAACTTGGGTCAAAACTCTTCAAATCACTATACTCCCAAGCGAAGATATCGACAAATTCTTGGCACAACAAGATGAAGGCCTGCCTTTCATGGTCCGTGCACACTTTCCCAAGTGCAAGCAGCTTATCCTTGAATATTTCCACCTTCTCATGGTGCTCCTATTTTGTTGCAATGCATGCCTTGTCGCTTCTCAATTGGTCATCTCCATTGAAGATACTCTCTAGAGTGACCAAACCTTTGGGAAGCTTATTGTTCTTCAGCTGAACAATTTGGCTGCCATATTGCTGTTGCAGCTTAACCTGGTTTTTTGTAGCAAACTCAGCTTCTTGCAGGAAGAGTGTTATTTGCTAATCATTGTTGAAGACCTAGTTGGTGACGTTGTCAGGTACAGAGGGCCAGATCACTACCTTCAAGTGACGTGAGCTGTGGTCTCGGCCTATCTCCTAAGGGATATCGAACTGGGCACCAACTGCTGCTAGCCTATCTGCTTGCTTGTTCTGCTCTCTAGGAATGGAGGAAATATTGAAAGCAAATAAATTTTCCACTAAGTCCCATACCCTATGTTTGTCGGACTTCAGTAAAGAATTTTTTGTCAAATTTTGGCCTCTTACTTGATTGACAATCAGCTCACTGTCACCAAAGACTTGCAGCTCTTTTATTCATCTTTTTCTCACCCACTTCGAACTGTGGATGAGGGATTCATATTCCGCAACATTGCATGTGCAGGAAAATTAGAACCGAAAAGCTGAAAAATACCTCTCTTTTGAAGGAGAGACCAACACCGCTCCACCACCAGCTCCCAACTTCATGAACCATTGAAGAGCAGCTGCCACAGATCTGAGCTTTCTTGGCTAGCTTTCATCAGATTTGGTACAAAAGTACCTTCTTCATGCATATAATAAGTTCCGAGGCCCACCTCCTCTATGAATTTGTAAGGATCATGCTCGAAGTTGTCGCTTTCCCATTCATCTAAGAGCAGGTCTGCAACTCCTTCAAGGGTAGAGGATGGAAATTGGTCTACTTGGGACTCTTTTTGGTCAATGATGGCATAGCTGACATTTGCTGCCTTGAGCGAGTAAGGTTCTAAATGGTCTCTGTGGAGTGGCTCAGATTCAATCTTGACTTTAGTCCCATACTTGGTTCTAAAAACCAAATAAGACCAATTCGCTGCTAAGTAGCCACCTATCTTGGATGTAAAATCTCTGGATAAGCAGATGGCAAAGTGAGGAGAGACATCCGCCACTACCACATCATGAGGAACTGAGAAGGTTGGGCAAGCGTGCAGCGTCAAGCTCAGACGTCTTACCACCTCAACTGTCTTTGCTGGGGTTACATCCAACTACAGGACTTCCTTGGTCATTTCTTCATATTTCAAGCCCAGCTTGTTGGCTATACATTTGGGCATCACCGAGGTGCTTGCCCCACTGTCAATGATGCAATTGTGCACCAAGAAATCTCCTATGACCAAGGTCACGTAAAAAGGAGGAGCCTTTTCTTCTTTCTGGGCTTGACCTGAGGTGAAAAACTGTCCGTTCATCATCAAGACATTATCAGCATTTGCTGGGACAGCGTGTTCATTTAGCTCCTGCAATTCCTTTTGTAACATGTCCTTTTGCCCCGGTATTGACAGCGAATCCCACAAGGATATGTTCATGTGCAACTTCTTCATTTGGTCAACCACATTGACTCGAGGGTTGCCTTCCTTCAAATTTTCTTTGGAGCTATTTACAGCCTAAGGCGCAGGCCGAGGAGCTGAAGGTACAACTGGCGGTCTGAAGCTTGAGACTTTTTGATTTACAGGTGATGAAGAGGGGATTGTTGATGTTTGGGCAGCAGCCTAAGCTTCTTTCATTGCTCTCTTTTTGAATCTTGTGTTGGCTGCAACACGATCATCCTGATTCTCTGTAGCACCCACATAATTGACTGAAAAGAATTCTCCTTCCAGATGATTCATGAGAGTAGAATCAGGTTGGGTTTGACTGCTGCTCGTGCTGGGTTGCATTGAAGCCTCAAAGACTTGGGAATGGGCGGCTATCTGATCGTCTTGTACATTTGGATAATAACCCGTCATTTCATTTGTATAAACAGCCTGCTCCTGACCATATCCCATGGTTGAACAACTTGGTTGTTCTTGCACCAGTTTGTTTTGAACAGGCACCATAACCTTAGATGATGAAGGGGCGCCTGGGTTGTAGCCTTGAAAGGGTCTGGTCTGAGTAAGCTGACCCTGTCCTTGATTGTAATGTTGGAAAGGGGGTCTAGGAGCTTGACCATACTGTTGGTATCCTTGGTTGGGTCTGTTGCTTTGAGCTTGCTGCCTTTTAATGGCCACAAGTTCATTTGACATATTTTGCAACAGACTCTTGACTTCATGAAGCTCATTGGATGGAGTAGCAGCTAGTTTTTCTATGCTAGGCAGAAGAGCTAATGTGGGAGCAGCGGTCTGAATTGGAGGTAACATTTCAGGGAAAAGTGGCATATGGGGTTAGGAGCTATCTTCCCAGCCTGCACTAAGCAATTTTCAGCTTCTATAGCTATGTCATAGGCGGCAGGCAGCACATGTCCTCCCATAGACTGTATCATAATAGCGATATCGCTGTTCAATGCTCTTAAGTAATACAGAAAAGCATAGCTAGAAGTCGGTCTTACCAGAACGGGGATTCTATCCCATGTCTTCTGAAACCGAGTGTTGAAATCCTGCATGTATTCATGTAGGGCTCTTTTCATGGTAGTCAGCTACTCAGCAAGTGAGAGGTGGTCGCTCTTTTCCCCAAAACGGTCCGTCAAGTGAGTACCCAATTCATTCTAGGAACTAATTGAATTTATAGTCAAAGTCCCATACCAATCAAGAGCTTTGTCCTTGAGAGACAATGTCAGCAATCTGATTGCAATATTTTCCTCAGTGACATTGTGAATATTGCAGAGGTTAGCAATATTTCTGATGTGTTCGATGACTGTAATGGGCCCCTCTCCATCAAAAGAAGGCACACTTTTGAGGGCTGCTCCTGGAATTGGGTCATAACGTTGGAGATTCAAAAGACTCTGACCACGAAAAGTCACAAAAGGTAATGCCATAGCTATGACAGGATGTAACCGCGGCCTTCTTGCGTAGGTGTTTTTTATAGCAGGTTTGGAAAAGTGGTTTGCTAAATAAGGATTGGTCCTCTCAAATCTCAGTCGCTTTGCTGAGTTCAACGGCAATTCAATAAATTCGAAGGGGACACCCTTAGAAGTAGACCGTGTGGTGACTTTAGGCATAGGAAGTCAGACTGGTCTATGATTAAAAAATGAAGTTCTTACTAGTGGAGTTGCCAGATGCTGAAAATAGTTGATTTGCTATAACAGGACCAGCATCAATCCTGAAACTTTACTGAGTGTAAAAACTGAGTCCCACCGGGCGTGCCAAAAACTGTTGGCGTAGTGGATTGCACCCGGGACAGAAGGCCAAGCTCTTGCCTTCCACACATCAAAATGGAAACTCCCCTCTCACTTGTGGGATTGGCAAAGCTGAAGGGGAGAGTCTCTAGGTAAGGGCTAGCTCCCTTTGATGCATCTGAGTTGTTCTCGTAAGTGCTAATACATATATACAGATATATAATGGGGGGGATGGAAAGGGAGAAAGATTGCAAAAAAACAAAACTACTCAAAAAGAGGTGATGCACCAAATGATTCGACCTACTCACACTCACTTGAAACCATACAAACACATACGTACACTTTAAACTGGCAAAATGACCAGGCTGCAAGAAACTTAACAGGGAGGCTTTAATGGAACACAGAAAACAGGGACTCACCATAGGTGCTATGGAAAGGGCACACTGTATAATAGCTTTTTCTGTCTCTGCGCTTCCAGGTGCAGCTCTCCTTGTCACTTGCAGGAATGGCACCTTATAGACACTAGGTACATTGGTGTTAACCCTGTGAAAGCATTAGAAAGCAATGACTAAACACAAAACTAACAGTTAGACACACACAGAGATATCTAATCAGAATAGAGGTAAAAATGCGTTTATTGATTTTAGGTGAAAATTTGCCAAGGCTTCGCCTTACAAATGTGACAGATGCTTTTCCAAATGACAAGTCTAGAATATATGGAGGAAGAAAGGAGGCCTTTTGGCGCCCTTTTTACAAATGACCCATGTGCGTTTCGATCATTGGGAAGAGCAAGCCACTTAAACATCATATAAGAAATTATGGGCCGCGTCGTTTGTCTGCAAACAAGACCGCTCCTTCAAGACGATTACGCGGCTTGTCTGCTCATTAATGCAAAATGAAGAAAACGGGTCACGTCATTAGCCGTTTGCGCCTCTTGATGATCAATTCGCAAACACTGTATCACCTGCTGGAGTAATTGCTTGAGTAGTCGCCTTCCTTCGCCACTTGGACTGCTTGTCCATTTTTGCACTTGGTCTTTCTTCTGCCTTTAAGCCTTTGACTTCCTTCGGGTTCGCGCTCTTCTTGACAATTCATTCGTGTCTCTCGCTTGCCTTGGCTGCTTTCCACTGATTCTAATAAGTGACACATGGCGTGTTTCGCCACTGAAACAGGCAGGACACGTGGCAGCGTCCGCTGAATTTATAGAAGCTTCAAACACCTTTGGAGAGTTCTACGGAAAACCACGCGTGGCGGCTTCCGCTCCCTTCAGCAATTAGTCGGGGCCCACCACAATGTTCGCGGGACAAAAAGGGAGAGACGGCAGGTGTTGACACTTGTTGGCTTCCACTGAGCCTTGCTGGGAATACGTGGCATGTTCTGCTTTCTTTAGAGAAAACATGTCAAAGCTTCCGCGGCTGCCACTTGGCGCTTTCCACTGATTCCAATAAGTGACATGGCATGTTCCGCCACTGAAATAGGCAGGACACGTGGCATCATTCGCTTGACTCATGGAAGCTTTAGGCACCCTTTGAAGGTCCTGCAGAAGAGGACATGTGTCGGCTTCCGCTCTCTTTAGCAATTCATCTGGGGCCCACCACAGTTCTCGCGAGACAAAAGAGAGAGATTGCGGGTGTTGACACTTGTTGGCTTCCGCCAAGACTTGCAGGGGACACGTGGCACGTTCCACTGCTCTTAGAAAAGCATTTCAAAGCCTTCCGCGGTTGCCACTTGGCGCCCTCCGCGCTCTCAATTTTTCTAGTGGGAAATTGACATTCGCGGGCTCGTCACCCCTTGGACTTTCTTTCGACTTCCTGCTTCGGTCCTTTCTGCTAATTTTTTCCTTCGGGCCTCTTCCCGCAGACAAAAAGTCCGAAAGAATTGCCTTGTGACTTTGCCTTCGAAAATTTCCTTTCGGGCTTTTGGCTCGCGGTTTCCCTGAAATTCTTTGGACTTTTTGTCCGAAGGAATTCCTTCGGACAAAAGTCTGAGAGAATTTGTTTCCTTGCCTTAACAAAAATCCGAAAGATCTTACCTTCGCGGTTTTCTTTGTGGCCTCTTTGAAGTGCTTCCTGCCCTCCACAAGGGCTCTTGAACCCGGAACTACCCTCCGCAAGGGCACTTGTCCTTCGGGAGGCTTGAACTTTCGTTTGAACCGCTCCTTTGAACCAATCGTTGAACCAATCCATTGAACCAGTTCAATGGTTCAAGCGGTTGTTGAACCAAGGCTTTGAACCGAAGTGATAAACTTGCCAATTGAACCAAGGCGTTGAACCAAGGCATTGAACCGGTTCAATGGTTCAAAGATGCCAACCTTGTGAATTTCTTCAGACAAGAGCCCGAAGAAGCCTTGTAAAACCCAACACTCTCTTAACTGATTCTTCATCACCAAAAGACTAACCTGCAAAGTCCGTAGAAAAATCTTCTTTGCAGAATCCGTAGAAACTTCACCTGTAGAGTCCGTAGAAATAGACCTGCAGAGTCCGTAGAAATTCCTGGACTTGTGTAAAATCAAAAAATGAATTGGCCTAGAACAGCAGGGGAAGAAGGGGACCAATTTTTGGCCTGTTGGGCAAAAAATGGTCAACACTACTCATTTACTCACACTTCAGACTAGAAGAGGACATACATACACTTTATCTGATGAAAAAATCAGACTGTAGGGAGCTTAACAGGGAGGCTTAATGAAGACACAAAAAAAAATGAATTTACCACAGGCGCTGCAGGAAAACACGCTGTCTGGTAACCCTCTTCTATCTCTGCGCTCCAAATACAACACTTCTTGTCACCTGCAGAAATGGTGATTTGTCTATACCAGGTATGTTGGTGTCAAACTTGTGAAAGCATTATGCAAAATGACTGAACACAAGGTTAATACTCAGACACACTCAGAGATATATCCAGCCAGATAGAGGTAAAAAATGCATTCTATTGATTCAAGGTGAAAATTTGGCAGGGCTTCACCTTACAAAAAGAGAGATATCTTCTCCAATGAGAGTTTACAATATATATAGAGCAAGAGGAAGCAATGGCGCCCCTTTTTTACAAGTGGCCTACGCTGCGTTGAAAACATTGGGAAGAAGAAGTCGCTGAAAGAACATGTTGTGTCGGTTGCCAGTCTTGACTTTCGCGTTCAAACATTATTGTCAAAGCATGGGCCGTGCCCCTTTTTCTGCAAACAAGACCACTTCTTTAAGACATTCACGCGGTTGTCTGCTCATCAATGCAAAATGAGAAAAAATAGGCCGCGCCATTCATTGTTTGCGCTCCTTGATGACCATTTCATAGGGACTGTTCCAACCGTTATAATAACTCTTCTGTCGACGCCTCCCTTTGCCACTTGGGCTGTTTTGTCCGTATCTATGCTTGGCTCCTCGAGCTCCTTTGTCGGCGGGTCGCTGAGTTCACTCTCAACTTTTGTCTTTTCCCAGCTTTTGTCTTTTCCTGGCCCTTAGGGTTGTCTTCTGTCAGTCATTTGGCTCTTCGGGCTCCTTTCTCGGCGGCCTCTTCCTTTTGGCCTTAAGCCCTTTGAATTCCTTCGGATTCGCGCTTAATCATTTAAAGATCAACGGTTATTTCATTGCTGCAAAGTTGACGTGCGCGCATCCGTCACCATTTGAAAGCCAACGGCTATTCCGTCATCATGAATTTGACGTCTGCGGGCCCGTCATGCCTTTGTAATTCCTTCGGCTTCACTTTCTTTCAGCTTTCTTTCATTCATTACTTCACTTTCTGAAGTGTTCCTTCGGACTTTTTCCCGAAGGATATCTCCCCTTTCTTTTTCTTTGTTTGGGCCTCTGTCGTTGAACCTCCTCGAAGGGAAGGTGTCCCTTCGGGGCTTGGAGAAAAGTTCCCCTTTTGGCAGTCGAGAGTCCCCCGCAAGGGTGCTTGCCCTTCGGGACCTTCGGGCTACCTTGGCCTCTCAATTCCTTTGGACAAAATGTCCAAAGGAATTCCTTTGGACATTTTGTCCGAAGGAGATGTGTCTAAAAAAGTCTGGCCCTTTCTTTCTTTCGGGAAAATCTCCAACAAATTCCTTCGGGCATTTTGTCCGAAGGAATTGATCATTTGAATTTCCTTGTCTTTTCCTTCGGACAAAATGTCCGAAGGACTTTTGACCTTTGCCTTGGATTCTTTCAGATTTATTCCTCGGACAAAAGTCCGAAGGAAATCCTTCCTTTGGCCTTAGTCTTTTTCGAATGAAAACTCTGCCTCGTTTCGGCCTTCTCTTTGATCCCTCCGCGAGTGTTTCCTCTCTCTTTGATCCCTCTGCAAGTGTTCCCTGCCCTCCGCAAGGGCACCTACCCTTCGGGCTTTTGAAAATGATCCTTTGGTCTTTTGAACTTGGTCCATCTTGCCGATTAAAATCCCTCCGAAACAGTTTATTTGCTCTGTCAGACCCAAGAACACATCATGGAGCTTCTTGGACGTTTGAAAACATAAAACTTGCACTCAACTTTGGAACTCTCATGAAACTAGCACCTTTTGCAAACCCCTGTATAATCACTTCTTCCAACTCTGCCTGTACCTTCTGTACCAAGTGCTTGAAGTTGAGGCCTTTTGTATGCTAAGAGGAAAAAATGAGTTGCAGAAACATATTTTGCATTATCCTTCATGTCTAGGCGTGGAAATGGAAAGAACCGAAAAGGGAGACCGATTTTGGCCTGCAGGACCAAAAATCTTCAACAATTTGGCAATTTTTAGGGGAAGCATGCCTGTTATGCTTAAAGAAGACTGGTAGCCTCAAAGTCCATTGGGCACGGAGTCAAAACACAGCTTTGAAAGAGTTAGCAACAGCCTTGAGATATCAAGAATCAGTCATAAAGCTTTTACCCCAAAAAGGAAACAAAACACACACAAGGCTAAGAAAACTACTAACATGTGCAAAAGCACTTAGGGAAAACAGAAAAAAACCTAGGAAAATATGTACATGATGGGAGAAGGCCTAGTGACAATGCTTAAGATGTATCCCATGAACTGGAATATGCAGTTCTTCACCATCCAACCTGGGGAGTTGGAACGCATTGTGTTGCTTACACTGAGTGATGACATATGGACCACTCCATAGAGCGTTGAAATTCGTGTGCTTTCCAGGCTTAGCTCGATCCTCATCCCATTTCAAAATGATGTCTCTCTCAGAGAAACTTTTTGACGAGGATTTCTTGTCAAAGTGCTTCTTCATCTGTTGTTGATGACTGGTCATAGAAGCCATAGCCTGGTCCCTTGTCTCTTGAAGTTCCATCAGTTCACATAGCCTAACCTCCATGATGTTGCCTTCTAATTGCAGCTGGTGAGCAAGGTCCAAGGCTGGTAATTCAAGTGAAAGAGGAAGTCTAGCTTCCCTTCCATACACAAGTGTGTATGGCGAATTGCCAACTGCTCTCTTTGGAGTGACCCTGTCTGCCCACAGGGCTGTTTTCAACTTGGCATGTCAAGTTCTCTAATTTTTCTCCATTGTTCTTTTGATAATCTTGATCAGATTCTTGTTGGTGGATTCGGCCAGACCATTCCCCTGTGGGTAGTAGTTGGAAGAAGTGTTGAGATAAATGTCGTATCTCAACGCCCATTCACTCATTTTGGTTTCTAGAAAAGCTAAAGCATTCTCTGAGATGATGTTAGCTGGAACTCCAAACCTTGTCACCAAGTCTTTGTAAGAATCCAAGACTGCACTTTCGTTGGCCTCCTTCAAAGCAACAGCTTCTACCCATCTCGTGAAGTAGTCTGTAGCGGTCAGGACCCACTTGTGTCCAGCACTAGAGGGAGGGTTAATCATCCCCATGAAGTCAAGGCCCCATTGCATGAATCGTTGTTCAACTTGAATAGGCTGTAGAGGCATTGCAGCCAGCCATTGTTTTCCATCAAAGAGAGCACACTTTTGGCACTTTCGTACCCAGGCATGGGTGTCTCTAAATAGAGTGGGCCAGAAGTAACCAGCTCTCATTATTCTTGCAGTTGTAGGCTTAAGAGCAAAGTGGCCACTAGTTGACCCATCATGGAACTCGGACAGCACCTTGTCGACCTGACCTGGGTTTATGCACCTTAAAAGCACTCCTGAGAAATCCCTTCTGAACAACACTCCATCAATCAGGACATAAAGGAGAGATTGGAGTCCAAAATATCTCCTTTTGGTCCTATCAAGGCCCTGCAGGCACTCACCAGTGAGAAGGAAACGTCTCATGTCTGATGTCCAATCCTTCATGATTGCTGATTCTTTTGCTGTGGCATCATCATGAATGAGCAAATTGTCCTCTTTCTGCTATTTAAAGTCTGCAGCAAGGTGTTCACACAGGGCTTTTTCTCTTACCAGCTTGGTGGTTTTGATAACCACGTCATATTCCATTACTTTAGTGATCCATCCCGCTCTCTTTTCATTTAGATCACGACTGATCAAGAAGTCTTTGACGCTGGGATGTGGTTCCATGAGGTGAACCCTGTTGTTGGACAACATACGTCTGAATTTATTTAGACTCCGTATGACCGCAAGGACTTGCTTCTCCACATACGCATACCTGACCTCAAAACCCTTTAGACCCTGGCTAAAAAATGCAAGCGGCTGTTCAAGGTTCTCATCATTCGCTTGGGTAAGCAAAGCAGAGATTACCTCTTCATTTTCAAAGGTGTAGAAGCTGAAATCCTTGGTGAAGTTAGGACTGATCAAGGTAGTAGCCTGGGTGATAACCTGCTTCATCCCTTCAAAAATATCCTTCCTTTGCGCTGTCCACGCAAATTTTTCATCTTTCCTTAGCATAGAGGTCAATGGCTTGACTCCCCAAAATTTGGAATAAATCTCCTGATGAAATTTATTTTGCCAAAGAAGCTCTGTAGACTTTTCTTATGTTTAGGCAAGGACAGCGCTAAGATGGAGCAAACTCTTTCTGGATCAATGGTTAAGCCTTCTTTAGAAACCATATGGCCAAGTAGTTTACCCTCATGGACAGCAAACACACATTTCTCTGGGTTGAGAGAGATACCGAACTCTCTACACCTCTCAAAGATTTGCCTGAGGTGCTTTATGTGTTGGCCTGCTTCCTTAAAGAATATCGTCACGTCATCAAGATACACCAGTACAATGTTATTTATCAGGTTTTGAAAAGCCATGTCCATAGCTCATTGAAAAGTGGCACCGGCATTGGACAGTCCAAATGGCATTTTTTGATAAACAAACATCCCCCATTTGGTAGTGAAGGCTGTTTTGTACTGGTCACAGTCTTGCACCAAAATCTGATTGTACCCTGAATACCCATCCAAAAAGGAGAAACGCTCACTGCCTGTCACCATTTGGAGGATCTGCTCCATATTTGAGAGAGAATAATGGTTTTTCAAAGAGACTCTATTGAGGTCTCTGAAATCTACACATAATCTGATCTCCTCATTATTTTTTCGGACAGGAACAAGATTGGCAAGCCAAGAAGAGTGTTTGATCGGAAATATGATTTTGGACTCAATCAGCTTGGTGAGTTCCTTCCGCATGAGAGGCTCAATCTTCGGGTTGACAGGGCTTTATTTCTGCTTGATGGGCTTGGCGCCTTCCTCTAGCTCAATGGTATGTCGGGCCAAACTTGGGTTAAAACCCTTCAAGTCGCTATACTCCCAAGCGAAGACATCAGCAAACTCCTGGCACAACGAGATGAAGGCCTGCCTTTTATGATCCGTACACACTTTCCCAAGTTCAAGCAGTTTATTCTTGAATATCTCCACTTTTTCATAGTTCTCCTTCTTCGTCGTTATGCTTGCTTTATCATTCTTCAATTGGTCATCCTCGTTGAAGATACTTTCGAGAGTGACCAAGCCTTTGGGAAGTTTATTGTTCTTGAGCTGAACAATCTGGCCGCCATACCACTGTTGTAGCTTAGCCTGGTTTCTAGCAGCAAACTCAGCTTCCTCTTACAAGAAGAGTGCTATATGGTGATCGCTATCAAACACCTGTCAGTTGGTGATGTTGTCATGCACAGAGGGTTTGATTACCACTTTCAAATGATGCGGACTGCGTTCCCGGCCTATCTCTTTGGGGACATCGAACTGAGCACCAACTGCTGCTAGTCTGTCCGCTTGTTTATTCTACTCTCTTGGAATGGAGGTGACATTGAAAGCAAGAAAACCCTCTACTAAGTCCCACACCTTGTGTTTGTAAGACTTAAGTAAGGGATTCTTGGTCAAATTTCTGCTTCTCACCTGATTTATGATCAGCTCGCTGTCCCCAAAAACCTGCAGTTCTCTAATTCTTCTTTTCCTCGCCCACTCCAAATCATGGATGAGAGATTCATACTCTGCAACATTGCACATGCAAGAAAACTAGAACCTGAAAGCCGAAAAGTATTTTTCCTCTGAGGGAGAAACTAGCACCACTCTCCCACCAGCTCCCTGCTTGCTTCTTGAGCCATCAAAGAAAAGCTACTATAAACCTGAGCTCTCTTGGCTTGCTTTCATCAAATTTGGTATAAAAGTACTCTCTTCATGCATGCAATAAATCCCAAGGCCTGCCTCTTCTATGAACTTGTAAGGATCATGTTCAAAGTTGTCACTTCCCCACTCATCTAAGAGCAAGTCAGCAACTCCTTCAAGGGCAGAGGGCGGAGATTGATCCACTTGAAAATCTTCTTGATCAATAATGGCGTCGCTGACATTTGCCGCCTTGAGTGAGTACGGCTCCAGATGATCTCTGTGGATTGGCTCTGACTCAATCTTGACCTTAGTCCCATACTTGGTTCTAAAAACCAGGGAGGACCAGTTTGCTGCAAGGTAGTCGCCTATTTTGGATGTGAAATCCCTGGACAAGCAAATGACAAAGTAGGGAGGAACATCCGCCACCACCACGTCATGAGGAACTGAAAAAGTTGGACAGGCGTGGAGCGTCAAGTTCAAACCTCTCACCACTCCTACTGTCTTTGCTCGTGTTCCATCCAGCTGTAGGACTCCCTTAGTCATTTCTTCGTATTTGAGCCCCAATTTATCCGCTATACATTTTGGCATTATTGAGGTGCTTGCCCCACTGTCAATAATGCAATTGTGCACCAGGAAATCTCCTATGACTAAGGACAGATAGAAAGGAGGAACCTTTTCTTTTTTCTTTACTTGGCCTGTTGTGGAAGGGTGTCGATTCATGATCAGAACATTATCGGCCTTTGTTGGGACAACTTGTTCATTTAGCCCATGCAATTCCTTTTGGAGCATGTCCTTTTGTCCCGGCATTGCCAATGAATCCCACAAGGAGATATTCATGTGTAGCTTCTTCATCTGGTCTACCACATTGATTCTGAGGGTTGCTCCCTTTCAAAAAAAATTTGGGGTTGCTTGCAGCCTGGGGCGCAGACCGAGGAGCTAAGGATGTGAATGGCGCCTTGAAATTTGGAAATTTTTGGTTCGTATGTGATGAAGATGATGCTGCGGACGTTTGAGCAGCTGCCTGAGCTTCCTCCATAGCTCTCCTTTTGGACCTTGTGTTGGCTGTTGTTGACCATTTTGGCCCTGCAAGGCAAAATTGGTGTCCTTCCCCGCTGCTCTGAGCCAGTTTAAATTTGATTTGCACAAGTCTTTCAGCAAGAGGATGAATCAGTTCAACAACATGAACTTTGAACTTGAACTTTGAACCATTGCTGGTTCAATCAGTTTAGTTCAAAGTGTTTGGTTCAATCGGAAGGTTCAAAGGGGATCTTGCAAAGCCCGAAGGACAAGTGCCCTTGCGGAGGGCAGTCAGGAACAAACTGGACTTTTCAAGCAGGCTGCGAAGGGCAGTTCCAGACCCAAAAGTATCCTTGCGGAGGGCAGGGAACCCTTGCAGAGGAATCAAAAGGGTGAGTTTTCCTTCGGAAATGCTAAGGCAAAAGATAAGACAAGATTCAATTTCTTTGGGCAAAATGTCCGAAGGAATTCCTTCAAAGGAATTCCTTCAGACATTTTGTCCGAAGAAATTCACAAGGTAAAGAGCAAGGAATTCTTTCGGAAAAGTTCCTGTAGCAAAGTGAACAAAGCGAATTCTTTCGGACAAAAGTCCGAAGGAATTCCTTTGGACTTTTTGTCCGAAGGAATTCACTCGACGGAAAAGCCCGACAGAAAGCGGCAAGCGGGAAAGACAAAGGAAAGTTTCCTTCGAACAAAATGTCCGAAGGATTTCAAGACCAAGGCTGCCCGAAGGACCCCGAAGGGCAGGTGCCCTTGCGGAGGACTCTCGGATGCCAAAAGGAGGACTTTCCCCAAGCCCCGAAGGACACCTTCCCTTCAGGCGGTTTCAACGACAAAGGCTCGGACAGAGGAAAAGAAGAGAGATATCCTTCGGGAGAAAGTCTGAGGGAACACTTCGGGAGAAAGGCCGAAGAAAAGAAAGCCGAAGGAATTCAAAGGGGTGACGGGCCTATAGACGTCAAAATTGGATGTCATGAACTAGCCATTGGAATCCGGACATCAAATGACGTCCCCGAAGACGTCAAATTCAGGGCAATAAGATAGCCGTTGGCTTTCAAATGGTGACGGGTGCGCGAATGTCAACTTTACGGCAATAAAATAGCCATTGACCTTTAAATGCTTGAATGCAAACCCGAAGGAATTTAAAGGCCTTAAGGCCAAAAGGAAGAGACCGCCAAGAAAGGAGCCCAAAGAGCCAAAGATTGATAGACGATAGCCTCGAGGGCTCAGATTGCCGGAAGGAGTCAAGAGAGGAAAAGACAAAACCAGGAGAGGACAAAGCTGGAAAAAGACAAAAGTTAAGAATGAACTCAACGACCTGCTGATGAGAGAGCCTAAAGAGCCAAAGATTGATAGAAGATAGCCCCGAGAGCTCAAATTCCAAGAAAAGACAAAGCCAGGAAGAGACAAAATTATGAATATGGACAAAACAACCTAGGTGGCAAAGGAGAGGCGAGTTATTCTTGTAGTTGAAACAATCTCTGCCAAGTGGTCATTGAACAGTGAAAACGCAGCCTATTTTTCTCCACTTTGCATTGATAAGCAAACAAACTGCGTGAATGTCTTGAAGGAGTGGTCTTGTTTATAGACAAATGGCACGGCCCATGATTTCACATATGGCGTTTAATATATTTTAAATGCCTGAAGTCAAAACTGGAGCCAACACAGCATTATCTATCAAGCGGCTTCCTCTTCCCAATGCTCTTAATGCACATTGGCCACTTGTAAAAGGGCGCCAAAGTCTTTTCCAAAAAGGGGCACCTTTTGCTTTCTCTTTCTCTATATATATATTGTAATCTGTCATTTTGAGAAGGATCTCTCATTGTTGTAAGGCAAAGCCCTGCCAATTTTCACCTGAAATCAATAGAATATGCATTTTACCTCTATTTATGGTTGGATATATCTCTGAGTGTGTCTGAGTGTTAACTTTGTGTTCAATCATTTCTTTCTTGATGCTCTCACAAGCTTGATACCAACACGTCTGGTATAGACGAAGTGCCATTCTTGTAGATAGTAAAAGAGTTGTATTTGAAGCACAGAGATAGGAGAGGGTTATCAGAGAGTGTGCCTTCCTACAACACCTGTGGTAAGTTCATCTTCTGTTTGTCTTCATTAAGCCTTTTTGTGAAGTTCTCTGCACTCTGGTCCTTTTACCAGATAAAGTGTATGTATGTGTTCTTATGGTTCAAAGTGTGAGTATGAGTAGATCAAACTTGTTTGGTGCATCACCAGCTTACGTTAAGTTCTGTTTTTCAGTAATCCTTCTCTTTTCAACCCCCCCATTATATATATCTATTAGCAATATTACTGGAATAACTTAGAGATGCATCAGAGGGAGCTAGCCCTTATCTAGAGACTCTCTCTCAGTTTTGCCAGACCCACAGGGAACAGAGGAGTTTCCATTGTGCCGCATAGAAGAGAGAAGCCCAGCTTCTCTCAAGGGTGCAATCCACAGCGTCAACAGTTTTTGGCACGCCCGATGGGACCATTTTTTAACACCATTTTTAACACAACAAAGTTTCAGGATTGATGCTGGTCCTGTTACAGCGAAATCAACCATTTTCCAGCATTTGGCAACTCCACTATTAAGAACATCAGTCTCTGATCAAAGACCAGTCTGACCTCCTATGCCTAAAATCACCACATGATCTGCTGCTAAGGGTGTCCCTTTTGAATTTGTTGAACTACCTTTAAACTCAGCAAAACGACTGAGGTTTGCAATAACTCATCCTTATTCAGCAAATTGTTTTCCCAGACTTGCCATAAGATACACCTACGAAAGAAGGCCTCAGTTGAATCCTGCTATAGCTATGGCTTTACCTTTTGTGGCCTTTCATGTTCAAGAGTCCTTTTAATCTCCTGCATTATGACCCAATTCCAGGGGCAGTCCTTAAAAATGTGCCTCCCTTTAATGGAGAAGGGCCCATTACTGCCGTTGAACACATCAGAAATATTGCTAACCTCTACAACATTCACAATGTCACTGAGGAAAACATTGTGATCAGATTGCTGGCAATCTTTCAAGGGCAAGGTTTTGGACTGGTATAGGACTTTGCCCATGAATTCATTCGATTCCTAGAACGAGTTGGGCACCCTCTTAACAAATAAATTTGGGGAGAAGAGCGACCACCTCTCACTTGCCAAGCAGCTGACCACTATGTAAAGAGCTCCACACGAATTCATGCAAGATTTCAATACTCGGTTTCAAAAGACATGGGATAGAATCCTCATTTTGGTAAGGCCGACTCCAAGCTATGCTTTCCTCAATTATTTGAAAGCGTTGAACAGCGACATTGCTGTCATGATACAGTCCATGGGAGGACATGTGCTGCCTGCTGCCTATGACATAGCTATAGCCGCTGAGAATTGCCTAGTGCAAGCTGGGAAGATACACCCTAGACCTCATATGCCACTCTTTCCTGAATTTGCCACCTCTAGTCCAAACTGCTTCACCTACCTTAGCCCTTCTGCCTAGCATAGAAAAGCCAGCTGCTACTCCGTCCAATGACCTCCATGAAGTAAAAATCTTGTTGCAAAGCGTAACAAATGAACTAGTGGCTCTCAAAAGGCAACAAGCTCAGAGCAATCGACCAAATCAAGGATATCAGCAGTATGAACAAGCAAATAGACCCCTTTTCCAGAATTACAATCAAGGACAAAGTCAATTTGCACAGGCCAGACCTTTTCAAGGCTACAATTCAGGCGCCCCTTCATCATCCAAGGCCATGGTGCCCGTTTAAAACAATCTGGTACAAGAGTAGTCAAATTGCTCACTCATAAGATACAGTCAAGATCACACTATTTACACAAATAAAATGTTGAGTCAGTACACGAATGCACAGGACAATCAGGCAGTTGCCCAATTCCCCAGCTTTGAGGCGTCATTACAACATGGCATAGATAGCAGGTCGGCTCAGCCCGATTCCACTCTCATGAATCACCTGAAAAGTGAATTTTATGCAGTCAATTACATGGGCAGTACAAACAATCAAGGTGATTGTGTCGCAGCCAACACAAGGTCCAAGAGGAGAGCTATGGAAAAAGCTCAAGCAGCTGCTTAAACGTCAACACCGCCTTCTTCATCACATGTAAACCAGAAATTTCCAAACTTCAAACCGTTGGTCACACCCTCAGCTCCTCGGCCTGCAGCTCAGACTGTAAATAACCCCAAAGAAATTTGAAAGAAGGCAACCCTCGGGTCAATGTGGTAGATCAAAGGAAGACGTTGCACATGAGATATCTTTGTGGGATTCATTATCAATACTGGGACAAAAAGACATGTTGCAAAAATAATTGCACAGGCTGAATGAACAAGCTGTCCCAGCAAAAGCCGATAATGTTCTGATAATGAATGGGCAGCCTTTCACATCAGGGCAAGTTAAGAAAGAAGAAAAGGTTCCCTTTCTTTATTTGTCCTTGGTCATAGGAGATTTCTTGGTGCACAATTGCATCATTGACAGTGGAGCAATCACCTCGGTAATGCCCAAATGCATAGCTGATAATCTGGGCTTCAAATATGAAGAGATGACTAAGGGAGTCCTACAGCTGGATGGAACAATAGCAAAGACAGTAGGAGTGGTGAGAGGCTTGAACTTGATGCTCCATGCCTGTCCAACCTTCTTGGTCCCTCATGACGTGGTGGTGGCGGATGTTCCTCCTTACTTTGCCATTTGCTTATCTAGAGATTTCACATCCAAAATAGGCGGGTACCTAGCAACAAACTAGTCCTACCTGGTTTTTAGAACCAAATATGGGACCAAAGTCAAGATTGAATCGAAACCAATCCACCGAGACCATATGGAACCGTACTCACTCAAGGCAGCAAATGTCAGCTACGCCATTATCGATTAAGAAGATTTCCAAGTAGATCAATCTCCACCCTCTGTCCTTGAAAGAGTTGCTGACTTACTCTTAGATGAATGGGGAAGTGACAACTTTGAGCATGATCCTTACAAATTCATAGAAGAGGTAGGCCTTGGGATTTATTGTATACATGAAGAGGGTAATTTTGTACCAAATTTGATGAAAGCAAGCCAAGAGAGCTCAGGTTTGTGGCAACTATTCTTTGATGGCTCAAGAAGTAAGTTGGGAGCTGGTGGTGGAGTGGTGCTAGTTTCTCCTTCACAAGAGAAGTAGTTTTCGGCCTTCAGGTTCCAATTTTCTTGCACGTGCAATGTTGCTGAGTATGAATCCCTCATCCATGGTTTGGAGTGGGCAAGGAAAAGAGGAATCAAAGAGCTATAGGTTTTTGGTGACAGTGAGCTGATTGTGAATCAGGTGAGAGGCAAAATCTGACAAAAAATTCTTTGCTTAAGTCTTACAAGCACAGGGTATGGGACTTAGTGGAGAGTTTTCTTGCCTTCAATATTACTTCCATTCCAAGGGAGCAGAATAAGCAGGTAGACAGGGTAGCAGCAGTTGGCGTCCAATTTGATGTCTCTAAGGAGATAGGCCGAAACAACAGTCCACGCCATTTGAAAGTGGTAATCAGGTCCTCTGTACCTGACAACATCACCAACTGGCAGGGGTTTGACAGCGATCAACAGATATCACTCTTTTTGCAAGAGGAAGCTGAGTTTGCTGCTAGAAACTAGGCTAAGCTACAACAACAATATGGCAGCCAAATTGTTCAACTGAAGAACAATAAACTTCCCAAAGGCTTGGTCACTCTCGAAAGTATCTTCAACGAGGATGACCAATTGAAAAGTGATAAAGCAAGCATCACCACGAAGAAGGAAAACTATGAGAAGGTTGAAATATTCAAGGATAAGTTGCTCGCACTTGGGAAAGTGTGCACGGACCATGAAAGGCAAGCCTTCATCTTGTTGTGCTAGGAGTTTGCTGATGTCTTCGCCTGGGAATATAGCGATTTGAAGGGTTTTGACCCAAGTTTGGCCCAACATACCATTGAGCTGGAGAAAGGCGCCAAGCCGATCAAGCAGAAGCAAAGGCCTGTCAACCCAAAGATCGAGCCTCTCATGCGAAAGGAACTCACCAAGTTGATTGAGTCCAGGATAATATTTCCAATCAAACACTCTTCTTGGCTGGCCAATCTTGTTCCTGTCTGGAAAAAGAATGGGGAGATTAGATTATGTGTAGATTTTAAAGACCTCAATAGAGTCTCTTTGAAAGACCATTATCCTCTCCCAAGTATGGAGCAGATCCTCCAAATGGTGACAGGGAGTGAGCATTTCTCCCTCCTGGATGGGTATTTAGGATATAATCAGATTTTGGTACAAGACTGTGACTAGTACAAGACAGCCTTCACTACCAAGTGGGGGACGTTTGCTTATCAGAAAATGCCATTTGGACTGTCCAACACTGGTGCCACTTTTTAGTGAGCCATGGACATGGCCTTTCAAGCCCTGATAAATAACATTATGCTGGTGTATCTTGATGACGTGACAATTTTCTCTAAGGAGGCGGGCCAACACATGAAACACCTCAGACAAATCTTTGAGAGGCGTAGAGAGTTCGGTATCTCTCTCAACCCAAAGAAATGCCTAAGGGTAAACTCCTTGGCCACATTGTTTCCAAAGAAGGCTTGACCATTGATCTGGAAAGAGTTCGCTCCATTCTAGAGCTGTCCTTGCCTAAACATAAGAAAGGTTTGCAGAGCTTCTTCGGCAAAATAAATTTCATCTGGAGATTTATTTCAAATTTTGTGGAGGAGGTAGTCAAGCCATTGGCCTCTATGCTGAAGAAAGATGAGAAGTTTGCGTGGACAGTGCAAAAGAAGGATAGTTTTGAAGAGATCAAGCAGGCTATTGCCCAAGCTCCTACCTTGATCAGTCATGACTTCACCAAGGATTTCAACCTCTACACCTTCGAAAATGAAGAGGTAATCTCCGCTATGCTTACCCAAGCGAATGGTGATGACCTTGAACAACAGCTTGCATTTTTTAGCCAAGGTCTAGAGGATTTTGAGATCAGGTATACATATGTGGAGAAGTAAGTCCTTGTAGTCATATGGAGCCTGAAGAAATTCAGACATATGCTGTCCAACAGCAAGATTCACCTCATGGTTCCACATCCCAGCGTCAAAAATTCTTGACCAATCGTGATCTGAATGAAAAGAGAGTGGGATGGATCACTAAAGTAATGGAGTATGACGTAGATGTCAAGATCACCAAGCTGGTGAGAGCAAAAGGCCTGTGCGAACACCTTGCTACAGACCTTAAATAGCAAAATGATGACAATTTGCTAATTCACGATGCAACCACAGCAGAAGAACCAGCTGTTATGAAGAATTGGACATCAGACTTGAGGCATTTCCTTCTCACTGGTGAGTGCACACAGGGCCTTGATAGGACCAAGAGGAGATATTTCAGACTCCAATCTCTCTTTTATGTCTTGATTGATGGAGTGATGTTCAGAAGGGATCTTTCGAGAGTACTTTTAAGGTGCATAGACCCAAGTCAGGCCGATAGGGTGCTGTCCAAGTTTCATGATGGGCCAGTTGGTGGTCACTTTGCTCCTAGGCCTACAGCTGCAAGAATAATGATAGCTGGTTACTTCTAGCCCACTCTATTCAGCAACACCCATGCCTAGGTACAAAAGTGCCAAAAGTGTGCGCTCTTTGATGGGAAGCAATGGCTAGCTGCCATGCCTTTATAACCTATTCAGGGGGAGCAACCATTCATGCAATGGGGCCTAGACTTCATAGGGATGATCAATCCTCCCTCCAGTGCTGGGCACAAATGGGTTTTGACCGCCACAGACTACTTCACGAGATGGGTAGAGGCTGTCGCTTTGAAGGAAGCCAACAAAAGTGCAGTCATGGACTTTTATGAAGACCTGGTGACAAGGTTTAGAGTCCCAGCGACCATCATATCAGACAATGCATTGGCCTTCTTAGAGACTAGAACGAGTAAATGGGCATTGAGATACAACATCTATCTCAGCACTTCTTCCAACTACTACCCATAAGGGAATGGGCTGGCTGAATCCACCAACAAAAATCTAATCAAGATTATCAAAAGAGCAATGGAGGAGAATCAAAGAACTTGGCATGCCAAGTTGAAAACAACCCTGTGGGCAGATAAGGTCACTCCAAAGAGGGCAATTGGTAATTCACCATACACGCTCGTGTATGGAAGGAAAGCTAGGCTTCCTATTTCATTTGAATTGCCAGCTCTGGACCTTGCTCACCAGCGGCAGTTAGAAGGCAACAGCATGGAGGTTAGGCTATGTGAGCTGATGGAACTTCAAGAGACAAGGGACCAAGCTATGGCTTCTATGACGAGCCGCCAATAGCAGACGAAGAAGCACTTCGACAAGAGATCCTCATCAAAAGGTTTCTTTGAAAGAGACATCGTCTTAAAATGGGATGAAGACCGAGCTAAGCTGGGAAAGCACACGAAGTTCGACGTCCTATGGAGTGGTCCATACGTCATCACTCAGTGCAAGCAGCACAATGCGTTTCAACTCTCCAGGTTGGATGGTGAAGAACTATATATCCCAGTTAATGGGATACATCTTAAGCATTATCACTGAGCCCTTCTCCCATCATGTATATATTTTCCTTGTTTTTCCCTATTTTCCCTAAGTGCTTTTGCACATATTAGTAGTTTTCTTAATTTTGTGTGTGTTTCGTTCCCTTTTGGGGTAAAAACTTCGTAATTGATTCTTGGATATCACAAGGCTGTTGCTGACTCTTTCAAAGTTGCATCTCGACTCCGTGCCCAATGGACTTTGAGGCTACTGGTTTCTAAGCATAGAAGGCACGCTTCCCCTGAGAATCGCCATTTTGTTGACCATTTTGGCCCTGCAGGGCAAAATCGGCCTCCTCCACTGCTCTAAGCCAGTTTAAATTTGGTTTGCACAAGTCTTTCAGCAAGAGGATGAACCAGTTCAACAACATGAACTTTGAACTTGAACTTTGAACCATTGTTGGTTCAATCGCTTGGTTAAATCAGTTGGTTCAATCAGTTGGTTCAAACAGTTGGTTCAATTAGTTTGGTTCAGTCGGTTTGGTTCAAAGTGTTTGGTTCAATTGGAAGGTTCAAAGGGGGTCTTTCAAAGACCGAAGGACAAGTGCCCTTGCAGAGGGCAGCAGGCACAAACTGGACTTTTCAAGCAGGCTGCGAAGGGCAGTTTTGGACCCAAAAGTACCCTTGCGGAGGGCATGGAACCCTTGCGGAGGAATCAAAAGGGTGAGTTTTCCTTCGGAAATGCTAAGGCAAAAGATAAGACGAGGTTGAATTTCTTCGGGCAAAATGTCTGAAAGAATTCCTTCAGACATTTTATTCGAAGAAATTCACAAGGTAAAGAGCAAGGAATTCTTTCGAAAAAGTTCCCGCGGCAAAGTGAACAAAGCGAATTCTTTTGGACAAAAGTCCGAAGGAATTCTTTCGGACTTTTTGTCTGAAGGAATTCACCCGACGGAAAAGCCCGACAGAAAGCAGCAAGCGGGAAAGACAAAGGAAAGATTTCCTTCGGACAAAATGTCCGAAGGAAGAGTCCCCCGCAAAGGCACCTGCCCTTCGGGGTCCTTTGGGCTGCCTTGGTCTTGAAATCCTTCAAACAAAATGTCCGAAGGAATTTCTTCAGACATTTTGCTTGAAGGATTTCAAGACCAAGGCAGCGCAAAGGACCCCGAAGGGCAGGTGCCTTTGCGGAATTCCTTAGGACATTTTGTTTGAAGGATTTCAAGACCAAGGCAGCCCAAAGGACCCCGAAGGGCAGGTGCCTTTGTGGGGGACTCTCGACTACCAAAAGGAGGACCTTCCCCAAGCCCCGAAGGGACACCTTCCCTTCGGGAGGTTTCAACGACAAAGGCTTGGATAGAAGAAAAGAAGAGAGAGATATGCTTTGGGAGAAAGTCCGAGGGAACACTTCGAGAGAAAGGCCGAAGAAAAGAAAGTCGAAGGAATTCAAAGGGGTGACGGGCCCGTAGACGTCAAAATTGGACATCATGAACTAGCCGTTGGAATCCGAACGTCCCCAAAGACGTCAAATTCAGGGCAATAAGATAGTCGTTGGCTTTCAAATGGTGATGGGTGCGCGAACGTCAACTTTACGGCAATAAAATAGCCATTGACCTTTAAATGCTTGAACGTGAACTCGAAGGAATTCAAAGGCCTTAAGGCCAAAAGGAAGAGACCACCGAGAAGGGAGCCCAAAGAGCCAAAGATTGATAGAAAATAGCCCAGAGGGCTCAGATTGCCAGAAGGAGTCAAGAGAGGAAAAGACAAAACCAAGAGAGGACAAAGCTAGGAAAAGACAAAAGTTAAGAATGAACTCAGTGACTTGCTGATGAGGGAGCCCAAAGAGACAAAGATTGATAGAAGATAGCCCCGAGAGCTCAAATTCCAAGAAAAGACAAAGCCAGGAAGAGACAAAATTATGAATATGGACAAAATAGCCCAGGGGGCAAAGGGGAGGCGAGTTATTCCTGCAGTTGAAATAATCTTCGCCAAGTGGTCATTAAGGAGCGTGAATAGTGAAAAACGCGGCCTGTTTTTCTCCACTTTGCATTGATAAGCAGACAAACCACGTGAATGTCTTGAAGGAGCGGTCTTGTTTATAGACAAATGGGCGGCCCATGATTTCACATATGGCATTTAATATATTTTAAACGCCTAAAATCAAAATTGAAGCTGACACAGCATTATCTATCAAGCAGCTTCCTCTTCCCAATGCTCTCAACGCACATGGGCCACTTGTAAAAGGGCGCCAAAGTCTTTTCCAAAAAAGGGCACCTTTTGCTTTCTCTTTCTCTATATATATTGTAATCTCTCATTTTGAGAAGGATCTCTCATTGTTGTAAGGCGAAGCCCTACCAATTTTCACCTGGAATCAATAGAATACGCATTTTTACCTCTATTTTTGGTTGCATATCTCTGAGTGTGTCTGAGTGTTAACCTTGTGTTCAGTCATTTCTTTCTTGATGCTCTCACAAGCTTGATACCAACATCCCTGGTATAAACAAAGCGTCATTCTTGCAGATAGTTAAAGAGTTGTATCTGGAGTGTAGAGATAGGAGAGGGTTATCAGACAGTGTGCCTTCCTACAGCACCTATGGTAAGTTCATCTTCTGTGTGTCTTCATTAAGCCTTATTGTTAAGTTCTCTGCAGTCTGGTCCTTTTACCAGATAAAGTGTATGTATGTGTTCTTATGGTTCAAAGTGTGAGTATGAGTAGATCAAACTTGTTTGGTGCATCACCAGCTTAGGTTAGGTTTTGTTTTTCAGTAATCCTTCTCTCTTTTCAACCCCCCCATTATATATATGTATTAGCAATATTACTGGAATAACTTAGAGATGCATCAAAGGGAGCTAGCCCTTATCTAGAGACTCTCCCTTCAGTTTTGCCAGACCCACAGGCAAGAGAGGAGTTTCCATTGTGCCGCATGGAAGAGAGAAGCCCAGCCTTCTCTCAAGGGTGCAATCCACAGCGTCAACAGCGACAACAGTCACCTTGATTGTCCGCATTGCCCACGTAGTTGACTGTACAAAATTCACCTTCCAGGTGATTCATGAGAGCGGAATCAAACTGAGCCGGTCTGCTGTCCATGGCATGTTGCAATGACGCCTCAAAGCTTGGGAATTGAGCGGCTGCCTAATTGTCTTGTGCATTCATGTATTGATCCGGCATCTCATTTGTATAAATAGCCTGATCTTGACTGTATCCCATGGGTGAGCAATTTGGCTGTTCTTGTACCAAATTATTTTGAACGGGTACAAGAGCCTTGGATGATGGAGTGCCTGGATTATAGCCTTGATAAGGTCTGGATTGTGCAAACCGACCTTGTCCTTGATTGTAATTCTGGAAAGGGGGTCTATTTGCTTGCCCAAACTACTGATATCCCTGATTTGGCCAATTGCTTTGAGCTTGCTGCCTTTTAAGAGCCATTAGTTCATTGGTCACGTTTTGCAACAAGCTTTTGACTTCATTAAGATCATTGGACGGAGTAGCAGCCAGCTTTTCTATGCCAGGCAAAAGAGCTAAGGTAGGTGCAACAGTCTAGACTGGAGGCGACAATTCAGGGAAGAGTGGCATATGAGGTCTAGGGACTATCTTTACCGCTTGCACCAGGCAATTCTTAGTTGCTATGGCTATTTCATAGGCAGCGGGCAACACATATCCTCCCATGGACTGTATCATGATAGCAATGTCGTTGTTCAACGCTTTTAAATAATAGAGAAAAGCATAGCTTGGGGTCGGCCTTACCAAAATGAGGATTCTGTCCCATGTCTTCTGAAAACAAGTATTAAAATCCTGCATAAATTCGTGTGGAGCTCTCTGCATGGTGGTCAACTGCTCAGCAAGCGAGAGGTGGTCACTCTTCTCCCCGAATCTATTTGTTAAGAGGGTGCCCAATTCGTTCCATGTGCTGATTGAATTCATAGGCAGAGTCCCATACCAGTCCAGAATCTTGCCTTTAAAAGACAATGCCAACAATCTGATGGCAATGTTTTCTTCAGTGACATTGTGAATATTGCAGAGGTTGGCAATATTTTTGATGTGCTCAATAGCAGTAATGGGCCCTTCTCCTTAAAGGGAGGCACACTCTTAAGGACTGTACCTGGGATTGGGTCATAATGCAGAAGGTTCAAAGGACTCTGACCATGAAAGGCCACGAATGGTAAAGCCATAGCTATGACAGGATTCAATCGGGGCCTTCTTGCGTAAGTGTATCTTATAACAGGTCTGTGAAAATGACTTGTTGAATAACGATGAGTCCTTGCAAACCTCAGTCGCCTTGCTGAGTTTAATGGTAGTTCAACGAATTCAAAGGGGACACCCTTAGCAGCAGATCATGTGGTGACCTTAGGCATAAGGTGTCAGACTGATCCTTGGCCAGAGACTGATGCTCTTGATAATGGAGTCGCCAGATGCTAGAAAAATGGTTGATTTTTGCTGTAACAGGACCAACATCAAAACTGAAACTTTTGTGAGTGTTTAAAAATTGGTCCCACCGGGCATGCCAAAAACTGTTGACGCTGTGGATTGCACCCTTGACATGAGGCTGAGCTCATGTCTTCCACGCGACACAATGGAGACTCCCCTCTTGTTGTGGGTATGGCAAAATTGAGGGGAGAATCTCTAGATAAGGGCTAGCTCCTTTTGATGCATCTCTGAGTTATTGCAGTACTATTGCTAATATATATAGTGGGAGGGGTTGAAAAGAGAAGGATTACTGAAAACAGAACCTAAATTAATACGGTGATGCACCAAAAAAGTTTGATCTACTCATTTACTCACACTCAGACCAGAAGAGGACATACATACACTTTATCTAATGAAAAAACCAGATTGCAGGGAGCTTAACAGGGAGGCTTAATGAAGACACAGAAAAATGAACTTACCACAGGGGCTGTAGGAAAACACACTGTCTGGTAACCCTCTTCTATCTCTGCGCTCCAAATACAACACTTCTTGTCACCTGCAGAAATGGTGATTTGTCTATACCAGGTATGTTGGTATCAAACTTATGAAAGCATTATGCAAAATGACTAAACACAAAGTTAATACTCAGACACACTCAAAGAGATATCCAGCCAGATAGAGGTAAAAAATGCATTCTATTGATTCAAAGTAAAAATTTGGCAGGGCTTTGCCTTACAAAATAAGAGATATCTTCTCCAATGAGAGTTTACAATATATATAGAGCAAGAGGAAGCAATGGCGCCCCTTTTTTACAAGTGGCCCATGTTGCGTTGAAAACATTGAGAAGAGGAAGTCGTTGAAATAACATGTTGTGTCAGTTGCCAGGCTTGACTTTGGCGTTCAAATATTATTGTGAAAGCATGGGCCATGCCCCTTTGTCTGCAAACAAGACCACTTCTTTAAGACATTCACGTGGTTGTCTGCTCATCAATGTGAAATGAGGAAAAATAGGCCGCGCCATTCATTGTTTGCACTCCTTGATGACCATTTCATAGGGATTGTTCCAACCGCTATAATAACTCTTCTGTCAACGCCTCCCTTTGCCACCTGGGCTGTTTTGTTCATATCTATGCTTGGCTCCTCGGGCTCCTTTGTCTGTGGGTCACTGAGCTCACTCTCGACTTTTGTCTTTTCCAAGCTTTTGTCTTTTCCTGGCCCTTTCGGCCCTTGGGGTTGTCTTCTGTCAATCTTTTAGCTCTTCGGGCTCCTTTCTCGGCGGCCTCTTCCTTTTGGCCTTAAGCCCTTTGAATTCCTTCAGATTCACGCTTAATCATTTAAAGATCAATGGTTATTTCATTGCCGCAAAGTTGACGTTCGTGCATCCGTCACCATTTGAAAGCCAACAGCTATTCCATTGTCGTGAATTTGTCGTCTGCGGGCCTGTCACCCCTTTGTAATTCTTTCGGCTTCACTTTTCGAAGTGTTCCTTCGGACTTTTTCCTTAAAGATATCTCCCCTTTATTTTTCTTTGTTCGGGCCTCTGTCGTTGAACCCTCCTGAAGGGAAGGTGTCCCTTCGGGGCTTGGAGAAAAGTTCCCCTTTTGGCAGCCGAGAGTCCCCGCAAGGGCGCTTGCCCTTCGGGATCCTTCGGGCTGCCTTGGCCTTTCAATTCCTTCGGAAATTTTGTCCGAAGGAGATGTGTTTTCAAAAGTCCGACCCTTTCTTTCTTTCGGAAAAATCCTCCGACAAATGTCTTCGGACAAAATGTCCGAAGGAATTCCTTCGGGCATTTTGTCCGAAGGAATTGATCCTTTGAATTTCCTTGTCTTTTCCTTCGGACAAAATGTCCAAAGGACTTTTAACCTTTGCCTTGGATTCTTTCAGATTTATTCCTCGGACAAAAGTCCGAAGGAAATCCTTCCTTTTGCCTTAGTCTTTTCCAAAGGAAAACTCTGACTCGTTTCGGCCTTCTCTTTGATCCCTCTGCAAGGGCACCTGCCCTTCGAGCTTTTGAAAATGATCCTTTGGTCATTTGAACTTGGTCCATCTTGCTGATTAAAAGCCCTCTGAAGCAGTTTATTTGCTCTGTCAGACCCGAGAACACATCATGGAGCTCCTTGGACATTTGAAAACACAAAACTTGCACTCAACTTTGGAACTCTCATGAAACTAGCACCTTTTGCAAACTCCTGTATAATCACTCCTTCCAACTCTGCCTGTACCTTCCGTACCAAGTGCTTGAAGTTGAGCCCTTTTGTATGCTAAGAGGAAAAAATGAGTTGCAGAAGCATATTTTGCATTATCCTTCATGTCTAGGCGTGGAAATGGCAAGAACCGAAAAGGGAGACCGATTTTGGCCTACAAGACCAAAAATGGTCAACGGGGAGCTAGCCCCTAATCTAGAGATTCATCCCTCACATTTGCCACCTACGGCAAGAGGGATGTCTCCATTGTGTCACATGGATGAAGAGAGCTGAGCCTCCCTTCAGAGGGTGCAATCTACCGTGTCAATAGTTATTAATAATTATTAGTTAATGTTTAACTAGTGGGCGGTTATCAACCTTCCCAACTGAATGTAATCATTCCCTGCTTAATAAAAATATGGACACACAAGTGTGTAAGTGTGTTAGATGCCTTCCATTTCTCTTTATTCTTTCAACATTCATTTTCTAACATTGGTATAGAGCCATTGTTTGAGGGAGTCCTAGGAGAAGGGTATGAACTACAAGTTGCAATCGTTCGGGGAACATGAACGGAAAAGAGTCTCAGATGTTCAGGCAAGCCCTAGGAAGGTTGTTAGGGGTATGAACAACGAGTTTGAAGAGGCAAATCGTGTTCGTTTCAGAGTAAGGCACAAACCAATGCATTAGGGCATGAAACGACCAATAAACGTCTAGCAAGAAAGAAGACTGATGCGTTTGCAGTGACATCCTGAAAATACAGTAGAAGAAAAAGTGAGTTTCGAACTAGACAAAAAATCATAGAATGTAGATAAGGACTTTGTAGAGGATGTTGTTGACCAATTTTGGTCCTGCAAACCAAAATTGAGCACCCGTCTTTTCCCTTCCTTTGCAGGGCCTATTAGCCAGTTTCTGATAAGTTCATCCCACTGTAATTTTATGGGCTTTTCTTTGACAAGTCTCTTTCCGTGAAAAAAACCAAGTGTTTCCTCCTGATTGCCAAGTGCTTTGGGTACGACAAGCAAAAGTTCGACTTGAAACCCATTTTGATCTCGAAAGCCTAATAGAGCAAGCGAGTTACTTCGGAGGGCCTTTTATCAGCAGAACAAACCAAGTTCAAAGGGCCAGGGGTCTTTTACAAAAAGTCCGAAGGGTAGGTACCCTTGCGAGGGGCACTTAGGTGCCAAATAGGGCCTTTGCATTCTTCCAAAAAGTGACTTAGAGGCCGAAAAGCCCTTGCGGGAGGCATGAAATCGACAAAATGGACCTTTATAAAAACTCGAAGGGCAACTTTGGGCTCAAGGTGTCCTTGCGGAGGGCAGATGGTGGAAGCAAAAGTCCAAGGTAGAAAGCCCGAAAGGGAAGATTTCCTTCGGAAAAAGTGACAAGCCAAGAAATGGATTTCTTCAGACAAAATGTCCGAAGAAAATCCATGAAGAAACTCAAGGAATGAATTTCTTTGGACAATTCCTTCAGACATTTTGTCCAAAGAAATTCATTCCTTGAGTATCTTCATGGATTTTCTTCGGAATTCCTTCAGACATTTTGTCCAAAGAAATTCATTCCTTGAGTTTCTTCATGGATTTTCTTCAGACAAAAGGAATTCCTTCGGACATTTTGTCTGAAGAAATTCACCAAGAAAATCCAAGATGCTAAAGGCACAAATTCTTTTGGACATTTTGTCCGAAGAAATTCAGAAGCAAAAACCCGAAGGGTAAGTGCCCTTTTGGAGGACACTTGGCCATCAAAAAGGGACTTTCCCATTTTTTTCGAAGGGTCACTTTCCCTTCGGAAAAGTCCATTTACAAAAAGCCGAGAAAATTGCTGAAGGGTAGTGATGGGCCCGAGAACGTCAACTTTAACATGGTAAGCTAGCCGTTGGAAGTTCAAATGTCTGGTGACAGGCCTGCGAATGTCAAATTCAAGGTAGCGAAAGAGCCGTTAGTTTTCAAATGGTGACAGGCCTGTGGATGTCAATTTTATGGTGATAAGATAGCCATTGATTTTCAAATGTCTGATGACGGGCCTATGAACATCAAATTTAAGAAAGTGGGTTAGCCGTCGGAAAAGGCCAAAGATCAATTCTTTTAGACAAAATGTCCGAAAGAATTCTTTTGGACATTTTGTCTGAAAGAATTCAAAAGCGCGGACCCTAAGTGTCATCAAAGGCGGGTGTCAAAGCGGTGAGCATAATGAAGGGAACTCCTTCGGGCATTTCGCCCGAAGAAATTAGTAAGGCAAAGAAGCCCGAAGCAAGATTCAACAAACCATCAAGAAAGGAGCCCGAAGGAGAAAAGATATCCCCAGGAGCCCGAATTGCTAGGAAAAAGACAAGTAGCAAGAAAAGAGAAAAGCAGAGCAGTTAATCCAGAATGCAGCCACACACACATAAGACAAACACTTGGAATGTTCTAGGTGACACAGCCAACCAAGCGCATGAACGAACCAGATCAGTCCAGGTGGCACAGGAGGCATCGGCAAGAGAAGTAATTGCTTGCAGATAGAATAGTCTCCACCAAACAACCATTAAGAGAACTGCATGAGCATTCAAGAGAGCGGCCCATTTTTTCTTTGTTTGGCATTAATAAGCGGAGAGTTGCACGAACTTTCATGAAGAAATGGCTTTGTCGGGTAAGGAGCAAAGCGACCCATGCTTTAGCAGGGGTATTTAATACAGCTTGGGCAGCAAAGTCAATTTCTGGGACACCTACAGCATGGCCCTTACAGGCGTATTTATAGGAAGATGACAACAGATGGGCGAATTCCTCTTGCCAAGGTGTTTAATGCAACATGGGCCGCTTGCTCTTGAAAGAGGCAAGGGTCTTTCTCCAATTTCTATATATTGTAACCTCTCAGCTTTATAAAATCATCTCTCACTTTTGTATGGCGAAGCCCTGACAAAATTTGCCCTTAATCAAAAAAAAATGTTTTACCTCCATCTGATTCTTTACACTTTTGCATGTCTGTGTATTGCCTTATGTTTAGTCATTTATTTTAATGCTTTCATAGGTCGATGTCAGTGTATCTAGTGTATCCAAGATCTTCTGCAGGTTAACAAGAAGCGTCCAGGTTGGAATATAGGTGCAGATGAGCAACCATCCAATAGTGTGCCTCTAGAGCACCTATGGTAGGTTCTTCTTTATACCTCTATCAAATGCCTTGTTAAAACATTGATGCAGTCTAAGTCTCTTGTTCAAATGAAGTGTCTGTTCGCTCTTTTGGTATAAAGTGTAGATAAAAGACGAGTAGATCAATCAATTTTGGTGCATCACCATTTTAGTTAGGTTCTAATTTTGTAGTATCCTTCTTTCTTTTCATCCCCCCTCATTGTTAGCAATAGAAATTCAAGACCTCAAGGTGCATCAAGGGGAGCTAGCCTTTAATCTAGAGATTCATTTCTTAAACTTGTTACCCATAGCAAGAGGAATGTCTCCATTGTGCCATGTGAAAGAAAGAAGCCGAGTTTTATTTTAAAGGGTGCAATCCACAACGTCAATAGATGTACTCCCACAATTGAAGAACGCCAACAAATAACATAAGAAATCGCGAATAGAAAAATCACTGTCAAAATGCATACGTAGGTCAAACTCAATGTGGTGTGAGTAAAACATAAAAGACTGTCGCAGATTTACGGGAAGAACGTAGGAAGGAAGAAAGACGTACAATCACGATTTGAGGTCATGAGAAGACTAGTAGACTAGCACAACCTTGACACATTGTAAAAACAGAACGCAAAGCTATAGAAAAAAATGTGAAAGGATAGTTCATGCTAGAAAAAAAATTGTGGATAGGGCACAAAATTTGTAGAACGGGATCAAAAAGTATAGTTCAAAGCATGTGTTGTAAGTAAATTTTCTTGAAGTTCAGTTTATAAGGAAATTAAGGATATAGATTGTGTATGTTGTTGCATTGATTTCCAAGTCAAAAAATTGTACTTCACTGTTGCATTAAATTTTTGGGTCAAAAAATTGTATATTTCTTCTTACATTAATTTTCGAGTTAGAAAACTGTGCTTTTTCTTATTATATTGTTTTTTGAGTATAAAATGGCCAATATTTAAAACTTGGTTATGTCGGAAAACATAGAAGTTAATTGGCTATAATTATAATGTTTGAAATCACAAGATTTTAACAATCGCAAAATATTGTGATTATGATAAAATCCTTCTTAGCATTGAAGGGAGATTTGTTACAAATTTTGTTGATTAATACAAACATTATAAGAAGTCTTTGTTGTTTAAGATATCTATGTTACATGACATGATTCTTGAGATCCAGAATGCCATTGTGGCAAGTGCGTTGTGGACCAGTTTGAAAAATAAATACCAAACTTTGAAAAAAATATAAGTTTTGTACTTGAAGAATCTACTATTTTCCACAAAGATGTCTGAGGATGAGTCTCTTTTAGAACACCTTCGAATGAAAAACCTTTAAGACCAGTTTTGAATAGTTTGACGCCCCCATATGAATCTTTAGTGGAAGCTTTACACTTGATGGTTGAAAGCTAGATTTTGACATTTGATCCGGTTAGCTTTTATTTGATGCAAAAGGAATGCAAACAAATAGAATGAGTTTAGTGTTGGACAAATAGAGTGCATTAATTACTTAGTCAAAAGGGAAGTGAAAATGTATCCCTATTGCTTCATCTTCAAAGTATCAAGTGAAGTGTTTTTTTTGTCATAAGGTTGGGCATCTCAAAAAGGATTCCCAAAAGAGAATGTTCACTTTCCCAATAAAGCAGTCAAGTGGCTAATGTGACAGCATATGAAGAAAAATGAGATTATGAAGAAGAGTATGCCTTCGTGGCGTCATACAAGAGTGATTGTGTTACCAGTGGTTGGTTCATTGATTCAGGCACATCCAAACATTTCACATGTTGTAATTATTAGTATGTCACATTTAATCCAAGTACCAAAATTTATAATTTTGTTTTATTCACTAATATGGAATCTCCTGCAGTCGAGGGAATGGGAGATGTTCGCATAGGATTGAACAATACAGAAACAATCATAGTAGGGAATGTTAGGTATGTTTCTAGCCTAAATAAAAATCTCGTCGATTAATCAGTTAACAAAAAATCCCAACATTGTTGTAAATTTCTTTGGGAAGAAGTGTATTGTATTTGATGTCAAATAGGATAGAGTATTAGGCAAGGTGGCTTGTATAGGCTTGTTGACTCTACCACAATCAATGTAAATGCATGTGCGGAGAGAGACACCATCATACATGATGTGTTGGTGGATGAAATTCCTTATAGGCTTATTGACCTTACTTTAGTCAACTTGCATGCACTAGTTGCGGAGGGAATATCCATTATAAAGGATATGCATGAGGATGCAGTTTCTCAATCTCAGTCAAATGCATAGGTAGTTGTGCAAGGATATGACTTAGTCAAAGGCATTGGCTCAAAGGACTTGAAACAAAGGTGTTCCTTCAAGAGATCATGGTCTTTTTGCATCTACCATTTGTATGGTACTTGAACATCTAGTTACACAATCCATTGGCTGAAAATGGGTGGACAAAATTTGTACTTTGGACAAGTACAAGGCTCATCTTGTTGCTAAAGGATTTTCCCAACAGGTGGGAATAGATGAGGAGATGGTTTCTTTTCCTATTGCGGAGTTGATTTTTACTCCCATTGCTACTATGAAGATGGTCACATTTCGGTTGCTCCTGTCTAGAGGTTTGGATGAGGAAGTCTACATGTTAGCCTGCAGGTTTTCGGTTTGGTTGTGATCATTTGGTTTGCAGGTTCATTAAGTCCCTTATGGACTTAAAAACGCTGCATGAACTTGGTATACTTTGTTTGATCAACATATCTAGGATTCTAGATTTAGAACTATGAAGGCCACAATGAAGTTATCAATGAATAATGATTCGTCACTAGTCATTGAATCACCCTACAAAGAATTGGTGGACAACTTATGTTTTATGTCCATATGATTGGATCTTTTTTTTGTGGTTTCCTATTCTCTTTGGTTTTTTTCTACACTAAAGCTCCTGCTTTGAACAACAACAAAATGTTAGAGGACAACAGATTTCATGTTGATACCTTTAGAACAGTTTGTAAATGTGATGACTAAACTCTTTGGTCCCATTGTGTTTCTAAAATTTCAGGACAAACTTGGAGTAGTCTCCAATTTAGTTATTAAATTAAAATTATTTATTAGCTATTAATTAATGTTTAACTAATGGGCAGTTATCAACCTTCCCAACTGAATAACCACTTTTTGCTTAATAAAAAGACAGACACACAAGTGTATAAGTGTGCCACATGCCTTCCATTTCTCTTCATTCTCTTATCATTCATTTGCTAACACAATCTACCCAAGCAACTCTATTGATGAACTTTAATATGTGGTAGAATCATATAGGAAAGCAAATTTTGAAATCTTAGTTGGATGTATCTGTCAAATAAAATCAGATATCTTCATTGACTAGAGTCAATAGTCTGTAACAGTAGATAACCATGAAGCATTCCCGAACTTATATAGATTATTATTTTTATTTTTTTTCTAAACAAGAAAGAAAAGATAACATCTGAGCCTGGCCTTGAAGAGGCAGCCATTTCAACATCCTTGTGGAAATACTTGAGTTTAATTTCGACTAGAAGAAGCAGCTGCTGTTTGGAAAACCTCAATATACCTAGATTGAAAGGGCAGGGGCCCTCATGAAAAGTAGTCTTACGCCTTTTATTCCAGTGTAATCCAATAGCCATCAATTGGGTTGCACGGCATAAAACTTTGTAGCTGTCCCAAAGTGTTTGGTATCTTAAATAGCATATTTATGACAGGATCCTGTGACGTCGTCTTGGTTCATGTTACTTGCATCTTGAAGAGGTAGTGCTGCACTTATCTTGTATCCCATATAGAATCTTACCAAATGCTTATGAGGGAGCTATCAAGTAAAATCTGAAAATAGAAAGTCTTCACTAAAAAATCAGTAGCAATAAGTACATAGGATTAGATTAAGTCTTTTTATTTTTTCGTTTTTGTACCTCAAGAATAAGTTTGCTTGCCCTGACAGGTTTTGATGACTATGGTAACAGCTTGGCTGGTTGAAGGAGCTGGAAGACGCATTCTTTTAATGGTAGGAAGAATTTTGTGGGAGTATACAATATATGTCACTGCACTTAACTCTTTGAAATTTTGACATGATATAACCCTTGGAGTGCATTTGCTTGAAGTTGGGATGAATTTTGTAAGCAGGTCTCAGCAGGAGGAATGGCTTTCAGTAGTTCTCTTGTTGGATTATCCTTCTACCTTAAAGTAATCTCTCTTTCTTCCTCCACTTGCATTTTGAAGTTCTGTTTTATCGATAGCTATCTTCCCCACACATTTTTCTTGACATGTGGGCATGCTTGTTGCATTTTCTCTTATAAGCAAATTTGGACACCGGTTATTATGCATTATACTCTTCAATCATATATCCAATGTGCAGCAAGGATTCACCTGACTATACTGTGTCACTGTATATCTTGATTTCAACCATGACAGAAACAATCTAGAAATCCTTCGCAAAATGATTATTTCATGTCCATCTTCTACCTCGTATGCTGAGCTTTTTATTCACAACCCATTTTTTAATATTGTTTATTTTATCTGGGTTGATTGTAGTGAGAAGAATGAAAAGAGAATTATAGTGGTTGTTACAGCTCAAGAATTTATCTATTTCTATGTAAATTGTGTTCTTTCTGCCTGCATACACACATGGAGATGATAGATGTTTGTCCAAATTTTGAGTATCCAATGAAATCCTAATGGATCCCTACACGGAGAGCAGCTGCTAATTGTCAGTGGATTCCAAGGAAAATACAAAAGAAGACGTGAACACCAGCAAAGCCTCTCATAGGGAAACGACTCATGGTCAAGGCTATTTGAGGTTAATTACTGTTCTTTAATTATAAATTGGACATACTAAATGATGGCTCCACACACTTACCATATCTTTCATAGGAAACAGGTCTGTCTCCAAAGAAATAAATATAGAGGCAAAAAACTTGGACTGACAAGTGGTTTTAAGGGAAGAAACTTGGAGTGATCACCTGTTTAGAGGCAATGACCTTCAGTGATAACTGAATCACTACTAAATATATAGGTAACAGACTCGGCAATGCAATTTGTAGGAGGAAACAACTCAGTTAATATTGAAGAAATAGGAAAAAACGTTGGCATAACCTGCTAAGAGCAAATACCTCATCAATATTAGAAGATATAGGAAACAAAGTTGGCATGGAAACCTTTCAAAAGAAATTACTTCTAGGTAAAAGAAATAAAGAGGACATAACTAATAACTTGGGCAACAATCATTGGATGATAACCCAATCAACAAGTGTGGATATTTCAACAACTTCAATTAAAAAGGATAAACACAGTAACGTATTCAACCATTACTGTAAGGTCATGCCCAGGGTTTGATTATGAAAGTGGATACATGGCTGTAAGGCTATGCCTAGGGTTTGATGATGAAAGTGGATAGATTGTAATTCATATCATCCGATGAAGGAAATCAAGGGAGGGAGATTTAATGACAATTGATAATCATATTTACTTGTTTTTTAAAAGATAAAATCATACCTCAGCTTCACATCTGGAGGATATATTGATTCCTATAATTCAACTAAAAATATATTTTCTAAAGTACAAGTTAGCTCCAACATCATAAGGAGTGAGAAGATGTCAAAATAGCAATTATTGCAACAAACGACTGATGTTATATGAAGTTTTTGGGATGTAGGATACAGGTATGTATCCTAGGATGTGAGTCTCAAAAAATAGTGGTTTTATTTTTTTAAATGACTAAACATAAACGAGCTATAAATTTAACATAAGAAAATCAGCATATCATCATAGGCCATACTAATAAAACTAGTAAATGCATTGAGTTATATTTCTAGCGTCTCAATCTAATCATTTGAAATTAATTGATAATTCAAAATGGAACAAGTACAATGAGTGATCATATCACCGTTGGAAATCTCCATCCTTGATGTTGAAAGTTGAGAGTTAAAATTTGAAACCGTAAACTAAAGTGGAAAGTTTGAAGACTAACATCAAATATCATATCTCAAAAGATAATTCAAATCCAAAACATCAAATAGTAACAAGTTATATACTAAAAACTAAACATCCTGAAAATAACTCAAAAAATTGGAGCAAGCATGGCTCATTACTCACATGTGCTACTACTATCGATCTAGAGTCAGTTTCCTTGCACCCAAAAATTTCCTCAAGGGTCAACTTCATACATGGAAACATGATAATCACTCTAAGGATCCGCTGGTTGATCAAATAAGCTTAGTGGCACTCCAACTAAAACCTATTGAAGATTATACCCTCTTCATAAACATGTGTGGTAACCTCTGGATCAATATCCCATTGTGTGGAATGTCCCAAAAAAATACTTCATAGCCTTCCAATGCCTAAGATGCAAGGTGCCATGGAATCCAGCCATCTTCTCTTCTTTCCTAGAAGCAAGCTTATATCTATTGATAGAGTGGATGAAGCTATAAGTGGATCCATTCCTATAAACGGTAGAGGAACTAGCAGTGGATGATAGCAGTTGAATGCCAAGATTTCAATTTTTTTGGGTTTTGTTTCCATACATTCTCCACCAATTTGTTGGATTCCCTTTTCCAAACTTGCTGTGTGTTTAGCTGCATTGGGTTGCTGAAAGGCCACTGAGTTCTTCAAACTAAAGAGACTGCCATGAAACTTCGTGGCCTCCTAAGTGCACATCTTCGCGACAGCATTACAAAAATTTGATTTACATTATCATCATCAATGAAAACCACCCTGCCAGGCCTTTCTATATGCTGTTTTGGTTCAATGGATAGGTTTCCATATGCAAGGGTGCAATCCTCTCATCGTTTTGGGATTTATCTCATGTATCTTAGTCCTCACTTGGTCCAGTGTGCTGTAAAATATGTTATATATTTCTCCAAGAGTAGGAGCATATGTGTCTTCCTACATAATGCATCACTTGAGTTGTGGGGGAAATAAATGACACCGCATATTTGAAATCTTCCCTCCGATTATCTTTCAACAGCTAAACCTCCCTTTACTAGAGCTTGGTTTTGGGGATGTATTTCCCATAAAACAAGGATGTAAAGAACTTCCCTTCCTTCGAGTCCCCTTTTTAGGGGGCGTGTCTCAAAGGATAGGGGATGAAGTCCCTTTTTTGAGGGAACATGGGAGAAGCTTCCCAAGGTTCGGGGACATTACCCCCCCTTCTCCCACTCCCCTAGAAAAAAAGTCCCCAAAGTGACATCACGTCTATTCATTGTATTTATGAGGAATATGACACAAATGTTTTAAATAAAGTTGCATGAGAATCATGTGGAAGGACTTTGACAACAAGACTCTTAAGCTCCAAAGACAACACTATTAAAGTGTTGAGTCAACTGTAAAAAATATTTTGGTTGAGTATAATTGGATGTGTTTTGGCGTGCACAGTCCATAAAAACACAATATTTAAGTACAAAAAAAAGATGAATTATTTATTTCCCAAAAAATGTAATCTTTGATTCCATAATAAATAGTTGGAAGGAGCTAAAAGCATCGATGTCATTGAGCTGGATATTGATGGCCTAACATCAAAGTGGATCCTTAAGTTGAGTGAGCCAACATTTAGAAACAAGGACTTGAGTGGCTAGAAATGGCTAGGGAGTTGGAGAGTAAGTCCATAGGACCTTTGGATACGAGGATATGGCATTCTCAAGCATGAGCACAAAAGTAAGGCTCCTTTTGTTTAATCGCATGACTTATTTCAGGTCATGCTCCACAATGTTTGAAATTCAGACTCTCTACATATAAACTTTTAACCTTTTTGTATATAAAGTATTCTTTAGTCTAATTTTATATTTATAGTACATTTGGTTATTTATTATTTAGTTTGATGGGAAATTGAATATATTTTAATAATTGATGTGTATGAAGTTGGTTTCATGTGAAATGAAAATTCTCCAATTCATTTTGGTGATTTTTTTTATACTTTATGCATTTTTTAATTGGTCGAGTTATTGTTGAAATATTCGAGAACATTGTAGCATTCCATTTACACAACATTGACATGGTGTGGCAAAAGTGTAAGTGCAATTCAATTACACAGGTTCAAAACAAGAAAAACACAGCAAATTAAAAAATGTTACAATATTCATAAAATTAGGGGGAACTTTTGATTTTATTATTTCATGCAAAATTTAATGTGTGGACATCAAAATTTATTAAATGTGAAAATTACAATTACTATGATGAAAATGTTGTTAAACAGTTCAAAAGACTCAACATTTCAATTTTATATTGCATTAAAATTTAAAATGCCAATCCCAAAACACTTTTGGAAGCTTTTTATAACAGAAAGAATCATCACGTGTTTTCAAATAAATCACAATTTTTTTGTTTGCGTGCATTTCAAACATGTTTTGAATTGCATGATGCTTTTTAAACTGTTGGTTTGAGCACTATATTGTATGGGACGGGAAAATTGCTGGTTTGCAATTACTCGCATTATTTTTCCGTGGATTGCTAATATGGTTGAGAATATTTACGCGTTTTTCTCTAGTGGCGAGTCAAATATCTCTTTGGGTTGCTCAGTCATTCTTGGGTCTTAGTTGTGTGGCTTTGGATTTTTCCATGCATCAAATGTCTTTCTGGCATGTTAATGGGGCTTCAAACATATTTGAGTTCCTTTTGATGCAGTTGTCATTAGCCATTTCAAATAAAAACCTCTTTGATCAGTGTCCTTTTTGTGGTCATAATAGTTACCTCAATGGATCAATAACCTTTCTATCAATTAACTAAATTCTCGTTTTGCATTTTATTAATTATATCAATCACGATTTAACCAGATTGGATTTATCACTTTCATTGGTTATGCATTTTTGTTCTCCTAAGGCATGATCTAGTCTCTTTGGACTAGCTAAAGATGTAATTGGTTTTCTTGGCTCACAAGTGTCATGTTTTGCTTCATTTCACCAGATTTGATACTAACAACAAATCACAAAATAATTTGGACAACTATAGTGCTAAAATTCAATCAAATTTTAAAACTCTAAATGCTAGCATAATCCCATTACACCATTGATGGATTCCCCTATACCTATTGTGTAATGTAAAGCTTCCTTGCCTTAGTATATACTTGCTTCTCCTAAGTTGATTTTGTTCAAATTTCTTCTCAAGGCGCTGATATATTGAACACATAGCCTTGACACATGGACAAAACACACATTATGAGTTTCCTCTATCATGAATGATAGGAGGGATCCTAGGAGGAGTCCTTTACTTCCTCCCAGGACTAACCAGCTTGCCCCCCTCAGCCCTAGACACTCCCCGATGAGCATTATCAGATCTGGCATTGGCCTTTTCACACTGATAAATGATGACACCAATGATATGTTTGCCTCAGGTATGGTTAAAGATGTTTGATGGGACTAGCATCTAGTTCTGACTTCCATTAGCCCATGCTCTTTGGGGGTTCTTGCTCTCCCCACATGGCTATTTGTATTGATACCTTAACCACACAAGTTGGGGCTTTAATGCTTTGGGTTTAACCCTCATTTATTTTCAGTGCTTTAGTTCTTTTTGTTTAGTCAGTCTTTGATCCTACGGTCCTTTTACACTAGCAATTTCAATTGTATTGGGATGTATTCTTGAGTCCCATTGACCTACTTCTTGTAATGTCCCCTTTTAGGATAAAATAAACAACAAATGGCTTTTCAACAAACTCAAATGGAAACCCTTGAACAAAATCATCAAGTTAAAATCAACAATTAAACTAGGCTTGCCAAACCCTAGCGACTAGGGTAAATTGGCTATTTATGCCTTGAAACTCTTCCAGAAATTATGAAATTTTATTTGCAAATAAATATTGATTTTCAAACCCTCTTATCCAAACAAATTCAAAAAATATTAATTTTCAAATTTTATTTTCAAAAAATTCAATGGAAATAAGAAAATTCAATATCTCCCTATATATTCCACATATGAATACATTTGATGGCTCAAAATGGAGATAAAAATATTCGCAAATTTATGAGACCAAATTCAGAATTTTGTATTAAGTGAAAGTAGCCCAAACGCGAGCTCCAAACCATAAACTAATGCGCTGCCTTACAAATATAATTCCTGCCTTTTTCCACCAACAAATTGTTGACACTGTGGATTGCACCCTCTGAAAGGAGACTCAGCTCCCTTCCTTCACGTGGCACAATGGAGACATTCCTCTTGTTGTGGGTGGCAAACTTGAGGGATGAATCTCTAGATTAGGGGCTAGCTCCCCTTGATGCACCTTGAGGCCCTGAATCTCCTCTGCTAACAATGGGGGGTGAAAAGAGTGAGAAATACTGAAAAGCAGAACCTAATTAATGCGGTGATGCACCAAATTGGTTGGTCTACTCAGCTTTCACCTACACTTTACACCAGAGAGAAGCAAACATACACTTCATTCAAATGAGAACCTTTCCTGCATCAGTATTTCAACAGGGGATCCTATGGAGATATAGGGAGGAAGGATTCCCAGAGGTGTTCTAAGACACACTATGGACAGCTTGTTCGCATGCGCCTATGCTCTAGGCTGGACACTTCTTGTTGACCTGCAAGAGAACTCTCAATACACTAGATATGCTGGCATAAACTTATGAAAGCATGAAAAGGAAATGACTTATCATAAGAGAGAACCATAGACATATGCAAAAGTGCAAGCTCAAATGGAGGCAAAAATGCTTCTTTTTGATTCAAGGTAAATTTCTTTAGGGCTTTGCCACACAAATGCTGAGAGATTCCTCTCAAAAGAGAAGTTACAAATATATATAGAAAGCTTAGAAATAGACAATTGACTAGTCAAGGGATGGGAAACCATGTTGTATTAAACACTTCTGCAGCGACCACAAGCCCATGTTGCTGCTGTATCCTTCCAATTGCGTATGGGAGAGCCATGTTGTAGGTGTCCAAGTCGCTGCCCTTACTGTCCTGGGCCTACAAAAGCATAGGATACTCCTAGCAACTGACAAGGCCATCCCCAAGTTGTGTTGACTGGGCCATGCTCTCTTCAATGCTGGGCGCAACTGGTTGGACATTAATGGCAAAGTGTGAAAACACGGTCTGCTCCCTTCTGTAGTTCAAAAACCAATCCTTTTATTGGTTTTCGATAGAGACTATTTCACCTAAGTGCATTTACTCTTCTTGTTGATGACACCTGTGCCACCTGCCCTGGTTTGGTTTATCTTTGGGTCTGCGCTTTGACTTGTTATGCCACTTGGAGCATTTTGAGCCTTTGTTTTATGTGCATGTGGCTGCGTTTTGGGTTACCCACCTTGTTTTCCCTTACTTTGCTATTTCCCTCTTGTCCGGCAATTCGGGCTCTCGATGCTTATTATTCTCTCCCGGGCCCCTTTCTTTGCTTGTTCGCTCATTCCTTCTTTGGGCTCTCGGGCTTTGAATTCCTTCAGACAAACTTGTCCGAAGGAATTCTCCTTTGATTTTTCCCAACGGCTAGTTTACTTTCCTAAAATTGACGTTCACGGGCCTGTCACCCACTACGACAATTCCTTTGGCATTTTTGCAAACGAACTTTTTTGAAGGGAAAGTGACCCTTCGAAAAGATTGAAATGGTCCTCTTTGGCATTCAAAAATGACCTTTGCCTTTAGAAAAATACCTTCGAAAAAGCTGCAATGGTCCACTTTGAAAAGAAAGTGACCCTTCAAAAAAATGGAAATGGTCCACTTTCATAACCAAGAGCCCCCCGCAAAGACACCTACCCTTCGGACTTCTTGTCTTTTGAATTTTTTCGGACTTTTTGTGACTGTCGAATTTCTTCGGACAAAATGTCCAAAGGAATTCTCTTTTGATTTTTCTTCTTTGGTTTTCCTTTGGACAAAAAGTCTGAAGGAATTCTCTTTTGGGCTTGTCACTTTTTTTCGAAGGGCAAGTTCCTTTTGGGCTTCCTGTCTTGCCCCTTTGCTCCAACCGGTTGCCCTCTGCAAGGGTATTTCGAGCCCAAAGTTACCCTTTTAAAAAATATCCACTTTGTTCATCGCTTGCCCCCCGCAATGGCTCCTTGGCCTCCAAAGTTGCCTTTCGAAAGAATTGTAAAGGTCCCGTTTGCCGCCTAAGTGCCCTTCATAAGGGTACATACCCTTCGAGAATCCTGCAAATGACCCTTCGGCTTTTCCACTTGGTCCATTTTGCCGACGAAAAGCCCTCGGAAGTAATTCACTTGCCTTTCGAAGCATCCAAGATCAAATCGAGGTTTGGAAATGGCTTTACTTATGAATTTTTTACAAGTAAAGTCACCCGTCAAATCCGAAATGCACTTGGCAAGCAAAAGAGGAAAACACTTGGTTTTTTCATGGGAAATGGTCTGACAGAGAAAATTTTGCACAAGACAGCTGACGGATGAACTAGCCAGAACATGGATTGAATGACTCTTGCAATAAAAAAGAAGGGGGTGACCAATTTTGGCCTGCAAGACCAAAAATTGGCCAACACATTTGGCGACTCACAAGGGAAGCAAGCCTACTATGCTTGAGAAGACTAGTGGCCTAAAAGTCCATTGGGCATGGAGTTAGGATGCAGCTCGAAAAGTTGGCAACATCCTTCTAAAGACCAAAGAACCAACAAAGATTTTACCTCAAACAATAAATAAAAACACACACAAAGGCTAAAAACACTACACACATGCATAACAGCACTTAGGAAAAATGAGGAAAAATAAGGAAACTATGTATATGACAAAAGAAACCTAGTAATAATGCTTAAGATATATCTCATTGACTAGGATATGTAGCTCTTCACCATCCAACTTGGAGAGTTGGAAAGCATTATGTTGCTTGCATTAGGTGATGACATATGGGCCACTCCACAGGGCGTCAAACTTCGTTTGTCTTCCAGGCTTGGCTCGGTCCTCATCCCACGTCAAGACAATGTCACCTTCTGAGAAGTTCTTTGGTGTGGACCTCTTGTCAAAATGCTTCTTTGTTTGTTGTTGGTGGCTGGTCATTGCATCCATGGCTTGGTCTCTCGTTTTTTGAAGCTCCATTAGCTCACAAAACTTGACTTTCAAGCTGTCGCTCTCCACCAATTGCGGCTAATGGGCAAGATCTAACGCTGGTAACTCAAGTGAGATAGGAAGTCTAGCTTCCCTTCCATACACAAGTGTGTATGGTGAATTCCCAATCACCTTCTTTGGAGTGATCCTATCTGCCCAAAGCGTTGTCTTCAACTTGGCATGCCAAGTCCTTTAATTTTCCTCCATTGTCCTTTTTATGATCCTAATCAAATTTTGTTTGTGGACTCGACCAGGTCGTTCCCTTGTGTGCCATACTTTAATTCCCACTCACTTGTCTTTATTCCCAAGAAAGCCAATGCATTGTCTGAAATAATTGAGACCCCAAATCTCGTCACTATGCCTTCATAGAAGTCTAGGACTGCACTCTCATTGGTCTCTTTCAAAGCTACGGCCTCTACCCATCTTGTGAAATAATCCATGGCAATCAAAAACCATTTATGGCCAACACTAGAAGAAGGATTGATCAACCCTATGAAGTCCAACCCCCATTGCATGAATGGCTATTCCACCTAGATAGGATGAAGAGGCATGGCAGCCAGTCGTTGCTTCCCATCAAAGAAGGCATATTTTTGACATTTCCTCACCCAAGCATGAGTGTCTCTAAACAAATTGGGCCAAGAGTAATCAGCCCTCATAATCCTTACAGTTGTGGCCTTGGGAGCAAAGTGGCCACCAGCTGGTCCATCATGGAACTCGGATAGTACCATGTTGACTTGGTCTGGATCAATGCATCTCAAGAGTACCCCTAAAAGGTATTTTCTAAACAACATTACATCAACTAGGACATAAGGAAGAGATTGGAGTCTAAAATACCTCCTCTTGGTCCTATCAAAACCTTGTGGACACTCACCAGTTCGAAGGAAATGAACCATGTCTTGTGCCCAACTCTTCATGACTATAGGTACAACTGTTGCAGGTTCATTGTGGAGTACCAATTGCATGTCTGTAGCGAGGTCTTCACACAGCCCTCTTTCCCTTACCAGCGTTGTCTTGATCTTTATGTCATACTCCACTTTGGTGATCCAACCTGCCATTTTCTCATTTAAGTCTCGGCTCAGCAAGAAGTCTTTTACATTAGGATGTGGCACCATGATGTGAATCTTGTTGTTAGACAACATACGTCTGAACTTCTTTAGGCTTCGTATGACTGCAAGCACCTGCTTCTCAACATACGTGTATCTAACCTCATAGCCTTCTAAACTTTGGCTAAAAAAAATGAGAGGCTGATCTAAATTCTCACCATTCGCCTGAGTGAGCATAGCAGAGGTTACCTCTTCATTCCCAAAGGTGTATAGGTTGAAGTCCTTGGAGAAGTTTGGACTAGTCAGGGTAGGAGCTTGGGTGATAGCTTGCTTGATGCCTTCAAAGCTTTCTCTTCTTGCTGTTCATGTGAACGTCTCATTCTTCCTCAACATGGAAGTTAGTGGCTTGACCAGCTCAACAAAGTTAGGAATGAATCTCCTAATGAAATTTATTTTACCAAAGAAACTTTGCAGGCCCTTCTTGTGCTTAGGCAAGGACAATGCTAAGATGGCCTGCACTCTTTCTGGATCAATGGACAAGCCTTCTTTTGAAATGACATGGCCTAAGAACTTGCCTTCATGGATGGCAAACACACATTTCTTTGAGTTGAGAGAGATGCCGAACTCTCTACACCTCTCAAATATTTGTCTCAAGTGCTTCAAATGTTCACTTGCCTCCTTGGAGAAGACTGTCACATCATCAAGATAAACTAGCACCATGTCATTGATCAAACCTTGGAAAGCCATATCCATAGCACATTGGAAGGTAGCTCCAACATTTGACAATCTGAAGGGCATCTTCCTGTAGCCGTATGTTCCCCACTTGGTGGTGAAGGCTATTTTGTATTGGTCACATTTTTGTACCAAGATTTGATTGTACCTGGAGTAGCCATCTAGAAGAGAGAATCTTTCAATGCATGTCACCATTTGAAGAATTTACTCCATACTTGGAAGGGGATAGTGATCTCTCAGTGAGACTCTATTCAGGTCTCTGAAATCCACACACAATCTGACCTCTCCGCTGTTCTTCCTAACAAGACCCAAATTGGCCAGCCAAGAAGAGTGCTTGATAGGGAAGATGATCCAGGACTTGATCAATTTGGTGAGTTCCTTCCTCATGAGAGGCTCGATCTTTGGATTGATTGGCCTTTGCTTTTGCTTGATGGGTTTGGCACCTTCTTCCAGCTCAATGGTGTGTTGGGCCAAGCTTGGGTCAAAGCCCTTCAAATCACCATACTCCCAAGTGAAGACATCAACAAACTCTTGACATAACATAATGCAAGCATGTTTTGCTTCATTGGTACATACCTTCCCAGGTGCAAGCAACTTATCCTTGTAGATCTCTACCCTTTCATAATTTTTATTCCTGGTTGACATGCTTGCTTTGTCTCTCTTGAGTTGGTCATCTTCATTGAAGATGCTCTCAAGAGTTACCAAACCTTTGGGAAGCCTATTGGTCTTTAGTTGAACAATCTACCCATCATATTGCTGTTGCAAATTGGATTGATTTTTGAAAGCGAACTCAGCTTCTTCCTGCAAGAAAAGTGCTATTTGCTAGTCACTTTCAAACCCCTTCCAATTGGTGACATTGTCTGATATGGAAGGCCTCATGATCACCTTTAAATGATGTCGATTCTTGTTTTGTCTCACCCCCTTTGGGATATCAAACTGAGCACCAACTTCTGCCAGTCTATCTGCATGCTTGTTCTCTTCTTTTGGAATGGAAGTGATGTTGAAAGCAATGAAGTTTTCCACAAAGTCCCACACTCTGTGCTTGTAAGACTTGAGTAGGGAGTTCTTGGTCAAGCTTTGACCTCTCACTTGGTTCACAATCAACTCACTGTCTCCAAACACCTGCAATTTTTTGATTCCTCTTTTCCTTGCCCATTCTAGGCCATGAACAAGGGCCTCATACTCTACCACGTTGCAAGTGCAGGAGAACTGAAACCTGAAAGTTGAGAAGTATTTATCCTTTGAAGGTGAGACCAGCATCGTTCCACCACCAGCTCCCAACTTGCTTCTAGATCCATCAAAGAATAGTTGCCACAAACCACAGTCCTCTTGATCTGTCTTCATCAATTTCAGCATGAAATCATCTTTTTCATGCATGCAGTAGACTCCAAGACCAGCTTCTTCAATGAACTTGTAAGGATCATGCTCAAAATTGTCATTTCCCCATTCATCTAGGAGCAGGTCGACAACTCCTACAAGGGAAGATGATGGAGATTGGTCCACCTAGAGCTCTTCTTCATCAATGATTGTGTAGTTCACATTTGTCACTTTGGGTGAGTATGGCTCCAGGTGATCCTTGTGGATGGGCTCTGACTCAATCTTCACTTTAGTTTTATACTTTGTCCTAAAAACCCTGTAAGACCAATTGGCTGCCAAGTATCCACCTATCTTGGATGTGAAATCCTTTGACAAGCAAAGAGCGAAGTAAAGAATAACATCTGCCACTACCACATTATGGGAATTGAGAAGGTCGAATAGGCATGGAGAGTCAGATTCAAGCCTCTTACCATTCCCAAGGTCTTAGCTGGTGATCCATGCAACTATATAACTCCTTTGGTCATTTGTTCATATTTGAGGCCTAGCTTATCAGTTATGCATTTGGACATAACTGAGGTGCTTGCTCCACTATCAATGATGCAATTGTGGACCAAAAAATCACCAATAATCAGGGACAAATAGAAGGGAGGGCCCTTCTCATCCTTTTTTGCTTGACTTGCCATAGGAGGAGCCCCATTTACTATCAACACATTTTCATTTCTTGTTGGGACAGCTTGCTTACCTAACCCATGCAATTCCTTTTGGAGTATATCCTTTTGTCCTGGCAGTGCTAAAGAATCCCACAATGAGATGTTCATGTGCAGCTTCTTCATTTGATCCACTACATTGATTGAAGGATTGCCCCCTTTGGAGCACTCCTTGGGGACATTCATACCCTGTGGTGCAACCTGAGGAGCTGAAGCTGCAACCGACGGTCTGTAATTGGTAAACTTTTGATTTGCTTGTGGTGAAGGAGATGTTGTAGGTGCTTGAGTGGTTGATTGAGCTTCATCCACAACTCTCCTTTTGGACCTGGTGTTGGCTGCAACATAATCTTTCTGATTACTTGTGCTCCCCACATAGTTGACTGCGTAGAACTCTCCTTCCAAGTGATTCATAAAAATGAAATCAGATTGAGCCTACTTGCTGTCCATCCCAAGTTGTGTTGATATCTCAAAATTTGAGAATTGCGCTGCCTGATCACCTTGTGCAGTCATGCTTTGATTTGGTAGCTCACTGGCATAAGCAACCTACTCTTTGCCATGCCCCAAGGGTGGATAATTGGGCTGCTCCTGCACCAAATTATTTTTAGTGGGGACAAGAGCTTTGGAAGATGAAGCGGCATTTGGATTATAGCTCTAATAAGGCTTGATTTGTGTAATTTGAGCTTGTCCTTGATTATAATTCTGAAAGGGAGGTCTATTTGTCTGCCCAATCTGCTGGTAGCCTTGATTTGGCCTATAACTCTGAGCTTGTTGTCTCTTGAGGGCAACTAACTCATTAGTAACACTGCAACAGGCTCTTAACTTCATGGAGATCATTTGCAGGGGTAGCAACCAGCGTCTCTTGATTAGACAGAGGAGCTAGCGTGGGCACAGCAGGCTAGACTGAAGGCTGTAAATTAGGAAAGAGTGGCATATGAGGTCTAGGAGCTATCTTTACTACTTGAAAAGGCAATTTTCAGCAGCTATGGCTATCTCATAAGTAGCGGGCAGAATATTCCCACCCATGGACTGTATCATGACAACAATGTCACTATTCAGGGCCTTCAAGTAGTAAAAAAAAGCATAACTTGGGGTTGGCCTTACAAGAATTGGGATTTTGTCCCAAGTCTTTTGGAACCTAGAGTTAAAATCTTGCATAAACTCATGTGGGGCTCTCTTCATGGTGGTCAATTGCTCAACTAGAGACAAATGGTCACTTTTTTTCCCAAACCTATTTGTCAAGAGGGTCCTTAACTCATTCCATGAGCCAACTGAGTTCATAGGCAAGGTCTAATACCAGTCCAAAACTTTCCCTTTAAAGGACAAGGCTAGCAATCTGATGGCCACATTTTTCTCAGTGATATTATGGATGTTGCAGAGGTTGGCTATATTTCTGATATGCTTGACAACAGTGATTGGGCCCTCCACTAAAGGGAGGAACACTTTTGAGAGCTATCCCTGGAATTGGGTCATATTGCTGAAGGTTCAAGGGACTCTGACCATTGAAGGCCACAAAAGGGAAAGCCATCGCTGTGAAAGGATTAGCCCAGGGTCTCCTTGAATAGGTGTACTTTATGGCTGGTTTTGGAAAGTGGCTTGCTATGTAAGGGTGAGTATTTGCAAACCTTAGCCTTTTTGTTGAGTTCAAAGGCAACTCAATAAATTCAAAAGGGATACCCCTAGAAAATCTTGTAGTGACCTTTGGCATGGGATGCCAAGCTGATCATTAACTAGAGACTGTGTTCCTGAATGGAGTCGTCAGGTGCTAAATTATAGCTCTTTTTGGATTTTTAACAATAACAAGACCAACACCAATCCTAAAATTTGTAGGACACAAAAATTTGTCCCATCAGGCGTGCCAAAAACTGTTGACGCTGTGGATTGCACCCTCTGAAAGGAGACTCAGCTCCCTTCCTCCACACGGCACAATAGAGACATTCCTCTTGCTGTAGGTGGCAAACTTGAGGGATGAATCTCTAGATTAAGGGCTAGCTCCCCTTGATGCACCTTGAGGCCTTGGATCTCCTACTGCTAACAATGGGGGGTAGGGGTGAAAAGAGTGAGAAATACTGAAAAATAGAACCTAACTAATGCGGTCATGCACCAAATTGGTTGGTCTACTTAGCTTTGACCTACATTTACACAAGAGAGAAGCAAACATACACTTCATTCAAATGAGAACCTTTCCTTCATCAGTATTTCAACAGGGGATTCTATGGAGATACAGGGAGGAAAGACTACCAAAGGTGTTCTAAGACACACTATGGACAACCTGTTCATATGTGCCTATGCTTTGGGCTGGACACTTGTTGACCTGCAAGAGAAGAACTCGCAATACACTAGATATGCTAGCATAAACTTATGAAAGCATGAAAAGGAAATGACTTATCATAAGAGAAAACCATAGACATGCAAAAGTGCAAGCTCAAATGGAGGTAAAAATGCTTCTTTTTGATTCAAGGTAAATTTCTTCAAGGCTTCGCCATACAAATGCTGAGAGATCCCTTTCAAATGAGAAGTTACAAATATATATAAAAAACTTAGAAATAGACAATTGACTTGTCAAGGGATGGGAACCCATGTTGTATTAAACACTTCTACAGCGACCACAAGCCCATGTTGCTGCCGTATCCTTCCAATTGTGTATGGGAGAGCCATGTTGTACGTGTCCAAGTCGCTGCCCTTGCTGTCCTAGGCCTGTAAGAGCATAGGATGCTCCTTCTAGCAACTGACAAGGCCATCCCCAAGCTGTGTTGACTGGGCCATGCTCTCTTCAATGCTGGGCACAACTGGGTGGACATTAATGGCGAAGTGTGCAAACACGAGCTGCTACCTTGTATAGTTCGAAAACCAATCATTTTATTGGTTTTTGTTGGAGACTATTTCACCTAAATGCATTTACTCTTCCTGCTGACGACACCTATGCCACCTACCTTGGTCTGGTTCATCCTTGGGTCTGCACTTTGACTTGTTACGCCACTTGGAGCGTTTTGAGCCTTTGTTTTATGTGCACGTGGCCGCGTTCTGGGTTACCTGCTTTGTTTTCCCTTACTTTGCTATTTCCCTCTTATCCTGACAATTCGGGCTCTCAGTGCTTATTATTATCTCCCAGGCCCCTTTCTTTGCTTGTTTGCTCATTCGTTCTTCGAGCTTTGAATTCTTTCAAACAAAATGTCCGAAGGAATTCTACTTTGATTTTTCCCAACGGCTAGCTTACTTTCTTGAAATTGATGTTCATGGGTCTGTCACCCACTAGGACAATTCCTCCGGCATTTTTGCAAAGAACTTTTCCGAAGGGAAAGTGACCCTTCAAAAAGATTGAAATGGTCCTCTTTGGCATTCGAAAATGAACTTTGCCTTTAGAAAAATACCTTCGAAAAAGCTGCAATGGTCCACTTTGAAAAGAAAGTGACCCTTCAGAAAAATGGAAATGGTCCACTTTCATAACCAAGTGCCCCCCGCAAAGACACCTACCCTTCGGACTTCTTGTCTTTCGAATTTTTTCAAACTTTTTGTAACTGTCAAATTTTTTCAGACAAAATATCCGAAGGAATTCTCCTTTGATTTTTCTTCTCTGGTTTTCTTTCGGACAAAAAGTCCGAAGGAATTCTCTTTTGGGCTTGTCACTTTTTTCCAAATGGCAAGTTCCTTTCGGGCTTCCTATCTTGCCCCTTTTCTCCAACCGGTTGCCCTCTACAAGGGCATTTCGAGCCCAGAGTTACCCTTCGGACTTTTAAAAAAGATCCACTTTGTTCATCGCTTGCCCCCCGCAAGTGCTCCTTGGCCTCCAAAGTTGCCTTTCGGAAGAATTGTAAAGGTCCTGTTTGCGGCCTAAGTGCCCTCTACAAGGGTACATACCCTTCGGGAATCTTGCAAATGACCCTTCGGCTTTTCCACTTGGTCCATTTTGCCGACGAAAAGCCCTCAGAAGTAATTCACTTGCCTTTCGAAGCATCCAAGACCAAATCGAGGTTTGGAAATGGCTTTACTTATGAATTTTTTACAAGTCACCCGTCAAACCCGAAATGCACTTGGCAAGCAAAAGAGGAAAACACTTGGTTTTTTCATGGGAAATGGTCTGACAGAGAAAATTTTGCACAAGACAATTGAGGGATGAACTAGCCAGAACATGGATTGAATGACTCTTGCAATAAAAAAGGAGGGCGTGCCCAATTTTGGCCTACAGGACCAAAAATTAGTCAACACAAATTCAAATGCAGCCCTAATAAAATGGGTCTTTGTTACACTAACCTGTTTACTACCCATAAAAAGCCCTAAAAGTCTTGTAAATGGCTCCCAACAACAAGCCAAGGCACTACAATCAATAGTCACACTTGCCAATGCAAGTCGTTGCCTTAGAAGAAGGTCAAATCAATGAATCACTAAATCTGAAATGCAATTACAACGCCTGAAAGTAGTGTTGCCCTGAATAAGAGTGGAGGTTTTCGTCTCCAAACCCTTGTGTTCTTGAAGGTTTTTGTCTTCAAGTCACTTAGCCAAGTGTTTCGTGCATTAGCCTCAAAATCAAATATCATAAATTCATGGTAACCTTTCAAAAGATCATTATATCACCTTTTATACCAAATCTTCCCACAAGTCCTCCCTAAAAAGGGGCACTCCAGTTGGAGGGAGAGTTAAAGTGAATTTAAAATATCTTTTTCCTTTTCTTCATTAAGGGTTAAGCTAACCCTTTCTCACAAGTTAAGTTTTAAGTTATAATATATATATATATATATATATATATATATAAAGGTATCTTTTATAACTCAAAATCAGAACCAATTTTTCCCTTTTACCCCTTCTTCCCTTAGCCTAGGGAAAGCACCAAAAGAACTAGGCTAAAAGTCATGTCCGTGCTTAGACCAGGTGGACATAAGAATCCTCCCTACCCAAAATTGCTTGTCCTCAAGCAATTGCAATATCCATGGGTGTATCCCAACATTCCTTATTATGCAATGTCTGCCTGTTGTTTCCCTAGGAAATGAAACCTCAATCCACATCCTAATACTACAGTTCCTGTAAAGTGAGGGCTCCCCCCAAGCGTTTTAAGTGATGTAACAACCTTTTATAGGGCCTCTCATGCCCCCACATGAAGCTTCATAAATGTACTTACTGTTGCTAAGAAACCACCAACCCTTAGCATCCTCCCAATTAGCCCTCCAATTGTATTCTCCTCCAAACAACTCACTGCCCCAAGCGTAGGCTGCCCTATGCAACTCAAAACAGCTGTCATTATTCTTCATTTCATGCTTCAAACTCTCCAAAACATGTCTTCTAAGGGCTGTAATCCTCTGAGTTGAAGCTATGATCAATTGTTCCCTTAACAAAGAGAAAAACATCTCATCAACCAAACTGTACGTGCTGCTATGAGGGATGTAGTGGTGATGTTCAACCTTGCAATTGCTCATAAATGTCAACTCATTCACTACCAAGTTGAAATTAGATGAGTTCTTCATGCATATATCTTCAAGGACGCCAATATGCACTCACAAGTTGAGCTAGGCGAGCTTAAGCTTCCAAAAGGATCATGACTGAAATGTGTAATGTCACTGCCCCTTATGGATATGTCCATTTAAAATTCAGTAATGGAGTGTACACTACCTTGGTAAGCATCCAAAAACTCCTTAGGGTATCCCATGTGCCATGACAAGCCTCCCCCAACCCAAAATCATGGTTTTCCAATTCGCAAAAAGAGAACCATCTTGAAACAATTTGAAGGCATACCTTGTATGTAGATACTGTTGGCCATTTTTGGCCCACATATCAAAATTTGTCTAAGTATGAAAAAGGGAACTTTCAGGCAAGAAAATGGCAAGTCTTTGGAAGGACTTCGGGTTTTTTAGCAATGACAACTTTGGGTTTCTGAGGGCACAATGCAAATCGGGTTTCCAACAGTGCTTGACTTCTAAATGTTTTATAAGTAGAAGTAATTCGGATTTATAAACCCAAATTACTCATAGACAATGTATTTTGGGTTCTCCAAGGAGCACTACTTGATTATTTTATAAGTTGTGAGCAGTCAAAAGCCCAAAATAAGTAAAAGGGCTTGACAAACCCGTTTTGGTCTTGAAAAATAGTGCGTCTTGGGTTCTTCAAGGGATAAGTCTTCTCCAAAAACCTAGAAGGTACACTTCAAAAATCCAAAGGGCATTTTCAAAATGCCGAAGGGTCTTTTTTAGGCAAAAGGGATCTTTTCAACATTTCCAAAAGACCAATCAACTTTTCCGAAGGTCACTTTCATAAATCCGAAGGGCTTTTCTCTCTCCAAGTGGACGGTTGCAATTTTTTTGAAGGGTATGTTACCCTTCGGAAGAACTATTTTCAAAGGCCGAAGGGTACTTCTCTCAGCAGGAGGACCATTTGCAAGTCTGAAGGGACATACAGGAAGCCCAAAGCATCTCTCACCCTTCGGGAAAGTCCAATTTGAAAAGTCCGAAAGGTAATTTCCGAAGATAGATGCGGACAAAAAGTCCAAAGGAATTCCTTCGGACAAATTGTCCGAAGAAATTCCTTCGGGAGATTTGTCTGAAAGAAATAGACCAAGAGAAAGAAAGAAAAGGGCCGAAGGAATTCCTTCAGAAGGAAAGCCCGAGACCAAGTGTCCAAAGGAAATGACAGGCCAATGGACGTCAAAATCAGGACAAGCAACTAGCCGTTGGAAGTAATCAGGGTTGAAAAGCCCGAATTCTTAAGGCTTGAAAATAGCAAAGTGAGAAGACTTCAAAATGGTGTTGATGCAGTGGATTGCACCCTTGAAAGAAGGCTCAGCTTCACTCTTCCACGCGGCACAATGGAGACTTTCCTTTCGCTGTGGGCTTAGCAAAACTGAGGAAAGAATCTCTAGAAAAGGGCTAGCTCCCTTTGATGCATCTTTGAGGTCCTTAGCTACCACTGTTAATAATGGGGGGGTGAAAAGAGAGAAGGATATGACAAAACAAAACCTATCTAAAACGGTGATGCGCCAAATGATTTGATCCACTCAACTTATATCAACACTTCAGACCAAAAAGGCGAACAGACACTCCATCTGAACAAAAAACCAAACTGTATGGGTGCTTTAATAGGGGCTTAATGAAGATACAAAGAAAAAAAACTACCATAGGTGCTGCAGAAGCACACTGTCAGATACATGCTCTTCTATCTCTATGTTTCAACTTGGGCACTCCCTGTTAACCTGCAAAAATGGTCTTGGACATACTAGATATGTTGGTGTCAACCTACGAAAGCATCAAGATGAAATGACTAAACACAGAGTTGATACACAAACATATTCAAAAGTATAACCAGTCAGATAGAGGTAAAACATTTTCTATTGATTCCAAGGTAAAATTGGCAAGGCTTCGCCTTACACCAGTGAGATACATTTTTCAGTTGAGAGGTTACAATATATAGCATTAAGACAAAGAATTTTGGCGCCTTCAAGAACAGGCAGCCCATGCTATATTAAACACCTGGGGAAGAGGAATTCGTTCATGCTACTGTCATCCTTTCATAAAAGTCCTGAAAGAACCATACTATAGATGCTATGGGTATTGACTTTGCTGCTCAAACCGTATTAAATGTTCTTGTTATGTATGGGTCATTTTGTTTTCTAAAAGACAAGGCCACTTCTCTATGGAGTTTATGCAACTGTCTGCTCATTAATGTAAAATGAAGAAAAACGAGCCACTCTATTGAATGCTTGCACTCCCCTTGATGACCACTTGGTGGAGACTATTTCATCTACAGCCATAACTTCTCCTATCGATGCTTTCTGTGCCACCTAGACTATTCTATTCATTTCTGCGCTTGGCTTTTGTCTTTTCCTAGCAACTCGGCCCTCGAGGCTATCTTTCATTTCTTGTTTTCAGGGTCCTTTCTCGGTGGGTCACTGAGTTTCTTTTTGGCCTTATGCGCTTTAAATTCCTTCAGGCTCGCACTCATAAGTTCCTTTGGCCACTTATCATGAGTTCTGTTGACACTGTGGATTGCACCCTTGATAGAAAGGCTGAGCTTCTGTCTTCCACGCGGGACAATGGAGACTCCCCTTTTGCTGTGGGTCTGGCAAAACTGAGGGGAGAATCTCTAGATAAGGGCTAGCTCCCTTTGATGCATCTCTAAAGGTTTTCTACTACTACTGCTAACAATTGGGGGGGTGAAAAGAGAGAAGAAATAATCAGAACATAAAACTACTCTAAGTGGTGATGCACCAAATGATGTTGATCTACTCAGCTGTTCACACTTCAAACCAAAAAGGGGGTGAACATACACTTTATCTGGAAAAAGACCAGACTGTAGGGAGCTTTAAAAGGGAGGCTTAATGAAGACACATATGAAATGTAACTTACCACAGGCACTATAGAAAACACACTGTCTGATAGCTACTCTTTTATGTCTCTGCGCTCCAGATGCAACACTTCTTGTTAACCTGCAGAATTGGTGCTTTGGCTACACTAGGTGTGTTGAATGTCAATTTGTGAGAGCATCAAGCTAAAATAACTGAACACAGAATATACACAGACACACTCAAAAGCATAACCAGTCAGATAGAGGTAAAACACTTTCTTATTGATTCAAAGTGAAATTTTGGCAGGGCTGCACCATACAAAAATGAGAGATACATTTCTCCAATGAGAGTTTTCAATATATAGAGAAAGAAAGAGGCTTTTGGCACCTTCTGAAAAGAGCTTCCCATGCTGCGTTGAACACCTAGGGAGGAGAAAAATTGGTCATGCTGGTGTCATCCTTCTAGAAAGCCCTGAAATAACCATGCTGTAGATGTCGCCAGTCTGGACTTTAACGCCTAACCCGTATAAAAATCACTGCAAAAGCATGGGTTTTACATGACTGTCTGCTTATTAATGTAAAACAAGGAAAAAACAGGCCGCGCTTTCACTGTTTGCACTCCTTGATGACCATTTGGCGGAGATTTTTTCAACTGCTGGAATAACTCTTCTGCCAACGCCTTTTTTTTGCCACCTGGGTTCTATTTTCCCCTGCACTTGGCCGGGTGCGTCTTTTGGAACATTCCAAATGTTGTTGTATGTGTGCGTGGCCGTGTTCTGGATTCTCTGTTTTGTTCCCTCTTGCTATATTTTGTCTCTTTCTGGCAATTTGAGCTCTCGGGGCTACCTTCTTGTCCTTTGTTGGCTCCTTGGGCTCCTTTCTCAGCGTGTCGTTGAGTTCACTTGCAGCCTTCGCTTATGAGTTCTTTCGGGCTCTTTTCAACTATTAACATGCGCGGGCCCGTTTCAAACATTTGAGAATCAACGGCTAGTCCTTCACTATAAAGTTGACGTCTGCAGGCCTGTTGCCATTCGAAAGCCAACGGCTATATCACCGTCTTAAATTTGATGTTTGTGCGCCTATCACCGGACGTTTGAACCTCCAACGACTAGTTCGCTACGTTGAATTTGACGTCTTCGGGCCCGTCACCCCTTTGGCAATTTCTTCGGCTTTCCGCAATTGAACCTTCTTTGGATTTCCTTCAGACAACAGTCTGAAGGAATCCCTTGTCTTGTCTTTTCTTTGGATTTTCTTCGGACAGAAAATCCGAAGGAATCCTTTGCCCTTCTCTCTTTGATGAATCTGCTCATTGCCTTCCGCGAGGGCCCTTTGGGTCTTGAAATACCCCTTTGGAACTTCTGATTTGGTTCCTTCTTGGTCGCTGAGAGTCCCTCGCAAGGGCACCTGCCCTTCAGGCTCCCTTGGTTCTCAATTCCTTCGGACATTTTGCCTGAAGGAAATCTTTTCTTTGGAGTCTCGGCCCTTTCTCTCTTCTTGAATTCCTTCGAACATTTTGCCCGAAGAAAATGTGCCTTTGGATTTTCCCTTGGATTTTCTTCGAACAAAATGTTCGAAGAAATCCTTTGTCTTTTACCTTGTATTTTCTGAAGGACCTTTGCCTTTGTTTGCCGTGGATTTCCTTTGAACAAAAGTCCGAAGGAATTCTTTGCCTTGCTCACTTTTCCAAAGAAAAACTCTGCCCTCCGCAAAGAAATCTTGTCTTTAGTTGTCCTTCAGAGCTTGCTAAATGGTCCCATTTGTCACTTGTCTGCCCCCCGCAAGGGCACTTGACCTTCGGGACCTTGTAAAAGACTTGTACTTATTTGAAACTGGCTCCTTCTTTTGTCAATAAAAGCCCTGTCCAAGGCAATTGCCCAAAGTGAAATAAGCCTCATATCAAGCCGAGAAGCTACAGGCTTGGATCTCTCAACTCTTTATAAGACCAGGACTATTGCAAAGGGAAATGGAGCATTTTCAGTAAGTGTTGATGCATCCAACACTGACGGCTCAGAACAACAGGGAAAGGAGACCAACTTTTGGCCTACAGGGCCAAAAATTGTCAACAAGTTCTTTCATGCAAAATGCCCGAAAGAATTGGTTCTTTGGCTTCTCTTCAATGGCTGACGCATCCCATCAAAATTGATGTTTGTGGGCCTGTCACTATTCGAAAACCAACAGCTATTTCATTATCTTGAATTTGACATTTGCGCGCACGTCACCAGACATTTGAACCTCCAATGGCTAGTTCGCCATGTTGAAGTTGACGTTCTTGGGCCCGTCATCACCTTTAGCAGTTCCTTCGGCCTTTTTGCAAACTGAACCTTCCCAAAGGGAAGGTGACCTTTCAAAAAAGAGGAGAGAGTCCTTTTTTGGCAGCCGAGAGCCTTCCACAAGGGCACTTGCCCTTCGGGCTCCTTTGTCTTCCCAATTCCTTCGGACATTTTGCCCGAAGGAAATGTTGCCTTCATGTCTCGGCCTTCTCTTTGTAAATTCCTTCAGACAAAAGTCCAAAGGAAATCCTTCGGGCATTTTGTCCGAAGGAATTTACCTTTGGTCCCTTGGATTTTCTTCGAACAAAAAGTCCGAAGAAATCCTTGTCTTTTTACCTTGTCACTTTTTAGAAGGAAAATTCCCCTTCGGGCCTTCTCTTTGCTCCCTTACAAATGTGTTCTTTGCCCTCCGCAAGGGCACCTTGGGTCCAAAATGTCCTTCGGAGCTTGGTTGAATGGCCCCATTTGTAACCTGCTTGCCCTTCGCAAGGGCACTTGACCTTCGGAGTCTTGTGAAAGACTTGCATCTCTTTCAAACTAGCCCATCCCTTTGCCAAAAAAGGCTTGTTCAAGGTAATTTGCTGAAGCGAGATGAGCCTCCAGATCAATCCGAAAACCTACAGGACTTGGATCACTTGGCTCTTTATAAGAATAGGGCTATTTCAAAAGAAAATGGCACAATTGCAGTAAGGTGAATACATCAAAGACTGGCTGCTCAGGACAGCAAGGAAAGAAGGGAGACCGATTTTGGCCTAGAGGACCAAAAATGGTCAACAAATTTGGCGATTCACAGGAGAAGCATGCCTACTATGCGTAAGAAAACCAGTGGCTTACAAGTCCATTGGGCACGGAGTCAAAATACAGCTTGAAACACTGACAACAACTTTGGGAGACTAAAGAATCAACATGAAGATTTTACCTCAAACGATAAACAAAACACACACAAGGCTAAAAAACTACAAACATGCACGAAAGCACTTAGGAAAAAACAAGGAAAATATGTACATAACAAGAGAAAGGCTCAGTGACAATGCTTAAGATATATCCTATTAACTGGGATATGCAGTTCTCCACCATCCAACCTGGAGAGTTGGAATGTGTTATGCTACTTGCACTGAGTGATGACATATGGACCACTCCATAAGGCATCAAACTTCGTATGCTTTCCAAGTTTAGCTCGATGTTCATCCTATTTCAAGACAATGTCGCCTTCTGACAAGCCTTTTGATGAGGATATCTTATCAAAATGCTTCTTCGTTTGCTGCTGACGGCTGGTCATGGAAACCATAGCTTGGTCTCTTGCCTCCTGAAGTTCCATCAATTCACAAAGTTTGACCTCCATGCTGTCGCTTTCTTCCAATTGCAGCTGGTGGGCAAGGTCCAAGGCTGGGAATTCAAGTGAAATGGGAAGTCTAGCTTCCCTTCCATACGCAAGTGTGTATGGTGAATTGCCAATTGCTCTTTTTGGAGTAACCCTGTCTACCCATAGGGCTATTTTCAGCTTGACATGCCAAGTTCTCTGATTTTCCTCCATTGTCCTTCTAATAATTATGATTAGATTCTTGTTGGTGGACTCAGCCAACCCATTTCCTTGTGGGTAGTAATTGGAAGAAGTGCTAAGGTAGATGTTGTATCCCAACGTCCACTTGCTTGTTTTGGTTCCCAAGAAAGCAAATGCGTTATCTGAGATGATGGTAGCTGGGACTCCAAACTATGTCACTAGGGCTTCATAAAAATCTAGGACTACACTTTCGTTGGCTTCTTTCAAAGCGACAGCTTCTACCCATCTCGTGAAGTACCCTGTAGCAGTCAAGACCCATTTGTGGCCAGCACTGAAAGGAGGGTTGATCATTCCTATGAAGTCTAGGCCCCATTGCATGAACCGTTGTTCCACTTGAATAGGTTGCAGAGGCATTGCAGCCAGTCATTGCTTTCCATCAAAGAGGGCACATTTTTGGCACTTCCGTATCGAGGCATGGATATCTCTGAATAAAGTGGGTCAAAAGTAATTGGCCTTCATAATCCTTGCAATTGTAGGCTTAGGAGCGAAGTGACCACCAGCTGGCCCGTCATGAAACTTGGATAGTACCCTGTCGACTTGACTTGAGTCTATGCATCTCAAGAGTACTCCTAAAAAATCCTTTCTAAATAGCACCCCATCAATCAAGACATAAAGGAGAGATTGGAGTCTGAAATACCTCCTCTTAGTCCTATCAAGGCTCTATGGGCACTCACTGGTGAGAAGAAAATGTGTCATGTTTTGTGTCCAATCCTTCATGATTGCTGATTCCTCTGCTACAGCTTCATCATGGAGTAGCAAAATGCCTTCTTTCTGTTGTTTAAGGTCTGTAGCGAGGTGTTCACACAACCCTTTTCCCCTTACCAGCTTGGTGGTTTTGATATCCATGTCATATTCCATTACCTTCGTACCCTGCCCTCTTTTCATTTAAATCACGGCTAATCAAGAAATCTTTGATGCTGGGATAGGGCACCATGACATGAACCTTGTTTGACAGTATATGTCTAAATTTCTTCAGGCTTCGTATGATCGCAAGCACTTGCTTTTCAACATATGTGTACCTGATTTCAAAACCTTCTAGACCTTGGTTAAAAAATGCAAGAGGTTGTTCAAGGTTTTCATTATTTGCTTGAGTAAGCATGGCAGAGATTACCTCTTCATTTCCGAAGGTGTACAGGTTGAAATCCTTGGTGAAGTCAGGACTGATCAAGGTGGGAGCCTGGGCAATAGCTTGCTTAATCCCTTCAAAATTATCCTTCCTTTGTGCTGTCCATGCAAACTTCTCATCTTTCTTCAGCATGGAAGTTAGTGGCTTGACTATCTCGGCAAAATTAGGGATAAATCTCCTAATAAAATTTATTCTGCCAAAGAAGCTTTGCAGATCTTTCTTGTGCTTAGGTAAGGACAGCGCTAGGATGGTGCGTACTCTTTCCGGTTCAATGGTCAATCCCCCTTTTGAAACAACATGACCAAGGAGTTTACCTTCATGGACAACGAACACACATTTCTTTGGGTTGAGAGAGATACCAAACTCTCTACACCTCTCAAAGATTTGCCTCAGGGGTTTCAGATGTTGGCTTGCATTCTTAGAGAAAATTGTCACGTCGTCAAGGTAGACCAATACAATATTATTTATCAGGGCTTGAAAAGTCATGTCCATGGCTCGCTGAAAGGTGGCTCCAGCATTTGATAGTCCGAATAGCATTTTTTTGTAGGCAAAAGTTCCCCATTTGATAGTGAAGGTTGTCTTGTATTGATCACAGTCTTGCACTATAATCTGATTATATCCTAAATATCCATCTAGGAGGGATAAACGTTCACTGCCTGTCACTATTTGGAGGATCTGCTCCATACTTGGGAGGGGATAGTGATCTTTTAACGAGACCTTATTGAGATCTCTAAAGTCCACACATACTCTGATCTCCCCATTCTTTTTTCTAACAGGGACTAGATTAGCCAACCAAGAGGAGTGTTTGATAGGAAAAATAATTCTAAACTCAATCAACTTAGTGAGTTCCTTCCGCATGAGAGGCTCAATCTTCAGATTGATAGGCCTTTGTCTTTGTTTGATGAGTTTGGTGCCTTCCTCTAGCTCAATGGTGTGTTGGGCCAAGCTTGGGTCAAAAACCTTCAAATCGCTATACTCCCAAGCAAAAACATCGGCAAGCTCTTGGCATAGCGAAATGAAAGAATGCCTCTCATCATTTGTACATACCTTCCCAAGTGCAAGCAACTTGTTCTTGAATATTTCAACTCTTTCGTAGTTTTCTTTCTTGGTTGTGATGTTTGTTGTCCTTTTTCAGTTGGTCATCCTCATTGAAGATGCTTTCGAGGGTGACCAAACCTTTGGGAAGTTTGTTGTTCTTCAGCGAAACAATCTGGCCGTCATATTGCTGCTGCAACTTAGCTTGATTTCTAGAGGCAAACTCAGCCTCCCCTTGTAAGAAGAGTGCTATCTGTTGATCACTGTCAAACACCTGCTAATTGATGATGTTATCAGGGATGGAGGGTCTGATTACTACTTTTAAATGGCGCGGACTGCTGTCCCAACCTATTTCTTTGAGAATGTCAAACTGAGCACCAACTACTTCTAGCCTGTCTGCTTGTTTATTCTGTTCTCTTGGAATGGAATTAATATTGAAAGCAAGGAAACTCTCCACTAAGTCCCACACCCTATGCTTGTAAGACTTAAGCAAGGAGTTCTTGGTCAAATTTTGGCCTCTTACTGGTTTACGATTAACTCACTGTCTCCAAAAACCTTCAACTCTTTAATTCTTTTTTTCCTTGCCCACTCCAAACCATGAATGAGAGACTCATATTCTGCAACATTGCAAGTGCAGCAGAATTAAAATCTGAAAGTTGAGAAGTATCTCTCATTTGTGGGTGAAATTAACACTACCCCACCACCAGCTCCCAATTTGCTTTTTGAGCCATCGAAGAAGAGTTGCCATAAACCATAGCTCTCTTGGTTTGCCTTCATCAAATTTGGCACAAAAGTTCCATCTTCATGCATGCAATAAATTCCAAGACCCGTCTCTTCGATGAACTTGTATGGATCATATTCAAAATTGTCACTTCCCCATTCGTCTAAGAACAGGTTAGCAACTCTTTCAAGAGAAGAGGGTGGAGATTGGTCCATTTGGAATTCTTCTTCGTCAATGATGTCATAGCTGACATTTTCCGCCTTGAGTGAGTATGGCTCTAGATGATCTCTGTGGATGGACTCCGACTCAATCTTGACCTTAGTTCCATATTTAGTTCTAAAAACCATGTAAGACCAGTTTGCTGCTAAGTACCTGCCTATCTTAAAGGTGAAATCCCTGGATAAACAGAGAGCAAAGTAGGGAGGAACATCCACCACTACCATGTCATGGGGAACGGAGAAGGTTGGATAGGCGTGCAGCGTCAGATTCAAGCCTTTAACCACTCCTAAGGTCTTAGCTGGTGATCCATCTAACTGCAGGACTCCCTTAGTCATTTCTTCATATTTGAGTCCCAGCTTGTCAACTATGAATTTGGGCATTACTGAGGTGTTTGTCCCACTGTCAATAATGCAATTGTGAACCAGGAAATCTCCAATGACTAAGGATAGATAGAAAGGAGGAATCTTTTCATCCTTTGCTTGGCCTGCTATGGAAGGGTGCCCATTCATAATCAAAACATTATCGGCCTTTGTTGGGACAACTTGTTCATTCAGCTCGTGTAATTCCTTCTGGAGCATATCTTTGTCCCAGCATTGTTAAGGAATCCCACAGTGAGATATTCATGTGCAGCTTCTTCATTTGGTCAACCACATTGATCTGAGAGTTGTTCCCTTTTGAATTTTCTTTGGGGGCACTTGCAGCCTAAGGTGCAAGCCGAGGAGCTGAGAGTGCAATCAGCGGCTTGTAATTTGGGAACTTCTGGTTCACTTGTGATGAAGAAGACGGTGCAGATGTTTGAGCAGTTGTCTGTGCTTCTTCCATAACTCTCTTTTTGGACCTAGTATTGGTTACAACAAAATCACCGTGGTTATTCGGACTACCCACATAATTAACTGCATAGAATTCACCTTCCAGCTGATTCATGAGGGCGGAATCAGACTGAACTTGCCTTTTGTCCATGTCAGGTTGTACTGACGCCTCAAAACTTGGGAATTGGGTTGCTTGATTGTCTTGTGCATTCATATATTGATTTGGCATCTCATTAGGATACGCAACTTGTTCTTGGCCACACCCCAAGGGTGGACGATTAGGCTGTTCCTGTACCAGATTATTTTGAGTGGGAACAAGAGCTTTGGACGATGAAGGAGCACCTAGATTATAACCTTGATATGTTCTAGCTTGAATAATTTGACCCTGTCCTTGGTTATAATTTTGGAAGGGAGGTCTATTCATTTGTTTGAACTACTGGTATCCCTGATTCGGCTGATAGTTTTGAACCTGTTGCCTCTTGAGAGCCACTAATTCATTGGTTACACTTTGTAACAAGCTCTTAACTTAATGGAGGTCATTGAGCGAGGTAGCAGTCGGCTTTTCTACGCTAGGCAGAAGAGCTAAGGTGGGTGTAGCAGTCTAAATTGGGGGTGGCAATTTAGGAAAGAACGGCATATGAGGTCTAAGGGCTATCTTTCCTGCTTGTACCAGACAATTTTCGGCGGCTATGTCTATTTCATAAGAAGCAGGGAACACTTGTCCTCCCATGGACTGTATCATTACAGCAATGTCACTGTTCAAAGCCTTTAAGTAGTAGAGGAAGGCATAGCTTGGGGTCGGCCTCACTAAAATGGGGATTCTGTCCCAAGTCTTTTGGAACCTGGTATTAAAATCCTGCATAAACTCATGCGGAGCTCTTTTCATAGTGGTCAATTGCTTAGCAAGAGAGAGATGATCGCTCTTCTCCTCAAATCTGTGTGTCAAGAGAGTGCCTAATTCGTTCCATGAGCCAACTGAATTCATAGGCAAAGTCCTATACCAGTCCAGATACTTACCTTTAAAAGACAATGTCAGTAACTTGATGGCTATGTTCTCTTCAGTGACATTGTGAATGTTACAGAGGTTGGCTATATTTTTGATATGCTCAATAGCGGTAATAGGTCCCTTTCTATTAAAAAGAGGAACACTCTTAAGGGTTGTCCATGGGATTGGGTCATAATGCAGAAGGTTTAAAGGGCTCTGACCATGGAAGGCTACAAAAGGTAAAGCCATGGCGATGACAAGGTTCAATCGGGGCCTTCTTGTATAAGTATATTTTATGGCAGGTCTAGGAAATTGGTTTGTTGTATAGGGATGAGTCCTTGCAAACCTTAGTCGTTTTGCTGAGTTTAAGGGCAGCTCAATGAATTCGAAAGGGACACCCTTGGCAGAAGATCTTGTTCTGACCTTAGGCATGGGATGCCATGCTGATCTCTGACCAAAAACTGATATTCTTGAAAATGGAGTCACCAGATGTTGGGTTAGTTGTTCATTCTTGTAGTAACAGGACCAGCACCAATCCTGAAACTTTTCTGAGCATTAAAAATGGTCCCACCGGGTGTGCCGAAAATTGTTGACGCAGTGGATTGCATCCTTGAAAGAAGGCTCAGCTTCTCTCTTCCACACGGCACAATGGAGACTTCTTTTGCTGTGGGCTTAGCAAAACTGAGGAAATAATCTCTAGATAAGGGCTTGCTCCCTTTGATGCATCTTTGAAGTCCTTAGCTACCACTGTAAATAATGGGGGGGTGAAAAGAGAGAAGGATATGACAAAATAGAACCTATCTAAAACGGTGATGCACCAAATGATTTGATCCACTCAACTTATATCAACACTTTAGACCAAAAGGGCGAACAAACACTCCATTTGAACAAAAGACCAGACTGTATGGGCGCTTTAACAAGGGCTTAATGAAGATACAAAGAAAAAGAACTTACCATAGGTGCTGCAGAAGCACACTGTTAGATAACTGATCTTCTATCTCTATGCTCCAACTTGGGCACTTCCTGTTAACCTGCAGAAATGGTCTTGAACATACTAGATATGTTGGTGTCAACCTACGAAAGCATCAAGATGAAATGACTAAACACAAAGTTGATACACAGACATATTCAGAAGTATAACCAATCAGATAGAGGTAAAATGTGTTCTATTGATTCCAAGGTAAAATTAGTAGGGCTTCGTCTTACATAAGTGAGAGATACATTTCTTAGCTAAGAGGTTACAATATATAGCATTAAGACAAAGACTTTTGGTGCCTTCAAGAATAGGCGGCCCATGTTGTATTAAACACCTGAGGAAGAGAAATCCACTCATGTTGCTGTCATCCTTTCATAAAAGTCCTGAAAGAACCATACTGTAGATGCTATGGGTATTGACTTTGCTGCTCAAACCGTATTAAACGTTCCTGCTAAGTATGGGTCGCTTTGTTTTCTAAAAGACAAGGCCGCTTGTCTATGGAGTTTATGCAATTGTCTGCTCATTAATGTAAAATGAAGAAAAACGGACCACTCTATTGAATGCTTGCACTCCCCTTGATGACAACTTGGTGGAGACTATTTCATCTGCAGCCATAACTTCTCCTGTCGACGCTTTTGTGCCGCCTGGACTATTCTATTCGTTTATGCGCTTGGCTTTTGTCTTTTCCTGGCAACTCGGCCCTCGGGGCTATCTTTCATTTTCTGTTTTCAAGCTCCTTTCTCAGCAAGTCGCTGAGTTTCCTTTTGGCCTTATGCCCTTTGAATTCCTTCGGGCCAGCGCTCATAAGTTCCTTTGGCCACTTATCATGAGTTCTTTCGGGCAAAATGCCCGAAAGAATTGGTTCTTTGGCTTCTCTTCAACGGCCGACGCATACCATCAAAATTGACATCTGCGGGCCTGTCACTATTCAAAAACCAACGGCTATTTCACTATCTTGAATTTGACGTCTGCGCACACGTCACCAGACGTTTGAACCTCCAACGGCTAGTTCGCCATGTCGAAGTTAACGTTCTCGGGCCCGTCATCACCTTTAGCAGTTCCTTCGGCCTTTTTACAAACTGAACCCTCCTGAAGGGAAAGTGACCTTTCAGAAAAGAGGAGAGGGTCCCTCTTTGGTAGCCGAGAGCCTTCTACAAGGGCACTTTCCCTTTGGGCTCCTTTGTCTTCCCATTTCCTTCGGACATTTTGCCCGAAGGAAATGTTGCCTTCATGTCTCGGCCTTCTCTTTGTAAATTCCTTCGGACAAAAGTCTGAAGGAAAATGTCCGAAGGAATTTACCTTTGGTCCCTTGGATTTTCTTCGGACAAAAAGTCCGAAGAAATCCTTTGTATTTTTGCCTTGTCACTTTTTTGAAGGAAGATTCCCCTTTGGGCCTTCTCTTTGCTCCCTTACAAATGTGTTCTCTGCCCTCCGCAAGGGCACCTTGGGTCCAAAATGTCTTTCGGAGCTTGGTTGAATGGCCCCATTTGTAACCTGCCTGCCCTCCGCAAGGGCACTTGACCTTCAGAGTCTTGTGAAAGACTTGCATCTCTTTGAAACTGGCCCATTCCTTTGTTAAAAAAGGCTTGTTCAAGGTAATTTGCTGAAGCGAAATGAGCCTCAAGATCAACTCGAAAACCTATAGGACTTGGATCACTTGGCTCTTTATAAGAATAGGCCTATTTCAAAGGGAAATGGCACAATTGCAGTAAGGTGAATACATCAAAGACTGGCTGCTTAGGGCAGTAGGGAAAGAAGGGAGACCGATTTTGCCCTGTAGGACCAAAAATGGTCAACAGATGGACAAGTCCGAAGTAGTAAGCTTGGAGAACCCGAGTTATTCTACATAGAGTAAATCAGGTTTCTCCAAGTACTTTATTTAAAAGGCTTTATAAGTAAAATATCTGGGAAAGTCCGAAGTTGGGGAGATCAAAGAACTTGAATTACTCTGCATAGAGTAAATCAGGATTCTTCAAGTGCTCGACTTAAGCTTGGTCCAGCAATGCGAGAATCATGATGCAACGAATGAAAGGCTGTCACGTGGCGTAAGCTGGACCAGAAAGGGCCAATTAGTAAAGGACAAGTTGCATAAGGATGACCAATGAGCACGAGAGATTCCAAGCGGCTAGTCGCTGGAAATTATAAAGGCTCTCATCCATCATAGTTCGCTCTCCACAATCGCCGTTCGATGCTTAAATGCAACATGGCTTCTCAAATGCGCCAAAGAAAAAATTAAAGACGGGAGAGGCTCGAGAGGATTGTCTAGTGATCCTGAGAGACACATTTAGGGGTAACAAGGAAGTACAACGTCAAAGTTCCAGCCATCAGCGACTTCTTCTTTCTTCCCCTTCTCTCTTCCCCCTTTTCTATATAAATAGAGGCCTTGGAGCCAAGCAAATGATCCCCGGATTGGTGATAGAATTACTCTACAGAAATCGCTTTGTAAAGGACTCTTTTGAAGCAATACAAGGAAGACTTTTACCTGCGATTTTTTCCAGTGCCTTGCTTTTGATCCTTTCAGTTTTGTGCAAGATTGCGTGAAGTGTCTGTGTGTTGAGCTCTTCTTGAAGTGTTACCAGTTCATAGTGTCTCCCCTAGACCTATTTTTGTTATCCTTCAAAGCACAAGGCTTCCCTTCAACCTCCACGCAAAACCTCCATGCCTATGGCCTTGAGATAGAACCAGAATAGCCTGTGTCCTGTTTGGGTTCTGTTGACGCTATGGATTGCACCCTTGAAAGAAGGCTGAGCTTCTCTCTTCTACGCGGCATAATGGAGACTCCTCTCTTGTTGTGGGTCTGGCAAAACTAAGGGGAAAATCTCTAGATAAGGGATAGCTCCCTTTGATGCATCTCGGAAGTCTTTTGCTACTACTGCTAACAATGGGGGGGTGAAAAAGGAGAAGGATACAACCAAAACAGAAATTAATCTAAGTGGTGATGCACCAAACAATTTTTATCTACTCAGTTATTCACACTTCAGACCAAAAGAGGGCGGACATACATTTTATCTAATGAAAAGACCAGACTGGAGGGAGCTTTAACAATGGGTTTAATGAAGACACATAGAAAATGAATTTACCACAGATGCTATAGAAAACACACTGTCTGATAACTTTTTTCTGTCTCTGTGCTCCAGATGCAGCACTTCCTGTTAACCTATAGAAATGGTGCTTTGTCTACACTAGGTGTGTTGGTGTCAATTTGTGAAAGCATCAAGCTAAAATGACTGAACACATAATTGATACACAGACACACTCAAAAGCATAACCAGTCAGATAGAGGTAAAACACATTCTTATTGATCAAAGGTGAATTTTGGCAGGGCTTCGCCTTACAAAATGAGAGATATCCTTCTCAACTTGAGAGGTTACAATACATATCATGAAAAAGACTATGGCACCTTTCATAACAAGTGGCCTATGCTGCATTGAACACATTGAAAAGAGGAAGTCCGCTAAAGGAGCCATGCTGTGTCAGTCCAAGTCTTGACTTTGGTGTTTAAATCATATTAAATGTCATTTTAAAATCATGGGTTGCTTGATCGTTTGAATGACAAGGCCGCCCCTCTTTATGAAACTTATGCGACTGTTTGCTTATCCATGCTCAAATGAAGAAAAACAGGTCGCGCCATTGAATGCTTGCGCTCTTCGATAACCACTTGGTGGAGACTGTTTCATCCACAACAATAACTTCTCCTACCGACACCTTTTGCCATCTGGACTACTTAATTCGTGTCTGTGCTTGGTTGGGTGCTTTTTTTGGAACATTCCAAATGTTGTCGTATGTGTGCGTGGCCGTGTTCTGGATTCTCTGTTTTGTTCCCCTTTTCCTTGCTATTTTTGTCGCTTTCTGGCAATTTGAGCTCTCTCGGGCTATTCTTATCATCTTTTGCTGGCTCCTTGGGCTCCTTTCTCAGCGGCTAATGCATCTCGTTAAAGTTGACGTCTACAAGCCTGTCGCCTATTTGAAAACCAACGGCTATTTCACCACCTTGAATTTGACGTTTGCACCCCCATCACCGGACGTTCAAACCTCCAACGGCTAGTTCACCATGCTGCAATTGACGTTCTCGGACCCGTCACCCCTTTGGTAATTTCTTTGGCCTTTTGTATTTGAATCTTCCCGAAGGGAAAGTGTCCCTTCGGTGCTTGGAAAAGGTCCCCTTTTGGGTCGCTAGGAGTCCCCTGCAAGGGCACTTGCCCTTCGGGCTCCCTTGTCTTCTAAATTCCTTCAGACAAAATGTCCAAGGGAATTTCTTCGGACATTTTTTTCAAAGGAAATCCTCCCTTCAAAGTCGTGGCCCTTCTTTCTTTCGGTCTTTTCCTTCGGACAAAAGTCCAAAGGATATCCTTCGGGCTTTTGTCCAAAAGAATTTGCCTTGGTCTGCTTTCCTTGTGAATTTCTTTAGACAAAATGTCCGAAGGAATTCCTTCGGGCACTTTGTCCGAAGGAATTCATCCTTTGGCTTCTCATGGATTTACTTATGACCAAAAGTCCGAAGAAATCCTTTGTCTTTTGCAAGGATTCTCTCCGAAGGGAAACTTACCTTTTGGCCTTCTACCTTGTAATTTCTCCGAAGGTGCTCTCTGCCCTCCGCAAGGGCACTTTTGGGTCCATAATTGCCCTTCGCAGCCTGCTGGAATGGCCCAGTTTGTAACCCAACTACCCTCCACAAGGGCACTTTTTCCTCGGAGCTTTGTAAAAGCCTTGCATCCTTTGAACTGGTCCATTTCTTTGCCGAAAGGCTTGTGAAAACCAACTGCCCAAAACAAAATAAGCCTTATATCAAACTGAAAACCTGCTGGTCTTATACCTCTCAACTCTTTTATAAGAACATGACTTATTGCAAAGGAAAAAAGGGGCATTTGTAGTAAGGTGGATACAATCAAGACTGATGGCTCAGACAACAGGGGAAGGAGACCGATTTTTGGCCTGCAGGACCAAAATGGTCAACAAATTTGGCGATTCCCAAGGGAAGCATTCCTGCTATGCTTAGAAAAACCAGTAGCTTACAAGTTCGTTGGGCACGGAGTCAAAACACATCCCAAAAGGTTGACAATAACCTTGAGGGATCCAAAAATCAATCATGAAGTTTTTAACCCAAAACGGTAAACAAAACACACACAAGGCTAAAAAAAACTACGAACATGCGCAAAAGCACTTAGAAAAAATAGGGAAAAACAAGAAAAATATATACATGATGAGAGAAGGCTCAATGACAGTGCTTAAGATATATCCCATTAACTGGGATATACAGTTCTTCACCATCCAATCTGGAGAGTTGAAATGCATTGTGATGCTTGCACTGAGTGATGACATACGGACCACTCCATAGGGCGTCAAACTTTGTGTGCTTTCTAGGCTTAGCGCGGTCCTCATCCCATTTTAAGACAATGTCGCCTTCAGAGAAACCTTTTGACAAGGATTTCTTGTCAAAGTGTTTTTTCGTTTGTTGCTGACGACTAATCATAGAAACCATGGCTTGGTCCCTTGTCTCCTGAAGTTCCATCAATTCACACAGTCTGACCTCCATGATGTTGCCTTCTTCCAATTGCAGCTGGTGAGCAAGATCCAAGACTAGCAATTCAAGTGAAATAGGAAATCTAGCTTCCCTTCCATACACAAGCGTGTATGGTGAATTGCCAACTGCCCTCTTTGGAGTAACCTTGTCTGCCCACAGGGCTGTTTCAACTTGGCATGCCAAGTTCTCTGATTCTCCTCCATTGTCCTTCTGATAATTCTGATCAGATTCTTGTTGGTGGACTCAGCCAGCTCATTCTCTTGTGGGTAGCAGTTGGAAGAAGTGCTAAGATAGATGCCGTATCCCAACACCCATTCGCTCGTTCTGGTTCCCAAGAAAGCCAATGTGTTGTCTGAGATGATGGTAGCTTAGACTCCAAACCTTGTCACCAAGCCTTCGTAAAAATTCAGGATTGCACTTTCGTTGGCCTCCTTCAAAGCAACAGCTTCTACCCATCTCGTGAAATAGTCTGTAGAGGTCAAGACCCATTTGTGGCCAGCACTGGAGGGAGGGTTGATCATCCCTATGAAGTTTAGGCCCCATTGCATGAATGGCTGTTCCACTTGAATAGGCTGTAGAGGCATTGTAGCCAGTCATTGTTTTCCATCAAAGAGCGCACACTTCTAGCACTTTCATACCTAGGCATGGGTGTCTCTGAATAAAGTGGGCCAGAAGTAACCAGCTCTCATAATCCTTGTAGTTGTAAGCTTAGGAGCAAAGTGACCACCAGCTAGCCCGTCATGAAACTCTAACAGCACCCTGTCGACTCGACTTGGGTCTATACACCTCAAGAGTACTCCTGAAAAATCCCTTCTGAACAACACCCCGTCAATCAAGACATAAGGGAGATTGGAGTCTGAAATATCTCCTCTTGGTCCTATCAAGGCCCTGTGGGCACTCACCGATGAGAAAGAAACGTTTCATGTCTGATGCCCAATCCTTTATGACTGCTGGTTCTTCTGCTGTAGCTTCATCATGGATTAGCAAAATGTCCTCTTTTTGCTGTCTAAGGTCTGCAGCAAGGTGTTCACACAGGACTTTTTCCCTTACCAGCTTGGTGGTTTTGATGTCCACGTCATATTCCATTACTTTGGTGATCCATCTCGCTCTCTTTTCATTAGATCACGATTGATCAAAAAATCTTTGACGCTGGGATGTGGCACCATGAGATGAACCTTGCTGTTGAATAGCATATATTTGAATTTCTTCAAGCTCTGTATGACCGCAAGGACTTGCTTCTCCACATATGTATACCTGATCTCAAAAACTTCTAGACCTTGGCTAAAAAACGCAAGCGACTGTTCAAGGTTCTCGCCATTTGCTTGGGTAAGCATAGCAGAGATTACCTCTTCCTTTTTGAAGGTGTAGAGGTTGAAATTTTTGGTGAAGTCAGGGCTGATCAAGGTAGGAGCCTGGGCGATAGCCTGCTTGATCCCTTCAAAACTATCCTTCATTTGTGCTATCCACGCAAATTTCTCATCTTTCTTCAGCATGGAGGTCAGTGGCTTGACTATTTCGACAAAATTTAGGATAAATCTCCTGATAAAATTTATTCTGCCAAAGAAGCTTTGCAGACCTTTCTTATGCTTAGGCAAGGACAATGCTAGGATGGCGCGAACTCTTTATAGATCAATGGTCAAGCCCTCTTTCGAAACAACATGGCCAAGGAGTTTTACCTTCATAGACAGCGAACACACATTTCTTTGGGTTGAGAGAGATACCAAACTCTCTACACCTCTCAAAGATTTGGCTAAGGTGTTTCAGATGTTGGCCTGCTTCCTTAGAAAATACTGTCACATCATCAAGATAGATCAGTACAACATTATTTATCAGGCCTTGAAAAGCCATGTCCATGGCTCGTTAAAAAGTGGCTCCAGCATTGGATAGTCCAAATGGCATTTTTCGGTAAGCAAACGTCCCCCACTTGGTAGTGAAGGCTGTCTTGTATTGATCACAGTCTTGCACTAAAATTTGATTGTACCCTGAATACCCATCCAGGAGGGAGAAACGTTTGCTGCCCGTCACCATTTGGAGGATCTGCTCCATACTTGGGAGAGGATAGTGGTCTTTCAACAAGACTCTATTGAAGTCTCTGAAATCTACACATAATCTGATCTCCCCATTCTTTTTTTGGACAAGGACAAGATTGGCTAGCCAAGAAGAGTGTTTGATCGAAAATATGATTCTGGACTCAATCAACTTGGTGAGTTCTTTCTGCATGAGAGGCTCAATCTTCGAGTTGACAGGGCTTTTTTTTTGTTTGATGAGCTTGACGCCTTCCTCCAGCTCAATGGTATGTTGAGCTAAACTTGGGTCAAAACCCTTCAAATCGCTATACTCCCAAGCAAAGACATCGGCAAATTCCTGGCACAAGATGAAAGCCTGCCTTTCATGATCTGTACATACCTTCCCAAGTACAAGCAGCCTGTTCTTGAATATCTCAACCTTTTCGTAGTTTTCTTTCTTCGTTGTGATGCTTGCTTTGCCATTTTTCAATTGGTCATCCTCGTTGAAGATACTTTCGAGAGTGACCAAGCCTTTGGGAAGTTTGTTGTTCTTCCGTTGAACAATCTGGCTGCCATACTGCTGCTGTAGCTTGGCTTGATTTCTAGAGGCAAACTCAGCCTCCTCTTGCAAGAAGAATGCTATCTGTTGATCGCTGTCAAACACCTGTCAGTTGGTGATGTTATCAGGCACGAAGGGTCTGATTACCACTTTTAAATAGCGCGGACTGTTGTCTTGGCCTATCTCCTTGGGGATGTCAAACTGAGCACCAAGTGCTGCTAGTCTGTCCACTTGCTTATTCTGCTCTCTTGGTATGGAAATAACATTGAAAGCAAAGAAACTCTCCACTAAGTCCCATACTCTATGTTTGTAAGACTTTAGCAATGAATTCTTGGTCAGATTTCAGCCTCTCACCTGATTTACGATCAACTCGTCCCCAAAAACTTGCAGCTCTTTAATTCCTCTTTTTCTTGCCCACTCCAAACCATGAATGAGGGACTCATATTCTGCAACATTGCACGTGCAAGAGAACTGGAACCTGAAAGTCAAAAAATATTTCTCCTTTGAGGGGGAAATTAGCACTACTCCACCAGCTCCCAGTTTGCTTCTTGAGTCATCAAAGAAGAGTTGTCATAAACCCGAGCTTTCTTGGTTTGCCTTCATCAAATTTGGTATAAAAGTACTCTCTTCATGCATGCAATAAACCCTGAAGCCTGCCTCTTCTATGAACTTGTATGGGTCATGTTCAAAGTTGTCACATCCCATTCGTCTAAGAGCAGGTCAGCAACTTCTTCAAGGACAGAAGGCGGAGATTGATCCACTTGAAAATCTTTTTCATCAATAATAGCATAGCTGACATTCGCCGCTTTGAGTCAGTATGGCTCCAGAAGATCTTTATGGATTGGCTCCGACTCGATCTTGACCTTAGTCCCATATTTGGTTCTAAAAACCATATAAGACCAGTTTGTTGCTAGGTCCCTGCCTATTTTGGATGTGAAATCTCTGGACAAGCAGATAGCAAAGTAGAGAAGAACATCCACCACTACCACGTCGTGGGGAATTGAGAAAGTTGGACAGGCGTGGAGCACAATTTCAAGCCTCTCACCAGTCCTACTATCTTAGCTGGTGATCCATCTAGCTGCAAGACTCTCTTGGTCATTTCTTCATATTTGAGTCCTAGCTTATCCGCTATACATTTTGGCATTACTAAGGTGCTTGCCCCACTGTCAATAATGCAATTGTGCACCAGAAAATCTCCTATGACTAAGGATAGATAGAAAGGGGGAACCTTTTCTTCTTTCTTTACTTGGCCTACTGTGGAGGGGTGCCCATTCATGATCAAAACGTTATCCGCTTTTGTTGGGACAACTGGTTCATATAGCTCGTGCAACTCCTTTTGGAGTATGTCTTTTTGTCTCGGTATTGCTAATGAATCCCAAAAAGAGATATTCACGTGCAGCTTTTTCATCTGGTCCACCACATTGATCTAAGGATTGCTGCCCTTTAAGTTTTCTTTGGAGGTGTTTGCAGCCTGAGGCACAGGCCGAGGAGCTGAGGGCGCAACTGGCAGCCTATAATTTGAAATTTTTTGGTTCATATGTGATGGGGAAGATGCTGCGGATGTCTGAGCAGTTGCTTGAGCTTCCTCCATAGCTCTCCTTTTGGACCTTGTGTTGGCTGCAACATAATCACCTTGGTTGTTCATACTATCCACGTAGTTGACTGCACAAAATTCACCTTTCATGTGATTCATGAGAGTAGAATCAAGCTGAGCCTGACTGCTGCCCATGCCGGGTTGTACTGATGTCTCAAATCTTGGAAATTGGGCAGCTTGATTGTTTTGTGCATTCATATATTGACTCGGCGTCTCATTTGTATAAGCAGCTTGATCTTGACCATATCCCAGGGGTGAGCAATTTGGCTGTCCCTGTACCAAATTATTTTGAGCAGGCACAAGAGCCTTGGATGATGAAGGAGTGTCTGGATTATACCCTTGATATGGTCTGGCTTGTGCAAACTGACCCTGTCCTTGATTATAATTCTAAAAATGGGGTCTATTTGCTCGTCCGAACTGCTGATATCCCCGATTGGCCGATAGTTTTGAGCTTGTTGCCTTTTGAGAGCCTCCAGTGCGTTGGTCACACTTTGCAACAAGCTCTTAACTTCATGAAGGTCATTGGGTGAAGTAGCAGTCGACTTTTCTATGCTAGGCAGAAGAGCTAAGGTGGGTGCAGCAGTCTGAACTGGAGGTGGCAATTCAGGAAAGAGCGGCATATGGGGTCTAGAGGCTATCTTCCCTGCTTGCACCAAGCAATTTTTAGCGGCTATGGATATTTCAGAGGCAACTAGCAACACTTGTCCTCCCATGGACTGTATCATGACAGCAATGTCACTGTTCAAAGCTTTTAAATAATAGAGGAAGGCATAGTTTGCGGTCGGTCTCACCAAAATGGGGATTCTGTCCCAGGATTTTTGAAACTTGGTATTGAAATTCTGCATGAATTCATGTGGAGCTCTTTTCATGGTGGTTAGCTGCTCAGCAAGCGAGCAGTGGTCACTCTTCTCCCCGAATCTGTTTGTCAAGAGAGTGCCTAGTTCGTTACATGTGCCAACTGAATTCATAGGCAACGTTCCATACCAGTCTAGAACCTTACCCTTGAAGGACAATGCCAACAACCTAATAGCAATGTTCTCTTCAGTGACATTGTGAATATTACAAAGGTTGGCAATATTTCTGATGTGCTCAATGGCAGTAATAGGCCCCTCTCCATTAAAATGAGGAACACTCTTAAGCGTTGTCCCTGGGATTGGGTCATAATGCAGAAGGTTTAACGGGCTTTGACCATGAAAGGCTACAAAAGGTAAAGCCATGGTGATAACAGGGTTCTGTCGGGGTCTTCTTGCATAAGTATATTTTGTAGCGGGTCTGGAAAAATGACTTGTTGTATAGGGATGGGTCCTTGCAAATCTTAGTCGCCTTGTTGAATTTAATGGTAGTTCCACGAATTCAAAAGGGACACCCTTGGCAGAAGTTTTGGTGACCTTAGGCATGGAATGTCAGAGTGATCTTTAATCAAAGACTAATGTTCTTGAAAATGGAGTCCCCAGATGTTGGATTAGTGGTTCATTCTTGCTGTAACAGGACCAACACCAATCCTAAAACTTTTCTGATTATTAAAATTGGTCCCACCGGGTGTGCCAAAAACTGTTGACGTTGTGGATTGCACCCTTGAAAGAACGCTGAGCTTCTCTCTTCCACGCGGCACAATGGAGACTCCCCTCTTGCTGTGGGTTTGGCAAAACTGAGGAGAGAATCTCTAGATAAGGGCTAGCTCCCTTTGATGCATCTTGGAAGTCTTTTGCTACTATTGCTAACAATGGGGGGGTGAAAAAGGAGAAGGATACAACCAAAATAGAAACTAATCTAAGTGGTGATGCACCAAACAATTTTTATCTACTCACTTATTCACACTTCAGACTAGAAGAGGGCGGACATACACTTTATTTGATGAAAAGACCAGACTGTAGGAAGCTTTAACAATGGGCTTAATGAAGACACAGAAAATGAACTTACCACAGGCGCTATAGAAAACGCACTGTCTGATAACCCTTTTCTGTCTCTGTGCTCTAGATGCAGCACTTCTTGTTAACTTACAGAAATGGGGCTTTGTCTACACTAGGTGTGTTGGTGTCAATTTGTGAAAACATCAAGCTAAAATGACTGAACACAGAATTGATACACAGACACACTCAAAAGCATAACCAGTCAAATAGAGGTAAAACACATTCTTATTGATCAAAGGTGAATTTTGGCAAGGCTTTGGCTTTCAAAATGAGAGATATCCTTATCAACTTGAGAGGTTACAATATATAGCATGAAAAAAAAACTATGGCGCCTTTCAGAACAAGTGGTCCATGCTGCGTTGAACACATTGGAAAGAGAAAGTCCGCTAAAGGAGCCATGCTGTGTCAGTCCAAGTCTTGACTTTGTCATTTAAATCATATTAAATGTCATTGTAAAAGCATGGGTTGCTTGATCATTTGAATGACAAGGCCGCCCCTCTTTATGAAACTTACGCGATTGTTCGCTTATCCATGCTCAAACGAATAAAAATAGGCCGCGCCATTGAATGCTTGCGCTCTTCGATAACCACTTGGTGGAGACTGTCTCATCCGCAACAATAACTTCTCTTGCCGACACCTTCTTTTGCCACCTGGACTGCTTAATTCGTGTCTGTGCTTGGCTGGGTGCGTCTTTTGCAACATTCCAAATGTTGTTGTATGTGTGCGTGGCTGTGTTTTGGATTCTCTCTTTTGTTCCCCTTTTCCTTGCTATTTTTATCGCTTTCTAGCAATTTGAGCTCTCTCGGGCTATTCTTATCATCTTTTGCTGGCTCTTTGGGCTCCTTTCTCAGCGGCTAATGCATCTCGTTAAAGTTGACGTCTACGAGCCTGTCGCCTATTTGAAAACCAACAGCTATTTCACCACCTTGAATTTGACGTTTGCACGCCCGTCACCGGACGTTCAAACCTCCAACGTCTAGTTCACCATGCTGCAATTGACGTTCTCGGACCCATCACCCCTTTGGTAATTTCTTCGGCCTTTTGTATTTGAATCTTCTCGAAGGGAAAGTATCCCTTTGGTGCTTGGAAAAGGTCCCCTTTTGGGTCGCTGGGAGTCCCCTGCAAGGGCACTTGCCCTTCAGGCTCCCTTGTCTTCTGAGTTCCTTCAGACAAAATGTCCGAAGGAATTCCTTCAGACATTTTGTCTGAAGGAAATCCTCCCGTCAAAGTCCCAGCCCTTCTTTCTTTCAGTCTTTTCCTTCGAGAAATTCCTTCGGACAAAAGTCTGAAGGAAATCCTTCGGGCTTTTGTCCGAAAGAATTTGCCTTGGTCTGCTTTCCTTGTGAATTTCTTCGGACAAAATGTCCGAAGGAATTCATCCTTTGGCTTCTCATGGATTTTCTTCATACCAAAAGTCCGAAGAAATCCTGTCTTTTGCAAGGATTCTCTTCGAAGGGAAGCTTACCATTTGGCCTTCTACCTTGTAATTTTTCCGAAGGTGCTCTCTGCGCTCTACAAGGGCACTTTTGGGTCCATAATTGCCCTCCATAGCTTGCTGGAACGGCCCAATTTGTAACCTGACTGCCCTCTGCAAGGGCACTTTTTCCTCGGAGCTTTGTAAAAGCCTTGCATTCTTTGAACTGGTCCATTTCTTTGCCGAAAGGCTTGTGCAAACCCACTGCCCAAAACGAAATAAGCCTTATATCAAACTGAAAACCTGGAGGTCTTAGACCTCTCAATTCTTTTATAAGAACATGACTTATTGCAAAGGAAAAAAGGGGCATTTGTAGTAAGGTGGATACAATCAAGACTGATGGCTCAGACAACAGGGGAAGAAGGAGACCGATTTTTGGCCTGTAGGACCAAAATGGTCAACAGGTTCATCAGTAGTTGGCTCTTTTCCCAGACCAAGTGGATCACTTCTTTTTGGTGCATCACCTCCCTTAGCTTAGATTTCCTTTTCAGTCATCCTCCTATCCACTTTTCCTTAGTTAATAGTAGGTTTTAGTGTGAGATCAAACGCTGAAGTGAAGCACCTAAGGAACTAGCCTCATAAAAAAGCTTAGAGGTTCAACCTCACCATAGGATACCCACATCCTAAGGTTGTCCCCATTCTTGTAGTTGGAAGTGAGGGAGCCTGAAGAACTCTCTCACAAGGGTGCAACTCCAAGCTATAACAGATACCATGGAAGTGTAAGCAATATTGCATTGGTGTCCTGATGAGTGTTGCTTGTCTTTTCCCTTGCTGCCCTTTTCCAACAGTACCAACAATGTTGGGGACACGGATTGAGCCAAGAAAATACCTCAACTTCAAACTTAGAAATGGCTGTACCTTCCTTGCACAGTCCAACCTTTTGACATGAAAGAGGGACCCCATTGCCCTTGCATTTTCAGAACTTACAAGGGGCTGTAGCATGCAAAAAAAATTAAAATTTCTGAATTTTGTGGGCAACTAAGTTGGCCCTACAAAATCAGAATTTTCTGAGTGTAAAGTGGGTTGCTTTTTTCACAAAATGTCATTTTTACCTCTGTTGTTTATGATTAGGGCCTTTGCCCAATTCAAGAGGGGTCTAATTCCCTCATCCTCATCCTCTAACACACCCTTGTAGCATGGAATAGGGTGCTGCCCCTTACATCTTATGGGCTGCCTATGCACAGTAATTTTCCTTCCATCTTTCCTTTCAAAAACACAACAAACTTCAAATTTAGCATGTCTTACTGATTTTGTGGTAGGGTTGTCCCCTATTGGGGTTAATGGCTACCAACACTCAGAAATTACAGCCTTCTCTCCATCCTCTTCCCTCAAGCTTATGTGATAATTCCCTTCATTATTTCCAGCTCTTATGACCCTATCATTTTCCGGATTGACCAAATCTTCCAAGCATGGAATGTGATAATTTTTTGGACACCATAGTGGCTGCTCCCACTCAAGAATTTTAGCTTCTTTTGCACCTTTTGTTGCCATTGCGACCTGCTGACGTTGTGACCCTACACATATAGCGAACATATTAGTAAAAACAAGGGTGTTTAACAACACCTTTTTTATCACCTTATCAAGCCTTATGAACACGATGTACACTCCTCCTTAATGCCTTGATTTTTATTTACAACCCCTTTCTCACCCGGATTTCAAAAGATGTACCTATGTCGTTCTCATCATGGCTGTAGCATGTTATTTTCCTCTTCAAATTCCTTATAGTGGCTGGAAATCCGCTTACACATGCTTGGAACATCTCCATGGTGTTAAGGTGTGAGCACACCTTCCTAGGGCCCATATTCACCATAGAGAGAATAAACCTTAGGGGAAACAAGCTGAAAATGTGAAAAACAACAGTCAACTAGTCACAAACAACCCTCATAATGACCCATAGATCATAGCATCTGTTACCTATCATCACTTTCATGATTATCCAAGTTGAACCTTTGGGAAACCCACATAAAACATAATGTAAGTGGGCTGTATAGTGACTGTAACAGTCATCATTTTTTCCTCCCAAACAGCAGTATGTACCTTGCACAACTTGCACCTTGTGACTCCCAATAGCCAACCCTTACACAACATTAATCAAGGTGTTCTCCTTCATACCATGGTTGTTGAAGTGTGCTTTCCCGCATGGAGTCTGATTTACATGAGCTAGAAATGAATAAAAAACAGCTGTACATACCTCAATTTTGGCCAATGGTTGTATGCCCTTGCCTTGCATGCTTCCTTTGGTCACAACCACCTTATGTAGACTTTACAATCTAACAAGTAAATCATGATGCTTACCACGATTTGGAGTGGTTTGCATGCTCTTCACCTTAATGTTCCTTTTCATGATCCAAAGGCCTTGCCAAACTCCTTGCATGGGTGCCAAAAAACTTGGAATTTTGACCTTGTCTATCACTTTCTCCCCACCAATTTCCAAAATGGATTTTTCTTCATTTTAAAAACTATTATAGTGATATTTTAAGCATAGTTCAAAATCTTGTTCTTGGCAATTTCTCAGGTGGGCAAAATTTGAACTAGATCTCGGATCTCGGGAATTTCTCGGCAACTTTATTGCTACTTTAAAGAACATATAAATTCATAAAATAAACAGTCAATCAATTCTCATTGTGAAGTGTCAATAGCCAATCGATTCTCACTGTGAAGTGTTAATCTGTAAAATAATATTACAAACTACAAAGTTCAACTTCAAACTTTTAATCGGCCCAAAAGTTCAAATCATGGAGGTTGTGCATAGTGTAGGGTTTGGCGTCAGATGGCGAACTTGCAACTTGAATGAGGGTAGTGGGCACTGTAATATGCATGAGATGACTTTAAAATACTAATATGAGGGCACATTTTTTTCTTTTCACTTAGCAATATGATCTGTGGCCTGTGCAAAAGAAGAATGACGAAATTACAATGGGGGCATGTTATGAAAACATGTTCTTCACACTTATACCAGCTTTCAATTTCAGATTTCAGTGGGGGTATGCTTTGAAAACATGTTCTCTACACTTACACAATTGCAAATTGACCAAATCGCATAGTTATATAATTCAGATACACATTTGTAGCATAATTCTATACATTGGCAACATTGTTATACCCAGGTTTCAACATGAGACATATATAAGGTGCATATGTTATGCAAAAAACACCTAAATTGCAAAATCAAAATCAGTTTTAGATTTCAAAATACTTCTCTGGACTTTAGCTCACCAAGGTGGACTGTTACAAACTATTATTGAGTCAATTTACTGCAGTAGTTGGTTCACTTTTGGTATGGTTGAGGTGATTCAATCACTCAATCTTGCCAAGTTTATAGGTTGGACTTTATTATATCATCCAACCTTATGAGATTTATAGCTTGGGTTGACTTGGATCAACTCACACTCACCAAGTTATAAGTATGATTGGGTTTCATGATTGAGCTAATCTCAACTGTCGAGTGGCAACTCATTTTTTCTCTAAGGTTGCGGGCAAGTTTGTCCTTTAATCTCTATACATATATGCACTTTCATATTTACATTTGTCTTAATCTCACATTAAATGGTTCATAATGATACATCTTTTAAAATCAAGTTGTCAAAAGACAAGGTAGTTGCATCGATACACATGTGTACTCTAAACTTTGTTCTTTTTATTTCAATCATTTCAATGCTTTCACTTTTAAATTATACTCACTGATTATATACAGTAACATGCTCTTGGTTGCAAACTAGTCACCAACAAAGCACTCAAGTGGGACTCACACAAAGGCAAAGTGTGTTAAACACACCTAGGTACACATTCATTTTCATTTAAAATAACAATTTCATTACTAGATTAAAGGGGGACTGTTATAGCTTGGAATTGCACCCTTGTGAGAGAGTTCTTCAGGCTCCTTCACTTCCAGCTATAAGCATAGGGACAACCTCAAAATGTGGGTATCTTATGGTAAGGTTGAACCTCTAAGCTTTTTTATGAGGCTAGTTCCTCAGATGCTTCACTTCAACTCTTGATCTCACACTAAAATCTACTGTCTGCTAAGTAAAAGGGGTAGGAGGATGATTGAAAATAAAATCTAAGCTAAAGGAGGTGATGCACCAAAAGAAGTGATCCACTTGGTTTGGGAAAAGAGCCAACTACTGATGAATCCAAACACGATACAGGCTATTCTGGTTCTATCTCAAGGCCATAGGCATGGAGCTTTTGCATGGAGGTTGGAGAGAAGCCATACACTTTGAAGGATAAAAAAATAGGTCTAAGGGAGACACTATGAACTGGTAACACTTCAAAGGAGCTCGACACACAGACACTTCATGCAACTCTGCACAAAATCGAGAGGACTAAAAGTCAGGTGCTGGAAGAAATTGCAGGTGATGAATAACAATCATATATTCTACAAAATGAAACTAAATGTGCACACTTGTTTTAACCAGAAACAGAAAAGTCTTCTTTGTATTGCTTCAAAAGAGTCTTTTACAAAGCGATTTCTGTAGAGTGATTCTATCACCAATCTAGGGATGATTTGCTTGGCTCCAAGGCCTCTATATATATAGAAAATGGGGAGAGAAGGGGAAGAGAGAAGTCGCCGATGGTGAGAACTCTGACGTTGCACTTTCTTGTTCTCCCTAAATGCGTCGCTCAGGATCACTCGACAATCCTCTCGAGCCCCTCCCATCTTTAAGACTTTCTTTGATGCATCTAAAAAGTCATTTTGTGAGCAGCTAGAATGTTTCTTCTTGGCATGACGCATTTAAGCATCGAACGGTGATTGCGGGCAGTGAACCATGGCGGATGAGAGCCTTCATAACTTTCAGCTACCAGTCGCTTGAACTCTCTCGTGTTTATTGAACATCTTTGTGCCACTTGTCCTTTACTGATTAGCCCTTTATGCTCTAGTTATGCCGCGTGGCAGCTTTCCATTCGTTGCATCATGATTCTCGCGTTGTTGGACCAAGCTTAAGTCGAGCCCTTGAAAAATCCCGATTTATTCTATGCAGAGTAATTCAGGTTCTTTGAACTCCCCAACTTCGGGCTTTCCCAGATCCTTCATTTATAAAGCCTTTTAAGTAGACTACTTGGAGAAACCCAATTTACTCTATGCAAAGTAATTCGGGTTCTTTAAGCCTACTTACTTCGGGCTTGTCCATCTTGAAGTCTTCTCACTTTGTTGTTTTTCAAGCTTTAAGACTTCTGGATTTTCAAACCCAATTACTTCCAACGGCTAGTCGCTTACCCTGATTTTGACGTCTATTGGCCCATCATTTCTTTGGACACTTGGTCTTGAGTTTCTTTCTCGGCTTATTTCTTTCGGGCAAATCTCCCGAAGGAATTTCTTCGGACAATTTGTCTGAAGGAATTCCTTCAGACTTTTTGTCCACGTATGTCTTTGGAAACTACCCTTTGGGCTTTTCACAATGGACTTTCCCGAAGGGTAAGAGACCCTTCGAGCTTTCTGCATGTCGCTTCGGACTCCTGCGAATGATCCTCCCGAAGGGAAAGATACCCTTCAAAAATTTTGAAATGGTCTTTTTGAAGGTTAACATACCCTTCGAGAAAATTGCAACTGTCCATTTGGAGAAGAAAAAGTCCTTCAAAAAAGTTGTAGTGTACCTTCGGGCTTTTTTGAAAAAGACTTGTCCCTTGAAGAACCCGAGAAGCACTATTTTTTAAGACCAAATCGGGTTTGTCAAGCCCTTTTACTTATTTCGGGTTTTTGACTGCTCACAACTCATGAAGTAATCAAGTAGTGTTCCTTGGAGAACCCGAAATACACTATCCATGAGTAATTCAGTTCGTAAAACTGAAGTTGTCACTACTGAAAAACCCGAAGTCCTCCCAAAAACTTGCTATTTCTTTGTCTGAAAGCTCCCTTTTTAATACTTAGGCAAATTTTGATATGTGGGCCAAAAATGGCCAACAAGGACAAATGTGGACTCTAAATCTAAATTATATATCACCTTAATGTTATACACTTCACAAATACATATCATATATGTACATTCAACTTCTAGACCTTCCCACTGCCGAAAGACTCGCATACACTATCTCTATGTGCCAAAATTGCTTATCTCTTAGTCCGACCAGTGTTATTTTGATGACCCATGCCTTCTATCATATTTAGAGTGTTGTAAACCTACTTATCTTTTGTCTCTGCAAGTTTGGGAACTATGTATGGTTTCTAGCTTCCCAAACACTTGCGTTCTAGTCAGACGCCTACGTCGATGCAAGTGTCATTTTTCAATGCAAGTATTCCCTAAAGTCATCAAATTTGCAAATGAAACATATCTCTATGGTCGGCCTAAGTGCTTCAATACAAGATATTTCCCTAAAGGATTGGTATATATGCATGATAAATCCTCATTCATTCCTAACCTAACATATACCTAACAACTCACAAAACAACTTACGAAAAACATTCAATCAAACATTCAAGTGAGCAAAGATTCTCTATTTTCTTCTATTTCAATATCAATTATAAGAACAACACATCTACATATCTGAAGTATTGAATAAGCAGTCCATGAGTCATATTTGCCAAGTTACAAGCTAGGTCACTACTGTATTTGCTTTCCACATATTGCACTATTGTGCACACACACACACAAGCCAACACATTAGGGGAGAATTACATCAATCTGAGGCCCCCTTCAAAGTAGTGGCTATATAAGCAACACCCACTAATAGAGGGGTCTTTGTGGTTAACTCAACACCATGAGCCCACTAACCCATTTTTTTCACAGTCACTATGAAGATGAAGAACTAGGGTATTGTTATTTGACATAGAATGACAATCTGTGATCTAGATCTGAGCACACCAAAACGATGGTGACACAAAACCCAAAATATCCCAAGTGGTCACTGTTGACAATTCTTTCATAGGGTAGATTGTCTCTTGCCATTCAGAAAATTCACATCTCTATCCAAGGAAAGAAAGAATACATTGTTTTTCTTTTGTGAGGGCCTTTGCTACAACGGGAATTCCTTCGGACTTTTGTCCGAAGGAATGGTTCATCAAAGAAGGCAGAATGTCACATAGCTTCGGAGAAGTGCTAAGGACATAAGTCCGCAAGAAATTACAAGTTTCAATTCCTTCGGGGAATTTGTAGAGCTTACAACAAAGGAAGTAATTCCTTCAGACTTTTGTCCAAAGGAATACTTCGGAGAATCCAAGAGAAAAGTCCACCCAAAAAACAAGGAAAAGCCAAGGAATAATTCCTTCGGACAAAAGTCCAAAGAAATCCGAAGGAATAAGTCCGTGGAATTGCAAAGGGTGTCTTTGGAAGGCAGAAGAGGGCAAAACAAGATACCCTTTGGAAGGGTCATTTTCAACACTCCCGAAGGGCACCTACCCTTCGGGAAGGTACACGTCAAATTCAAGACCCCTGCAAAAACCCAGGTGCCCTACAATTTTTCTGACAAGGGTGCAGATGAAGGGACAAAAGCCCTTGCGGAGGGCACTTGGTCGGCGACTGGACCATGGCAATGTTTCCGAAGGGCATTCTCAATAGAGTTCAAAAAGACAAGGAAAAATACCTTCGGGCTTTCTGTCCAAAGGAATTCCTTCGGACAAAAAGTCCGAAGAAATTTGGAGAGGCCCGTGCAAAAAAGCCGACAAAGCAAAGTCCGAAATCAACAAAGAGCAAAGTTAAAAAAAACAAGGATTAATTCCTTCGGGCTTTTTGTCGGAAGGAATTCCTTCGGACAAAAAGTCCGAAGAAGTTCGGATTTCTAAACCAAAGAAAAACTGGTGGAATAAAAGCCCGAGCAAAGGAAATGACAAAGGAAGTATCCTTCGAAAAAAAGTCCGAAGGAATTCCTTTGGACTTTTTGTTCGAAGGAATACTTCGGAGGATAAAGCCGAGGAGAAAACATAGAAGTCCGAAGGAAATTGCAAACAAAAAATTCCGAAGGAAATATGAAGCCAAGGGGCAAAACAAAGTCCGCAGGAACAAATTCGGGAAAATCGGCAAGCATAAAGTCGAGATCCAAAGGCTAAGGAGATAGCCAAGAAATCCAAGGAAAAATAGACTACTATAGACAAAATACAGAATCCCACCAAAAATAGACATGAACAGGCAGACCAAAATAGGATAAAATGCATGCAAACAAGGGCTATTTTTGATCGACTGGTCAAAGCTTTAGTTGACTGGTTGTTGAAGTCCTGCTCATCTCCGGATCAACTCATGCATCTGAAGGTCCAACTCAGCTTCAATCGGAGTTCCAAATTCGAACGTCAAGTTGACTGTTCTAGATTTAGAGTTGACTAATTGTTAAATGCCACATCTACCAAGGGTTTCCCATGCAAAGGAGAATGATCTCTTCATCCAACTCAGCGTATCAAACGGCCAACTCAGCCTTTCAAATGTTCCAACTCGGCATCAAGAAACTCACGTAGAGTTCTAAAAATGACATTTGGCGTAGATCTCCATGCAAAGAGAGGTGGGCAGTTCAGAACAAAGACAGGTTCACTTCCTCAAGCGCAAGAAGCTTCATGCAAAGACAACAGAAAACATATTTTATTGAAAGGCCAAGTTAGACTTGAGTTAATCTAAGTTAATCTTGCTCTTCAATTTTTCAACGCCAATCTTTGGCTTTTGTAATTCTCTATAAATTGGCTTTCAGCCTTGATTAAAAGATTCCCTCTCTTGGCTAGACCAGACTCTACCATTGGTGAGTTGTGTAACCTCTTCGATCAATAGAAGGACTGTACTTTCAAATTTTAAGTGTTGGCATAGTGTATATTCATTCAACAATTTGCATATGTGGTAGATTTCTCTCCCTTCCCAAATTTTGATTCGTACCTAGTTGCTAGCTTATCGTATTATGCAGGTCATGTTCAGTGTTCTTTATGTCTTTTGCCGGAGCTGTAAGTGGATGTTAGGTGGATGCAAAGTGTCTTGTATCATACCTCTCTCCATCATTTTCCCTCATGTTTTGGTCATTGGATCGAATCTCTTCATGAAATATTTATGCATAGTGGTCGATTGAAATCAAAGGTCTTCCTTTTCCCTTGTTTGTTTAGTGTCCGAGGTTCCAAGTTGAGTGGATCAATCTTTTGGTGTATCACCTTTATTAGGTAGGATTTCCCTTTAAGGTTTCCTTCTCCCTTTTCCATGGTAGTCCGCAACATAGAGTAGAGATCCTCATTGATACATCTTACAGGAACCAACCTTCTCTGGAGGTTCTTCTCACCATTGAGGCACCCACCCTTGTGAGAAGATCCCATTGTTTCAACCGGATAGAGGACTGGCCATTTCATGCACGTCTTCGATTCAGGGCGCATTTTCAGGTTGACAACAGTTTTTGGCACACTCAGTGGGACCTATTTTAGTTGGTCTTGATGAAATTGCAGTTGTAGCAGTGTTCTTCAAGAAGTATTTGGTGATTCCAAGCTCAAGCAATTGCTTCTAACAGTTCAAGGATAGCTTCCATGTAAGTCTATTTTTATTGCATTATCAAGAATGAATTTTGATGGCTGTGTATGAAGAGAATTCCTATGCTATATTTTCTTATCAGCCCAATGATGGATCATACCAGCCTGGTCATGATACCTATGAGCCTCTTTATGAGCCTAATCAGCCTTATCAAGAGTACTATCAAAGCTATGTTGAGCCTTATCAAGTTTCTCATAATCAGCCTTATCAAGAGCATGAATCTTACCTTCCTTGTAAGCCATATCAGTCTCAGGACCGGATTTCATCTTTCCCATATGGCTATGATATTGCATATGAGCAGTCTTGCCTTCAAGAAAGAATGAATGAAATAGAGCTTAGAATACTAGCATATGCAAGAAAGGTGTGTTCTAACTCTCAGTATGAGGAAGTGAATGGTCTATTTCGAAATGTGTCCAATGATCCAGAAGAGATAAATGGACTCTGTGTTCTTGTATTGGAAAAGATGGAGGCTTGGAAAAGACAGAAAATCGAGTTAAACCAATTGTCTACAAAGGGCTATTGTGCTTCTTATTCTCATGAAGTTCTTAACCATGCCCAGTGTATGCCAAGGGAGCTTCCTAGTTGGAGTCAAGAGCCTATTCAAGAGCATATTCAAGAGCCTGTTCAAGTGACTATTCATGAGACTAAACCTTCCTATAGTCCCCTTTCCTCACCAATCATCCCTCAAGCTCAAGTTTTCCAGGAAGACAAGCAAGTTTTAGACTTTGATGAGGTAATGGCCAAGTGGAAGGAACAAAATACAGACGTCTTTTTTAAGAGTTTCTCTTTCCCTCCTCTCCAAAACTCCCTAGATAATTCTTTTTCCCTCAAGATTCCAAAATTTGATCATGATCGACTTCCCATGCTTCATTTTCCCTCTCAAACAAATGAATTTTATCACCCTCCCGCCATCCCCCTTCCTCAGGTGGACCCTGTTCTTTGGAGTATTGAAAAAGAGGTTGCAGCTACAGGACAAGTTCTTGCAAAGTGCGTAGAGGATGCTTCAGGAGTGTTTGAGGAAGAATTTCCTATTGATACCTCACTTGAGGTTGCAATTGAGCATCCAATTATAGCTGAGAGTGAGAAGACTGATCTTGAGGTAGAGGAACTTCAAGAGGAGCTGATACAGATTGAAGTTATAAATGAGTTACATGTATCTCCTATTGAGAAGGATCCAGATAGCCTTACAACTGATTTAGTTCAAATAGATCAAAATGAGGAACAAAAAGATGATTGGCAGCTGTCCTTGAATCTCTACAAGAGATTGAAGAGCTTTGTATGGATATGTTGGCTATTGAAAAGCATGTTTATGAGAAATTTGATCAAGAATCATCTATTCAAGTTCACAGTACAGATTGGGTTGCCTACTCAAAGCGCCTTGAAGAGCTGGATGAACTTGCAGCAGTCAATAAGAAGGATGTGGTCACTCAAAAACCATGCATAGATGAGGTATCACTTGACAAGGTGGTAGATGACAAGCAATCTGAAAAAGATCAAGAGGTACTTGATGAGTTTGTCTTTGTTGCTCTTGATGACTCATTTGAGAAGATGCGAATATAGTTGGTGGACAAGGAAAATGCCTCATCAAAGGTTATGACTAATAAACATCCTGCTTTGCAACTTGTACCATCTCTTGGAAGGAGTGAGTTCAAGAATTTTCCATTTGATCCAGGCGGACCATGCTTTATCATGGTTAGCTAGGTTCCTTATTTGTTCTACTTTCCTCCAAGTGCTGTTCAAGCACAATAGTTTGCTTCAGTTTTGTCCAATAAGTGCTTGTTTGCACATTTGCTTCTTAGTTAGTTTTTTGCTTTCGTGTGTTTCCCTTCTTATTTTAAAGGAGGTTACTTCAGCGATGATCAGAGGAGATTTTCAGTCAGAAATCAGGTTCACCATTTGGGAATTCAAATAGCGTCTATATATGGTCTGGGTTCTCAAGCATAGCAGGCATGCTAAGCCAGCTGAGTCACCAAAAATGTTGACAATTCTTCCACAGGGCAGATTGTCTCTTGCCATTTAGAAAATTCACATACATTGTTTTTATTTTGTGAGGGCCTTCACTACAACGGGAATTCCTTCGGACTTTTGTCCAAAGGAATGGTTCATCAAAGAAGGCAGAATGTCACATAGCTTCGGAGAAGTGCTAAGGACATAAGTCCGCAGGAAATTACAAGTTTCAATTCCTTCGGGGAATTTGCAGAGCTTACAACAAAGGAAGTAATTCCTTCGGACTTTTGTCTGAAGGAATACTTCGGAGAATCCAAGAGAAAAGTCTGCCCAAAAAACAAGGAAAAGCCAAGGAATAATTCCTTCGGACTTTTTGTTCGAAGGAATTCCTTCAGACAAAAGTCCAAAGAAATCTGACGGAATAAGTCCGTGGAATTGCAAAGGGTGTCTTTGGAAGGCAAAAGAGGGCAAAACAAGAAACCCGAAGGGCAAGTTACCCTTCGGAAGGGTCATTTTCAACAATCTCGAAGGGCACCTACCCTTCGGGAAGGTACACGTCGAATTCGGGACCCCTGCAAAAACCCGGGTGCCCTACAATTTTTTTGACAAGGGCGCAGATGAAGGGACAGAAGCCCTTGCAAAGGGCACTTGGTCGACGACTGGACCATGGCAATGTTTCCGAAGGGCATTCTCAACAGAGTTCAAAAAGACAAGGGAAAATACCTTCGGGCTTTTTGTTCGAAGGAATTCCTTCAGACAAAAAGTCCGAAGAAATTCAGAGAGGTCCGTGCAAAAAAGATGACAGAGCAAAGACCGAAATCAACAAAGAGCAAAGTTAAAAAGAAACGAGGATCAATTCCTTTAGGCTTTTGTCTGAAGGAATTCCTTCGGACAAAAAGTCTGAAGAAATTCGGATTTCTGAACCAAAGAAAAACCCGTGGAATAAAAGCCCGAGCAAAGGAAATGACAAAGGAAGATATCCTTTGGAAAAAAGTTTGAAGGAATTCCTTCAGACTTTTTGTCCGAAGGAATACTCGGAGGATAAAGCCGAGGGAAATAAAGCTGGGGAGAAAACATAGAAGTTCGAAGGAAATTGCAAATAGAAAATTCCGAAGGAAATATGAAGCCATGGGGCAAAACAAAGTCCGCAGGAACAAATTTGGAAAAATTAGCAAGCATAAAGCCGAGAGATCCAAAGGCTAAGGAGATAGTTGTTGATGCAGTGGATTGCACCCTGGACAGGAAGCTGAGCTCCTGCCTTCCACACGTCACAATGGAAACTTCCCTCTTGCCTGTGGGTTTGGCAAAACTAGGGGGAGAGTCTCTAGATAAGGGCTAGCTCCCTTTGATGCATCTGAGTTATTCCAGTAAGTTGCTAATACATATATATATATATATATAATGGGGGGGATGAAAAGAGAGAAGGATACTGAAAAAACAAAACCTAACCTAATAGGGTGATGCACCAAACAAGTTTGATCTACTCACACTCACACTCAGAACCATAAGAACACATACATACACTTCAACTGGTAAAAGGACCAGACTGCAGGAAGCTTGATAGAGAGGCTTTAATGGAAACACACAGAAAAAGGGCTTACCATAGGCGCTATAGGAAAAGCACACTATCTAGTAACCTCCTTCTGCCTCTGCGCTCCAGGTACAGCTCTTCTTGTCACCTGCAAGAATGGCGCTTTGTATATACTAGCAGCATTGGTGTCGACCCTGTGAAAGCATTAAGAAGCAATGATTGAACACAAGACTAACACTCAGACACACTCAGAGATATATCCAACCAGAATAGAGGTAAAAATGTGTATTCTATTGATTCCAGGTGAAAATTGCTAGGGCTTTGCCTTACAATATGAGAGATGATTTCTCAAAATGAGAAGTTACAATATATATAGAGAAGAGAGAACAAAAAAGGTGCCTCTTTTGCAAAAGACTTTTGGCGCCCTTTGACAAGTTGGCTCATGTGCGTTGAGAGCATTGGGAAGAGGAAGCTGCTGAAAGATAATTCTGTGTCGGCTCTGATTTTGACTTCAGACATTTAAAAAACATAGGCCGCGCCGTTTGTCTACAAACAAGACCGCTCCTTGAAGGCATTCACGCGGTTTGTCTGCTCATTAATGCAAAATGGAGAAAAATGGGTCGCGCCATTCACTGTTCGCGCCCCTTGATGACCACTTGGCAGGCACTATTCCAACCGCTGGAGTAACTCCTTGAGTCGATGCCTTCCTTTGCCACTTGGATTGTTTTGTCTATTTTTGCACTTGGCTCTTTTGTCTCTTCTTGTCTTTGTCTTTTCTGTCTCCTTCGGCCCTCGAGGGCTATCTTTTGCTGCTTCTTTGGCTCTTTGGGCTCTTTCATCAGAAGGGCGCTGAGTTCATTCTTAACTTGTCTTTTCCTAGCGTCGTCTTTTCCTGGTTTGTCTTCTGCTGGCTTTTGTCTCTTTCTCTCTTAGCTCTTTGGGCTCCCTTCTGGTTGGCGCTTAAGTATTTAAAGACCAACGGCTACTTCATTGCCGTAAAATTGACGTTCGCGGGCCCATCGCTATTTGAAAGCTAACGGCTAGTTTATTGCCCTGAATTTGATGGCTTCGGGGACGTCACTGTCCTTGGCAATTCCTTCGGCTCTTTCCTTTTGATCATTCCCAAAGGGGAAGTGTCCCTTCGGCTTTGGAGAAGTGTCCATTTATTTTTGGCCGAGAGTCCCCCGCAAGGGTACCTGCCCTTCGGGGTCCTTCGGGCTCCTTTTGATAGTCACATCCTTCGGACAAAATGTCCGAAGGAATTCCTTCGAAAATTCTGTCCGAAGGATTTCTTCCTTTGTTTTTTCGCTTATTTCCTCGGGTCTTTTCTTTTCGGTCGGGCTTTTGTTTCGGCCATTTTTCCCGTGGACAAAATGTCCGCAAGAATTGTCTCAATCACTTCCTTTCCTTCGAAATTTTTTCTTTGGGTTTTTTTCCCGCGGCTTGTCCCAAATTTATTCGGAGTTTTTGTTCGAAGGAATTCCTTCGAACAAAAGTCTGAAAGAAATCATTCTTGCCTTTGCCTTGTCTTTTCATTTCGCGGGATTTTATTTCGAAGGATTTAGGATCAAAAAGTGAACAAGGCCGAAAGGGTAAGTTTTCTTCGGAAATTTGTTTAAGGCAAAGAACGAGAATTTCTTCGGACAAAATGTCCGAAGGAACCTTCGGACATTTTGTCCGAAGAAATTCTCGTTCTTTGCCTCAAAAAGTGAACAAGGCCGAAAGGGTAAGTTTTCTTCGGAAATTTGTTTAAGGCAAAGAACGAGAATTTCTTCGGACAAAATGTCCGAAGGTTCCTTCGGACATTTTGTCCGAAGAAATTCTCGTTCTTTGCCTTAAACAAATTTCCGAAGAAAACTTACCCTTTCGGCCTTGTTCACTTTTTGATCCTTTTTTAAGTGTTCCTTGCCCTCCACAAGGGCACTTGGGTCAAGAACTGCCCTCCACAAAGGGCACTTATCCTTCAGGAGACTCTCTTGAACCTTCTAATTGAACTGTTCCTTTGAACCAACCCGTTGAACCGAATGTTGAACCAACACTTTGAACCATTTGATTGAACCAAGCCGACTGAACCAAGTTGTTGAACCAAGCCGACTGAACCAAGCTGTTGAACCAAGTGATTGAACCAAAGCATTGAACCAACTGAACTGAACCAACTCATTGAACCAACATAATTGAACCAAGCCCTTTGAACCATTTGATTGAACCTCGCCGTTGAAATTTGCCGATGAACTTTGCTGTTGAACCAAAGTGACGAACCAAAGCGATGAACCAAAGCATTGAACCAAACCTTTGAACCAAAGCGATGAACCAATCGACTTGAACTGACTGAACTGAACCAACTCATTGAACCAATTGAACTGAACCAACTCATTGAACCAATAATTGTTCAAATTCAAGTTCAAAGCTCTTTGAAAGCTCAAGCCATTGGACACCGACGTCGAACCAGTGAACTGGTTCCTCCTTTTGCCGAAAGACTTGTGCAAAAAATCAAAATTGAACTAGCTTAGAACAAGGGAAGAAGGAGACCGATTTTGGCCTACTGGACCAAAAATGGTCAACGATAGCCAAGAAATCCAAGGAAATATAGACTACTATAGACAAAATACAGAATCCCACCAAAAATAGACATGAACAGGCAGACCAAAATAGGATAAAATGCATGCAAACAAGGGCTATTTTTGATCGACCGGTCAAAGCTTCGGTTGACTGGTTGTTGAAGTCCTGCTCATCTCCGGATCAACTCATGCATCTGAAGGTCCAACTCAGCTTCAATCTGAGTTCCAAATTCGAACGTCGAGTTGACTGTTCTAGATTTAGAGTTGACTAATTGTTAAATGCCACATCTACCAGGAGTTTTCCATGCAAAGGAGAATGATCTCTTCATCCAACTCAGCGTATCAAACGGCCAACTCAGCCTTTCAAATGTTCCAACTCGGCATCAAGCAACTCACGTAGAGTTCTAAAAATGACATTTGGCGTAGATCTCCATGCAAAGAGAGGTGGGCAGTTCAGAACAAATATAGGTTCACTTCCTCAAGCGTAAGAAGCTTCATGCAAAGACAACAGAAAACATATTTTATTGAAAGGCCAAGTCAGCCTTGAGTTAATCTAAGTTAATCCTTCTCTTCAATTTTTCAACACCAATCTTTGGCTTTTGTAATTCTCTATAAATTGGCTTTCAGCCTTGATTAAAAGAATCCGTCTCTTGGCTAGACTAGACTTTACCATTGGCGAGTTGTGTAATCTCTTCGATCAATAAAAGGACTGTACTTTCAAATTTCAAGTGTTGGCATAATGTATATTCATTTAGCAATTTGCATGTGGTAGATTTCTCCCCCTTTCCAAATTCTGATTCGTACCTAGTTGCTAGCTTATCGTATTATGCAGGTCATTTTTAGTGTTCTTTATGTCTTTTGCTGAAGCTGTAAGTGGATGTTAGGTGGCTGCAAAGTGTCTTTTATCATACCTCTCTCTATCGTTTTCCCTCATGTTTTGGTCATTGGATCGAACCTCTTCATGAAATATTTATGCATAGTGGTCGATTGAAATCATAGGTCTTCCTTTTCCCATGTTTGTTCAGTGTCTGAGGTTCCAAGTTGAGTGGATCAATATTGTGGTGTATCACTTTTATTAGGTAGGATTTCTCTTTAAAGTTTTCTTCTCCCTTTTCCATGGTAGTCCGTAGCATAGAGTAGAGATCCTCATTGATACATCTTACAGGAACCAGCCTTCTCTGGAGGTTCTTCTCACCATTGAGGCATCCACCCTCATGAGAAGATCCCATTGTTTCAACCGGATAGAGGACTGGCCATTTCATGCACGTGTTCGATTCAGGGCGTAGCTCTAGGTTGACAACAGTCACATCCAAATCCAACTGATATTCGATATTGGACACTTGCATCCAAGTCAAACAAAAGCATCGACACAACCGTCCAAGGTCGACACAAGTGTTCGAGGCTACAGGGTGCAAATTTCTAGAATCTGATGGCTGATCCATAGCACTGATCTAGTCTATTTCTAGGTGTTCCATGTCAAATATAAATGCGCACAGTTGACTAGCTAAGTACTCTTATTTTCCATTTATTTCAATATCAATCACTAGGTGTACTTACTATTTTTAGCATATCTCAGTATTTAAATTTAGAATATTGTTTATTTGAGTTTTGCAATTAATTGACCTACTATAGATTTGCTTATCACCCTTGTGCTTATTCATTTTTATATTCTTAACCCTATACTATATTGACCCATCTCAATTTAGGGTTAAACATAAAGATGATGAAATCACTGGTGTACGTAGGCGGCGGTTGCAAAACTACCACAATAGTTTCATAGCTACCGGTTTGCTTAAAGTGGCGGTTTCACCATGGTCAAAAAATGGGTAGATGAACGGTTGCGAACACTCCTTGGCAGTTCAGTTAAGCTTCTTGGTGGGTTTCTTGGTAAAAAGAGATAAAGTATGAGCTCAGTGAAAGGAAGAGACATCAGTGACAGGTCTTGGAACTGGATCCACATTGTATAATTGCAAGTTTGGGTCTTTGTTATTGTTATCTCATTGTTCTCTTAGCTGTGAGTGGTTGTTCTAGTTTGGGATTGTTTGTGAGGTGTTGTAAGAGGGCAAAGCATTTTTGTGCAAGCTTTGGATAGTGAGTAATGCAAGATTTGTCCAAGAAAGGCCAAGAAGTGGCAATAACTTGTACGTGAAGAGAATTACATAGTGGAAAGGGGAGTGGAATTGACTTACCCACTGGATTTTTACCACATTGAATTTTCTCCAAGTCATATCTTGTATTCTATGTGCTTTGTGTCATCTTATTTTTCTCTCCATTTATTATAGTAGGTTGTATTTTCAAATCCATCCTTTCATATCTCTATTTTAGCAAGCAAAAATAACTTAAAACAATAATCTTTCAATCAATATGTTGAGCTAGGAATATAGGGTCTGTGTTGGTGAAGGTTACTCTGGAATATTCACCTAGTTTACAAATTAAAAGCATATAAACTTATTTACCTCGATCAAAGATATTTTTTTAGGAGTCACCTTTGTAATTCTGCAAGATTGATTTCCTAGGGTGATGGTGATAACATGAGCTCTAGACTAATAGACACTGTATCACATGCTTCTAGAGGCACCTTGTCACACAAATTATCTTGATATGCCTGATAACATAGGGAAATTGGCTTTGTAGTCTAGCATGTATATCTTTACTCTGGTCACTTAATTGATTTTGTATGGTGATGATGAGGCATCATTGGAAGATTCAACTCTTTGATGTCATCTTTTGAAATTAGGTTCTTATGATTGCTAGTGTGCACAATAAAATACAAAGATGTTTTGTTCATCCATAGTTGTGATTGGAAGAGACGCTCTGTCTCCTTTGGCTTGGAAGGAGACACCAATCTTGTGGAAACAATGTGTAATGTCACCTTCTTAGGATTAGTGCCATATGAAGATCCTTAGCATATGATGTGGTTTCCGGCAAACTAAGGGGATGAGGGGAAGGGAAACGTGGTTGTGGTGAGCTAAGTTAGCCAAAAAGTAACTTATTGTCAACAACTTATGTTATCAGATGTATCCAAAAGGAGGCTTGTGGTATTATTTGTTGAAAGGTTGGCTAATCCACTCAAGGGTTTGGTCAAGGATTTCAACCCTTGATCTCTCCAAGAAGCCATAAAAAAAGGCTTTTGATCTAGAAACAACAGCTCCTAAGGGAATTTTTTTGCCTTTAGGACAACAAATGACATATTCTTTTGGGCAGCTTAGGACTTCACCTTCTGAGCAACCGAGGACAACACCATATGGTCAGCAAAGAAGGCTATATCAGCAAGGTAATGTGCAACAAAAGGAGTTGCCAAAGACAAACAAAGAAGTGAAATCAAGGAATGAGTTAAGGAGGGGAATTTTGCTTCACTTGCAAAGACCCTTGGAAACCGGATCATCATTGTCGTGGCAAAGGGAAAGTTCATTACATTGAGGTAGTATTCGATGGAGAAGAGGAAGGGGAAGAACCGAAAGAAGAAAAGCAAGAAAAGAAAGAAGTTGACCATACAGATGGCACCCTTGCCACATTATCCACTGCTCCTAGATATCACCCTTTTAGAGTGAGAAGAGTATTGCAAGGTAAGAATGTAATTGTGCTAATTGATAGTGGATCAACCCACAACTTCATTGATGAAGGTTTGGGATCTAGATTTGGGCTCCAATGTAATAGGGGCAGATGGCTTCACCATCCCATGCACAAAGTAAATTCAACAGCTGAATATAACTTTTGGGAAGGTATAAGATTGATGATGATTTCTGTGGTTGGGATTGGTGAGACCGACATAGTCCTTGGGGTGTAGTGGCTGCATTCTCTAGGAGAATTCACCTAGAATTACCAAACTATGGAGCTAAAATTCAAATCAGTAGTGCTACGTGGTATGACGAATGGAGCTTCTATGGTAGTGACAACAAATATAATGGAAATGGATTTTCATAGAGGGCAGGTTGCTTGGGCAACAAAGTGCTTTGTGAGTTCTACAGATAGAAATTGGGGCAGCAGCAATATCATAAGGATATTTTGTAATATCCTCAAATTGGGACAATTAAGGAATAATAGGGGTTTCACCCAAACCCTTGCAAATCTGAAAGTTACGTTTGAAATTACCAGCCAGCCCTAAGCGAAGGAAATGCTTCACAAGCCCACACAAGGTCACAAACCCTAGGCACCAACTTGATAAAATTAAATAATAAATTCTAGCTTGTTATTCAATCCCATTTTCACTTCACCAAGCATACAAAAAAATATTCCAGAATTGAAGCACTGCAATAAATACCTTTGATGACCATTTATGATGCCAAAATAAGGCAAAAATAGTAGAATAAATTATTAAAATTATTCCTGAATTATCTGAACAAGGCCCAAGGTGATCTTAATACTACTCCTTGGCAAGTCGCTCAAGGGCAAAAATTGCAAATAAATTCCAAACCCTTATGCAGCCCTATTTTAGGGGTCTTCAAGCCATATACTTGTAGCGCAGACCTATATGGAGGGGTCTTCCTATCTAGTCGACTCACCACCCTTGTAGTGGCTCCAAACTAGGTCTAGGATGCTCCCGAGCAAGGTCGCTCGGCTAGGAAATCCACACCCAGCTAGCTGAAGTAGTTCGCTGCCCTAGGAGAGGACCTTTTCAATGTAAAGTTGAATATTAAATGCAAATATAGCCCTTGAATAGAGCTGTCCAATGTGGTAGTATGGAGGTTTTCATCCCCAAATTCTTTGTGCACTTGAAGGGTTTCTTCCTCAAATCACTTGTTCAAGCTTGACATACTTGAGCAATAGATTCAATATCAAAAATTGCATAATGTTCAGATGGATGCCTTCACTTCTTTTTATAACCTTTTCTCCCTAGTGTGGTGCCCAATCCTTTTAAAAAAAACAATAACTCTCACTTAAGTTCATGATCATTCATGACCCTCAAAAGAACACCTGTTAAGTGAAATTAGGACATAAAGCATTTTTGCCAATTGCCTTAAAAGGCCTCCAATGTTCCCTTTATTTCCTTTCTTTTCCTTAGCCATTGGGGACGAAATAAGGCAAGGGTCTTCCTTCATTGCTAGTTTGAAAAGAGGGACATGACAATCCTCCCTTCCAAAAATTGCTTGTCCTCAAGCAATTGTAAACTTGGATGTTGAAGGATGGCTGCCTTTTCCCATGTTGCATCTTCCTGTGGTAAATTTTTCCATTGGACCAAGTATTTTGTTATGGTTCAGTTTCGAAGCCTCTTCTCATGAACCCCAAGGATAGTTTCCGGAATCAAGACTAGTTTGCCTTCATCATCAAGAGATGGAAACTCAATGGAAGGTGTTATGTGTTTCCCAAGGGCCCTTTTTAGGCAAGACACATGGAAGACATTGTGAATGTTGCTATCTTCTGGTAAATCCAGCTCATATGCCACTTTGCCTGCTCTTCTTCGGATCTTATATGGCTCATAGAACTGTGGTTTCAACTTTTCCACCCCGCTTTGTTTGAGAGAGGATTGTTTGTAAGGCTGCAACCTCAAGTAGACCATGTCTCCCACTTCAAATTGCTGCTCCACCCTATGTTGGTATGCATAAATATTTTGTTGATTTTGAGCATGTTGCAAATTTTCCTTTCGTTGATCCAAAATTTCAGAATTTGTTGTACAAGGTCAGCAGCCCCATGCACTCTACTATCCTTCAAAATGAGATCAAAACATGAAAGAGCTTCATATCCATATAAAGCTTTGAAAGGTAACATACCACTAGACATGTGGTAGGAGGTATTGTAGCAAAATTCTGCCATGTACAACCATCGGTCCCACCCTGTTTGCTGCCCAGAAACATAGTTCCTTAGGTACCCTTCTGCCCACTTATTCACAATCTCGGTTTGTCCATCTGTTTGGAGATGGTAACTAGTACTTGGGAGAAATTTTGTTCCTACGAATTTGAAAAGCTTTTGCCAAAAATGGCTCATAAACCAGCTGTCCCTATCACTTATAATATTCTTGGGCAATCCGTGCAACTTGAACACATCCTTGAAAAAGATTTATGCTATATATGGGGCATTGTACTTGGCTGGAAGTGCAAAAAAATGAGCATATTTTGTCAATCTATCCACTACCTGTAATGTCCCCATTTTAGCGGTTGGGCTCACTTAGTTTCCAACACACTTACTATTTTTAGTAAGCTATTATGACGCAACGGAGGGCAGTTTTGATGATTGGTTTTGATGCTCCTTGTTGAGAGCTTTCCGGAAAGCTATCACTCGCACCATTTGGAGTCCGGTTGCTAGTATTTTTGGGGGCCTGAAGTGCTGCGAAAAGGGTAACTTTTCACCCAGTTGAAAGACATTGAGTGTCACTTTAAACATTTACTTTATGAGGGACTGTTGCACATCCTTTATCCCACATTGCTCAAGTGAGTTGAGTTGCCCCTTGGAGAAAAGGATATAGGGGAGTGATTGTGGCTTCTTTGGGCAGGTTGGATAAGAAGAAAAGAATTGTTGCACTTGCAGCTTATTTGGGCATTTGAGAACGTCCTTCTCATTTGTAGCACTCTAGACATCAATCCCTTGGGATTGGTCTTTGGAGTTTTGTGCTCTCAGCCACTGTCGCAGCCGCGCCACTGTAGAAGCCGTACTACTGTAGCGGCTCGTCACTGTAGCAGCTCCATCACTGTATGCAGCCAGGTGAGTCCGTAGATTTCTGCCTGCTGAGTTCGTAGTTCCTGCAGAGTCCGTAGTTCCCTGACTGCAGAGTGTAGATTTCTGCCTGCAGAGTCTATAGTTTTCTGCATAGTCCGTAGCTTCTGTCTGCAGAGTCCGTAGTTTCTTACTTGCAGAGTCTGCAGATTTAAGCCTGCAGAGTCCGTAGTTTCCAGCCTGCAGAGTCCGTAGATTTCAGACTGCAGATTCAGTAGTTTTCAAGCCTGGTGGAGTCCGTAGATTTCAGACTGCAGAGTCAGTAGATTTCCAGCCTGGTGGAGTCCGTAGATCTAAGCCTGCAGAGTCCGTAGTTTTGGCTGCAGAGTCCGTAGTTTTCGCTGCAGAGTCCGTAGTTCGGGGGGTCAAAGAACAAATGAAGCACCTTCGGCACACGCTGGGATATCTGCTTGAAATAATGTTTGTACGATCACCAGGGGATCTAATGAGTCACCACGTGACTGACATTGTACTCGTTTGCTCATTTTGCAATTAATACAAATACAGTGTGTTGGTTATTTCAGTTGTGTGTATCTATGCTTGCAATTCTATATTTATGTTACATATATTGGTCTTTGTAAAACAATAAAAGAAATTCCAGCAAAACTACCCGAGTCATAAAGAGTCCCTACTGGGTTAGTTTTGGGTGCAACTGGGGTGCCCATTACAGTGGTATCAGAACCTGTTATTCTTGCCATCCTATGAGGTTTCATGCATCCCACACATCAGTACTACTTGAGGAGAAACCGGACAAACCCAGACTTACAAGTTTTTTCAGAAATTGAGGAGGGTGAGCCCTTTGCAGCACCAGCCATGGGTGGCCCAGATGAGGAGAGGGGAGAACCCAGCACTAGGATGATGCTCAGTGATCTTGTCAGGGGGGCAAAGGGAGCTACAGACCACATTGCAGTAAATGGCCCTAGCAATTACACAACACCTAACTAGAGCAGATCAAAGCAACAATGCCAACCAGGGTAATAATGCTAACCAGGTAGGTGGACCGGGTAATGGAGGTAATGGAGATGCATCGATTAATAGGGGAGCCCGGACATACGCTAGAGCAGGTTCTTCTACAAGGCCACTCATGCCACAATTCCCTCCAAGACAGAATGACCAGGATAACGCTGGTCATACACAGCAGGAGATACAGGACAAAATACTAGAGGATTGGAGAAATGCTGGACCAGATTTTTAGGGTGAGATGTCCTTCAGGGAGCATATGGATGTTAGACTCAAGCACATGCCCATGAGAGGGAACAGGCAACAGAATTATGAGATGAGGAAAAAGTTAGGAAAGTTGCCCATTCCATACTATGATGGTACAGGGAAGACTTCAACGCGAACATGGATCCAGAAATTAGACACTTATTTCCAGCTTAATCCCATCCATGAGGAGGATGCGATTAAGTACGCTGCATTGCACTTGGATGGAAGTGCCCACGAGTGGTGGCACCACGATATGGTCACGCTTAGCCATAACCAGGTAGATACTTATGCAGAGTTTACCGAGACTCATTGACAAGTTTGATACTAAGGACCCAGAATTGCATTTCAAGGAGCTAGCTCAGCTTAAATAGTGGGATTCTGTGGAGGCCTATATCACCAAGTTCTAAAAGCTGGCAGTATTGGTGACGGATATATCGGAAAAAAAACTGGTTGTTCTTTTCATGGATCGGCTTTCCGACCCCTTGCGAGGATGGGTAAAGGGACACAACCCCACTTCACTACAAGAGGCCATTAAGAAAACTAGAGACCTAGCATCTTCTTCCTACAGGAGTAAACTCCACTCTAAGGACTCTCATTTTAGGAAGGATAAGGAAAGGAAGACGTTTCAGAAGGACCCTCAGCAGCCTAAGGGGGAAACAAAAGGGTTGGACAGCGAGACCCTCAACGAACTCAGGAAGAAAAAACTATGTTTTCATTGTAGGGAGCCATGGAACCTTTCCCATGAATGTCCACTTAAAGCGAAGGCTAAGCCCATGGAGTATTTCTCAGCCGACGAATCACCTTCCGAAGACAAGGGGCAGCATTCAGATTCGGAATCTAGTCAGGGCGATAGCATTGCTGAGGAGAGTTTGGATGATGAGAAGTCTCTTGCTCGGCTGACAGGCGTCCAGAAGGCCATGACCTTTAAGGTAAGAGGGTTGATTCAGGGGCAGCGCGTGGTTTTCTTGATCGATACAGGGGCAACGCATAATTTCATCGATGCAAAATTGGTGGCCAAGAGGGGTCTTCAGACCGAAGAGCACGCAAGGTTCAGAGTCATGGCGGCCAATGGCCACAAGTTATTATGCACCTGGAAGATTTCAAAACTTCGCATCAGGTTGGGAGGAGATTATGAGTTGGAGGACGATTTCTATGTAGTTGACATGGGCGATTATGATGTCATCTTGGAAATGGTGTGGATGACTTCTCTGGTAGAGTTCACCTTCAACTTGGCTAAGCTGGAGATGAGGTTTCAACATCAGGGCAGAAAGGTGGTGCTCCGAGGCTTACCTAATGGGGGGCTCAGGGTGGTATCCTTGAAAAGGATGGAACAGTTGTTCAGACATGACGATGTTGAGTGGGCAGCTGAATGTTTGATCATGCCTACGCCTCCAGAGCAGCAGGTAAAGAGATATCACCCAGATATATAGGAGATCATTTCTAGGCATGATAAGGTGTTTGGTAGCATTCCACATGGGGTCCCTCCCAAGAGGGGTGTAGAGCATGTTATCGAGCTGGAGGAGGGGGCTAAACCAGTCATCATCACCCCCTACCGCCATCCAAAAAAGCATAAGGATGAAATAGAGAAGTCAATAAAGGAGCTATTGGAGATGGGGCATATTAGGCCCAGCAAAAGCCCCTTTGCTTCAGCGGTGGTTTTGGTGAAGGATGGGACAATGCGTATGTGCATTGACTATAGAGCTCTCAATAAGAAGACAATTAAGAACAGGTATCCCATCCCCAGGATTGACGAGCTGATTGATGAGTTGCATGGAGCACGATTTTTCTCTAAGATAGACCTACGTTCAAGATACCATCAGATCAGGATGCGAGCGGAGGACATAGAAAAAACTGCCTTCCGGTGTCACTACGGGCACTTTGAGTTTTTGGTTATGCCGTTTGGGCTAACCAACGCTCCAGCTACCTTCCAGAGTTGCATGAATCAGGTGTTTAGAGGGCAGCTCCGAAGATCTATATTAATCTTCTTTGATGACATCCTAGTTTTCAGTAGGACGTGGGATGAGCACCTACAACAATTAGAGGAGGTGCGGAAGATTGGTGAACACTTTTGGAGGTTTCGTGATTGCATTTGTGCAAAGTAAAAGAGGTGGGCGAAATTGATTGGAGAGTTTGGGTTGGTCTAGAAAGCCATCCCTAGGGTGGCAAATTGCTTTGGAGGAGTGGCGACCCCTCTTAAGAGGGCTAATTGGCTTCAGAACCCTTTTCTAGGGTTTAGAGGTATTTTACAATTTATTCCAGCTTGGCCAGTTGTTTGAGGGTTTATTTGCACATGATTTAGGGTGATTTTGTGCCCTAGATAATATTATGAATTTATTATATTATTTCAGCAGTGAACTAGGGTTTTGAAAATTTTGGAATAACGTTTGATGAGCTTCTCATGATGGAAAAATTTTAATTCTAATTTTGTTTGATAGCTACTATTTTTGTGATCATTTTGAGCTATCACTTGCATTGAAATTCCAAGCATTGTTGAAGTTATGAATTTATGAAATTTCGTTATAATTTTGCAATAATAAATTCCATAATTTTGAGTTTCGACTTTTGAGTGAATATTTTGACTTTTAAAATTAGTTCATATTTTTTGGAGGGTTAAAGGTATCAAATCATATTTTTGCCCTACTCGCCCAAGGGTTTGGTGAAGGAAACTGTTGAATATTACTTCATTTTTCGAAGTGTGTTATTGGCTGAATTTGTATTTTCAGATTCTTTAAAGGAATGTGTTTTGGATTAGGTAGGGTTTGTTGGAAAATCCCAATTCTACCTAGTTGTCCCATTTGGGGACATTACATTTGACCTTGTCTGACGAGATATATAAGATTGGAACAAATTGCTATGATACTACCAATCCAGGTTTTAATTAGAAATTTGGTGGACAACACAATTTTTTTTTATATTGTAGAATCGATTACTAATATAAGCATCAGAGATGCCAAAAACATTTACATAGTTCCTAGAATAAAAGTATCAAACTATGGGGCATCCCCCATCAACACAACATAAATATTGATTATACAATATAAAAACCAGCCCCATATAGGTGGCTCAACAAAAGTAACAGTAGCAATAGTAGCAACGAAAACAACATAAGTAACAAGAAATATCATATCAAAATGCAGCCACCCTAAAGGTGGCGGAACGGGGCTTAATCATCATGCACCCTCCAACTAGTAGTGCCATCCAGTTTGCATCCATCTTCAGAATCCCTAGAATTAGGTCCCTTGATCGAGTCTATATCTTCAACAAGGCCCATCCAAAGCTGCCCAATAGCGAGCTGAGAGGGGTAATGGTAACTTTTTTCAGCGGGCTTTTCATATTGTTCATTTTCACATTGGCTAAGACGTCTTCTAGATCCGACGAGCCACCCCATTCGATAAGTTTTTCCAATTTTCTAGAAAATACATTGACATTTTCGTCGATCATCCTCCAAACATCTTCCTAGGCAAACTGATCCTGTAGTACTGGAGTCAATCCTTGCAGAGAAGACGCTGTCGCCACATCCTTATCATAGGTTTTAGGTGCAAGTTCAAGTCGAATGGTGCAAATGTTTCCTTGGTTTCTCTAATTATACAACTTCCCAGTCCATCATTGCGCACATCTCTTAACATATATTACAACACACAAAATTGTAAATATTTAATGTGTTATTGAAATAATGAACAAAATCAAGGAATTGGACACAATATTATACTGTAAATGAAGCTTTATTGAAGCCAAGAGTAATTTACAAGAGGGTAGCAATCTTTGAGAAGAGATGTGGATCTATAAGACTTTTTTTCTGAATTTTTAAATTCGGATGACAATCCCTTTATATATATTCTTTGTAGGGATGAACAATGTAAAAATAGAATATGAAATGATTTTCCTTGGAATGTGAAGAGTCATGTCACAAGTGTTACCCCAAGAAGTTGAGATGTTTTGTCATGGTTCTAAAATCATAAAAATACAAAACTCGTCATTTTTTATATTTAGATATTTTTCTTCAATTTTGTATTTTTCATTTTTAGGGCCCTTCTAAATGGAATTTTCCCTAAGGAGCTCCCTTTAGGGCATCAAAATTTGTTTGTTTCTTGATCTTTCCACTGCATATTACGGCTTCAAATCCTCACCAACAGTCAAGGAGATATGACTCTGTCAAGGTGATGCACTATTCTTTGGGTATTCTGTCAAAAGGTTGCCTTGAAACTGCCACATGGATCAGTCATCACTATTGTTATTGCCATGTCTTACCACTAGACCACAGCCTTCTGGACTAAAAACTAGAGAGTTACAATCCATGACGAGCTCTATGTCAGTACTCTAGCTGCTCTGAAGCAGAACAACATCACTATGTGGAATTCCCCTTCTATACATTCCATCCATCGCCACTCCTTTTCCTCCTTCCATTGCATGCAAGACGATGGTTTTTGTCCAATCTAAAGGTATTTCTCCCATCTCTATGCAGATTTTCTGTCAGTTTCTCTTTCCAGCAAATTTATAATGATAATTTGATGAATCATTGAGGATATTGTCCAATTTGAAAATTGGTTTTTAACAATCTGTCATCATCAATTGTTTTGCAAATTGTATTTCTGTTGCCTTGTATTCTTGTTTCTGCTTTTGTATGAACATCATTCCTTTAATTTATAGAAAATACTGCTACAGAGCAGCATTAGTTCAGTTGACATGGAAGGGACATTCAAAATATTGCAGTGCCGATTAATGCTTTCCAAGTATTGCATAGCCATTGATTTTTCTTGTTAAAATTATAAGCTTCCTGCATCTCATAGTACAATACAGTTATAGGGTTACTGCATCTCATGTAAAAGTGGTTATCTTAGTGTTGGTTGCACATAACTAATTATTTGACTAGTTGATCACTTTGCAGGATATTTTTGGTGATGACATTTCCCAGGGAATGAGTAGATATGTTGACCTGCTTGCCTTCTTTGGTTTATTGGTAAGAATTTTTCACATGACATAGGTTTAGATCTTGCAGATCTATATGATGAACTAATAGCATATATTTATTAACTGCTAGCTATATATTATGATGAAAAGCTTCCTTACCATTAAGTACACTGATTTTATTTAGAAGAAAATAATATTTAGTTTTTTATTGGCATAAAATCTGTGTTTACAATACATGTATGTACAGCTCACCAACATTGTAAAGAAAAATCCATATGAACCAAAGCAAGACCGGATGCCCATGATATAGACTTTCAGACAAATTAAAGTTCTGCAAATTTAACTTTTGGTGTTCTACCTTACAGAATTTGTAGGTTCTTGATGTCCATGTTGACTCACATCTCAGACAAAATTGGAATTCCTATCCCTCTTACATAGTGCCCATGTTGTCTTTTTACTGTTTTGTCAGCAAAATTGGAGAACCAATTTCCCCATCATCTTTATCACGAGTCAGACTTTCAGGAGTCATTTACAACTTGGCTCGAATGTAATGTTCTTTTCCGAAACCCAATTTTCCAATAGTTCCCTTAGTCTTTGTAATGTCCCCAAATTGGAACAATGATGCAAAAGAGGGTTTTCCAACAAACCCCTAAACAAATTCCAACCAAATCTGAAATCTGAAAATTAAAACCAGCCAACCCTAGGGTTCCATATGCACCACCTAACTAAAAATCTCACACTTCCAATCACTCAGCAGTAATCAGAAAAATACCTTGTGAGATTTAGCCACTGTGGTTCACGCCGAGTGAAGACAAGGAGCTGAATTGATGTCTTTTTCACTACAAATCCTCAATGCCCTGAAGCTAATTTCGATGTCCTCTTCTTATCACCAAATCCAACTCGAAAAACCCTCCACACTAAAGACAATTTACAGATAAAATTCCAGCATACAAATCATATAAAGATTGGTCAATGTTAGAGCCTAAAATATGATGAAAACTCTTCAAACCAAGTCGGCAAAATTTAAGAATAATTTGCATGAAATAATTCAGAAAATCAGATTTGTATTCATACCAAGCCAGCTGGAATTAGGTTATAAAATCCACCAATTTTAGCAATAAATAATTCTCTATCTTTAGGGCCAAATAAGGCACCCTAAACCCTTGCACACCTCCAAGTGAATCGCCCAACTCAGAAAATTAAGGGCAGAATTTCAAAATCAAACCTTTGCTTATACCTTCCAATAAAACCCTCGAACCCTTATGTTTTATTGCCAAATAAGTTAGAGATTAAATAACAATTGTACCTTGCAAAAACAGAGTCTAAAAACCCTCCGAAGATGCCCAAAACTTCCTCAAATTGATTCTCCCTACATCAGAAAATTATAGAAAACAAATCAGATTGTTTCCACTTACCAACGATCCTCCAAATGACCTCCAAAAGGCTCCTAGGGCAAGTCGTCCGAGCTGAAAAAATAATATAAAATATTTGCAATATTTTGTGCTTCATGAACACTTCGAATTGGCTCTAAAATCCCAAAGATCAGCCCTCAAGCCAAGTTGCCAAAGCTGGAAAATCAAGTGGAATATTGTGCAATATTTGTAGACTTCAACGAACCCTTTCAAATAGCTCGCTCCACTCTCTAGGCAAGTCGCCACACCATAGAATGGTCTTCAATGCCATGTACAAGCTCTCGAAGCAAGTCGCCACTCTTCAAGACCTGTAAATTCACCAAAACCAGCTTCCGATAGGGTTTGCAATATTCTTCAATATAGATGGTGTCCAAAAACACTTTTGTAGATCCACTTGCATGTAAACATGTAATTTTGAAGCTCAATTACAGCCCTCGAATAAAGCTACCCAAGTAGTAGGAATAGAGGTTTTCATCTCTAAACCTGACACTTCTTGAATGTTTTCATCCTCAAGATGTGGTAATCAAGCTTGACATACTTGATCAAAGTTTCCAATTCAATATTTACTATAACCTCTTCAAAAGATTCCGCAATTGCTTTTATATTCAACCCCCAAGAGTGGCATCCAAGTTGGAGGGATGTACCCTTTTAAAACATAAGCACTCAATCTTTTTAAAACTCCTTTTTTGAGGATTTAGGCTCCCATGACCCCAATTTAAGTGAACATAAGATTAAAAGTACATTTAGCAAGCTCAATTGAAAATTAGAATATTTTAAGTACTTTTTACCTTTTTGCTCATAGAGTAGCCTCCCTCCATGTTCCCTTATCTTTCCTTCCCTTAGCCTTGTGGGAACAACCAAGGAACAACCAAGCTCAAGACCCAAAAACAAGCTTTGCCAAAAAGGGGGACATTATAGTCTTTTAGGCTTATTTGAAATTTCCAGACTTTGGATACAATCTAGTTTATGAGCTAAACTTTAACCAAAGCTTGAAAGTTCTCATTATTCCTCAACTTATTGGACTTATTTACGAGTTAGCTCATGGGCTAGCCTATACCCAAAGCTGGAAAATTCCAATCTTTCCTCCAAAGAGCAATTTACTAAAGAATTCATCGGACTCTTCGGACTTCAAATACAACTCAGCTTGCTGTTAGGAGATGCCTGCTTTCCTGAATTTTCTGATTAAAGGCAACTAATAAATGATTGAAGTGGAGAAGATAGAGGTCATTTACAAAGATATCATTGTGGCTCGGACATTTTTTCCAGCCTAAGCACACCATGGCATTTATGTCACATACTTAAGCTCCCGCCCGATCACTCCTTTATATCCCTTTGCCTTCTTTGATCCATTTCACTTGTGCTTTTGCTTTCGCTCCTCAGCCTCTGCTTTTCCACCTTTTGTGCTACAGTTTCCTACCCTTCCTTGTAAGTACATGCTAGATCTTCACCATTTCTCTCCCATGGATTGCCTCGAGCGGAGTTTTCCTTGCTAGTGGTTTTTTTGGGGATTTCAAAGTTGTGCTAATTCATCAAGGCATGTGGGAAGGTCTTCTTTTTACATTGTGGTAGAAGTTCATCTTGTCTCTCCTTTCTTCAATTTATGACCTTGATAAAGGCGGATTTTGGACCACCAATAGACATCGCAAAGGTTTTCTTAATCCACACACTTCGATTCTTTAGGGTTTTCAGCCCCTGGTGACCCTTCAAATTTTTGGGCTTCTTGGGAATACCTCGAATGGATTTTGGGGTTTTCATGGTCTCCATTCTCCATAGGTCAGGGATTCCAAGAACTTCGTCTGTGCTGAGGTTTTCATGCAAGGATTCCTCTACGTTGTTCTTCTCTCCTAAATTTTCCCAAGCCATAGGTTCCGACATGAAGTAAAATACAAGGGGGTTGATCTTTCTTCAAACATTGAGTTGGACATTGCAAACATCTCTAACACTTACCTAGGACACTTCGATTTGGAAGAGTTTCGTGTCATAATCAATGCTCCAAATTTCTCAACTTTGGACACTAATATATACAACAGTGGGCTTCCCTAAGCTTTTGATTTTCTTGTCTCTATTTAGTGCCTCGATCTTGTCCTCATGTATGCCAACAATTACAACCTCGAAACATGAGAAGTTCACAATTCAAATAGTTAGACAGTGGCTCGTCTCAGCTTAGAGATTATTGATGAATTCTTGGGCATTCCTCAAGATGAGGAGCTTTTTTGAAAGTTCAGTGGATGAGGGAAGGTCGTTTTGGAGAAGTAATCCAACAAATACCTTGGCATGATTAACAAGGCTTGGTAAAAAAACAAAAAACATGGTATTCACAAGATTCAAAAAAATCTCTTTAGAGAATATTTTTGTGAGGAACTATTTGACTTGATCACTTTGCTCAATCGTGTTGTTGGAAATCCATATGTCCAATAATCTAACTTATGGATGTATCAAATGTTGACTATTATTTGTATGAGAAAACAATTTTTTGATTGGGAAACAATTATTAGTGACTTCATCAACAAACAATTGTGCAAGCTAGGTGCCACTGGTTGCTTCTACACACAGTTAACTAAGTCTCAGGGACAGAGGGGCAAAGGGATGGGGTTTTTGGGATGGTGAAAAATTTCCCAAATTTTGGGGATTGGGGAAGGAGGGGATTGCTATCAAACTAATATATACAAATTAATATTTTAATTTAATTCAATGAAATTTAGGGGTTTAAAATTTATTTAATATTTTTTTAGGATTAGTGTTTACTATTTTTTTAGCAATAACAACTTTTTTTGAGGGTGGGTTTTTGTTTTAAATTAGAAGCATTATAAAATAAATAAATTAGATGTCCCCACCAAGTTTGTGAACTCGAAACTTTTGGGACATCACCAAATTCTACGGGATGTGTCCCTACATAACATTGCTTCTTCATGACTTTGTACCTAGCATATGTAGTGCCTTGGATGCCCATATTGGTTATCAAAGTATTGTTGACCATTTTGGTCTTGCAGGCCAAAAATCAGTCTCCCTTTTCTTTCTTTACTGTCCCAGTCTTTAATATCTTCACCTTTTTGAAATTGTGCTTTCCTCTTTTTGTAACAGGGCTATTTCTGTAAAGGACCAAATGACTCGAGTCTTGTAGACGTCTCGGGTTGATCCACAAGGTTTTTTCGCTTTAGGTAGTCCTTTTTAGCAAAAGGAATGGGCCAATTTTAAAGACAATACAAGGCTTTTATACACACTCCGAGGGGCAAGTGCCCTTGCGGAGGGGAGGAAGGTGCCAAATGGCTGTTCAAGCAGGTTCTGAAGGGCATCTTGGGGCCCAAGTACCCTTGCAGAGGGCAGGGAACACTTGCAGAGGGATCAAAGAGAAGGCCGAAATGAGGCAGAGTTTTCCTTAAGAAAAGACTAAGGCAGAAGGAAGGATTTCCTTTGGACTTTTGTCCAAGGAACAAATCCGAAAGAATCCAAGGTAAAGCTCAAAAGTCCTTCGGACATTTTGTCCAAAGGAAAAGACAAGGAAATTCAAAGGATCAATTCCTTCAAATATTTTTTCCAAAGGAATTGAGAGGCCAAGGCAACCCGAAGGATCCCAAAGGGCAAGCGCCCTTGCGGGGGACTCTCGGCTGCCAAAAGGGGGACTTTTCTCCAAGCCCCGAAGGGACGCCTTCCCTTCGGGAGGGTTCAACGACAGAGGCCCGAACAAAGAAAAATAAAGGGGAGATATCCTTTGGAAAAAAGTCTAAAGGAACACTTCGAAAAGTGAAGCCGAAGGAATTACAAAGGGGTGATGGGCCCGCAGACATCAAACTCACGACGATGGAATATCTGTTGGCTTTCAAATCATGACGGGCGCGCGAACGTCAACTTTGAGGCAGTCAAGTAACCATTGATCTTTAAATGATTGAGCGCAAATCCGAAGGAGTTCAAAGGGCTTAAGGCCAAAAGGAAGAGACCGCCGAGAAAGGAGCCCGAAGAGCCAAGGATTGACAGAAGATAGCCCCAAGGGCCGAGAGAGCCAGGAAAAGACAAAAGCTGGGAAGGGACAAAAGCCAAGCACAGAAGCAGACAAAATAGTCCAGGTGGCAAAGAAGGTGTTGTCACAAGGAGTTATTCCAGCGGTTGAAACAGTCTTCGCCAAGTGGTCATCAAGGAGTGCGAATAGTGAAGGCGCGGCCTATTTTTTCCACACTTTGCATTGATGAGTAGACAACCGCGTGAATGTCTTTAAGAAGCGGTCTTGTTTGCAGACAAAGGAGCAAGGCCCATGCTTTCACAATAATGTTTGAACGCCAAAGTCAAGACTAGCAACTGACACAGCATGTTCTTTTAGCGACTTCCTCTTCCCAATGTTTTTAACGTAGCATGGGCCACTTGTAAAAAAGGGGCGCCATTGCTTCCTCTTTCTCTATATATATTGTAATCTCTCATTTGAGAAGGCATCTCTCAGCTTGTATGGCGAAGCCCTACAGGATTTTACCTTGAATCAATACAAAGCATTTTTACCTCCATTTTGAGTTTGCACTTTTGCATATGTCTATGGTTTTGTCTTGTGTTAAGTCATTTTATTTAATGCTTTCACAGAATGATTCTAGCATGTCTAGTGTATTACGAGTTCTTCTTTTGCAGGTCAGCCAGAAGTGTCCATAGCAGAGTATAGGCGCATGTGAACAAGCTGCCATAGTGTGTCTTAGAACACCTCTGGTAGTTCTTCCTCCCTGTATCTCCAGAGGACCCCTAGCTCACTGATGCAAAAGATTCTCATATCAAATGAAGTGTATATCAGCTTGTTCTTGGTGTAAAGCGTATGTCAAAGCTAAGTAGATCAACTATTTTTGGTTTATCACTGTTTAGTTTAGGTTCTGTTTTCAGTAAGCCTTCTCTCTTTTCATCCCCCCATTGTTAGCAGTAGGAAATCCAGGACCTTAGAAATGCATCAAAGGGAGCTAGCCCTTATCTAAAGATTCTCCCCTCAATTTTGCCAGACCCACAGACAAGAGAGGATTCTCCATTGTGCCGCGTGGAAGACAGAAGCTCAGCCTTCTGTCAAGGGTGCAATCCACAGCATCAACAAGTATATAGATGACAAGTTGTTGTTGATGGAACTTTGCAGGAAATTTGCTGAAGTACACAAGTTTTTATCTTCCAAACACAAAATAGGGCTCCGTTTTCCCATTTCCATAAGTCGTTACACTTGTAGGTCTCTCACTGCTGTAAAATTGATTGAGAAAGATGTTTGGGTTTACTTTGTATCTGCATGAGAAGAGATTGTCTTTTGATATCAAAGGCATAATTGAAGCTATCCTCAACAATGCTTACTATCATATTCTTTTTCTAGAGTATTACTAGATGGATTGTGAAGATGATGTTGAAGTTATTCTTAGCAACGCTTACTGTCATATTCTTTTTCTAGAGGATTATTGGATGGACTATGAAGATGATGTTAAATTCTGTTCTTGACATTATAGCTGAAACACTGGAGCAAATTGTTGAACATAATTAGAAGATTGAACCCAAGAGAGTTACTGATGATGAAAAATATCTTCAAGCTCCCATCTATTTGCAAAAGAATATATTTCTTGACCCTCTCCCAATGATTGACTGGTCTAGCCCTGAAGTCACTTCATTTGAGTTCTGATCCAAATTGTAATTGATTTTTCATTGTCATGGTTCACAAAAAGGATCAAGGAATGCAACAAGAAGTTCACTGCCACTGGGGATAGTTCAAAGGGGCATGGATCCTCATCAAGGTCACCTTCTAATCAAAGAGTCCCTACTTCTAGGCATTTTCATGTGTTGCAGCCAATATTTCTCATTCAATTAGTTCTGTTGCTGGTTCAGGGGAAGGAGATGATCCTGAAATGTCCCAAAATAGGACGATTTGTTGAATATTAGGTTTATTTGAAAACCCTACTTCAAAATGAAAAATTCTGATTTTTTTGCAGCAAACCCTAGTTGCTAAAACACCTTCAAATATAACTCAAAATTAGCTTTGAAGTATGTCAAACCCCAAGCAATCATTATTTGCCCCAAACAAGAAGTTATGACCCTTCAAAAATAGAATTATTCTTCAAAAACCTAGGCGTCCTTGGTTGCAATATTAGACTGAAAATTATAGATGTTTTATTATGCAACAAATCTCATGAAACTCTCAGTACATTGCATAAATATTATTGCAATGAATGCCAAAAAATTTAGTGATTTTCTGAATATCTTTATGGCTGAAAAAGCCTAAAAAGCCAATTGCCCAAGCTAGAAAATTATAAGAAAATTACAAAATTTAATTTAAGACAATTTGACCTTTACATGAGGTCCAAAACTCTTTCAAAGCAAGTTGCCACTATACAGAAAAATAGGATAAATTCGAGAATTATCCTTAGGGCACAAAAACCCCCCCAAACATGAGAATTCACCCTCAAACCAAGTCGCCAACCTGAAAATGACCAAATGGTGTGTAAAACACCTTTGTAGGAATAGATGACTCCAATGGTAACCTCTGAATGAAGCTACCTCAAAGAAGGAAGAGAATTTTCATTCCCTAACTCTGTTGCTTGAAGGGTTTCATCTTCAAAGCAAATGGCTTAGCATTTTCGTGCTATAGACCAATTTTCAAGATCAAAATCATATCATAACCTTTCCAAATGAATCCTCTTTTATTTTTTTAGCTCTCCAAGTGTGGCGCCCAAATGAAGAAGGGAGACTAATTTAAATAATTTAAAAGACCTTTTCTTATGATCTTTTCTTAAAATCACTTAAGCCTTCATGACCCTTAAAGGTCCCCTCTTTAAGTGAAATAAGAAACATAAAGTAACTTCCAAAAAAATGCTTTTTTAAAAATATTCAAACAAACATTCAATACACTTTTCCCTTTATGCTTGTCTCTTAGCCCTCAATAATAAGTTAAGACTAAGTGTCTTCCATGATGTCCCTATCAAAAGAAGGACATGACAATCCTCTCTATCCAAAATTGCTTGTCCTCAAGCAATAGAAATAGCTAAAGTGCTATCTCCACCGTGGGTTTTATGTCAAACTTAAACCTAGACCATTTCTAGTAGAAAGACCCCTCTTGATGATGCCTTCTATATCTGTATATGAATTTCCTTTGTTACTTAAGCAAGCTGAAAATGAAAAAACAGTACCTTCTAGTTTTACTTTTTGCGCTTGAGCCCAAGTGTTCCGAAAATGCCCACAAGATGCTAAAAACAAAAGAATTTTCAAGGTTGGCATCACAAAGGTGGCTGGAAAATTACATTCCAACTAGGTAGTCTTCAAATATTAGGACCTTGAATGTCCTTGTATCAACACCTGCACATGAAGCAAACATATTAGTTCAAATAATTATCTTCCCCTTCACCTTTTTGTTTTTGGTAATGCTTTTTTCATAGAGTATGGCTGCAAACTCCTCATTGCTAGGCACGGTGCAGCCCCTAGCATCCTCCTTATCCACCCAAAAAATGATTTTTCTTTTTAATACCTTGCTGCCCCAAATGTATTCCATCTTATGAAACTCATAGCAGCTGCATACACTCTTGATTCTACCCTTTAAACTCTCAAATTTGAATCTCTCAAGGGCTGGAAACTCATGTGTGGAAGTGGTAACTCCACCCTTGACCCCTAAATTCATTTGTCTTCTTGTATTGGAGCGAACCAACTCTCTTATAGACCTGAACTATTTGTAATGTGGGTTATTTTGACTTTCAAAACCCTGCAAGTCTTTATTGGAGCCAACCCATCCATCACCAATGTGGTTTCCAACAACCCCTTTATGTCTATGTCACATAAAAGAGACACTACAGATATACACAAGCAAAAGAAATCAAAATTGGAAAATATTAAAGAGCTGCCCTCTATATATACCTTGATGATCTTGTAAGCACATGTTGAGTTCCCCAAGCATGGAAATTGCATGCCTTGGAGGAGTGATGCATCAATTGGATCCTTGTCCCCAAAGAAAAACCTACACTTTCTTGCAAATTCAGACTTTTAAGGGTGTTGTTCATTACTCTTTTCAGCCTTGTTCCATCTGCTAATATTTAGTTGAAGTTGCTCATCTACCCCTTCATTACTACCGTCACCAAGCGTCCTCTTGGTTTCAATCCTTAGGGTGTATTTAACAAGCTAAGTTGACACTTTATTCGCCACATTTCCAGAATGTGTACTAAGCTGAAATGTCATAAAAAACTCAGAATTTTTTGAGTGCATTTGCAAATTTTTTACCATGCAATTTTCAGAATTCTTTATTCTCTTCATATATGGAATTATACTCCTCCACAACACCAATTTTAAGCCCATATCTTCAGAATTTGTAAGGCTTAAAGAAAAAAGAATTAAATAATTCTTCCCATGCCTTGGGAACAAACTAGCATTGACTTCTTCCAACAAAACCTTGTTCACTTTAGCATGCCTTAGAAACCACATTTTAGAATACCTTAAAACCCAGCTTATACAAAGAAGAATTTGAGAGTTCTTTTCATACCTCAGAGGCTGCCCTATGCCCCCATCATTGAGTTTTTTGTGTGGGAAGTCTTTTCCCACTTTTTATTCACCCCACTTGCCATGTATGTGACTCTTTCCCTTCATGAGAGTTGGTTGTTCCAACTCAGAAAAATCCACTTGTCTTGTTGCCCCTACCTGAATTCCTTCATGCAATATGCTATCCATTCTCTTGGACATTGTCCCCTTAGGTGCCTTATCATGCAAACCATGTAGAATCACTTATTTCCCATTCACATCAAATTTGAGCTTGATTGTTGGGTAATTTTGGGTGCACTCTCCAAGAGAGTGCAACCATTGTATACCAATCACAAGGTTGGTTTCCTCAATGCCAACCACATAAAAGTCATCTTCAATGAGATGTGTTCCCATCATTATGCTTAACTTGGGGATTTTAGTGGTACAAGGTATGGTGAAGCCATCCGCCACCGTTACATGAAAACCACTAAATTCAATAGATTGTAATCCACATAAAGCCACTAATTTTTTATCAATGAAATTATTGATAGCTCCACTATCAATAAGAATAGTGACATTCTTACCTTTCAAACTACCCTTCACATGAAAGGGATAGTACTTAGGGGTTCCCGATAAGGAAGCAAAGGTGCCCTCCAAGTCTTCTCCACTAAGAATTTTCAAATGCTCCTTATCATAGGTGGCTGCCTCTTCTTCTTCATCGTCATCTTCTCCATCCGAATGCACTTCAATGTAGTGCACTTGACATTTCCCACGACAATGGTGACTTGGTGACCAAGGGTCTTTGCAAAGCTTAAATAAGTTGATATGTGATGACTTGCCCCTTAATAGCTATTTGATTTGATAATGTCAAATTCACTCAAAGCACAACTTCTTCCTTCTCAATTCGTTTCTTGTCTCAAAACTCCCTCTTGGCAACTCTCTTTGTTGCCCCAAACCCTGCTGGTTTGGCCTTCCAAACTGCCCTGTATCATGCTGATTGGGCTTATCAAATTGCCCCCAAGGGGGCTGATCTAGGTGCCCAAAAGTGATGCCCCTAGGCTGCCCCCATATGTTGTCCTTTGGCTGTCTATAGGGCTTAAAATATTTAGTTTTCTGCAAATTAAAGGGCAGAATTTTACCTTGTGGTGCCAAGGACTCAAGATCAAGGGCCTTTTGAATGGCTCCTTGGAGAGTTGAAGGGTCAAAAGCCTTGAACAAACCCTTAATAGAATCAGTCAAGCCTTCCATGAAAAGAACCACTAACCCTCTCTCTGAAATATTTGTCACCATAACTGAAAACCTCTAAAATTCAGTCACAATCTTCTACAGTGTCTTTTTGTTTTAATTGTGCCAACCCCCTAAAATGCAATTCTAGATCAGCCCTATCAAATCTTTCAATGATCTCTTATTGAATTCCTCATAAGATGAAATAGGTTGGTGTCCCTAAGTAACCAAAACCGTGATACCACCATTTGTGGGCAGCCCCTTCCAAGTGCAAGGTAGCAAATTGAATGGCCTCTTTTTCTACCATAAGCCTTAGAGAAAAATATGTATCCACCTTTTGGATCCAAGCCCTAGCTGAACTTTTGGGAGAACCATCAAAATTTGAAAGTGAAAGCTTACCCAAAGCGTGGTGGAGTCTTTCTTGGCTGCCTTTGTGCTTTTGGCCAGCCCTATTGCCTCCCATTTGACCATGCTTCCATGGAGTCTTCCTTGGCTGCCTTTGTGCTTTTGGCCAGCCCTATTGCCTCGCATTTGACCATGCTTCCATGGAGTGAAAGCTGAAAAATCCATTTATTTCCTAAAAAGGGTTGGATATGTCATGTATTCATCATAATCTTTCAACAAAGTGTTCCTCAATGTGACTTGTGCTTCTCCATTCGGAATGACCACCTCATCTTGCAAAAAGGTAGGCTGGTTAGGCCTACGTGAAGCTCCTCCAACACCCTTAGATGGCTGATCCGTAAAGTTGTGACTTTCAGAAGCACTACCATCCCCATTGGATAGTTTGTCACCTTTCATGTCTATCATAGTACACACAAATTCTAACATCATGACAGTCATTTTTTCCTGGGCTTGTGTGTCCCTGTGAAGCCTTTGTTCTTCTTTGTTTTCTGCCTCATCCCTTGGCTGATCTTAAGTGAGACATATCTTTAGTTTGTGGAATTTCTCCCACTTTCTTCTTGCTTTTCAAGTAATATTTTATTTCCTTGTCACCCTCTTGCATGTGTCACTTTGAAACCCCATAGCTAGCCAAGATTTGGCTCTAATACGACTGAAATGCCCCAAAATAGAACAATTTGTTGAATATTAGGTTTATTTGAAAGGCTAAATATTAGGTTTATTTGAAAATCCTAATTCAAAATGGCAAATTTTAATTTTTTACAGCAAACCCTAGCTGCCAAAACACCGTCAAATATAGCTCAAAATTAGCTTTAAAATATGTCAAACTCTAAGTAATCATTAGCATATCCAAACAAGAAGTTATGGCTCCTCAAAAATAGAATTATTCTTCAAAACCCTAGGCGCCTTTGGCTGCAATATTAGACTGAAAATTATAGATGTTTTATCATGCAACAAATCTCATGAAACCCTCAGTAAATTGCATAAATATTATTGCAATGAAAGACAAAAATTTTAGTGAATATTTTGAATATCTTTATGGCTGAAAAAGCCCAAAAAGCTAATCGCCCATGCTAAAAAATTATAAGAAAATTACGGAATTTAATTTAAAACAATTTGACCTTCACATGAGGTCCAAAACTCTCCCAAAACAAGTCGCCACTATGAAAAAAAATAGGATAAATTCCAGAATTGTCATTAAAGTACAAAAAAACCCTAAAAACATGAGAATTCACCCTCAAATCAAGTTGCCACTCCCCAAAAGCAAGTCGCCAACCTGAAAATGACCAAATGGTGTGTAAAACGCCCTTGCAGTAATAGATGACTCCAATGGTAATCTTTGAATGAAGCTACCTCAAAGAAGGAAGAGAGTTTTTGTCCCCTAACTCCGTTTCTTGAAGGCTTTCGTTTTTAAAGCAAATGGCTTAGCATTTCCGTGCTATAGACCAATTTTTAAGATCAAAATCATAATATAACCTTTCCAAATGAATCATCTTTTACTTTTGTAGCCCTCCAAATGTAACGGACAAAAGAGAAAAGCAGAATAACTTAAATAATTTAAAAAACATTTTCCTCTAATCTTTTCTTAAAATCACTTAAGTCTTCATGACCCTTAAAGGTCCCCTCTTTAAGTGAAATAAGAAACATAAAGTAACTTCCATAAAGATGCTCTTTTACAAATATTCAAACAAAATATTCAATACTCTTTTCCCTTTATGCTTGTCCCTTAGACCCCCGGAATAAGTTAAGACTAAGGGTCTTCCATAATGTCCCCATCAAAAAAGGGACATAATAGATCCTAATAAGGATAAGTTACCTGATCAGACTTGTGGAGGAGGGCAATCTGCGAGGCCATTGAATATCACTATCAAGCGGCCACAAATTTTGCAACCACCCCCTGCTCAGACATTTGTGGTATCTTATCCCACTCACTCTTTTGCTGCTATTGATACTTCAGTTTTGATTGATAATAGAACACAACAATTCAATTTTTAGACCATAGTGAAGACCATCTGCCTCCTTCCACTTTTCCCAAATATGGTGTTGTGGCCCGCCAATCACCCTTGCCACCTCCTCCCACAAGTGTATCCACTCAAAGTGCTCCATCTCAACCAACCCCACCACATGCTTAGTGTTTTGCACATTCTCCCTAGTTGGGACTTCTCCTGGAGCCGGAGTTCAAACAAACGTTGTGGATAGTGGTGTTCCCGAACGGGTTGGGGCCATGGTCAAAAATAGGAAGACGGTTGTCAAGGCTTCAGTCCTTGAACCTCCCTACTCCATCACAGTCGCCTAAAAATTGCAAGACCACATCCAGAATAAGTACAAATGAGCATGGAGCTAAAATTCTGAGAGTAGAGACTTTGATCGGAGATGAGACAAAAGAAGAGACGACTGCCCCAGACCATTAGATGCAGAAGGTCCCTTTTGGGAAAACTACTAGACTGGGCAATATTAGTAATTTGAAAGAAGATTTGAACACTGCTATTGAAAGGATGGAGATAGATGAATAATCAAAGAACGAACTGAAGGATAAGATTTGAGAGTTGGCATTATACATTCATCATTTGATCAGCCCCTTGGAAAATTCTATTGCTCCAATCCCTTTGTCAGTTCAAGTTCTTGGTTTAGACAAAGATGTTGTACCGGCTGCTGGCGATTTAGAAAATTATGGTAAAACTGCAAAGGCTTGGATTGAACAATTCATAATACAAGGATGAAGAGTAATTGATGAAACATTGAAGACTCATGGGAAAGTGACCAATGAGCATGCCAAGGTGGATGAAGAAATTCAAAAGTTTGAGGAAGAATAGCTGCAATGGAACAATATGGTCCTTGAATTTCACAAGATGTCTGTTGTATATGTCATTTTTGTTGTTTTGGAAGGATTCTTTGCTAAATCTGAGGATGATGATTCATATGATTGGTAACATGGAGAATTGAAATGTCGAATGCTGCCTTGAAAACATTTTATGATATACTAACAAAGAATATTTATGCCTCATTTGAAATGGTGTCATTTTTCTGTACAATTTCTTGTGACTGCATAAGTTACATCAATCAGCATAGGATGAAACCTGTTCCTGTGATGGTAACTGATGTGAAACTTCTATATCAAGTCCTTGAGTTATGTCAAATTCTATTTTATAGATGCTGTGTCAGACCCAACTGCTTTCTGCAATGAGTCTGTTCAATGTTATTTCTGTTGGGCTCAGCTGTGTGCATGCTATGTTGGAATGTCATTCGTGTAAACACGCCTAGCCTCTGGCAAAGGCTGGACAAAGGCATACATATCCTTAATTATTTAAAAAAATTGTAGTTTGAATTTTTGAGGTTATAACAGTGGCTTCTTTGATGACAAGGGTAGTGTGCGGCCTCCGATAGAGACTAAATATCAGTTCAAAAAACTGATCAAGAAAGAATTGGCCAAATTAGTTGTGTTTAATAACAATGCAATGAGGAATGATAAAACTTCAGCATTTACTTGATGAGACAGACCAGGGACACGTTGGGTTGGTCAAGTTGCCAAATAAGAATGTGGAAGTTCAAGGAACATGGCCTTCTCGGATGGATGACTCATCAATTAATAAATTCACTTGATTGTGGAATCAACATATTGTTGCTTTATATTTTTTTCTTCATATTAGTAATATTTGAAAAGTGAATGGAACCCTTCGGTCCTTGGCGCTAAGCCCAAGACTTGGTTAATAAATAAAAAAATATATGTGACCTAAAAGTTATTTATGGGTGGTACCTTTGATCCTATGGGTTATAAATAGGACATAATATGAATGTAAAAAGAGTTGTTTGACACTCTGATACAATTTGGTAGAAAATAGCTTGAAGATGAAACTTTTTATTTAGAAATGAAGAGAAATACAAGAATAATTCTTGAATTGAGTCATGTTCTTTTTTGTTTATGTCATTATTATCTTCTTTATTTAATAATGCATACCTCTTCTTTCAATTTTTTGAAAAAGAGAGTTGAATGCTGAATTTCAAAACTTATTATCATCACGTGTGATTTTATTAGTTTTCACTTCCGTTAAACATCATGCACAAAACCCTATATAAAATTTTGTTTATATATTTGTAAATCTTTTTCTCGAACAAATTTAATAAAGGGAACCTCCCCTTAAAATAAAGGTGGGACTTTGTCCCATTCACTATTGCAAAACACCATATTTTGTCCTATGAAAAAATATTTTGCTAACAGAACCCAAGTGAAATATTGTCGCATTTAGACAAAAGGAAACTACATCGTGTTATTAAGTTTTAACAACATCAGCGTGCTTAAAATAAACATTAACATAACAGCATTATTTTGGCTTGGTTCAATCATATAAATTATTGTCCTCCTCGCATATGGAAAGTGGGCTTCAGAGCCTTTCTTTCATAACTGAAATGGTTCTTTGTTGCAGGTGTATGTCGCATCATATTCTCTTGGAGTTGGGCCAATCCCATGGATAGTAATGGCAGAGGTTGGTACCTGTAACTTGCACAAAGATATGTTCGGAGTTTGTTTATATAATAGATGTCAGGAGTTTATGTAATTTAGGAAAACATCAAACTCAACATATTAATATACAGAGTGGTGAAGGTAAAATAATTATATTCATCCTTACGAGCTTTCATTTCATATTTTCAATTTTCAAATCTATGTTATTCATGAAACCTTTTTTTGTCTTTGGGTTTAATGAGTAGCCTCTATGTAACGACAATCATTTATAAAACGAGTTAATCAGTGCTTATCTGATTATATTGTAAACAAATTACAAAACAATCACATATGCCCTGATCTCTCCAGGGGTACTTGACTGTTTTACTGGTGCACAATTGGGAATGTATTTTGATCCATATTTCCATGTAACTCTTGACTGCTATTTATTTCTCTGCAGATCCTTCCTGCTCGTGTAAAGGGCCCTTCAGGGAGCTTGGCGATTTTCATAAGCTGGTTTAGCGGTGGGATAGTCATTCTGACTTTCAATTTCCTGCTTGAATGGAGTGCTTCAGGTTGTAATTGTTACGGCAAATTTTTCCCTGGTTTTTTAGCCTTATCTTACTCAGACTTAAGTTATTACATTGTGATTGAAGCAGAAAGGATCCATCCTTCCCCTCTCAGAATATATTAATAGAACAAACTACCTATATCCATAGAAAGAAGCCAATCAGGTTCCCAAAGAAATTGACAATACGGTTCTCCATTGCCAGGCATATCCTGCTATGGGGCAACCCCTCCCCAGATAGATAAATAGGGCATGGGCTATTGAACCTGCCCCTGATCTATTGGGCTATCGGCTATCGTATAGAGAGTTGAGTTCGATGGCAGTTATAGTTATATATAGAGGGGGGAGAACCAAAAAAATTCCCCGCATTATACATATATAGAGAGTGGGGCGAGGGGGGCAAGTCTCCCTGTATGCCTCTGGTCCCTATCTATATATGGGAGGTGGGCAAGTCTGCATGGTTCTACACAATTTCTGAAATGAAACTTTTCCTCTAATGTTTTATCAATGTTAGGCAATCCCATGCCTAGTCCATTCTGGTAGATGTCCTAATATATAATTTGATAATGCTTAAGAGGGGGAAAAGAGGAAGTGTATCTCTTTTTTCTCGTAGCTGCCATGAGGGAAGAGAAAGGTTTCATGAATTCTAAAGAAATGCTCTCTACTGTTTCTTTTGGCAAGTAACCAGGTAAACACTGGGCCCCTTAATTGAGAGGGTGTCTGCCTTTGTTCACATTGCCTTGTTGAGACAGCTGCATTAACACACGAGAGGTCCATAGAGATAAAATAGCTCTACTCTGTTATGCAAATATAACCAGTTGTTTTTCCAGTGGCATGTTCCAATGATTAATATTTTAACCAGTATTGATTTTTTTCGTTCATACAGGTTCTTTCTGGATATTTGCAACAATATGTGCCAGCAATGCTATATTTGTTGCATTTCTTTTGCCAGAGACCCGGGGGAAAACTTTTGAACAGATTGAAGAATCATTCATTTAATTTCTTTAGAGAATGTCTTCCTACAGGACATGTACTTTTATTAGGAATGAAGACCCTGTGAGGGTTGAGAATCTCCCTCAGAAAGCATATCTGTGGTATTACTTAGCAAAGCTTTTGCTCACCGTGGTCCATGGAATATATATGGCAACATTTGACTTAAAAGCATGGGATTCAAAAGAGATTGCAACAACTTAAGTTGCCAATCAGCAATAACCCTTCTGCTGAGGAAGCCACCTTGTTGTTTGTGTGTAGAGTTAAGCTTGTCATTTTGTGCCATTTTATCTCATGTTCAGGTTTAATCTGTAAATATGTGAGAAATGGCTGTTATTCTTCTAGGAAGAACATAACCTTTACAACGGCATACCTGCCTAGAATATATATGCTTATGTCAAGAGCTTGGCATATGATTCTAAAATTATATATTGTTTTGGACTATTGGGCTATTATATAAACATTGAAGTAAATCTATCTCCGTATAAGAATGATTCTTTTCGAAACAAAAATAATACAAGAGAAACTCGATTCAAATTCTTTCCGTTCCAACTTCCATGTACAAAGTGGATATTATGCAAACCAAATATTTGGCATCTAATATTGAATCAGCATGTTGGCTAGGGCTATATTAGTTGAGTATGTTGCTCAAGTTATCAGTATGAACTTATAAATGGTCAATCATTCCTCCCATCTTACTCCCGTGATTTCTATCCTTGACCTAGCTCTTTGTTTTGAAAATAAGTTCAAGCAGTGAACCTCCAGGTTCATCTTCAGTTTTTCCACCTTTGTATCAGTTCTGATGCTATGTTGGTCAATTCATGTCGTTTACACCAATTTTTGCCATAGTTAGATGACAGCCTCTTTCCTTGATATTTTAATGTTGGGTTTAGTTGCTTGCAAGGACATCCACTTTGGACTATCTGTTCTAATATTAGTTCTGCTTCAAAGTTTACTTTTGTGTTAGGATACTTTTGTCCCTAACACTAGTCTATGCCTTGGTTGTTTTCAGAGTTTGATTAACTTATTTTTGTCACTCTTAATATTATAATTTGATTTCATTTATGTTGAATCAGTTGAAAGCAATTTGATCCATATTCATGTTTGGTTGAGTTGGTTGTAAGGACATCCACTTTGGATTATCTTTTCTAATTTTAGTTCTGGTCCGAAGTTTACTTTTGCTTTAGGATACTTTTGTCTCTATCACTTGTTTAACTTATTTGTCACTCTTAATATTATGATTTAATTTCATTTATGTTGAATCAGTTGAAAGTAATTTGATCCTTTGGTTTTTTCTTCACATTTCTATATGTTGAATGAAATTATTTTATTTAATCTTTTTGAATGCTAAACGTTTTGAGGAGGGATTATAAGAATGGGCATCATGGATGCCATCAGACGGGGATAAATTTGAGTGTGAAATTTAATAGGAAAAACCCCTTTTTGATGTTGTCCTCAAATTTATAACTCAATTTTAATTAATTCATAACAATACTATATATTTTTTAAACACTTTAAAAGTATAATTGAATTATTGAATGGTACTATAAAAATTAAAAACTGTTTTATAGTAAATTTTTAGTCTTAATCATTTCTATGAATTCAAGACCTTCCATCAGTCAGCATCTTTCATTTCTATGCATTTTAGCTTTTACAATAAGCTTTTCAATTTCTCTATGCTTAGAGAGTTATTGTATGCATTTTTCAAGAAGTCTTTCCCTGCATAATGGTGTCGATGGTAGTCATTACTTAGTGTGATTTCTACAACACAGGTCTCTTCCCCATCATAATTTGTTACTCACTCGTTCGTATCATCCACCTACCCCTACCTATTCCACTTTTCCTAAAGCATGTATGCAAAGTATGCTATTTCCAAAATTGACTATTTGCAACTCAAAAGAGTTTTGTTTCTGTCCTACCCATGGCATAAGCACAAAGATTATCACTTTAAAGGGTATAGTGAGAACCAAGTAACCATACCGCTCAATTGTTTATTAGTGTTTTTTCTATAGTTTTCATGCTAAGGGAAAAGGAGGAAGCAACACCATAGGCAAGAAAAGGAACACTATCCATTTCAATTTCTTAAAGGTTAAGGTTTTATTGTTCCTCCTTTTTATAAGCCTTATGAAGAATATTTAGCAATATTAGTAATGTTGATTGATTTGTGTGTTTTGTAAACAAACGTAACTCTTGTCATCAAGAACATGGGGCCACCAATTTTGAACTATTAAAATAATAAAATTTCTATTAGGATTTAAAATATAAAATCTAATCATAAATTTATTTTTAGAAAAAATATTAAATTACTTTACTTTAAAATTTGAGTTTTGTTTTGTCAAAAACAAATGTGTTTTCCAATTGAATTAATAAAATATGAGGGATTTATTAAAATTATAAATGGGTTTCGGATTTAACCTTTTTTATTATTTTTTAGTCTCAAATTTTGTTTTATCAATTTTGGTGGACTTTTATTTTTTGTCTTTTTTGATTGTCCTTATTATTACCTTTACATCTCGGAGCTCAGATGATAGTCAATACTAAATATATCCCATGGGATGTTTCCTTTGTCTTTCGTGAAACGGGAGGAAGCCAAGTGGCTATTGCCTGCCTCATTATTCCTCAGGTTAAGCTATAACATGTTGATTAAGTTTCACAGGGTGAACGGATGTCGAACATGTGTTATCATTTTATGGTATTGCTATCAAGATTCAACTGTTATCATTTTATGGTATTGCAAATGGGGTAGCAAGCGAAGTGGGCTTAACCTTGGAGGAAACTCCATGGTTAAGCGCGCTTGAGTTGGAGTAGTACTAGTATGGGTGAACTCCCGAGAAGGCCCAATGCTTCACCCCTATGAGCATCACCTAGATGCAATGAGTGCTAAGTGGACCATTCATTCTCATGAGAGATGGGTTCGTGTGAACAACTACTCATGAAACACGGGTCAATGAGTTTGATTCGAAAAACTACATAGTTGAATACTAATAGCAAGACCATAATTTGACTTGTTATGGAAAATACCTCCTATTTATCAATGTGTTATCATGTTGTGAACCCGAAACTCATGAAAACTTTTGGTCATAGTTTTGGTGTTTCCCTTTCTTTTAGGGATGTTGTGAAAATGCCACATGTGAACATTAATGCTTTAAACATTGTAGCCCTTTTTTTTTGGTTTTTTCCTAATAATTTATTGTATTCCATTTATTAATCTTTGATTGATTGATATTTACTTAGGTGAAAATAAAGGTTATTAAAACAAAGTGGCTTGAATTTAATTGTTTTTAAATTATAAAGATGCTTTGAATTAAATGAATTGTTTTGAATAATCATTGTGAATTGCGTGAAGAAACAACATCGAAGACAAATTAACATTGATATAGAGGCCTCTAGATTGTTGTGTTGAATCCTTTGTTTGAAAAATGGCAATAGGCAAAGCTATGACAAATTTTGGAAGGGAATTGATAGACACAGTGTTCATCCTAAACATGCACAATTGAACAAATTAGAGTGATTTATATTATTTCTTTAAAAAATACAAAGATAGTGTGATCATGATGAAGAGTAAGGTATACACAGAGAATCAGAGGTTTCTATTTGCACAGGGCATCAAGGAAGACAAAAGTGTATCCGTGTTGAGAGTTGATCAGATATATTTGTCATTTTTGTGATATAAAGGATGGAAGAATTTAATCCCAAGTGGAAGAGTTATTGCAAACACCACAAGGTTTGAAATTTGGAAAATGTTGAAATTACCAAAGAATGTCCTCATTTATTCAAAGGAATGGATTTCCAATTGGCAAGCGAGACACAAAATATATGAAGGAAATGGTGAGAGAATCCCAATTCATGGAGGAATAAACAAGATATATCATACTTTGTGTGACTCTTCAAGGTCCCCATCAAGGAGGCCATGGTCTTATTAAACAGATTGTTTGGAAGAAGTCGGACAAACCATGTTAATGTTGTTTGGATACCATTACTCCATAACTTACTCAAGGAGGGAAAACCTATGAATTGTTGTGAGTTAATTCCATTCTATCTTCTTAAATTGTTCCAAGAATGCAAGGAAGGGAAAAGTTTTTATTTGGCATCCTATATAATTCACTGTTTATGATATACATTGCCATTCAGTGTGAGCTTGTTCAATCCATGGCCCTTTTAGACAAAAGGCCTATTCATGTTATTTGTTGTATTCTTTACAGTCATTTGCACCACGCCAATTATTCTAAAATCTGAAATGAATTTAAGTCATTCATGAAGTCTTCTACAACTCTAAGTTCCTTAAGATCTTTTCCATAATGAGAAATTATTTCAAAATATGGAAATTGGTTTTATTTCCAAGACAATACAATAAATGTGATAAAAAAATCTCTCCAACCTCCTCATATCTTGCCCCTATTTGTACTCGGTCATCTTGTCATCATGGAAATTTTCTATTATTTGTGTACCAATGTTGCTCTGATTTTGAAACAAAAGAACCATGCAATGATTCCAAAAGTGTCTATGTCCCATGGTGAAGAGATACTTCAACACTCTGTTTTGTGTAAAATTAGAGGATAGGAATTAATCCCATATGATTTTAATAAAGCAAAATTCTGGCAATGAGCTACTTTTGGTAAAGCAGAAAGGTGTCGAATTCTATTCGGCACAAGGCCAACATAAAATAAAAGCACCAACCTCATCTAGAGTACGATGTTTTTATGGATGTAGTTGATAGTCAAGAAAACAATTATAAAGTTCGTTGAGGTGGGAAAGACTGGGCATTTTAGGACACTGAGAGAAATGGAGACTCTGAGGTGGAAAGAAAGTTAGGATGTTTAGACCCATGAAGTTAATAATGAAGTAAAAGCTCCAAGTTTGGAGCTCATCAAGATGTTGATATTGTGCCCTTTGTTATTTTTTTAGCTTCCCAAATGGTTGCTCTTAATGTATGTGCCAATAAATTTCTTGTTCTCTGTAGTCCCCCAGGTCGATAATTTTTCAAAAAAAGTTCAAGTGTCAAGTGATTTGTCAAATAAGTATTTGATATGGTTTCTAATGTTGATCCCCATGATAATGATGAACAAAAGCTTGCAAAATGTCACTAGTCCACATTTTGACCGCCAATTGCTAAATGGTCACTTTGTTGATGACTCTTTCTCACTCTCTAGGAAGAGGAGGAGTTGGTTAAAAATGCTATGGATTGTCTTCATATCTTTTGTTTGGCTTCTGGATTCTCCATTTAATGGATAAAAATGCAGTGTTATCGCCAATCTCTTTCTCCCAAACCCCCTTGGTTGAGGGATATCAATGGCAATGGCTTCTTCCAATGGTTCAATTTTAAGTTCCTTGGCATTCTTTTTGTTTTTCGGGTTTCTCTTGTTGAGCTATGGTCTTATGTGGTTCATGTTGACAATTTTTTCCCACAAGTCAAATTGCCACCCTTGTCATTCAGAACTTTGCATATCATGCCAGTTTGTCAAAATATCCATGACTAACAGGTCTTTTTGAGGCATTCACTTTGGTTTTCAGACGATTTTTTGAAAAAAGCATTATGGAGGCTTCTTTGGGTCCAAAAAGGGGCATTTTCATAAATTTCAAAGGGTTCTACATTCTTTTAGAAAAAGGTCATTTTTAGTAAGTCAGAAGATGTGAATTCTTTCAGACAAATTGTTCGAAGGAAAAGACCTTTTCAAGAAATCCGAAAGTCAAATTCTAGGTTCTCTAAAGGGCACATTTCAGAAGGCCGAAGGACATTTTCATTAAGCAAAGTTCATTTTCTTTCAACAAATGGTCCTTTACAATTTCTCCGAAGGGACACTTTCTTTACAGAAAAGGTCACTTCAAAGATTTCTGAAGGGAATGAAGGAAACAATTCTTTTGAAGGTCTTTTAATTTTTTCTGAAAGTCTTAGCAAAAGCCCTGAAAGACTTTTCAAATTTTTTGATGACCTAAACATTTTTTTCGAAAGGGACATTTTTGAAGAACTCGAAAGGCGAGACAATTTTTTCGAAGGGCTTTTTCTTCGAGAAAAAATGCCAAAGGACCATAACAAAATTACGAAGGGTACATTCCAGGTTCTCGAATGGTATCTTCCCTTTGGGAAAGTTCACTTCACAATTCTGAAGGACCTTTACAATTTTACCGAGGGATTGATTCCAAGAAGAAAAGGGCACTTTCCCTTTGGGAAAGTCATTATCAAGAAACCCAAAAGAAAGAATTCCTTCAGAATTTTTGTCCGAAGGAAATGAACGAAGCAAAAGGACACTTTCATTTTGTCGAAGGGTCAATTGGCAAAAGTCTAAAGGGTTTGTGCCCTTTGGAAAAGGCATTTTTTAGAAGTTCGAAGGGCATTGACAAAAACCTGAAGGGCAATTTGAAATGAACGAAGGAAACAATTCCTTTAGACTTTTTGTTTGAAGGAAATGAACGATTTGAAAGTCTCCGAAGGTTACCTTCAAACTTTTTTGAAGGGCTCTTTCCCTTCAAGAAAGTTTATGTCACAAAAGTTTTAAGGGAAACTAGACTGTTGACGATGTGGATTGCACCCTCTGGAAGGATACTCAGCTCCCTTCCTCCACGCGGCACAATGGAGACATTCCTCTTTCTGTGGTTGGCAAACTAAAGAGATGAATCTCTAGAGTAGGGGCTAGATCCCCTTGATGCACCTTGAGGCCCTGGATTTCCTATTGCTAAAAATGGGGGGGGTGAAAAGAGAGAGAGATACTAAAAAAAATAGAACCTAACTAATGTGGTGATGCACCAAATTGGTCAATCTACTCAGCCTTGACCTACACTTTGCACCAGAGAAAAGCAAACATACACTTCATTTGGATGAGAACCTTTCCTGCATCAGTGTTTTAACAGGGGATTTTATGGAGATATAGGGAGAAAGAAACCACTAGGGGTGTTTTAAGACACACTATTGGACAGTCTATTCACCTGTGCCTATACTCTGAGTTGGACACTTCTTGTTGAGCTGCAAAGAAGAATTCACAATACACTAGATATGTTGATATAAACTTATGAAAGCATTAAAGGAAATGACTGAACATAAGAAAAGACCATAGACATATGCAAAAGTGCAAGCTCAAATGGAGGTAAAATACTTCTTTTGATTCAAGGTAAATTCTTCAGGGCTACGCCATACAAATGCTGAGAGATCCTTTCTCAAAATGAGAAGTTAGAATTATATAGAGAACTTAGAAAACATATCATTGACTAGACAAGGGAAAGAAACCCATGCTGTATTAAACACTCCTACAGCGACCACAAGCCCATGTTGTTGATGTCTCCTCTTAATTGCGTATAGGAAAGCCATGTTGTAGGTGCTTAAGTCATTGTCCTTGTTGTCTGAGCCTACAAGAGCATGGGTTACTCCTCCTAGCAACCAACAAGGCCATCCCTAAATTATGTTGACTGGGCCATGCTCTCTTCACTGCTGAGCGCAATTAGCTATTCATTAATGGCAAAGCAAGAAAACATGGGCCTTTCCCTTCAATGTTCACAACCAATCCTTTTAATGGTTTTTAGTGGAGACTATTTCACCTAAGTGCATTTACTTCTCCTACTGACGACTCTTGTGCCACCTGCCTTGATCTGGTTCATCCTTGGGTCTACACTTTGACTTGCTATGCCACCTGGAGCATTTTGATCTTTTATCTTATATGTGTGTGGTTATGTTCTGGGTTACCCACCTTGCCTTCCCCTTCTTTGCATGGCAATTCGGGGTCTCGACACTTCTTATTTCCTCAGGCTCCCTTCTTTGCTTGTTAGCTCATTCATTATTCGGGCTCTCGAGCTTTGAATTCCTTTAGACAAAATGTCTAAAGGAATTCCTTCAGACATTTTATTTGAAAGAATTATCCTTTGGGCTTGTTACTTTTTAACCTTCCTTTGACAATCCTTCGGTCTTCAATTTTTGAGTTCCTTCGGACAAAATTTCTAAAGGAATTCATCTGATAATTCTCTTTTAATTACTTCCCAATGGCTAGCTTATCACCTTGAAATTGATGTTCGCAGCCCTGTCATCAGACATTTGAATCCTAACGGCTAGCTTGCCACCTTGAATTTGATGTTCGCAGGCCCGTCACCCACTAGGACAATTCCTTTGGAATTTTGCACATGAACTTTTCTGAAGGGGAAGTGACCCTTCATAAATATTGAAAATGTCCTCTTTCAAAGCCAAGTGCCCCCTGTAAGGACACCTACCCTTTGGAATTTTGATCTTTCAAAAAAATTTGGACTTTTTGTGACTGTCAAATTTCTTCAGACAAAATGTCTGAAGGAATTCCTTCAAACATTTTGTCCAAAAGAATTCTACCTTGAGTTTTCCTCCTTGGATTTCCTTCAGACAAAAAGTCTGAAGGAATCCTCTTTTGGCTTATCAACTTTTTTGAAGGGCAAATTCCTTTCAGGTTTTCTACCTTGCCCCTTTGCTTCGACTAGCTGCCCTCCGCAAGGGCAATTCGAGCCCAAAGTTACCCTTCAGACTTTTGAAAAGGTCCACTTTGCTCATCGCCTGCCCCTTGTAAGGGCTCCTTGGCCTCCAAAGTTGCCTTTTAGAAGAATTGTAAAGGTCCCGCTTGCCGCCTAAGTGCCCTCCGTAAGGGAACCTACCCTTCATATTTTTTGCAAACGACCCTTCGACCTTTTAAACTTGGTCCATTTTGCCGATAAAAATCCCTCTGAAGTAGTTTACTTGCTTTGTGAAGCATCCAAGAGCAAATTGAGTTTCACGTCGACTCTTGGTTATAAGACAAATGAGTAAAGCCACTTAGAAAACTTGATTTGATCTACCAAGACCAAATCGAGGTTCGCAAGTGGCTTCACTTATGAATTTTTTACAAGTAAAGTCACATGTTAGACCCAAAAAGCACTTGGCAAGCAAAAGAGCAAAACACTTAGTTTTTTCATGGAAAATGGCCCGACAAAGAGAATTTGTACAAGGCAACTGAGGGATGAACTAGCCAGAACCTGGATCAAAATACTCTTGCAATAAAAAGAAGAGGGGTGCCCAATTTTTGGCCTGTAGGACCAAAAATTGGTCAACACATTTGACAATTCACAAGGGAAGCATGCCTGCTATGCTTGAGAACACTGGTGGCCTAAAAAGTCCATTGGGCATGGAGTCAGGATGTAGATTAAAAAGTTGGCAACAACCTTGTAAAGACCTAAGAACCAACAAAGATTTTACCCCAATCGATAAGGAAAACACACACAAAGGCTAAAACCACTACAGACATGCATAAAATTACTTAGGGAAAATGAGGAAAAGACAGGAAAACTATGTACATGACAAAAAAAAGCTAGTGACAATGCTTAAGATATATCCCATTAACTGGGATATGTAGCTCTTCACCATCCAACTTGGAGAGTTGGAAGGCATTATGTTACTTGCATTGGGTGATGACATATGGACCACTCCACAAGGCGTCAAACTTTGTGTGCCTTTCAGGTTTGGCTTGGTCCTCATCCCACTTCAAGACAATGTCACATTCTGAGAAGCTCCTTAGCGTAGATATCTTGTCAAAATACTTCTTTGTTTGTTGTTGGCAGCTGGTCATTGCATCCATGGCTTGGTCTCTTACTTCTTGAATCTCCATTAGCTCACAATACCTAACTTCTAGGCTGTCACTCTCCACCAATTGCAATTGATGGGCAAGATCCAAGGGTTATAACTCAAGTGAAATAGAATGTCTGGCTTCCCTTCCATACACAAGTGTGTATGGTGAATTCCCAATCACCCTCTTTGGAGTGATCCTGTCTGTCCATAGAGCTATCTTCAACTTGGCATGCCAAGTCCTTTGATTTTCTTCCATTGTCTTTTTAATGATCCTAATCAGATTCTTATTTGTGGACTCAGTCAGTCCATTCCCTTGTGGGTAGTAGTTGGAAGAAGTGATAAAATAAATGCCATACTTTAATGCCCACTCACTTGTCTTTATTCCCAAGAAAGCTAATGCATTGTCTGAAATGAATGTGGTTGGAACCCCAAATCTTGTCACTATGCCTTCATATAAGTCTAGGACTGCGCTCTCCTTGGCTTCTTTCAAAGCGATGACCTATACCTATCTTGTGAAATAATTTATCACAGTTAAAACTCACTTGTAGGCAACACTAGAAGGAGGGTTGATCAACCCTATGAAGTCCAATCCCATTGCATGAATGGCTAGTCCACCTAAATAGGATGAAGAGGCATGGCAGCTAGCCATTGCTTCCCATCAAAGAAAGCACATTTTTGACATTTCCTTACCCAAGCGTGAGTTTATTTGAATAAACTGGGCCAAAAGTAGCCAGCCCTCATGATCCTTGTAGCTATGGCCTTGGGAGCAAAGTGGCCACTAGCTGGTCCATCATGGAACTCGAACAGTACCTTTTCGACTTGGTCTGAATCAATGCATCTCAAGAGTACCTCTGAAAAGTCCTTTCTAAACAACACTCCATCAACTAGGACATAAGGAAGAGATTGGAGTCTAAAATACCTCCTCTTGGTCCTATCAAGACCTTGTGGACACTCACCAGTTTGAAGGAAATGAACCATGTCTTATGCCCAACTCTTCATGATTGCAGGTATTTCTACTATAGCTTCATCATAGAGTACCAAAATGTCCTCTTTCAGCTCTTTGTAGTCTGTAGTAAGGTGTTCACACAACTCTCTTCCCCTTACCAGCTTGGTGGTCTTGATCTCTACATCATACTCCATTATTTTGGTGATCCACACTGCCCTTTTCTCATTCAAGTCTCAGTTCAACAATAAGTCATTTACACTAGGATATGGCACCATCATGTGAATCTTGATGTTAGATAACATATGTCTGAACTTCTTTAGACTTTGTATGGCTGCAAGTGCCTCATAGCCTTTTAAGCCTTTGCTAAAAAAAGTGACGGGTTGTTTTAAATTCTCACCATTTGCTTGAGTGAGCATAGCAAAGATTACCTCTTCATTTCCAAAGCTGTATAGATTGAAGTCCTTGGAGAAGTCTAGACTAGTCAGGGTAGGAGCTTGGGCGATGGCTTGCTTGATTCCTTCGAAGCTCTTTATTCTCTTTGTTGTCCACATGAACATCTCATCCTTCCTCAGCATGGAAGTTAGTGGCTTGACTAACTTAGCAAATTTAGGAATGAATCTCCTAATGAAATTGATTTTGCCAAAAAAACTTTGTAGGTCCTTCTTGTGCTTAGGCAAGGGCAATGCCAAGATGACATGCACTCTTTCTACATCAATGGACAAGCCTTCTTTTGAAATGACATGGCCCAAGATTTTGCCTTAGTGGACAGAAAATACGCATTTTTTGGGGTTGAGAGAGATACTGAACTCTCTACACCTCTCAAAGATTTGCCTCAAGTGCTTCAGATGTTCACTTGCCTCTTTGGAGAAGACTATCACATCATCAAGATAAAATAGCATAATATCATTGATCAAACCTTGGATAGCCATATCCATAGCATGTTGGAAAGTAGTCCAGCATTTGACAATCCAAATGGCATCTTTCTATATGCATATGTTCCCCACTTGGTGGTGAAGGCCATCTTGTATTGGTCACATTCTTGTACCAGGATCTAATTGTATTTGGAATAGCCATCTAGGAGGGAGAATATTTCACTGCCTATCACCATCTAAAAAATTTGCTCCATACTTGGGAGGGGATAATGATCTCTTAGTGAGATTATATTCAAGGCTCTGAAATCCACACATAATCTGATCTCTTTATTCTTCTTCCTAACAGGGACCAAGTTGGCTAGCCAAGAAGAGTGTTTGATGGGAAAGATGATCCTGGACTTGATTAGTTTGGTGAGTTCCTTCTTCATGAGAGGCTTAATCTTTGGATTGATTGGCCTTTTCTTTTGCTTGATGGGTTTGGCACCTTCTTCTATCTCAATGGTGTGTTGAGCCAAGCTTGGGTCAAAGCCCTTTAATCACCATACTCCCAAGTAAAGACATCGACAAACTCTTGACATAACATAATGAAGCATGCTTTTTTTCACTGGTACACACCTTCCCAAGTGCAAACAGCTTATCCTTGTAGATCTCTACCTTTTCACAATTTTCCTTCTTGGTTGACATACTTGCTTTGTCCCTCTTGAGTTGGTCATCTTCATTGAAGATGCTCTCTAGAGTTACCAAATATTTGAGAAGCCTATTGGTTTTTAGTTGAACAGTTTGTCCATCATACTGCTGTTTCATCTTGGATTGATTTTTTGAAGCAAACTCAACCTCCTTTTGCAAGAAAAGTGCTATTTTATGGTCACTTTCAAACACCTACCAATTGGTGATATTGTTTGGTATGGAGGGCCTCACTATCACCTTTAAATGGGGCTAATTCTTGCTTTATCTCACCCCTTTTGGGATATCAAATTGAGCATCAATTGTTGTTAGTCTATTTGTATTCTTGTTCTCCTCTCTTGGGATGGAAATGATGTTAAAATCAACAAAGCTCTCCATTAGGTCCCAGACTTTGTGCTTTCAAGACTTGAGTAGGGAGTTCTTGGTTAAGTTTTAACCCGTCACTTGGTTCACAATCAACTCGCTATATCCAAATACTTGCAATTATTTGATTCCTCTCTTCCTTACCCATTCTCGGCCATGAACAAGGGCTTCATACTCCGTTATGTTACAGGTGCAAGAGAACTGAAACTTGAAAGTTGAGAAGTATTTCTGCTTTGAAGGTGAATCCAACATTGCTCCACCACCAATTCCCAACTTGCTTCTAGATCCATCAAAGAATAACTACCATAAACCACAGTCTTCTTCATCTACCTTCAGCAAATTCAACATGAAAGCATATTTCTCATGCATGCAGTAGACTCTGAGGCTAGCTTCTTCAATGAACTTGTAAGGATCATGCTCAAAATTATCATTTCCTCATTCATCTAAGAGTAGATCAACAACTCCTACAAGGGAAGAAGATGGAGATTAGTCCACCTAGATCTTTTTTACATCAATGATGGTGTAGCTCACATTCATCACTTTGGGTGAGTATGGCTCCAAGTGATCCTTATGGATGGGCTCTGAATCAATCTTCACTTTAGTTCCATAGTTTTTCCTAAAAACCATGTAAGACCAATTAGCTACCAAGTATCCACCTATCTTGGATGTGAAATCCCTTGATAAGCAAAGAGTGAAGTAAGGAGGAACATTTACCACTACTACATCATGGGGAATTGAGAAGGTCAGATAGGCATGAAGAGTCAGATTCAAGCCTTTTACCACTCCCAAAGTCTTAGCTAGTGATCCATCCAACTATAGAACTCCTTTGGTCATTTGCTCATATTTGAGGCCTAGCTTATCAACTATGCATTTGGGCATAACTAAGGTGCTTTCCCCACTATCAATGATGCAATTATAGACCAAAAAATCACCAATAATCAGGGACAAATAGAAAGGAGGGACCTTCTCATCCTTCTTTGCTTGACTTGCCATGGGAGGAGCCCCATTAGTATCAACACATTATCATTTCTTGTTGGGACAGCTTGCTCACCCAACTCGTGTAATTCCTTTTGGAGTATATCTTTTTGCCTTGGCAGTGCCAAAGAATCCCACAATGAGATGTTCATGTGTAGCTTCTTCATTTGGTCCACTACGTTGATTGAAGGATTTCCCCCTTTGGAGCTCTCCTTGGGGACATTTGTAACCTATGGTACAACTTGAGGAGTGGAAACTGCAACTGACAGTCTATAATTGGGAAACTTTTGACTTGATTGTGGTGAAGGAGACATTATAGGTGCTTGAGTCTCATCTATAGCTCTCCTTTTGGGCCTGGTGTTGGCTGCAACACAATCATTCTGGTCACTTGTGTTTCCCGCATAGTTGACTACATAGAACTCCCCTTACAGGTGATTCATAAGAGTGGAATCAGAGTGAGCCTATCTATTGTCCATCCCAAGTTGTGTTGACATCTCAAAACTTGAGAATTGGGCTACCTGATCACCTTGTGTAGTCATGCTTTGATTTGGTAGCTCATTGGCATAAGCAACTTATTCTTGGCCATGCCCCAAGGGTGGATAATTGGGCTGCTCCTGCACCAAATTATTTTGAGTGGGGACAAGATCCTTGGAAGATGAAGAGACATTTGGATTATAGCTCTGATAAGGCTTGACTTGTGTAATTTGACCCTGCCCTTGATTGTAATTCTAGAAGGGAGGTCTATTTGTTTGCCCAAACTGCTTGTAGCCTTGATTTGGCCTATAACTTTGAGCTTGTTGCCTCTTGAAGGCAACTAAATCATTGGTAACACTCTACAACAGGGTTTTAACTTCATGGAGATCATTTGCAGGGGTAGTAGCTGACCTCTCTACATTAGGTAGAGAAGCTAAAGTGGCTGCAGCAGGCTCAACTAAGGGCTTCAAATTAGGAAAGAGTGGCATATGAGGTCTAGGAGCTATCTTTCCTGCTTGAACAAGGTAATTCTCAATAATTATGGCTATTTCATAAGCAACCGGCAGAATATGTCCACCCATGGATTATATCATGACAACAATGTCACTATTCAAGGCCTTCAAGTAGTAAATGAAGACATAGCTTGGGGTTGGCCTCACAAGAATTGGGATTCTGTCCCAAGTCTTTTGGAACCTAGTGTTGAAATCTTGCATAAATTCATGCGGGGCTCTCTTCATAGTGGTCAGTTGCTTAGCTAGAGACAAATGGTCACTTTTTTCCCCAAACCTATTTGTCAAGAGGGTCCCTAACTCATTCCATGAACCAACTAAGTTCATAGGCAAGGTCCCATACCAGTCCAAAACTTTTTCTTTGAAGGACAAGGCCAACAATTTGATGGCTACATTTTTCTCAGTGATATTATGGATGTTGCAGATGTTGACTATGTTTCTGATATGCTTTATAGCAGTGATTGGGCCCTCTCCACTAAGGGGAGGAACACTTTTGAGAGCTATCCCTAGAATTGGGTCATACTATAGAAGGTTCAAGGGACTTTAACCATTGAAGGCCACAAAAGGGAAAGCCATGGCTATGAAAGGATTCAGTCGGGGTCTCCTTGAGTAGGTGTATTTTATGGCTGGTTTGGGAAAGTGGCTTGCTACGTAAGGATGGGTAGTTGCAAACCTTGGCCTTTTTGTTGAGTTCAAAGGAAACTCAATAAATTTGAAAGGGATACTCCTAGAATAAGATTTTGTAGTGACCTTTGGCATGGGATCATGAATGAGAGACTGAGTTCGTGAATGGAGTCACCAGGTGCTGGATTATAGCTCTTTCTTTTGGAATTTTTACAATAAAAAGACCAACACCAATCTTGAAAGTTGCAGGACCCAAAAATAAGGTCCCATCGGGCATACCAAAAAATATTGATGCTATGGATTGCACCCTCTAGAAGGATACTCATTGCCCTTCCTCCATGCGGCATAATGGAGACGTTCCTCTTGCTGTGGGTGGCAAACTTAAGGGATGAATCTCTAGATTAGGGGCTAGCTCCCCTTGATGCACCTTGAGGCCCTAGATTTCCTATTACTAACAATGGGGGGTGAAAAGAGAGAGAGATACTAAAAAAATAGAACCTAACTAATGTGGTGATGCACCAAATTGGTCAATCTACTTAGTCTTGACCTATACTTTACATCAAAGAGAAGAAAACATACACTTCATTCAGATGAGAACCTTTCCTGCATCAATGTTTCAACAGGGGATCCTATGGAGATACATGGAGGAACAAACCACCAGAGGTGTTCTAAGACACACTATTAGACAGTCTGTTCACCTACGCCTATACTCTGAGTTGGACACTTCTTGTTGAGCTACAGAGAAGAATTCACAATACACTAGATATGATGATATAAACTTATGAAAGCATTAAAGTAAATGAATCAACATAAGAAAAGACTATAGACATATGCAAAAGTGCAAGCTCAAATGGAGGTAAAATACTTCTTTTGATTTAAGGTAAATTCTTCAGGGCTTTGCCATACAAATGCTGAGAGATCCTTTCTCAAAATGAGAAGTTACAATTATATAGAGACCTTGGAAAACAAATCATTGACCAATCAAGAGAAAGAAACCCATGTTGTTACCGTCTCCTCTTAATTGCGTATGAGAAAGCCATGTTGTAGGTGCTTAAGTCATTGTCCTTGTGTCCAAGCCTACAAGGGCATGGGTTACTCCTCCTTGCAACCGACAAGGCCATCCCCAAATTATTTTGACTAGGTCATGCTCTCTTTAATGCTGAGCACAACTAGTTGTTCATTAATGGCAAAACAAGAAAACATGGGCCGCTCCCTTCAATGTTCGCCACCAATCCTTTTGATGGTTTTTAGTGGAGACTATTTCACATAAGTGCATTTACTTCTCCTGTTGACGACTCCTATGCCACCTGCCTTAATTTGTTTCATCCTTGGGTCTGCACTTTGACTTGCTATGCCACCTGGATTGTTTTGAGATTTTGTCTTATGTGCATATCGCCGCATTTTGAGTTACCCACCTTATCTTCCCCTTCTTTTCCTGACAATTCAGGCTCTCAATGCTTATTATTTCCCTAGGCTCCCTTTTTCATTTGTTAACTCATTCATTATTTAGGATCTCAGGCTTTGAATTCCTTCAAACAAAATGTCCAAAGGAATTCCTTTGGACCTTTTGTCTGGAAGAATTCTCCTTTGGGCTTTTTACTTTCTAACCTTCCTTTGATGAGCCTTCAAGCTTCTATTTTTGAGTTCCTTCAAACAAAATGTAGGAAGGAATTCGTTTGAAAATTCTCCTTTAATTACTTCCCAACGGCTAGCTTATCACCTTGAAATTGACATTCATGGGCCCGTTACCAGACATTTGAATCCCAACGGCTAGATTACCACCATGAATTTGACATTCGTGGGTCCATCACCCACTAGGACAATTCCTTCGGCATTTTGCATGTGAAATTTTCTGAAGGGAAAGTGACCCTTCAAAAAAATTGAAAAGGTCCTCTTTCAAAGCCAAGCACCCCCGCAAGGACACCTACCCTTCAGACTTTTGGTCTTCTAATTTTTTTTTAACTTTCTGCGACTGTCAAATTTCTTCAAACAAAATGTCCAAAGGAATTCATTCGGACATTTTTTCCAAAAGAGTTCTTCCTCGATTTTTCCTCCTTGGATTTCCTTCAGACAAAAAGTCTGAAGGAATCCTCTTTTGGCCTGTCACCTTTTCCAAAGGGCAAATTCCTTTCGGGCTTTTTGCCTTGCCCCTTTGCTTTGACCAGCTACTCTCTGCAAGGACAATTCAAGCCCAAAGTTACCCTTTGGACTTTTGAAAAGGTCCACTTTTCTCATCGCCTACCCCTTGCAAGGGTTCCTTGGTCTCCAAAGTTACATTTCGAAAGAATTATAAAGGTCCTGCTTGCCACCTAAGTTCCCTCCGCAAGGGCACCTACCCTTTAGATTTTTTGCAAACGAGCCTTTGGCCTTTTGAACTTGGTCCATTTTGTCGATAAAAAGTCCTCTGAAGTAATTTACTTGCCTTGTGAAGCATCCGAGAGCAAATTGAGTTTCACGTCGACTCTTGCTTATAAGACAAATGAGTAAAGCCACTTAGAAAACTCGATTTGATCTACTAAGACCAAATCAAGGTTTGCAAGTGGCTTCACTTATGAATTTTTTACAAGTAAAGTCACCTGTCAGACCCAAAAAGCACTTGGCAAGAAAAAGAGGAAAACACTTGATTTTTTCATAGAAAATGGCTTGACAGAGAAAATTTGCACAAGGCAGCTGAGGGATGAACTAGCCATAACCTGGATCGAAAGACTCTTGCAATAAAAAGAAGAGGGGTGCCCAATTTTTGGCTTGCAAGACCAAAAATTGGTCAACATGGACCTTTTCAAAAAATTCGAAAGGCAAGTGGCCATTTGCAGGAAACCCGAGAGGGCACTTTGAGGAAATCCAAAGGATCATTTTTAAAGCACCGAAAGACATTTTCATAAAGTTTGAATACGTGAATTCCTTCATAATTTTTGTCCAAAGGAAAGAATCTATCAAAAATCTTGAAGTTTAAATTCCTTTGAATAATTTGTCTAAAGGAATTATCTGAGAGAAAATCCTGAAGACATAAAATTCCTTCAAAATTTTTGTCTAAAGGAAGTGAATGAAGAGGACTTTACAAAAGCCCAAAAGAATTCCATTAGAGTTTTTGTCCGAAGGAAATGAGCAAGAAAAGTCCTAAGGCCAAGCAAAGGAAATAAAGAAAATAAAAGGAAATAACTTCGAAAGGAATACATGCAAAAATAAAAGGCTAAGGATTTTGACAACCAATTAGCAAAAGACAAGGAGGACTTCCCCTTTTGACTCAGATCAACACATTTTACAGTCACATTCACATGTATCTGTCTTTAGGCATGACTCTCTCAGTTCTAAAAGGGAGACTCAAATGCATAAATAGCTTGAGGTGTTTAACATTAGATGGTTGTTCAAACACCAACATGGAGTTTCATGCATGCTTCAGTTCTGGAGTTGAGTATCCTTGCACTATGGTTGACTAGTTAAAAAGTTTTGCATGCACTTTTTTTTAGCTTGTTGAAAGCTTTCAATGTTCGAGCAGTTCAAGTAGAGTTCTAATTTCAGTTTTGGCATTGATTTCATGCAAAAGAAATTATTCTCTTGCTTTAGGTAGGTCAAGAAGAGTCTATATTTGAAGATTGGCATAGCATCATGCATGATGAGAGTTTTGACTCAAACTTAGGCTCTCCATCACTTTCAACACCAAAAGCTTTTCATGCAAGGCATAAAAAAATGGATTTTATTTGAAGGTTTTGATAGCACAAGTTGGACTGAGTTGACGTCCTCTTCTATTTTCAGTGCCAATATCTTGGCTATTGTATACTTTTTTATATAAGTTGGATTTTTAGCTTGAATTGTATTCTCTTTTGGCAAGACCATACTTTGTCAAAAATTTGTGTTGTGTAACCTTTTCAGATTAATAGGACAATTTTTAGACTCCAAGGTGCTGGTATAGTGTATTTATGTTAGTGATTTGCATATATGATAGAATGTTCTTCCTTGTCAAGCCCTGATTCTTACCTAGTTACTAGCTGATCAGATTATGCAAGTCATGTTCTGTATTTAACATCTTTTGGCAAGAAGTTATAGTGGATATAAGTCACTGGTTAGTGCCTTGAATCAAGCCTATGCCATCATTTCCCTAGAGGTTTGATCACAAGATAGAACCTTTTCATGAAATACTGATGTGTAGGGGTCAATTGGGGTTAAAATCTCAATTTTTTAATTGTCTAATCAATGTTTTTATAAGATCAAATTTATTGGATCAATCAAATTTTAGGTGTATCACCATCATTAGGTAGGATTTCTCTTCAAGTTTTTTTCCCTTTTCCTTGACGGTTTGTAGCATAGATTAGAGATCCTAATTGATACACTAAAAAGAGCTAGCCCTTACAATCTAGAGATTAAATCCACTGATTAGGTTACCTACAACCTAGGATTGTTTCCATGTTTTAGCAGACTGTGAAGACTTGAAACTACCTTCACAAGGGTGCAAGTTTGGTTGACAATAGTTTGTGGTACACCTAGTGGGACAGTTTAGAGCTAATATTGGTGAAATTTTAGTCACAACAGTGTTTTTCATGAAGTATTTGGTGATTCCAAGCTCAAGCAATTGATTTTAATAGTCCAAGTATAGTTTCAAAGTAAATCTAATTTTATTGCATTATCATGAATGAGTTTTGATGGCTGTGTATGAAGAGAATTCTTATTCTATGTTTCTTTATTAGCCCTATGATGGATCATACCAGCCCTATCTTGAGCCATATGAGCCTCATTATGAGCCTAATCAGCCTTATCAAGAGTTTTATCAAAGTTAAGATGAACCTTATCAAATTTCCCATGATCATTATTACCAAGATCATGACTCTTACCTTCCTTGTGAACCATATCAATCTAATGATCATATTTCACCTTTTCCATATGGATATGATGTTACTATTGACCATTTTGTGAATTTTGCATGCCAAAATGGGCCCTTCCCCTCTTTTTTCCCTTGAAACCTTGTTCTTCTTGACCTTTTGCCCTGAAACTAGGTCTTAACCCTTTAAAAATCAAGGAAGAGTTGCTTTTGTGCAGGTTCAAGTGTTGTCTCATCAAGTATTAGTCTTTTCCAGCACTCACAAAGCAAATTGGGTTCTCATAACAACATTACTTGTAAGCTTTACAAGTAATAAGCAAGATCACTTGACAAACTCGAAAGGGTCTATGGCCAGTTCCAGTGCAAGTCAGGTTTTACAAAGTACTTTACTTGCTAGTTTTCATGAGTTGGAGTCATTCACAAACCCAAATGGGTAAGGAAGATGCAATCAGGCTTTGAGACATCTTTACTTCAAAGCTTTTTTGAATAAGTCCTTCGAAAGAGCTCAAATTGGTCTTAGATGGTTATTAAGGCAAGTGTTTTTCCACGAAGGGCACCTGGGCATTCTGTAGGGTCATTTGAAATTTCCTCAAAGGGTATGTGCCCTTACAGGAGGTACTTCAAAAATGAAATAGACCTTTACAAAACTTTCAAAGGGCACTTTTGGCTCAAAATGCCCTTGCAGAGGGCAACCGGTTGAAGCAAAGGGGCAAAGACAAGAAGCCTGAAGGGAACTTGCCCTTTGGGAAAAGTAACAAGAGAAAGGAGTTTTCCTTCAAACATTTTGTCTGAAAGAAAATTGAAGAAGACAAGCCATGGTTGAATTCCTTCAGACAAAATGTTTGAAGGAATTATTTCAAATAATTTGTCTGAAGAAATTCGATTGTCATAGAAAGTCTGAAGGGTAAGTGTCTTTGTGGAGGGAACTTGGTCAAGAAAGAGGACTCTTTTCACTTTTTTGAAGGGTCATTTTTAGAGTTTTTAAAGGGCACTTTTAGATGGGAGAAGTGTTAGGATCCTCCTTAGAGTACAATTGATTACCTTTGTATAAGCAACTAAACACATAACTAAATCAGAAGTAATAAGTAACTAAAAATCAGAAACAACAAAGAATAAGAGATACGAAAAACAATATAATCTATATTAACACTCTTCCAGAAGGAAATACAATGAAAAAATATCTCTTCCCACACCTCTTGGGTGTACAGTAATTCTCCCTCAAGAGTTCTCTCTCTCTCAATTACAATCAACAATCAACTCAATACCGAGTTGTTGTTCCCTCCAGTGACAATCAACCCAATGGTTGTTGTTGCCTACTTCCAAGTGACAATCAACTCAACCGTTGTTGCCTACTCTTCAGGTGATAATCAACTCAACCGTTGTTGCCTACTCTCCAGCAGGTCTTCTTGATCTTGCACCTTGCAGATTTAATTGACCTTGCTTACATTATAATACAGCCCCATGGGTCTCTTAAATAAATTCCAAACCAAACAATAATTAGAAACATAGACTCAAGACTAAAATTAGTCTTTACATGCAAACTGACTGTTCTCCTAAAATTAGAATAGTTTTGGAAACGCACAGACGACCGACGTCGGTCTAAAGGTGACTGATGTCAGTTCCTGTCTGATCGATGCCGGTCGACAATAACCAATGTCAGTTACTGTGTAGCTGAATATAACTGATGTCGATTGCCCTGACCGATGTCAGTTACTTTGTCACCCAACAACCTCCACATTTGCACATTCAGTGTAGTTTTTAGCTCCACAACTTAACAAACTCTCACTTGGAGATAAATAGCTGCACCTGTACTTGTACCTATACAACAACATCCTCTAATTTGTTTCTGGCTTGTTTTTCCATCTTCAAGTTCAATCTTGAAGACCAACAAAAGTTGAATGAAGATTCAACTTCTTCTTTGTTCCTAACTTTGTTAACATATCTGTAGAGTTCTTATCCATATGGATTTTTTTCAGCTTCAACTGTCCATCCTCTAATACCTATCTAATGAAGTGGTACCTAAGCTGTATATGTTTGGTTCTTGAATGAAAGGCTGAATCTTTTGCGAAATAAATTGATCTTTGACTATCACTGTATAATCTGCAACTCTCTTGCTCTTTTCCCAACTCTTCCATAAACCGCGTCATCCATATCATTTTTTTGCTAGCCTCTGTGACTGCAATAACCTTCTGAAACTCTAAAATCCAGCTAACTGCCGTTCCACCAACATTGAATACATATCTTGTGGTGCTTCTCCTACCATCCAAGTCACCTTCCATATTCAAATCTACATACCTATGTAGAGAAGTGTTTGGCCCTCCATAGCATAAATGCCTATTGTTGGTCCCTCTCGGATATCTGAGAATCCACTGAACTATTTTTCAGTGCTTCTTTCCTGGATTGGCCATAAACTTGCTGACAACTCCCACTGCTTGGGCAATATTAGGTCTAGTACATACCATGTACTCAACCTCATCATGTGATTTAAGACACTATTCTATTTTTAACTTAAACTGTCCAGCCATAGGTGTGCTTACCAGTTTTGCATCCTGCAAATTAAACCTCTCCACTACCTTATTCACATAATCCTCTTGAGACAAAATCAACTTATGATTTTCCCTGTCTCTAGAAATACTCATGCCAAGGATTATTGCTCTTAAATCTTTCATGGCAAATGTCTGAGCTAATTTTACCTTTAGCTCAGTAATTCCCTGCATGTGTGAACCTGCAACAAGCATATCATTCACATACAGTAAAAGGATAATGTAACTATCATTATCCAATCTGATAAAATAAACACAATGGTTACATTGACATTGACTAAAGCCATGTTTTGTGATAAACCTATCAAACCTCAAACATCATTGTCTTGCAACTTACTCAAGACCATATAACCTGGCCTTATGTCTCACTTGTCCATTCTCTCCTTTCTTTAACCTATAAATCCATTCATTTTTTAGTGCTTTTTTTTTGCTTGGCAACTCAACCAAATCCCATGTTTGGTTCTCTTTCAAGGAATCAATTTCCTCATTCATGCCATACTCCCACTATTTCTTGGATTCTACCTCCATTGCTTTTTCAAAACTTCTTGGTTTTTCACCATTAGTGAGCAACAAGTAGTATAAAAAAAGGGAATAACAAATTTGAGATTTACTTACCCTTTCGGACCTCCACATGGGCATTTGAGACTCATTGATAGCTTGCTGTCTGCCCAAATTTTGTTTTGATAGTGACTAATCTCGATCATCTCTCAGTCTACACCCGACTGATGTCGATTCCACCTGATCGTCAATGTCAATTTCCTGATCGACATTGGTGTCCACCTGCCCGACATCACTGACTTTGGTCTCCACCAGATCGACGTCGGTTCTTGCCTGGTCAATGTCAGTTCTAACTTGACCGACGTCGATATCTGTGTTTTTTTATGAGTGATGATTTTTACTCGTGAGCTCATTTTGGATCATAACCTTGTCCAAATCAACATTGCTCTGCTCAAAATTATTTAGCCTCTTGAGATGATCACTGTCCATCACCTTCTCCTTGAAAACCAAGGCTTTCTATTTCTTAAATGTGTGAAAAATATCAGATTTTCTTTTTATGCAATAAACCCATATCTTTTTTGTAGCATCATCAATGAAAGAAACATAGCACTGTGATCTTTCAATAGAAGCTCCTTGAGCTGGTCCCCACATGTCTGTGTGAACAAGCTCCAACTTGTGCTTCTTCTTTGTTGACCCAGTCTTGAGAAACCTCACTTTCTCCTATTTTCCAAACATACAATGCTCACAGAAATCTAGATCTATCAAATCTAAAAGCTTACCTTTTGACTTAAGAACATGCATTCCCTTCTCACTCATGTGGCCAAGCCTATAGAGCCACATCTTTGCATCTACATCTTAAGTAGATAAAACAGAAAGAGAATCAGTAATACAAGTAGATAGATAAAGTGTACCTACTTTCTCACCTCTAGCTAATACAAGTGCACCCTTGAAAATTTTCTAAGATTCAGCTGTGAGAGTTACTATGCAACTCTCATCACCCAACTTTTTTGCAGAAATCAGATTTCTCTTCAAGATGGGTACATGCATGACATCCTTCAACACCCATGTGTTGCCATTCTGCAATTTTAGCTGCACTTTTCTTTTGCCAACAATTTGACAAAGCTCACCATCCCCTAAATAAACTTTTCCAAAGTCTCCATGGACATAATTATGGAAAAATTCTCTATTTGGGGTTGCATGAAAAGAAGCACCATAATCTAAAACCCATGATTCTACCTGACTATCCAAAGAAAATATAAGAGCATTCTGTGCAACAATACCTGCATCATTTGCTTCTTTATTACCTTCATGCTGATCTTCTTTCAACCAACAATCTTTTTTTGTATGTCCTTTCTTTTCATAATTCCAACAGGTTATACTTCCATTTTTGGATTTGGATATACTGCCTATCTTCGACCTTGATTTCACTTGCTTGCTCTTCTCTCTTTACTTTTCCCTGCTTTCAACACTTAAAACATTACTTGATATTTCCCCTGTGCTTTTCTTGTGAATTTTTTCATTCAAGATTACACTAACAACATCATCAACTTTCAAGATATTTGAAGCAGACACAGTATTACTAACTGCCATTACCAAACTATCTCAATTTTTAGGTAAAGAGCATAAGATTAAGAGAGCCTTAATTTCATCATAAAAAAATATTTTGACTGAATTTAACTGATTTACTAATCCATGGAAATCACTAAGATGACTATATACTGATCCACCTTCCTGCATTTGCAAATTAAATAATTGCTTCATAAGAAATACCTTATTCGAAGCTGAAGGTTTTTCATATAAATTTGCCAAAGATTCTATTAACTCTACCATTTTCTTTCCCTATGATAAGTTAGAAATCACAGACAATGCCAGGCTCAACCTTATAGATCTCAGAGCCTTTCTATCAAGAACATTCCATTCTTCATCTTGCATATATGTGGGCTTACTTGAAACCCCACCTAATAGTAAGTATAGATCTTTCTGATATAGATAATCTTCTATCTGCATCCTCCATAATTGATAATTCTTGCCATTGAATTTCTTCATTCTTAGTTTACTTTCATCTCTCATTGCTTTACTCCCATTCAAACAGAAACCTTGTGAATGAACCTGTAATCAACAAACACTAACCCGCTTTACCACTTGTTAGTGATCATAGCTCTGATACCAATGGTTAGGATCTTCCTTAGAGTATAATTGATTACCTTTGTATAAGCAACTAAACACGGAATTAAACCAGAAGTAATAAGTAACTAGAAATCAAAAACAATAAAGAATAAGAGATACGATAAACAATACAATCTGTATTAACACTCTTCCAGAAAAAATACAATGAAAAAATCTCACTCTTCTTATACCTCTTGGGTGTACAGTAATTCTCCCTCAAGAGTTCTCTCTCTCTCTCAATTACAATCAACAATCAATTCAATACCGAGTTGTTGTTCCCTCCAGTGACATTCAACCCAATGGTTGTTGTTGCCTACTTCCAAGTGATAATCAACTCAATCATTGTTGCCTACTCTCCGAGGGACAATCAACTCAACCGTTGTTGCCTACTCTTCAGCAGATCTTCTTGATCTTGCACCCTGCAGATTTAATTGACCTTGCTTACATTACAATACAGCTCCATGGGTCTCTTAAATAGATCCCAAACCAAACAATAATTAGAAACACAGACTCAAGACTAAAATTAGTCTTTACATGCAAACTGACAGTTCTCCTAAATTAAAACAGTTCTGAAAATGCATAGACGATCGACGTCGGTCTGAAGGTGACCGATGTCAGTTCTTGTTTGACTGATGTTGGTCGACAATAACTGATGTTAATTACTGTGTAGCTGAATATAACTGATGTCGATTGGCCTGATTGATGTCGGTTACTTTGTCACCTAGCAACCTCCACATTTGCACATTCAGTGTAGCTTTTAGCTCCACAACTTAACAAGAAGCCTTTACAGAGGGCACTTTAAGAAAGAGAGGATGAAGACAAAATGCCTGAAGGGCATATGCCCTTCAAGAAAAGAAGCAATCAAATGAAAGAATTCCTTCAGACATTTTGTTCAAAGGAAAGTGTAGCACAAAGGCCCACCAAAAGACAAGCACAAAGGCAAGTCCAAAAGAGAATTTCTTTAGACAAAATGTTTGAAAGAATTCCTTCAAATATTTTTTTTGAAGAAATTCACATTACCAAAAGCTCGAAGCCCTGATAAATAATAAGCGCTTGAGAATCGAAATGGTTAAAGATAAAAGGGAAAAATTCAAGGCCAAGGGAAATATCAAACTAAAAAAAAATAAGGTGGGTAAACCAGAACATGGCCACAAAGCATAATAAGTAAAAGCTCAAAATGTTCCAAGTAGCATGACAAGTCGAAAGCACAGACCCAAAGACCAATTAAACCAAGGCAAGTGGCACAGGTGTCATCAACAAGAAGAGTAAATTCTCTTAGGTGAAATAGTCTCTATCGAAAACCAATAAAAAAATTGGTTTTCAAACTATAGAGGGGAGCAGCCCATGTTTTCATGCTTCACTATTAATGCAAAGTTAGTTGTGCCCAGCATTAAAGAGAGAATGGTCCAGTCAACATAACTTAGAGATGGCTTTGTCAATTGCTAGTAGTATCTCATGCTTTTGCAAGCTCAAGATATCAAGGGCAGCAGCTTGGACATCTACAACATGGCTCTCCCATACACAATTGGAGGAATACGACATCATCATGGGCTTGTGGTCTCTGTAGAAGTTTTTAATTCAGCATGGGTTTCCATCCCTTGATTTTTCAGCTATCTATTTCCAAGTTCTCTATATATTTGTAACTTTTCATTTGAGAAAATATCTCTCAACATTGTATGGTGAAGCGCTGAAGAAATTTACCTTGAATCAAAAGAAACATCTTTACCTCCATTTGAGCTTGCACTTTTGCATATGTCTATGGTTTTATCTTATGTTAAGTCATTTCCTTTTCATGTTTTCATAAGTTTATGCCAAATATGTAGTGTATTGTGAGTTCTCTTGCAAGTCAACAAGAAGTGTCCAGCTCAGAGTATAGGCACATGTGAACAGGCTGTCCATAGTGTGTCTTAGAACACCTTTGGTAGTTCTACTTCCCTGTATCTCCATAGGATCCCTTGTTGAAACATTGATGCAGGAAAGGTTTTCATTTGAATGAACTATATGCTTGTTTCTCTCTGTGTAAAGTGTATGTCAAAGCTGAGTAGACTAACCATTTTGGTGCATCATCACATTAGTTTAGGTTTTAATTTCAATATTTCTCTCCCTTTTCATCCCACTCCCATTGTTAATAGTAAGAAATTTAGGGCCTCAAGGTGCATTAAGGGGAGCTAGCCCCTAATCTAAAGATTCATCCCTCACATTTGAAACCCACAGCAAGAGGGGTGTCTCCATTGTGCCGCATGGAGGAAGAGCATTGAGCCTCCCTTCAAAGGAGGCAATCCACCGCATCAACAATTTTTGGCACCTTCGGTGGGACAAATCTTTGTGTCTTGTAAGTTTCAGGATTAGTGTTGGTCTTGATATTGTTATAAAGAATACAAAAAAAGAAGCTATATTTATCACCTGGAGACTCCATTTAGGAACTCAGTCTCTAGTTAATGATTAGCCTGACATCCCATACCAAAGTCACTATGAGATTTTCTTCTAGGGGTGTCCTTTTTGAATTTGTTGAGTTGCCTTTGAATTCAATGAAAAGGTTGAGGTTTAAAAATACCCACCCTTACATAACAAGTCACTTTCCTAAACCAACGATAAAATATACCTACTCAAGGAGACCCTAGTTGAATCCTTTCATAGCCATGGTAGCCCTGGGGGTTTTCACTTTTGTGGCCTTCAATGGTCAACATCCTTTAAACCTTCAACAATATGACCCAATTCCATGGACAACTCTCAAAAGTGTTCCTCCCTTTAGTGGAGAGGGCCCAATCACTATTGTCGAGTATATTATAAACATAGCTAACCTCTACAACATCCATAATATCACTGAAAAAAATGTAGCCATTAGATTGCTAGCCTTGTCATTCAAAGGGAAAGTTTTGGACTAGTATGGGACCTTGCCTAAGAACTCAGTTCGCTCATGGAATGAATTAGGGACCCTCTTGATCATTAGATTTGGGGAAAAAAGTGACCATTTATCTCTAGTTGAGCAATTAACCAGCATGAAGAGAGCCCCACATAAGTTTATGCAAGATTTTAACACTAGGTTCCAAAAGACTTGGGATAGAATCCTAATTCTTGTGATGCCAACCCCAAGCTATGCTTTATTTTACTACTTGAAGGCCTTGAATAGTGAAATTATTGTCATGATACAGTCCATGGGTGGGAACACTCTGTCTGTTGCTTATGAGATAGCCATAGCTGTTAAATTGCCTTATTCAAGCAGGAAAGATAGCTCCTAAGCCTCATATGCCACTCTTTCCTAATTTATAGCCCTCAGTCCAACCTGCTATGCCCACTCTAACTCCTCTACCTAATTGAGAGAAGCTGACTGCTACCCCTATAAATGATCTCTTTGAAGTTAAGAGCCTATTGCAGAGTGTTACCAATGAGTTATTTGCCCTTAAGAGACAACAAGCTCAGAGTTATAGGCCAAATCAAGGCTACCAACAGTTTGGGCAAGCAAATAAGCCTCCCTTCCAAATTATAATCAAGGGCAAGGTCAAATTACACATGTCAAGCCTTATCAAAGTTATAATCCAAATTTCCCTTCATCTTCGAAGGCTCTTCTCCTCACTCAAAATAATTTGGTGCCGGAGAAGCCCAATTATCCACCCTTAGAGCATGGCCAAGAATAGGTTGTTTATGCCAATGAGCTACCAAATCAAAGCATGACCACATAAGGTGATCAGGCAACTCAATTCTCAAATTTTGAGATATCAAAAAAACTTAGGATGGACAATAGGCAGGCTCAATTTGATTCCACTCTTATGAATCACTTGGAAGGAGAGTTCTACGCAGTTAACTATGTGAAGAACACAAGTAATCAGAATGTTGGTGTTGCAGCCAACACCAAGTCCAAAAGGAGAGCCATTGATGAAGCTCAAGCAACTATTCAAACACCTACAACATCTCTTTCACCAAAATCAAATCAAAGTTTCCCAATTATAGGCCACCGGTTGCAGCTTTAGCTCCTCAAGTTGCACCACAGGTTACAAATGTTCCCAAGGAGAATTCTAAAGGGGGCAATCTTTCAATCAATGTAGTGGACAAAATGAATAAGCTACACATGAACATATCATTGTGGCATTATTTAGAACTACTAGGACAAAAGGATATTCTCCAAAAGGAATTGAATGGGCTAGGTGAGCAAGTTGTCCTAGTAAGAATGATAATATGTTGATAGTAAATGGGGATCCTCCCATGGGAGGTCAAGCAAAGAAAGATGAGAAGGTCCCTTCCTTATATTTGTACCTGATTATTAGTGATTTCTTAGTCCATAATTTCATCATTGATAGTGGAGCAAGCACCTAAGTTATGCCCAAATGCATAGCTGATAAGCTAGGCTTCAAGTATGAGCAAATGACCAAAGGAGTTCTACAGTTGGATGGATCACTAGCTAAGACCTTAGGAGTGGAAAGAGGCTTGAATTTGAATCTCCATGCTTATCCAACCTTCTCAATTCCCTATGATGTGGTAGTGGAAGATGTTCCTCCTTATTTCACTCTTTGCTTATCAAGGGATTTCACATCCAAGAAAGGTGGATACTTGGCAGCCAATTGGTCTTACATGGTTTTTAGGACAGAGTATGGAACTAAAGTAAAGATTGAGTCAGAGCCCATCCACAAGGATCACCTGGAGCCATACTCACCCAAAGTAGTGAATGTGAACTACGCAATAATTGATGAAGAAGAGCTCCAAGTGGACCAATCTCCATCATCTTTCCTTGTAGGAGTTGCTGACTTGCTCCTATATGAATGGGGAAATGACAACTTTGAGCATGATCTTTACAAGTTCCTTGAAGAAGCTGGTCTTAGAGTCTATTATGTATGAGAAAGATGCTTTCATGCCAAAATTGATGAAGACATATCAAGAGGACTGTGGTTTGTGGCAGTTGTTCTTTGATAGATTTAGAAGCAAGTTGAGAGCTGGTGGTGGGGCAATGTTGGTTTCACCTTCAAAGGATAAATACTTCTCAACTTTCAGGTTTTAGTTCTCTTGCACTTGTAACATAGTAGAGTATGAGGCCCTTGTTCATGGCCTAGAATGGAAAAGGAAGAGAGCAATCAAATAATTGTAGGTGTTTGGAGACAGTGAGTTGATTATGAACCAAGCGAGAGGTCAAAGGTTGACCAAGAACTCCTTAATCAAGTATTAAAAGCATAGAGTGTGGGACCTTGTGGAGAACTTTGCTGACTTCAACATCAATTCCATTCTAAGAGAGGATAACAAGCATGTGGATAGACTAGCAATAGTTTATGCTCAGTTTGATATCCCAAAGGGGGTGAGCCAAAGCAAGAATCAACATCGTTTAAAGGTGATTGTGAGGCCCTCCATACTAGACAATGTCACCAATTGGTAGGTGTTTGAAAGTGACTAGTAAATAACACTTTTCTTACAGGAAGAAGTTGAGTTCACTTCCAAAAATTAGTCCAAGCTGCAGCAGTAGTATGATGGGAAGATTGTTCAACTATAGACCAACAAGCTTCCCAAAGGTTTGGTAACTCTTGAGAGCATTTTCAATGAAGATTACAACTCAAGAGAGACAAAGTGAGCATATCAACCAAGAATGAAAATTATGAAAGGGTGGAGATCTACAAGGATAATCTATTTGCACTTGGGAAGGTGTGTACCAATGAGGAAAAACATGCTTTCATTATGTTATGTCAAGAGTTTGTTGATGTCTTCACTTGGGAGTATGGTGATCTTAAGGGCTTTGATCCAAGCTTGGCCCAACACACCATTGAGCTGGAAGAAGGTGTCAAACCCATCAAGCAAAAGCAAAGGCCAATCAATCCAAAGATCAAGCCTCTCATGAGGAAGGAACTCACCAAACTAATCAAGTCTAGGATCATCTTCCCTATCAAAAACTCTTCTTGGCTGGCCAATCTGGTCCCTGTTAGGAAGAAGAATAGAGAGGTCAAATTGTGTGTAGATTTTAGAGACCTAAATAGAGTCTCAATGAGAGATCACTATCGCCTTCTAAGTATGGAGCAAATTCTTTAGATGGTGATAGGCAATGATAGATTCTCTCTCCTAGATGGCTACTCTGGGTATAATCAAATCTTGGTACAAAAATGTGACCAATATAAGACAACCTTCACCACCAAGTGGGAAACATACACCTATATAAAGATGCCATTCGGATTGTCAAATACTAGAGCTACCTTCCAACATGCTATGGATATGGCTTTCCAAGGTTTGATTAATGAAATTGTGCTAGTTTATCTTGATGATGTGACAGTCTTCTCCAAGGAGGAAAGTGAACATTTGAAGCCCCTGAGGCAAATATTTGAAAGGTGTAGAGAGTTTGACATCTCTCTCAACCCAAAGAAATGCGTGTTTGCCATCCATGAAGGCAAGCTCTTGGGCCATGTCATTTTAAAGGAAAGCCTATCCATTGATCTAGAGAGGGTGCATGCCATCTTAGCATTGTCTTTGCCTAAGCACAAGAAGGGCCTGCAAAGTTTCTTTGGTAAAATAAATTTCATTAGGAGATTCATTCTTAACTTTGCTGAGCTTGTCAAGCCACTAACTTCCATGCTAAGGAAGGATGAGATGTTTAGATGGACAACAAGAAGAAGAAAAATCTTCAAAGGCATCAAGCAAGCTATAATCCAAGCTCCTACTTTGGCTAGTCTAAAATTTTCTAAGGACTTCAATCTATACACCTTTGGGAATGAAGAGGTAATCTCTATTATGCTCACTCAAGCAAATGATGAGAATTTAGAACAACCTCTTACTTTTTACAGCCAAGGTTTAGAAGGCTATGATGTTAGATACCCGTATGTTGAGAAGTAGGTGCTTGTAGTCATATGAATTCTGAAGAAGTTTAGACATATGTTGTCTAACAACAAAATTCACATCATGGTGCCACATCCTAGTGTAAAAGACTTCTTGTTGAATCGAGACTTGAATGAGAAAAGGGTAGGTTGGATCACCAAAGTAATGGAGTATGACGTAGAGATTAAGACCACCAACCTGGTAAGAGGGGTTGTGTGAACACCTCGCTATAGACTTGAAAGAATTGAAGGAGGACATTTTGGTACTCCATGATGGACCTACAATAGCTGTAACTACAATCATGAAGAGTTGGGCACAAGACATGGTTCATTTCCTTTGAACTAGTGAGTGTTCACAAGGTCTTGATAGGACCAAGAGGAGGTATTTTAGACTCTAATCTCTTCCTTATGTCATAGTTGATGGAGTGTTGTTCAGGAAAGATGTTTCAAGGGTGCTCTTGAGATGCATTGATTCAGACCAAGTTGACAAGGTACTATCCGAGTTCCATGATAAACTAGCTGGTGGCCACTTTGCTCCCAAGGCCATAACTGCAAGGATTATGAGGGCTAGTTACTTTTGGCCCAATTTGTTTAAAGACACTCATGCTTGGATGAGAAAATCTCAAAAATATGCCTTCTTTGATGGGAAGACACGGCTGGCTGTCATGCCTCTTCATCTTATTCAGGTAAAAAAACCATTCATGCAATGGGGGTTGGAGTTCATAGGGTTGATCAATCCTCCTTCTAGCACTGGCCACAAGTGGGTTTTGACTACCACAAATTATTTCACAAGGTGGGTAGAGGCCATATCTTTGAAAGAGGCCAATGAGAGTGTAGTCGTAGACTTCTATGAAGGCATAGGGACAAGATTTGGTGTCCCAGCTACAATCATTTCAGACAATGCATTGGCTTTCTTGGGAATGAAGACAAGTGAGTGGGCATTAAAGTATGGCATCTATCTCATCACTTCTTCTAACTAATATCCACAAGGGAATGGGCTGGTCTAGTCCACAAACAAGAATTTGATTAGGATCATAAAAAGGACAATGGAGGAAAATCAAAGGACTTGGCATGCCAAGTTGAAGATAGCTCTTTGGGTAGATATGATCACTCCAAAGAGGGCAATCAGGAATTCACCATACACACTTATGTATGGAAGGGAAGCTAGATTTATTATCTCGCTGAGTCACTAGCTTTGGACCTTGCCCATCAGCTGTATTTGGTGGAGAGTGACAACCTAGAAGTCAAGTATTATGAGCTAATGGAGCTTCAAGAAGCGAGAGACCAAGCCATGGATGCCATGACCAGCCACCAACAACAAACAAAGAAGCATTTTGACAAAATGTCTATGCCAAGGAGCTTCTCAGAAGGTGACATTGTCTTGAAGTGGGATGAGGACTGAGCCAAGCATGGAAGGCACATGAAGTTTGATGCTTTGTGGAGTGGCCCATATGTCATCACCTAATGCAAGCAACATAATGCTTTCCAAATCTCCAAGTTGGATGGTGAAGAGCTACATATCCCACTCAATGGGATATATCTTAAGCATTGTTATTAGGTATCTTTTGTCATGTACATAGTTTCCTTATTTTTCCTCATTTTCCCTATGTGTTGTTATGCATGTGTGTAGTGTTTTTAGCCTTTTTATGTGTTTTTTCCTTATTGTTTGGGGTAAAATATTTGTTGGTTCTTAGGTCTTTACAAAGTTTTTGTTGACTTCTCCAAGATGCATTCTGACTCCACGCCCAGTGGACTTTTAGGCCACCAGTCTTCTCAAGCATAGAAGGCATGTTTCCCCTATGAGTCACCAATTTGTTGACCATTTTGTGAATCCTACATGCCAAAATGGGCCCCCACCCCCTCTTTTTTCCCTTGAAACCTTGTTCTTCATGACCTTTTACCCTTGAACTAGGTCTTAACCCTTTAAAAATCAAGGAAAAGTTCTTTTTGTGTAGGTACAGGTGTTGTCTCATCAAGCATTGGTCTTTTCCAACACTCACAGACAAGTAATAAGTAGGAGCACTTGACAATCCTGAAAGGGTCTATGGCTAGTTCCAATGCAAGTCAGGTTTTGTAAAGTACTTTACTTGCCAATTTTCATGAGTTGGAGTCATTCACAAACTCGAAAGGGTAAGGAAGAAACAATTGAGTTTTGAGACGTCTTTACTTCAAAGCATATTTGAGTAAGTCCTTCGGAAGAGCTTGAATAAGTCTTAGACGCTTCTTAAGGCAACTGTTTTTCTATGGAGGGCACCTAGGCATTCTATAGGGTCATTTGCAATTTTCTCTTAGGGTATGTACCCTTGTGAGAGGTACTTCAAAGATGAAACAAACCTTTACAAAACTTTCGAAGGGCACTTTTGGCTCAAAATGCCCTTGCAGAGGGTAGCTGGTTAAAGCAAAGGGGCAAAGACAAGAAACCCGAAAGGAACTTGCCCTTTGGGAAAAGTGAAAAGTGGAAGGAGTTTTCCTTCAGACATTTTGTCTGAAGGAGAACTGAATAAGGCAAGCCAAGGTTAAATTCCTTTAGACATTTTGTCCAAAGAAATTTGATGATCACAGAAAGTCGAAAGGGTAAGTGTCTTTGTAGAGGGCACTTGGTCAAGAAAGAGGACTCTTTTCACTTTTTTGAAGGGTCATTTTCAGAGTTTCTGAAGGGCACCTACCCTTTTAGAGGGCACTTTTGGATTGGAGAAGCCTTTGCAGAGGGCACTTTAAGAAAGAGAGGATGAAGATAAAAGGCCCGAAGGGCACATGCCCTTCGAGAAAAGAAGCAATCAAAGGAAAGAATTCCTTCAGATAAAATGTCTGAAGGAAAGCGTAGCACAAAGGCCCACAAAAAGAAAGGTGCAAATACAAGCCCAAAAGAGAATTTATTTAGATAAAATGTCTGAAATAATTCCTTCAGACATTTTGTCCAAAGAAATTTGCATTACCAAAAGCCTGAAGGCTCAAGAAATAAAAAGCGCATGATAACCTAAATGGTTAAAGATAAAAGCGAAAAAGCTTAGGCAAAGTGAAATAACAAAGTAAAAGAAAACAAGGTGGGTAACCCACAATGCGGCCACACAACAAAATAAAGTAAAAGCTCAAAACATTCCAAGTAGCATGACATGTCAAAAGTCCAGACCTAAGGACCAACCAGACCAAGGTAAGTGGCACAAGTGTTGTCATAAGAAGAGTAAATACTCTTAGGTGAAATAATATCTACCAAAAACCAACAAAAGGATTGGTTTTAAAACTATAGAGGGAAATAACCCATGTTTTCATGCTTCACCATTAATGCACAACCAATTACGCCCAACATTGAAGAGAGCATGGTCCAGTCAACACAACTTAGGGATGGCTTTGTCAGTTTTTAGGAGTATCCTATGCTTTTGTAGGCCTAGGACATCAAGAGTAGCGACTTGGACATCTACAACATGGCTCTCCCATACACAATTGGAGGAATATGATAATAGCATGGGCTTGTGGTCTCTGCAGAAGTGTTTAACTTAGCATGGGTTTCCATCCCTTGATTTATCAGCTATCTATTTCCAAGTTCTCTATATATTTATAACTTCTCATTTGATAAAATCTCTCTCAACATTGTATGGAAAAGCCCTAAAAGAATTTAACTTGAATCAAAATAAGCATTTTTACATCCATTTGAGTTTTCACTTTTACATATGTCTATAGTTTTATCTTATGTTAAGTCATTTCCTTTTCATACTTTCATAAGTTTATGCCAATATATCTAGTGTATTATGAGTTCTTCTCTTGCAGGTCAACATGAAGTGTCCAAATTAGAGTATAGGCACATGTGAACAGGTTGTCCATAGTGTGTCTTAGATCATGTTTGGTAGTTTGACCTCCCTGTATCTCAATAGGATCCCCTGTTGAAACACTGATGCAAGAAAGGTCCTCATTTGAATGAAGTGTATGCTTGCTTCTCTCTGGTGTAAAGTGTATGTCAAATCTAAGTAGACCAACCATTTTGGTGCATCACCACATTAGTTTAGGTTTTGATTTTAGTATTTCTCTCCCTTTTCATCCCCCCCATTGTTAATAGTAGGAAATTTAGGGCCTCAAGGTGCATCAAGGGGAGCTAGCCCCTAATCTAAAGATTCATCCCTCAAGTTTGCAACCCATAGTAAGAGGGGTGTTTCCATTATGTCACATGGAGGAAGAGAGCTGAGCCTCCCTTAAGAGGGTGCAATCCACCATGTCAACAGTTGCATATGAGCAGCCTTGTCTCCAAGATAGAATGGATGAGACAGACCTCAAAATACTAGCATATGCAAGAAAAGTTTGTTCAAATTTTTAGTATGAGGAAGTGAATGGTCTTTTTCAAAATGTGCTTGATGATCTATAAAAGATAAATGAGTTATGAATTTATGTATTGGAGAAGATTGAGTCTTGGGAGATGCAACAAATTGAGTTGAACCAAATTTCTCAAGAGGGTTCTTATCTTCCTTATCCTCATGAAGTTCTTAACCATGCTCAGTGTATACCAATGCATCTTTCTAGTTGGAGTCAAGAGAAAACTCATATACCTATTCAAGAACCTAAATCTTCTTGTAGTTTGACTTTTTCCTTACTCATCCCTCAAGCTCAAGTTGTCCATGAGGACAAGGAGGTTTCAAACTTTGATGAAGTGATGGCCAAGTGGAAGGATCAGAATGTACAGGTTTTCAAAATTTTCTCATTCCCTCCTCTTCAAGATTCCCTAAATGATTCCATCGCCCTTCAGATCCTAAAATCTGATCATGATCAACCTTCTATGCTTCATTTGCCCTCTCAAACAAATGAATTTCATCACCCTCCCACCATCTCTCTTCTTCAAGAGGAGCATTTTCTCTAGAGGATTGAAAAGGGGGTTGCAGCTACAAGTCATGTTATTATAGAGTGTGAAGAGGATGCTTCAAGTGTGTATGAGAAAGAGTTTCTCATTGATACTTCACTTGAGTTTGTAGTTGAGAATGAGAAGGCTGATCTTGATGTGAAGGAACTCCAAGAGGAGTTGGTATAAATTGAAGTCATAAATGAGTTAGAGATATCTCTTATTGAGAAGGATGAAGATAAATTTCAAGCTAATCCTATTCATATTGATCAAAATGAGGAACAAAAAGATGATTGGTAGTTGTACCTTGAATCTCTATGAGAGATTGAAGAGCTCTGTAGGGAAATGTTACCTATTGAAGAGTGTGTTTATGAGAAATTTGATCAAGAATCACCTACTCAAGATCATAATAAAGATTGGGTTGTCTATTCAAATATCCTTGAAGAGATGGATGAACTTGAAACAGTTGATAAGAAGGATGAGGTGACTCAAGGACAATGCATAGATGAGATATAACTTGACAAGGTTGTAGATGACAAGTAGTATGAAAAGGATCTAGAAGTACTAGATGAATTTGTCTTTTTTGGTGACTGGTTTTCTATTGATGACTCATTTGAGGATATGCTAAAAGAGTTGGTGGGAAAGAAAAATGCCTCAGCAAAGGTTATGATTAACAAACATCCTACCTTGTAATTGTACCATCTCTTGGAGTGAGTGAGCTTATGAATTTCCCTTTTGAACCAAGTGGATCATGCCCCATGGTTAGTTAGTTTGTTTGTTTTCCTCCAAGTATTGTTCAAGCATAGTAGTTTCATTATGTTTTATTCCAAATAAGTGCTTGTTTGCACATTTGCTTTTTAGTAATTTTTCTTGCTTTGTGCGTTTCCCTTCTTGTTTTGGAGGATGAAGGTTGTCTTTTCTAGGTCAAAAGAGAATTTGTAGTCATGTACTAGATTTACCATTATTTTATGAGTTCAAATGTTATGTATATGGTTTGGGTTCTCAAGCATAATAGGCATGCTTCCCAGTTGAGTCACTAGAATGTTGACAATTTTGCCCACAAGTCAAATTACCACCCTTGTCATTCGAAACTTTGCATATCAGGCTAGTTTATTGAAATATCCATGACTAACATGCCTTTTTGAGGCATTCACTTTGGTTTTTAGAGGATTTTTTGAAGAAAAACATTATCGAGGCTTCATTGGGTCAAAAAAAGGGCATTTTCATAAAGTTCAAAGGGTTCTACATTCTTTCAAAAAAAGGTCCTTTTTAGTAAGTCAGAAGATGTGAATTCCTTCGGACAAATTATTTGAAAGAAAAGACCTTTTCAAGAAATCCAAAAGTCAAATTCTAGGTTCTCTGAAGGGCACATTTCAAAGGCCGAAAGAAATTTTCATTAAGCGAAGGTCATGTTATTTCGATAAATGGTCCTTTACAATTTCTCTGAAGGGACACTTTCTTTGTGGAAAAGGTCACTTCAAGGATTTCCGAAGGGAATGAAGGAAACAATTCTTTCAGAGGTCTTTTCATTTTTTTTGAAAGGCTTAGCAAAAGTCCCGAAAGGCTTTTCAAATTTTTCGACGATCTAAACATTTTTTTCAAAAGGGACATTTTCGAAGAACCCGAAAGGTGAGACAATTTTTTCGAAGGGCTTTTTCTTCAGGAAAAAAAGCTGAAGGACCTTAACAAAAATCTGAAGGGTACATTCTAGGTTCCCAAAGGGTATCTAGCTTTCGAGAAAGTTTACTTCACAATTTCGAAGGACCTTTACATTTTTCCTTAGGGATCGATTCCAAGAAAAAAAGGGCATTTTCCCTTCGGGAAATTCATTATCAAGAAAATCGAAAGAAAGAATTCCTTTGGAGTTTTTGTCTGAAGGAAATAAATGAAGTAAAAGGACACTTTAATTTTATCAAAGGGTCATTTGGAAAAAGTTTGAAGGGTTCTTGCCCTTCAAAAAAGGCATTTTTTAGAAGTTCAAAGGGCATTGACAAAAGCCCAAAGGGAAATTCAAACTTTTTATCTAAAGGAAATGAATGATTTGAAAGGCTCTCAAGGGTACCTTCAAACTTTTTCAAATGGATCTTTCCCTTCGAGAGATTTTGTGTCACAAAAGTCTAAAGGTGAACTGGACCTTTTCAAAAAATCCAAAAGGCAATTGGCCATTTGCAGGAAACCCAAGAGGGCACTTCGAGGAAATCCGAAGGATCATTTTTAAAGTATCAAAAGGCATTTTCATAAAGTTTGAATACATGAATTCCTTCATACTTTTTTTTGAAGGAAAGAATCTATCAAAAATCCCAAAGACCAAATTCCTTCGAACAATTTGTCTGAAGGAATTGTCCAAGAGAAAATCCTAAAGACAGAATTACTTCAAACTTTTTGTCTGAAGGAATGATTCAAAGAAAGGTTATATAAATAGAGTTCCTTCGGACTTTTTATCTGAAGGAAGTGAAATAAGAGGAGGAATTTACAAAAGCTTGAAAGAATTCCTTTGAACTTTTTGTTTGAAGGAAATGAACAAGAAAATTCCTAAGGCCAAGTGAAGGAAATAAAGGAAATAAATAGAAATAACTCTGAAAGGAATACCTAAAGAAACAAAAGGCTAAGGATTTCGACAACCAATTAGCAGAAGACAATGAGGACTTCCCCTTTTGACTCAGATCAATGCATTTTACAGTCACATTCACATGCAGCTACCTTCATGCATGACTCTCTCAGTTCCAAAATGGAGACTCGAATGCATAAATATCTCAAAGTGTTTAACGTTGGACGGTTGTTTGAATGCCAACATGAATTTTCATGCATGCTTCAGTTTTGGAGTTGACTAGCCTTGCACTATGGTTGACTAGTTGACAAGTCTTGCATGCACTTTTGTTTAGCTTGTTGAAAGCTTTTAATGTTTGAGCAGTTCAAGTGGAGTTATAATTTTAGTTTTGGAATTGATTCAATGCAAAGTAAATTATTATATTGTTTCAGGCAGTTCAAGAGGAGTCTATATTTGAATATTGGCGTAACATCATGCATGATGAGAGTTTTGACTCAAACTTGGGCTCTCCATCACTTTAAATGTCAAAGATATTTTCATGCAAGGTATAAGAAAAAAATATATTTTATTTAAAGGTTGTAATAGCACAACTTGGATTGAGTTGACTTTCTCTTCTATTTTCAGTGCCAATCTCTTGGTTGTTGTATACTTTTCTATATAAGTTGGCTTTTCAGCCTTGAATTGTATCCTCTTTTTGGCAAGATCATACTCTACCAAAAAATTGTGATGTGTAACCTTTTTAAATTAATAAAAGGATAGTCTTTAGACTCCAAGGTGTTGGTATAGTGCACTTATGTCAGTGATTTGCATATGCGATAGAATTTTCTTCCTTGTCAAGTCTTGATTCTTACCTAGTTACTAGTTGATCAGATTATGCAGGTCATGTTCTGTGTTTAACATTTTTTGATAGAAGTTACAGTGGATATAATTGGTTGGTTAGTGCTTTGAATCAAGCTTATTCTATCACTTCTCTCAATCTTTGATCAAAAAATAGAACGTTTTCATGAAATATTGATGCGTAGGGGTCAATTGGGGTTAAAATCCCAATTTGTTTATTGTTTGATCAATATTTTTAGAAGCTCAAATTGAGTGGATCAATCAAAATTTAGGTGTATCACCATCATTAGGTAGGATTTCCCTTCAAATTTATTTCTTCCCTTTTCCCTAGCAGCTTGTAGCGTAGAGTAGAGATCCTAATTGATACACCAAAAGGAGCTAGCCCTTACAATCTAGAGATTCAATCCACTGATTAGGTTACCCATGGCCTAGGATTATTTCCATGTTTCAGCAGGCTATGAAGGCCTGAAACTACCTTCACAAGGGTGTGAGTATGTTTGACAATAGTTCAAAGGGTTGAGAAAAAAAATCTTTTTGGATCACAAAACCTTTGTCCTTGGCGGTTAAGTTTCAGATTTGCTCCAAGGTTTTAGCAGCCACACATGTGTATTGTTCTTCCTATTAGACTCCTAATGCTACCTATGGTAGACTATAAAAGCTCTTAAGATATTTCCTCTGGGTTAATTCTAAGGGGCACAAGGGCTTTCATAGAGTTTCTTGGGATATTTGTTGTAGGTATAAATAAGTAGGTGGTCTAGGTCTCTTGGATATTAAGCTTCAAGGTCTTGCTCTCAACATTGAATGGGTTATTCATGGATTGGAAGGTGATGAAGCTTGAAAGATCTTGTTTTGTCATTGTATCTCTCAGGGGGTTCCTTGTGGTAGGCATGCTTGGCAATGCCTTAGTATACACACTCTTCTCATTATTTAGTTCATGTTAATATTAATGACACTTTTGTCATTCAAAGCATTTGTAAAGCTTGGGACAAACTTAAACCCCATCTCATCTAGATAGGGGAGAGTTTTAGGAATGGTATTTCTCTTAATTCTCATTCCTTCTGGTGGTCTCCCTACCTTAATTTTCATAATGTTCACTTTTATTTGGTCCCTTGGAACAAAGGTTTAAGTTTGTTCAAGAAAGGTGTGAAAACCATTGGGAAATTTTTCTGTAAAGTGAGCCATTCTTGGTTTCCTTGACAGTAGGTTCAAAGTAAATTTAACTTAAATAATGTAGATACTAAGTCTATTGTAGAAATTTAAGGTTCCATATTTGATGAGTATCTTCATAAAATTGGAGTCAATTATCTTACTCCCTGGTGGAAGGATTGGCATTGGCCCATGCCCACTCCCTTTACTCGTTATTCTCCTTGGTTGGGGTATAATATTTTAACCCACAAAATATTCAAGATGATACTCTTAATCACCAACGAAACCTCTGGTTCAACCATTTGGTTTAGTCTAAAATATTTGCACTGTGTGGGTTGCTCCCATCGAACCTAAGAAGGCCCACTTTATTTGGTGCATTGTCTATCAAGGTTTGCCAGTGGGTGACCACCATAACCACATGAGGGTTTCAAATCTCATTTTCCTAGCAAGTCATTGCCCTAAGACTATTAAACATCTTTTTTGGTTATGCTCTTATGCTCAGACTACATGGCAAGGGATTCATACCCTCTTTCAACCGTTCAGGCCTGAGTTATTGACATGGAAGATGATTCTCTTGGGGGACTCCACCCTTCTTCTTGTAAGATACAATAGATTTTAGCATATTTTTCATGCTCATATTCTTTTTTAATTCTGGAAAGATATAATTTATGTTTATTTTTATCATCAGGATAGAATATAGTTTTTCTATTACTAACAAAAGTACTATCATTTCTAGTGTTACTCTTCAGATTTAAAGCAAGACTGGCAAAGTTTGCATGGAGCTTAATTACCTCTAGCATTTGCTTGAAAACTATGGGAATACCCCATGTGTAGTTATCCACGAGCCTCTAGAGTTATCATGCCTACAATCACTTCCTCATGGGCAAGAGCATGGTATGCACTGGTAGCATTCCAATAATAGGCACAAGAGCCTCTCTCCTCACCGGTCACCACCTCAGTAGTCATCCCCATGACATGATTGGCCTAGTAGCTCTTCCAAGGGTGGAGGTGATGGAAGGGGTTGGATCCTTCCCCCATATGATAAGTATCTGCATCTAGCTCTTGCTATTTCCCCTAATAGACACAAGGAAGAAAACAATAATTCTCAGTAGAATGATGGTTGGGATCACTTACTTATGGATGAAGACCCCCTGCTCAAGGGGGATGGGGTGAAAAACCATATGATCTTTCTCCTCCACCACCTCCTTCAGCCCCCATGTTTACTATTGAATCTTAAATGTTCTCTTTATTGGTTTGTGCTTTTATGAGTGTCTTGTTGGTTATTGCACACTTTTGATGCGATGTTTTTTTAGTGGTCATTATTGACCCTCCGCTAGACTTGATATTTCCTAAGGGTTTCTAACCTTGGTTTGACTTTGCTTGTGGGGTGTGACTTTTTCCACCTGATTTTTTCTGTATGAATGGCATTGTACCATTTACTTGTTTATATTAATATAGATACTCTTTTAAATTAAAAAAAAATGTTGATCCCCCCTCCTTGTTTTTTTTAACTCATGTTGTTTATTTAAATCAAGTTGATATGTCCCTTGTCTTTTTTGATAATAAGTTGATTCAGTCTCATTTGTTTAGTTCAACTCCTATTATTGTTCCTTGTTCATCTAACTTATTCTCAGAATCAGTCCAATCAGTTACTACCACTAAGGGTGGGGTTAGAGATTCAATAAAAGGAGTATTTCAAAAACTTGGGACTTATAAATGCTTTTGGCAATATCTATCTCCCAAATGTATTTAATTCAAATGAATGAGATTCATTATTTTTTCCTCCCAATATCTAAAAATATTTTAATTTAGGCTCACTAAAAATAAAAGGGACTCCTTAATGGTAAATTTATGTTGATTTGTATTTTTTTTTTGACTTTTCTATAATGATAAATTCCAAATTCTCTTGGAAGCCCTGTTCATTTGAAATAAAATTAGTTTTTGTTTTTTACTTATATAAGTCCCAAGTTTTTGAAACAATAATAGTAAATCTTGAATCCCAATTTGATGTTGTTGAAGGCCTCCCTCGACCATATCATTAGGATTGGAGGCAACAATTTGAATATGAATAAATAAAACAAAATAACATGGACATGGTTATCCCTGAAGACCCTGAGTTAGAATTTAAGTATGAAGAAAAGAAAAAAAAATCATTCACTAAAATTAAAAGTAAAAGAGGAGGAGAAGAGGCCATAATTACTCATACTCTAATTTTTTCTCGATTTAACTACTACTTTTCTCTATGATGAAAACATTTAATGTTATAATTGTTTATCAGGTGACAAGATTTTAAGAAGAGGATTGGAGAATTAGAAAGTGAATTGAAGCAAGCCAAGAGGAGTTTAGAGGATTTTATTTCTATTAAAAGATCTATGTAGAAAGTATTCTTTTATACCAAGCGAACTTTGATTGAAATGTTTTTTGTTTTCTCAAGTCTACAAGAACACCTGTCTCGGGTGAAATTGATCCAAAAGAAGCTGAAAGGTAATAAAACTAAACTGTTGAAGGTAAGAAGAATGATTGATATTATTGAAGATGATCGAACAAAAAGTAATTCAATGGAATTCACTAAGTTCAAATTAGAGATGGTCCTTAACTTTTTGAATTATCATTAAAAGGGCTTGAATTTGATAAGGGCAAAATCTAAAGAATGATCAACACATTGGAGTCTTTTGCTGGAAAACCACAAGACTTATTTTCTTTGTTTTTTATCCCTACTTTACAGGTCAAAGAAAGAAAAAGGGTTTAGAGGGAAATGTTCAAGGACATGGTCAAAAAGGTATATGGAATATTGTTCGGGCAGAATTTACTACTTGGTAAAGAATCCAAGATCATCTAATATCCTTTCTCTTACGGAAAAAGTAGAGTGTGCACACATGCTAATAGGAGATGTTGAACATAAAGACTTTTAATATTAATAATAGACCCTCTAGAAATTGAAAAGAGACTTGGTAAACGTTGGTTGGTGGACATGGCTTACATTAAGCATGTTCATAGGAATATAGTAGTTTATTTGCTTAGAATATTGAAATTATAGTTGTTGAATTTCAATGTCTTAAATAACCAAGTGGAAATGGGAGTAGATAAGTTATGTCATGATTAAAAACACTTTGGTATCTAACAGCTTGGTTTGTTGTTTTAGAAAGGATTCAACAATACTATCTTTTTCATTACTTGTATGTTAAGATAGTTTTAGTTTGAAAAATATTTTAAAATTTTGTTTTTCTTTAATGTTGATGTTAGAACTATGGTTAAGGAGGAATAGACAAAAGAGAACAAGTTGATGCTTTAAATTAGATTTTACTTTGAAATTTGATGTATTTATTTGTTGATTAAGTTTGTTATAATATTTGTCTCATTGATTTTTGTCAAATTTGAGCTATGCTTTTTTTAGTAGTAAATGAGCGAATAATTGTTAAGTGAATTTTATTTTATCGACTAATGATCATTTAAATGTATGTTATTTAATTAAGAATTGATAAAAATTTTCAAATTTATAAAGATGTGTGAATTTATCTTTGTTAATTATATTTAACTAAACAATGTTTTCTATATTTATGAAAATTTTGTTTATTTTTCAAGGAAAGCCAAAAGTCTTGAAGTGAAGTATAACTTGTAAAAATCAATAAACCTATTATGAATACATGAAAATTGGAAATCTTATTATAGAGAAATGAAGATTTTTTTTCTTATTTATTTAAATAGCTTTGTTAGTTGTAAATATATACATTTTGTTACTAACTATAGGATATATATAGTTACTAATTTAGAGTTACGTGTGTCTTTTATGAGGCTAAGGTAACCCATACGTTGGTCTTTTCTTGTCGAAGGTTTAAAATGAGAGGGTTCCTAACAAACCCATTAATAACATGTGTCCATGTCAAAACACTAACCAACATGTTAAAATCGATGCTAGAAGGAGGGTAGCCAAAGTTGATACTCCAATTAGACTAACTAGGTCGAGGTCGATTAGAAAATAATCGTTAGCACCTTTAGAAAGTCATAGGAAGATTATAAGAGATAAATTTATCCATATAAGATCTACATTTGTATATAACCTCATGATGGCCTAGCAGTAAAAAATATCCAACAAAAATTAGTGCATATCACTAACCTAATGACCAATTGGTTAACGAGTACTGCCCTAATCACCCCAGAGTTACACATGACCTACTGTGGAACTCAAAGATATATCTTCCTAAGTTCATAAATGATAAGACTAGGTTTGTAAAGGAACATGTCATTACTTTTAAATTCTCTTTGTGACTCTTGAATGTATGATATGAGGATGTCTCCTACAAAGTTTTTCCCTTTGTTTTCAAAGAATCCACTTATGATTGGTTTCTTAACATAAAACCAATATCCATTACCCCTTAGATACAATTTGAAGAGGTTTTCATAAGAAAATTTGGAGAAACAATAGACCCTAGTGTGAGGTTTAATTACTTTTCATGATTAAGAAAGAGATAAATGAAACTATGTGAGACTTCAATGCAAGGTTTCAATGAATGTATATTCATATTTTAAAAAATTGTAGACATGTTTCCCTCATAGATTACCAAATGTACCTAGATGTGTTAGACCTAATCACCTCTATATTCGTGATAAGATATATTAATAACTCTTATGAGAGCTTATGCAAAAGCAATTGTGGTAGAAAGATAATTGATGCCTCAAAGACTTAGTCAATTAATTATATAGAATATATGGATGATAAAAAAATAAATGTTTCCATAAGTCGTTAGATCCATATCTGATCAAATTACTATGTGAGCATTAGCTTTAGTTCCAAAAACATAACCCAAAAAAGTTACAACTTCAACATCGAGTACCCATTCAACTCAAGTATAAGCTCTCATTAAAATGATGCAAAAATTGGCAAATTATTTCACTAGCCTTCAAAGAAAGGTTAAATTTGTTAGACAAAGTCATTCGGAAGAAACTACTCCTTCCAAAAAAATAACAATCACAACTAGTAGAATAATACCAAACAATAATCAAAATCAATTAGGAAATAAACCTAGGACAAGTCCTTCAAATTCACCCTTTTCCATAAATTTTATAGGCATAACCCTACTCCATCGGCATCGATTCCATCACATTGTTACTTACGGAGAACTTGATTGCCTTGAGTTTTGTAATATTTTTGAAATTATCATGAAAGAGATATAACACTATGAAATTACACCATTATAGCAGGACAACCCCAAAGCTAATGCATTGTCAAGTGCATCCACTAATCTTATGATTTTCCCTCTAAATATGAAAATGAAACCGAAGAGAATGTGGATGAGTTCATGCCTTCCAATAATTTCAACAAAAGAGGCATGAGTTGAGGAGCAAAAATAAAATGTCTAATACATCATCTACCCACTTAATAATAAAGACACACCTCCAGATCCCAAAACCTATAATAATCTTCCTCTTCCAAAAGGAAGTGATTATTCCATCCAACCCACAAAAACATAAAGTATCCCTTTTAGCTTTTCTTTATCTAGATACAATATGGTATAAGACATGAAAATGACTAAGGCCAACATTACACTACACAAATTGGCTCAACTAACTGAACAAAGAAAACTTATCCTTTCAGGTCTTTGACAAATGGAAATATAAATTATCCCATGCTAATGTGGTCGCATATAAAGTAAAGATATAGACTTCCCCATTCCTAATTATAGTTATTTTTTTTGGAAAAAACCTGCACAATTAGTTGGTAGATTTTGAAGCATTTACTAATGTCATGCCATGTTCTATTTTAAAAAATATATGATTGAATTAGGACTATGAAATCCACTAAATGAGTCAGATGGGCTTAACCATCATGCACTACCAATGTAGTGAATGCATCACCCTTACTGGGACCACCACAATCAACCTCCCCCCTTGTCAATTGTCCCTCAACTCAACCCCCCTCATCAACTCTGTTGCTAACCAACCCTCCACCATAGACTAACCCAACCACTACCTAACCCATCCATTGCACACTGTTAACTGTCACCCATGCTTTCACCGTGACTTCCAACTCATTTCCAACCCCACTTCAAACCATCATTTCCAATGTGAGTGGATTAAAGTTGCATTGCTTTCCATCATACATGATTTCTCATGATGATGTCAAATTTTGCATTCATGCTATCACCAAATTCCAAAAAATGTATACCCATACCCATGCATATGTATTTTGAACCAAATACCCATTAAGGATACATCTAGGAGATTTTGGCATTGGAGGTAGCTGTAAGGGATTTCGTACCAAATTTCTACTCCAGCTTGGTTAGAAGGAGGTGTAAAGAGGTACCTCTGTGACTGCAAGCACACACACATACACATTTATGATTATAATTTGCACTGTTTGTGGTCAAGTTATTTGACAACATGCCTTTGTCATTCATAGGAAGTTTATTACTTTGTTTTATTACATAGCATAAAAAATGTTTAAAACCAGTGGTTTTGATTTTCATTTGAAATCACAATAATGTAAACTCACATACTTATATGTGAATTTATGGCTTAAGCAAGGTGTTATGGAGATTTTAGGCCTATAGATCACCCTATATTTCATATCCTGGATATGGATGTAAGTGTAGTTTATTGTATTGATGCCATTCTCTTCCCTTTTTGGTTGCTAGATTTTTTAATGTGCTTGTGCCATCATTAATGAGGGTGCTTGTGGGTTTCTTGGGTAAGATATCTATACCAAAATAATAATTTGGTTTCTAAGACATGGCTCTCTATACTATGTATTTTATATCTCTATACTTGAAGATCACCATAATTGCCTAATATCAATGCATGCCCCAAAGATCTTGTTGGGTTCATAAAAGATCCCAAGAATGTGTTAATAAAAAATTATTTCATTATTAACACTCACTCCATTTCAAACCAAATGCACTCCATCCAAAACATATAAGAAAACATTACAATATAAGTTACATACATACCCTAAAAACAAATCATTACAAGCATCTATGCCACCCACATCAACCCTTGCCATGTGACCATGTTGTAGAATAGATCATTAGTGAGTTTGTAGTGGAATAAAATATGAAATCAAGTGGTGGGAGGCACAAATCACATAAACCAATGTCAGTATTGAAGGGAAGGACATTTACATAAACATAAAATTTGCACCCCAAAGTCCATGGAACTTACATTCTTGTATCCCAAATTCATACTTCTAGACAAATTTTATAATGCCTGTATTACTTTAAATACCCTCATGTAAACATCATCATTATTGTGGGATAAACACCCAACACCTTTTCCCCCCTCTTTATTCACACATATTTTGCATGGTGATAAAATGGGACAAGATGATGAACTTATAATTGAATGTAGTAGTTGTAATACATTTATTGATTGATTGCTTCAAGATATATGACAGTTGTAAATATAACAATATTGAGTATGAAGGTAAGTATGAATTTAACAGGTAATGACATAGCAATATGTCTGACATGAACATTGGCATCAACATTAATGGACATTTTGGAAATAATTATAGTCTTCATTACCCTCTTAAACAACTACAAATAATTACAAATTGACAGAATGCCTCTATGACATAATTACAATATTCATTACAGTCTTCATGCCTCTATGGCAGAATGCCTATAAATAATTATAGCATAGTATTATAGTCTACATTACTCTCTTGAGGCAAAAGAAGCATAGGAAATAGCATGTACAAAACACGTTGACCTTGTAATCAAGTATTTGTCTTATCTCCAAAATCGAGAAAGCATACCATATCCATCTCAACTTCCACCCTTTCTTTGAAAAGAAATATTTTATTTGTTTTTAGACAAGGGAATTCACTTTATTTGTGCTAAGGTGATTGCCATAATGTCCTCATACTTAGCTACACAATTCATATTGACATTCACTTGCTTTGGAATATTTCCATCATTATGGTCCATGGGCCCATCCCATCAATACAAAATTCTAATTTTATATTTATTTTTAGGGAAACCACTTGCAAAATATCCCTACTTGATACACTTTCTACATTATTATTTGGTTTTGTCAGTGTGTTAGGTGGTGTCTATTTTTCTCCTTGTGTGAAGAATACTTAGGTGCACTTGTTATACATATTTTAAATGAAACCCTTGAAAATTTTTGCAACCCATTTTATATATGGTATGCATCCTCTTAAAACAAAAGTGGAAACACCTTCATCCTCCTCCATAATGAGGGTATGAGCCCCTCAAAGAACCATCACATCTTTAAGTTGTCAAATGTTTCTTTCTCAAGTTTTCCCTAACAATTATTGGAGTCTTTTGTTATAGACTTACACATTCTCATGTTTATATTTCTTGGTATTATATATTTTAACAACAAATTCATCATTGTCTCTCAAGACCTTAAATTTCTTATTGAATTCTTTCATTGCTCTATCCAATGTTTCCAATTGGTACAACCAATGATGCTCATTTATCTACCCATTTACACTCAAGATTTTGATGCATGTCCTACAATGTCTTACCATTTATTCAATATATCACCATCAAACTATGGTAGCTTCTTCTTTCATGGAAGTGGAGTTGGTGGGGTGTTCATGGTTGTGACCAGTGGGTACTAACTACTTGTAATGAGGCTATTAGAATACGATCCTTATCCTTACAAATATTTGTGTTAATCATTCATTTTATCTCAACACTATTAAATATATCCCTACGCTCAAATATTTCTTAGTATCAATCTATATGATATATTGATCAACCTTAGGTTTCCCTTATATGTTACACACTTCCAATTACTGTTCAATATGCCCCAATGTTTTTGGTTATCTTGAATGAGAAAATACTCAATTTTTTAATATTGTTATCATACATGGATAATTATTATTTCATGAATATTTTTTTATGAAATTCCATCTCAAATAAAAAATACCTTCAAAAGGAGGGAACCTAGTCAATTCGTTACTGGATTCAATTCACTTGATTACTTTGCAACATCCTCCAACCTAGGAAGGTTGACATGATTTGCACTTCCTCTTGAAGGAGAGATTATTTGAAAAAATCTACCCAATATTTACTCATGAATGGCATAAAATCTACTAGTTTTGATGATAGGAGGGATGATTGATTACAAGGTCAACATATTTTGCACTTCATATTTTGCCAATTTAAATTCGTTTGAAATCCATCATATAATTAGTTGATATACCTCTAGTCATTGTTTTGTAATAAATTTTTTTAATAGGTTATAATTTGGTATGTAAACAATAATATAATACAACTAATGTTGTGGTGGTCGAGACATCGTTATCCTTCATGACATACTTTTTGGCTACAATCCATCAAAACATATGTTCTTGAATAGGTCTATCAAACTTTTTCTTAGGAATATAGGTTCAAATAACACACTTAATGAGTTTTAGACTCTTCTTATACCCATGATGATTTTAAATAAGATAAAGGATAATGTATTACACTTATTTATACTGGGTTTTTCAAGAAAACAAGAAAAGATGGCTTTTTAGACCTTATTCACAGGTCTGCAGACTAAGTTTCTTCAATAGCTTTACCTCTAGGTGGATATAACTCTTGAAACCACTTTCAATGGTTGAATTGCACCAGAACGTACCTATCCAAAAAAATTATTAACATTTGGATGGTTCTTTTTATTCTTATAGTGGATTTTATGTCTTCAAAACCTTAGGTTAGGGTTGGTAACTATGTATAGGCAGTGCACGAAAATCAATAGAAATTCAATTTATAAGATCTATCTTCAAGTCAGGACTTAAAATGACTCTAAAAATCCATGCTTATATCTACCACATGTTTTTGGTCCTGAACCAATCTCAAAAGGGATGAAAACAACATTTTCATGTTTGTCATAAATCCTATCAAACCCTTGTTTTGTGTTTTCATGTATGCAACGTGAAACCACCACATAACAAATTAAGAATAAGATTTTAAAAAATAAAGTGGACCTACTTGCACATAACACCAACTATAAATGTAATTACAACATTTAATGAAAGGTTCTTGATTGCTATATTGCATAGTTTATCACACTGTCCTTTTAATCCTTCATTTTTTGGACTTTCTACATCATTCTTTAGCTTTTTTAGGGTTCTTGTTATCCCCTACATTGTATATTGTATTCCATACTTACCCTCTTAATTTTATTGTTCTTCCTTCCATTCAATTCCAAGTTCCACCAACCTCCTAACTAACTCTCTGAGTCCACTCAAGAGTCAACCATGATTGAGTTTGACATGTGCAGTTAAGAGTTAAGACATTTTGATCACTTAAGACATGTCACCAAACTTCCTTTGACCCCTCCAATAAATATAATAACCATAAAATTAAAAATAAGATGAATAAAACTCCTGGAAACTCCTTTTACAATTAAAAAACTTCAAATTTCTTAGTTTTGGCAGGAAAACCAGTTTTTGGCCTCAATGGACAAAATTGAAAAGTCTGAGGATTGGAAACCACTTTATTGACCTAACAAGACATTATATAGTTAAACAAGCAAAAAATTTCAAAACAAACCAAAATTCTAACTTTTCTCCTACATCATGGACCAATATAGGATTCTTGAGAACTCTTGATGGTAAAGTGTTAGAGTTTCATTTTAATGATAGGAACCTCAAAAAAATTCTAGGTTGAATGTTGCATTTGAATTTTTTGTGAATTTAAAATAACTTTAGTCTATTATTTTCCTGTTATTTTTTGAATTTTTGTTTTGAGCAACTCATTTTTTGAATCATAATGTGTTTGGCTTCAAGATTGAAGATTCCAATGAAATCATGCAATGTAGAGGGAACTTCTTATCCCATGGTCCTATGGCCAATGAAGGACTACCATGTGAAGCAATAAACTACCACATAAGAAGATGGAATGATGGTGACACATAAGGAATTACATGATTTATTTGATATGTGGCCAACTAATCAGTTTTTCATTCCCTTCACACAATAATTGAGTGTCGTGTCAACCATTAATTTGAAGCTGATTTTTTCGGTTCATAGATAAGGGTTAATGTTGTAAACCATATTCTAAACTAACATATATGAAAATTGTTGTATGTTGCCAAATAATACTTTTACTATTAAATGGTCTATATTTATGATGGATGGTCTGGAAGGAGATAATTTCCTATAATAAATTTTAGTTGAGGCCAAAGGTATTATATGCAATTTCAGCTATTACCCTCTTAGGTGAATTTTTTAGTTCATGTATTGTTTGTTTATTTTAACCACTTTTCACATCGATTCATTTAGGAGAAATAGATTAGTATGCAGTTTTCATTATGGGTATGCTCTGAGTTTAGATCTCCTCATCAGATCATCACAGATCATAATAAGGTTTCACATGGTGTACCTACCAATGGGGGTGGGATTCCCACTGGGCCTGGACAACCATTCCCTAACCACCAATATCTCATTGGGGAATCTTGGTGGGCATTCTATTCTTTTCCTATTGTAGATGCAAATGAGGGGATAACATACATAATTTTAATAATGTTTCATGAAATGTCCATGTCATATTTAATATTCTCTTTCCATATGTATAATACTCAATATTTGCTAACTTTGCATCCACATTGTGTTTTTTTATGTCATGTTTAAATTATAGTGGGAGGGGAGGGAACAAAGCCAAGGTGATGAGGGTGTTCATGAAGCATCCAATGACTTTGTCTCATAATATATAGGATAAGCTTTGACCAAACTTAATTTTCATTCGATTCTCGTGTTCATAAATGTTTCTTTTCATGTACTTATACTAGTCAATAATATACCCCTTTTGATGCACCCTTTGATTTTCTATGTTTGTTTTCTGTATGTTAGGTAGAGGGGGTGGAACAGAGCCATGATGTTGAGGTAGACAATGATCTAGATATGATGAATTCATCCCCACATATGTTTGTATTGGCTATACTCATTCTTCTTTCCTTCATCATGGTCATACATGTCTATTTTTCCATTTATGTTCAAAGAGATGTATTTTTATTTACCATTGACACAGGAGGAGGAGGAGGAGTCAAAAAAGGTTGATGAGGATGTCAATGACATTGTTGATGATGATGACAATGATTGGGTTTTGGATGCCTCAAAATCTTATGTGAAGGAGGTCGAACCAAATTGTGTAAGAAATTTTTTGTGTTTTTGATGATGTTGTTGTATGCTTTTTGATTTATGAATATAACCTAAAATGGATTGTTTGTTGAATGATAGTTTTCAGGTGAGTTTATAATTGTGTATATGGGTATTTTGAAGCAATATTTACATTGTTGCATGTTGCCATCATGTAACACATTTCATGGTCAAGGTGGTCATATTTTTTGGTCATTACAGAGACTTAACAATCATTGTCTCAACATTCTTGGTTGACAACCCATTCTAAGGAAACCCACAGGGAATTTTGATAGTGGGAAAATGAATCCAAAGGGAAGAGAAAACACAAAAATAGAAGCGAAACATAAGCCAATAAAATGACTTTTAAAAAACTAGAGCATCATCAAGAGAGCCATGATGGAAAGATAGTGGATGGTGAAGGAGAATGTCTCCCAACTATGTAATCTCAGTGACATGGCCTTGAAGGATATCAATGACATGATTCTTGCATATGATTCAAGGCAAAACTTTTCATGAAAAAGGCAAACTTGCATAAGGTGATGAGAAGTTCATCGAGAACTTGAGTGAGAAAGATAAGGGTTGAGAAAGGATAAGGTGCAACCAATAGTGGACCTCAAGTTATATTCAATTTGTTTAATGGTTTTCATGGAGTACAAGCTAACTTGATTTTAGGTTTTCAATAATAACTTTGATATTTTTACAGCAATCACTATCCCAAATTTAGAGAGAGGACACTTACATGAATTCTATTGATGACAAAACATTCCTTTGAGGGAGACATTGAATAAAAAGGTAAGAGGGCTTCTCGATGGACCCAAAAAAAATAAATTACTCCTCATGATTTGCCTCGCGTAAGTAAAGTTAATGCCTATGTTTGTCCAAATTATTATTGTGCTTATATTTTTTTACCAATGTTGATCTAATATTCCTTTTTGATCCTCTGTAAATAAATGCCATGGATCAAGTAAAACAACCCAGGTTTACCATTTTTTTGAGAAATGATGGAATAAATGATGAGTATAACATCCACATCAGTGTTACTTACACACTCTTATTAATTCCTGTTACTTTAATTTAACCCTACCATTATATATTTCGATTGTATTGTGTATCAAAATTTTGTATAGGATTTTGATGGAGATGACGTGGTGTCATTGAAATCATTATGATCCATTTCTTATAGGTTTATTATTCAATTTTTATTTAGCAAACCAATTAGTATATTCTTTATGTTTTTGTATTCTTCTTGATTTTTGTCAAAGCTTCTTAAACTAGACAATTTCAAATGTAGGTGTCTTCAAGGAAAGCTCACAAATACACATATTTGAATTAATGGTAGTCTACTTATAGATTATGTGTCCTCGATATGAGGTCTTATGTCCATGCTAAGAACATGGATATTGCATGGAAAATACTACCTTAGACATCACATGTATGACATGTATGATGTGAAATGATACATATTATTTGGACATCACAATTTGAATAGGAGTATTTCATTTATAAATTTTTTTTAGTTAAGAACTGTGTCATTTATCTATGATTTAAGAAATGCTTTGGTGGTTGATATTGCATTTAGTGATGTGTTTCATGATGGTGCATGGTTAATTATTGCGATGATGTTCACATACACTCTTGCAATCATCTATACATGTATGGTATGTAATAATTTTGATAGGTAAGTTATTGTGTTGACATGTTTGCCTTTTTTTATTGCCAATGTTTCAAATGTTACTAATCTAGTGCACATGTATGCATCTCACTATGTATATTAACAACTTACCATGGTTGGATGGAGTGCAATATAGAATTTAGTGCATGAGTTCTCTTTTTTCCCTCCAAATATTTCATTTCAATAGTTTATTAATGTAGGGTGCCCATAAAACACTTGACTGATCACAAAATGCTTGCAGACCATGATTTGAGGAAGAGGAAGAGGGATGATGAGGAAATAAATACTTCAAAAGATTATAATGAGCATATTGGAGGTACAAATTCATGGTGTTCTGTGTTTATTTTTTATGTTCATAAATATTTTAGATATCTTACAGCTCTTATTTTGGGGTTTAACATTGCACCTACAAATATTTTAAGTAGAAATGGAGAGTCCTATTGTCATAAGGAACATATACATCAAGTTAGGAATAACACTAAAATGCCCATCAATCTTACTAAAATTATGTCTTGTATATGAAATGTCCATCAATATTTGTAACTACACATGATGAATTATTTATGGGGATAAATTGTTGTTTACTGTTTGGGTCACATGTGGTTCCCTTGCTTCCATAAAATTTAACCTTTTAAGATAACTGAATAATGGCATAACCACAAGTAAAAAATAAATAATTTTGGATTGCAATGTTTCATAAAATGTATGTTCTTTAATGAACCATTGGCATCACACCCCAAGGAAAAGTTTGTTACTAACATGTCTTCCATAATTCATATCATTTTTTGTAGTCTATTATGTGATTTTAAATTTTATTGAATGTTGTTAGTGACCTAGTTGTGTAATTTTATAAATGATCCAATAAATATAGATAAAAATGAAGCTACCCAAATGCTCAAGGATATGGATGGACTTATTGCATGGATGAGCTACAAGGATGTGATGTCAATAGAGGGTCCTCTCCATTTTAATTTGTCATTGGCACTCCTAAAAGAGGAATCTCTAGGAAAATATGTTATTGTTTGAGCTTATTGAAACTACAAGGACAAGCATTACAAAGTTATAAACTGTTGACACTGTGGATTGCACCCTTGAAAGAAGGCTAGGCTTCTCTCTTCCACGCAGCACAATAGAGACTCCCCTCTTGCTATGGGTCTGGAAAAACTTAGGGGAGAATCTCTAGATAAGGGCTATCTCCCTTTGATGCATCTCTGTTGTCTTTTAATACTACTGCTAATATTTGGGGGGGGGGATGAAAAGGGAGGAGGATAACCAGAATGGAAACTAAACTAAGTGGTGATGCACCAAATGATTTTGATCTACTCAATTATTCACACTTTAGACTAGAAGAGGGAAAACATACACTTTATTTGATGAAAAGACCAGACTATAGGGAGCTTTAACAATAGGCTTAATGAAGACACACATAGAAAATGAACTTACCACAGGCATTATAGAAAACACACTGTTTGATAACCCTTTTCTGTCTCTGCGCTCTAGATGCAACACTACCTGTTAACTTGCAGAAATGGTGCTTTCTCTACACTAGGTGTGTTGGTGTCAATTTGTGAAAAGATTCAAGCAAAAAAGATTGAACACAGAATTAATACACAGACACACTCAAGAGCATAACCAGTCAGATAGAGGTAAAACACATTCTTATTGATCAAGATGAAATTTTGGCAGGGCTTCACCTTAAAAAATGAGAGATCCCTTTTTCTCTTGGAGGTTACAATATATATATCATTTTGAGAAAAAGTTTGGTACTTTCCAAGAAAGGGTGACCCATACTGCATTAAATGCCTAGGAAGGAGAAAGTATACTATTTGAATCATGCTGTGGCTATCACAAGTCTTAACTTTACTGCTTGGGCATATTAAACACTCCTGTAAAAGTATGGGTCACTATTCTCCATAACCAACAAAGCCATCCCTCTATTAAAGTTCATGCATTTGTCCACCTATTAATGCCAAACAAATAAAAATGGGCTGCCCTCTTGAATGTTCGTGTTCTTTGATGACCACTTGGTGGAGACTATTTCATCTGCAACAATAACTCCTTGTGCCAACACCTTCTTTTGCCACCTAGGTTGATATGGTTCATGTCTACACTTGGCTTATGTGTGTGTGGTCACGCTTTCACTATTTATGTCTCTTTCCTGACAACTCATCTCTCAGGATATCTTTTTGTCTTTTGCTAGCTCTTCGGGCTCCTTTCTCGGTAGGTCGCTAAGTTTTCCTTAGGTCTTATGCCCCTTTGAATTTCATTGGCCCTACACCATTCAAGCTCTTTCGAGCCACTTGTTGTGAAGAAATTAGTCCTTAATGGATAACACATTCCATAAAAATTGATGTTTGTAGGCCTATCACCATTTAAAAGCCAACAACTAGTTTGCTGCCTTGAAATTGATGTTCTCAGGCTCATCACTCTTTTGGAAATTTCTTCAGCCTTTTGTATTTGAGTCTTCCCTAAGGGAAGGTGTCCCTTTAGAAGAGAGGAGAGGGTCTCTTTTTGGTAGTCGAGAGTCCCCCACAAGGGCACTTGCCCTTCGGGTTCCTTTGAGCTGCCTTGGTCTTCTTAATTCCTTCGGACATTTTGTCTAAAGGAAATATTTCTTCATGCATTAGTATTTTTATTTGGAGTCTCAACCCTTTCTCTTCTTGATTTCCTTTGGATAAAATGTCTGATGGAATTCCTTCAGACATTTTTCCCGAAGGAAATGTGCCTTTGGATTTTTCCTTGTATTTCCCCTTGACCTTTGACCTTTGCCTTGGATTTCCTTGCTTGTGAATTTCTTCAGACAAAATGTCTGAAGGAATTCCTTCGGTCATTTTGTCCGAAGGAATTCATCCATTGATTCCACATGGATTTTCTTGTCTTTTCAATTGGATTTCCTCCGAAGGAAGACTTACCTTTCAACTTTCTTCTTTAATTTTTTTTGAAGGAAAACTCTACCCTCTGCAAAGGTATTTTAGGTCCATAGTTTCCCTTTGAAGCTTGCTGAATGGTCCAATTTTGTCCCCTACCTACCCTCTACAAGGGCATTTGACCTTTGGAATCTTGTAAAAGACTTGCGTTCTTTGAACTGGCCCATCCTTTTGCCAAAAGACTTGTGTAATGCAATTTGCTAAAGTGAAATGAGCATCCGTATCAACTCGAAAACCTGTAGGACTCAAATCATGTTAGGATCCTCCTTAGAGGATAATTGATTACCTTTGTATAAGCAACTAAACACAGAATTAAACCCATAAGTAATAAGTAACTAGAAATCAGAAATAATAAAGAATAGGAGATACAAGAAACAATACAATCTATATTAAACTCTTCCAGAAGGAAATACAATGAAGAAATCTCTTCTTCCCACACCTTGAAGATGTATAGTAATTCTCCCTCAAGAGTTCTTTCTCTCAATCAATTACAACCAACTCAACACTGAGTTGTTCCCTCCAGTGACAATCAACCCAATGGTTGTTGTTGCCTACTTCCAAGTGACAATCAACTCAACCGTTGTTGCCTACTCCTTGACCACAGACCTTCTTGATCTTGCACCTTGCAGATCTAGTTAATCTTGCTTACATTACAATACAGCCCCATGGGTCTCTTAAATAGATCCCAAACCAAACAATAATTAGAAACGCAGACTTAAGACTAAAATTAGTCGTTACATGCAAACTGATTGTTATCTTAAAATTAGAACAGTTTTGGAAATGCACAGACGACCGATGTTGGTCTGAAGGTGACCGATGCTGACCGATCCCTAACTGATGCTGATTACTGTGTAGCTGAAGATAACTGATGTAGATTGGCCTGACTGATGTCAGTTATAGTGTAACCCATCAATCTCCACATTTTCACATTCAGTGAAGCTTTTAGCTCCATAACTCAACAATCTCCCACTTGGAGATAAACAGCTGCACTTGTACCTGTACCTATACAGCAACATCCTCTAATTTGTTTCTAGCTTGTTTCTCCATCTTCAAGTTCAATCTTGAAGACCAAAAAAAGTAGAATGAAGATTTAACTTCTCCTTTTTTATGGGCTTTTTAAACATATATGTAGGGTTCTTATCCATATGGATCTTTTCTAGCTTCAACTGACCATCCTCCAATACCTGTCTAATGAAGTGGTACCTAAGTTGTATATGTTTGGTTCTTGAATGAAAGGCTAAATCCTTTACCAAATGAATTGCACTTTGACTATCACTGTACAATTTGCAACTCTCTTGCTTCTTTCCCAACTTTTCCATGAACCAAGTCATCCATATCATTTTCTTGCTAGCCTCTGTGACTGCAATGTATTCTGCCTCTATAGTAGACAGGGCAACAACCTTCTGCAACTCTAAAATCTAGCTAACTATCGTTCCACCAATAGTGAACACATATCCTATGGTGCTTCTCCTACCATCCAAGTCACCTGCCATATCCGAATCTACATACCCATGTCGAGAAGTGTTTGACCCTCCATAGCATAAATACCTGCTGTTGGTCCCTCTCAGATATCTGAGAATCCACTGAACTGCTTTTTAGTGCTCTTTTCCTGGATTGGCCATAAACATGCTGACAAATCCCACTGCTTGGGCAATATTAGGTCTAGCACATACCAAATACTCAACCTCATCATGTGATTTATGACACTATTCTTTACTCAGCTTGAACTGTCCAACCATAGGTGTGCTTACCGTTTTTGCATCCTGCATATTAAACCTCTCCACTACCTTATTCACATAATCCTCTTGAGACAAAATCAACTTGTGATTTTCCCTGTCTCTAGAAATACTCATGCCAAGGATTTTCACTCCTAAATCTTTCATGGCAAATTCCTGAGCTAATTTTACCTTTAGCTCAGTAATTCCCTACATGTGTGAACCTGTAACAAGCATATCATCTACATACAGTAACATGATAATGTAGCTACTATTATCCAATCTGGTAAAATAAACACAATGGTCACATTGACATTGACTAAAGCCATGCTCTGTCATAAACCTGTCAAACCTCAAATACCACTGTCTTGGAGCTTGCTCAAGACCATATAACCTGGCCTTATGTCTCACTTGTCCATTCTCTCTTTTTTTTAACTTGTAAATCTATTCATTTTTTAGTACTTTCTTTCCAACTGGCAACTCTACCAAATCCCACGTTTGGTTCTCTTCCAAGGAATCAATTTCTTCATTCATGCCATGCTCCCACTGTTTCCTGGATTCTACCTGCATTTCTTCTTCAAAACTTCCTAGTTTTCCACCATCAGTGAGTAACAAGTAGTATAAAGAAGGGGAATAATGAATTTGAGGTTTACTTACCCTTTCAGACCTCCTCATGGGCATTTGAGACTCATTGACAGCTTGATGTCTGCCCAAATTTTATTCTAATAGTGACCGATCTCGGTCATCTCTCAGTCTGCACCTGATCAATGTCAGTTTCTCTTGATCGACGTCAGTTCTCACCTGACCGACATTGGTTTCCACCTACTCGAAATCACTGACTTTGGTCTTCACCTGACCGACATCGGTTCCTGCCTGATCGACGTCGGTCTCTGCCTGACTGACATCGGTGTCTGTGTTTTCCTGTGAGTGATGATTTTTACCCATGAGCTCGTTTTGGATCATAACCTTGTCCAAATCAAGATTGCCCTACTCAAAATTATTTAGCCTCTTGAGCTGATCACTGTCCATCATCTTTTCATTGAAAACCAAGGCTTTACAGTTCTTAAAAGTGTCAAAAACATTAGATTTCCTCTTTATGCAATAAACCCATACCTTTCTTGTATCATCATCAATGAAAGTAACATAACACTGTGATCCTCCAATAGAAGCTTCCTGAGCTAGTCCCCACACGTCTGCGTGAACAAGCTCTAACCTGTGCTTCTTCTTTGTTGACCCAGTCTTGAGAAACCTCACTTTCTCCTATTTCCCAAAAATACAATGCTCACAAAAATATTGATTTATGCTTTTCAAATCTAAAAGGTTACCTTTTGACTTAAGAACATGCATTTCCTTCTCACTCATGTGACCAAGCCTACAGTGCTACATCTTTGCATCTACATCTGAAGTAGATAAAATAGAAGGAGAATCAATAATACAAGTAGATAGATAAAGTGTACCTACTTTCTTACCTCTAGCCAATACAAGTGCACCCTTGGAAACTTTCCAAGATTCAGTTATGAGAGTTACTGTGCAACTCTCATCACCCAACTTTCCTGTAGAAATCAGATTCCTCTTCAGGATGGGTACATGCATGACATCCTTCAACACCCATGTGTTGCCATTCTGCAATTTCAGCTGTACTTTTCCTTTGCCAACAATTTGACAAGGCTCATCATCCCCTAAATAAATTTTTTCAAAGTCTCCATGGACATAATCACAAAAAAATTCTCTATTTGGGGTTGCATGGAAAGAAGCACCAGAATCTAAAACCCATGATTCTATTTGGGGTTGTATTAAACTCTTCCATAAAGAAATACAATGAAGAAATCTCTTTTTCCCACACCTTGAAGATGTACAGTAATTCTCCCTCAAGAGTTCTCTCTCTCAATCAATTACAACCAACTCAACACTGATTTGTTCCCTCCAGTGACAATCAACCCAATGGTTGTTGTTGCCTACTTCCAAGTGACAATCAACTCAACTATTGTTGCCTAATCCTTGACCACAGACCTTCTTGATCTTGCACCTTGTTAAAATCTAATTGATCTTACTTACATTACAATACAACCCCATGGGTCTCTTAAATAGATCTCAAACCAAACAATAATTAGAAACATAGACTCAAGACTAAAATTAGTCTTTACATGCAAACTGACTGTTCTAAAATTAGAATAGTTCTAGAAATGCACAGATGACTGATGTCGGTCTGAAGTTGACCGATGCCGGCCAATCCCTAACTGATGCCAATTATTGTGTCGCTAAAGATAACCGATGTCAGTTGGCTTGACTAATGTTGGTTACTTTGTAACCCAGCAACCTCCACATTTGCACATTCACTGAAGCTTTTAGCTCCACAACTCAACAAATCACTTGACTCTTTCATGGAAAAGGCCTATGACAAAGGGAAAAAACCATGTTTGTAGCAAGGTGAAGGCATTAAAGACTAAGATAATAAGGAAAGAAATGAAGACCTATTTTTTGGCCTACAAGAAGAAAAAATGATCAACAATTTAGTGATTCATAGGGGAAGCATGCCTGCTATGCTAAAGAAGACTGGTAGCCTCAAAGCCCCTTGGGCATGGAGTCGAGATGTAGCTTGAAAGAGTTATCAACAACCTTCTAAAGACATATGAACCAACAAAGCTTTACCTCAAGCAAAAAAGGAAAACACACACAACAAAGACTAAAAAACACTACACCTGTGCAAACAACACTTAGGGAAAATAGGAAAAAACAAGGAAATATATACATGAGGAGAGAAGGCTCAGTGACAGTGCTTGAGATATATCTCATTAACTAGGATATGTAGTTCTTCACCATCCATACTAGAGAGTTGGAATGTATTGTGTTGCTTGCACTGAGTGATGACATACGGGCCACTCCATAGGACATCAAACTTTGTGTGTTTTCTAGGTTTAGCTTGATCCTCATCCCACTTTAAGATGATGTCACCTTCATAGAAGCTTTTTGATGAGGATTTATTATCAAAGTGATTTTCCATTTGCTGTTGATGGCTGGTCATAGAAACCATGCCCTGGTCCCTTGTCTCCTAGAGTTCCATCAATTCACACAGCCTGACTTCCATGCTGTTGCCTTCTTCTAGTTGGAGCTAGTGAGCAAGATCCAAAGATGGAAATTCAAGTGAAATAGGAAGTCTAGCTTTCCTTCCATATACAAGCATGTATGGTGAATTGCCAACTGCCCTCTTTGGATTAACCCTGTCTACCCACAGGGCTATTTTCAACTTGGCATGCCAAGTTCTCTGATTCTCTTCCATCATCAGTCTGATAATTTTGATTAGATTTTTGTTGGTGGACTCAGCCAACCCATTCCATTATGGGTAGTAGTTGGAAGAGGTGATAAGGTAGATGCCATATCCCAATGCCCATTCTCTCATTTTGGTTCCCAAGAAAGCTAATGCATTGTCTGAGATAATTGTAGTTGGGACTCCAAACCTTATCACCAAGCCTTCATAAAAGTCCAAGACTACACTTTCATTGGCCTCCTTCAAAGCAACAATTTATACCCTTCTCATGAAATAATGTGTAGTGGTCAAGACCCATTTGTGGCCAGCACTGGAAGGAGGATTAATCATCCTTATGAAGCTTAGGCCCCATTGCATGAATGGTTGTTCTACTTGAATAGGCTGCAGAGGCATTACAGCCAGCCATTATTTCCCATCAAAGAGAGCACACTTTTAGCATTTTCATACCCAGACATGGGTGTCAATGAATAGAGTGGGCCAAAAGTAACTGGCTCTCATAATCCTTGTAGCTGTAGGCTTAGGAGCAAAGTGACCACTAGCTAGCCCATCATGGAACTCGAACAACACCCTATCAACCTAACCTAGGTCTATGCACCTCAAGAGTACTCCTAAGAAATATATTTTGAACAACACCCTATCAATCAAGACATAAGGGAGAGATTGGAGTTTGAAATATCTCCTCTTGGTCCTATCAAGGCCTTGTAGGCACTCATCAGTGAGAAGGAAATGTTTCATGTCTGATGCCGAATCCTTCATGACTACTGGTTCTTCTACTATAGCTTCATCATGGATTAGCAAAATGCCTTCTTTCTGCTACTTAAAGTCTGCAACAAGGCATTCACATAGGCCTTTTCCCCTTACTAGCTTGGTGGTTTTGATGTCCACACCATATTCCATTACTTTGGTGATCCATCCCACTCTATTTTTGTTTAGATCATGACTGATCAAGAAATCTTTGACATTGGGATGTGGCACCATGAGATGAACTCTGCTGTTGGACAACATATGCCTAAATTTTTTAGATTTTTTATGACCACAAGGACTTGCTTCTCCACATATGTATACCTAATTTCAAAGCCTTTTAGACCTTGGCTAAAAAATGCAAGTGACTATTCAAGGTTCTTTTCATTTGCTTGGGTAAGCATGGTAGAGATGACCTCTTCATTTTTGAAGGTGTAGAGGTTGAAATCCTTGATGAAGTTATGACTGATCAAGGTAGGAGCCTGGGTGATAGCCTGCTTGATCCCTTCAAAACTATCCTTTCTTTGTGTTATCCACATGAATTTCTCATCTTTCTTTAGCATGGAGGTCAGTGGCTTGACTATTGTTGACATAGTGGATTGCAACCTTGATAGGGGGCTGAGCTCTTGCCTTCCACACGTCACAATGGAAGCTGCCCTCTTGTCTGTGGGCTTGACAAAACTAGGGGGAGATTCTCTAGATAAGGGCTAGCTCCCTTTGATGTATCTCTGAGGTCCTAGATTTTCTACTGCTAACAATAGGGGGGGTGAAAAGGGAGAAAGATTAACTAAAAATAGAACCTAAACTAAATGGTGATACACCAAAAAAGTTTGATCTACTTAGCTTGAACCTACACTTTACACTAAGAAAACACTGGCATACACTTCATTTGATATGTGAAACTCTTTTGCATTAGTGAGCTAGGGGTCTTCTGGAGGTACAAGGAGGAAGAACTACCAGAGGTGTTTTCAGACACTCTATGGCAACCTATTCACATGTGCCTATATTCTGCTATAGACACTTCTGGCTAACCTACAAAAGAAGAAACTTCACAATGCACCAGACATGCTGGAATCATTCTGTGAAAGCATAAAATAAAATGACTTAACACAAAATGAAAACATAGACATATACATGAGTGCAAGTTCAAATGGAGGTAAAAATTTGCTATGTCTTGATTCAAGGTAAAATCTGGCAGAGTCACCTTACAAACCAAGAGATTTTTGGGTAGAGCTTTGCCTTACAGGCTAAGAGATATCTCCTCAAATGAGAAGTTTACAATATATATAGAGAAGAGGAAAAGACTTTTGTGATTTCTGGAAAAGACTTGGCACTCTTTTTTACAAGTGGCCAATGTGTGTTTGAGAGCATCGAGAAGAGGAAGTCGCTGTTGCTGATATCATCCTTCTAAAAGAGGCATGCTAGAACCATGTTGTGTAATCATTAGTCTTGACTTTGGCATTCAAACATTAATGTGAAAGCATGGGCCACACTTATTTTTTTGCAAACAAGACTGCTCCTTTTAGATATTCACACAGTTTGTCTACTTATAAATGTAAAGTGGAGAAAATAGGGTGCACCATTCACTGTTCACACCTCTTGATGACCACTTGGCAGGCACTATTCCAACTACAGGAGTAAATCCTTGAGTCAACACCTCCCTTTGCCACCTAGACTATTTTGTCCATTTATGCACTTTGTCCCTTCCTGGTTTTATCTTCTCTGTTTCCTTCGGCCCTCAGGGGCTATCTTCTTGGTGGGTCACTAAGTTCACTCGCACTCTATCCTTAAGCTTTTCAAAATCAATGGATATTTCACCACCTTAAATTTGATGTCTATGCACCTATCACTGGGTGTTTGAACCTTCAACAACTAGTTCGCTGTGCTTGATTTTGATGTCTTTAGGCCTGTCACCCCTTGGAATTTCTTTAGCCTTTTCCTTTCCTTCAAATTTTTTTTGCTCTGGTCGGGCTTTTGTCTTAGTCGGGTCCTCATTGTTTTGGAGACCGAATTTCTTCAGACTTACGTTTGAAGGAAATCCTTCAAACAAAAAGTCTGAAGGATATCTTTCCTTGTGTTTTGCCTTCGTTTGGGCTTTTCTCCCAGCTATTTTTTCTGAATTTCTTTAGACTTTTTGTCCAAAGGAATTCCTTTGGACAAAAGTCTGAAAGAAATAATTTTATGCCTTTTGCCTTAGTCTTTTTTGCTTCTGCGAGATTTTCTTCTAAAGGATTTCTTCAGACAAAATGATCGAAGGAATTCCTTCAAACATTTTCTCTGAAGAAATTCTCATCCTTTGCCTTAAACAAATCTCCAAAGAAAACTTACCCTTTCGGCCTTGTTCACTTTTTGATCTTTTTTCAAGTGTTCCCTACCCTCCGCAAGGGCACTTGTCCTTCGAGAGACTCTCTTGAACCTTCTGATTGAACCGTTCCTTTGAACCAACCCATTGAACTGAATGTTGAACCAACACTTTGAACCGATTGTTGAACCGAGCCGATGAACCGAAACATTGAACCGAGCCGTTGAACCAATTGAGTGAACCAAGACATTGAACCAAGTTGTTGAACTAAGGAATTGAATTAACTGAGTGAACCAAGATAGTTAACCAACCTATTGAACTGACTGCTTGAACTGATTGCTTGAACCAAACCAATTGAACCAAAAATGGTTCAAAGTTCAAGTTCAAAGTTCTTTTAAAGCTCATGGCATTGGACCCCAACGTTGAACCACTTTTCCAACCTTTAAGGAAAAGTGTCTTGAATCATTTTTTGCTCTCTTTCCTTGTGAATTTCCTCAGACAAGAGTCTGAAGAAGCTTTGTAAATGCCCTTTCATTCTTTGAACTAGTTCATCTTCTATCGAAAGACTTGTGCAACTCAAATTCAATTGGGTCAAAATATCAAGGGAAGAAGGGGACTGATGTTGGCCTACTGGACCAAAAATGGTCAAGAAATTAGTGAATCCTAGGGGAAGCATGCCTGCTATGATTAGAAACTAGTTGCCTTAAGGTCCGTTGGGCATGGAGTCGAGATGCAGCTTTAAAAGAGTTAGCAACCACCTTGAGATATCCAAGAATCAATCACACAAGTTTTTACCCCAAACATAAAGGAAAACACACACAAGGCTAAAAACACTACTTGTGCAAACAACACTTAAAAACAAGGAAAGAAAACTAAAAACAAACTATTATGTACAACTAACCAGGTATATTTGCCTCTCTCTCAGATTAAAGGGAAATTTTTTTAAGTCTCCTTCCTAACAAGAAAACTTATGATGCCGGACAAGTGGCTGAATGGAATGGAGATTCGGTGACCTGCTCCTTTTGCCTGCCACCTCGATTAGCTTGCACTTGAGTGGATCAGAGTCAAACATGCTCCCAACATATATGTACTCTTCTTGTTATTGGAAACTTGTCAAATGCTGGCTCTTCATGCTGGTGTGTTTCATCAAGAAATAGTTGGCTATTAGCTCATCACCATAAGCCTTTTGATATGCATAGCTCCTTTGACATGCATCATGGTTTGACCCATTCCCTTTTGCTTCATTGAAGACCCTATCAAACTCATCCTCTACTCCCTCATGGCTTTCTTGAATAAGGGTGACTATAGTGATGTCTAAAATGGAATCACAAACTGATTGCTCATCCCACAGAACATCACCTTTTTGTTCAAAGCTCTCTTCTTCAAGGCTTTCCTCAAGATGGACAAGCCTCTCCTTTTCCTACTCAAGGATCAAAAGCCTCTAGTTGTTCAAAGACATCATCTTGATCCTCCTCCAACTCAAGTTCCATGGCATAGTCATCTTCCTCATCAAAGCAACAAGGAAGTTCATCAAACAAGGGAGGAGAGAGCTCACCATGCTTACGTTCCTCTTCGTATTGTTGGAACATCTACATGTATGAGTGACTTGTGCCTTCTCCATTTTTGATGATGTCTTCAAAAGGAGCATCCATGAGGATTCCTTCCTCATTGACATCCATGAGAGCTTCTTGATCAGCTACAAATTGGATCCTCTCTTCTTCACTTGCCTCTTTCAAAACAGGTTTCTCCTTGATGACTTCAAAAATATCATCTTCAGATTCACCAACCTATTGAAAGGATAAATATGAAAGCTTTCAGCCCTTTTGCATACTTATTTGAGTCCCAATGCTACCTTCTCCACCCTTAGTCAGCTCATAGCCTCCTTGAAGAGGAGTGCAACCTACCCCAATGAATTCAAACGAATCATTCAAAACATGAACAAGAGATTGTCCATGCTCCTCCATGACATCTATGGTGATCTCCTTCTCATTTGTACTCATGGGGTCTCCCTGATTAGTCATGAACTGAGTATACTCCTCTTTACCTGCCCCTTTCAAAATAGGTTCTTCCTTGAGAAGGGGTAAAGTGGAAGGCTGACAGACAAACTCATGTGGAAGAGGAGGCAGTCCTTGAGCTAAAATCAAATGATTCTCCTCCTTCCATTTGGCCAACACTTCATCTATATCAGATGTGGCTTGATAACTCTCTTAGAGGGGTGTAGATGGGGTGTGTTCAAATTTAGGATCTTCTGCTTGATCTGAACCCTCCATCACACTTTAGCTGAGGAACCCCATTCTGGATTCCAATTCTGCAATTTTCCTGGCTATATTCTCTTGGAAGAGCCTTTCTTGGAGGTCACAAGCATCATCATGATGAGTAGGAACAACTTTGTCTTCTTCAAGGTTTTGAGCAAAAACTTGCTTTTCCTCCTTCTTGCCCATGATTCCACTATTTGCTTCCAACTCATGACCTTGGGATTGGGACTTTCTCCTTGTGAACAGGCAGCAACTTTATCCTCTTCAAGGTCCTAAGCTGGTTCATGATATTCCCTCTTCCAACTTGGAATATTGACATCATGTTGAGAGACCTGAGGAAGTTAAGGAAGACTAAGAAGGGTCTACTCATGCACAGGAAGAAATTCCTGAAGAGAGATGTGCTGGTTCATGGTATTTCCTTCAAAGGAGGATTTACAATCTAGGTAATTGAGAAGGTTCATCTCCATGGGGGGTTGCTCTAGTTCCCTTTGATGCTAAAAAGATAGGTGCAAGGGATTAAGAGCAGGATTGATTAATGCATCGATGAGCTAGAGTGAACAAGTGCTATCTGGTAGAAAGGATTTGGTGCACAAGAGGGGGCTTTCTTTAGAATAGGAGGGGGCACACAAGGTTGACTGTCTTGAATGAATGGAATCTTTCATTTTGCTACCTCCTCCTCCATGGATCGCAAGGCCTGACCCTACCTAAACAAACACTCCTCCTTGTATATAAGCTCTTGTTGATATCTATACTGCTCATCCAATTTGTCTATCTCCATCACTTGCTTCTCAAACTCCAACATTACTTCCCTTATTGTTGAACGGCAACTAGGAGAGATTCTTGAGGTGATTCCATGAACAACCTGAGCTTGATCATAGTTAAATGAAGGAATTAAAGGCCCATTGTGTTGAGCAGTGTGATTATACATACAAATAATGTGATTTTTTGATGGCACCAAAACTGCTTAACTAGATGATTCAACTCAGAGTCGCCATTGGTGTTGATAAAAAAGCCTCCAAAGGCTGGTTGGTTGAAAGACACACCAACTCTTTAGACAACACTTGTCCCACAATCGCCTAATTAAAGATCAAATGCTGTATTAGTGGTTCATTTTACTATAACAGGATCAACACCAATTTTGTAACTTTTTTGATTGTTAAAACGTTGTCCCACTGGGTGTGCCAAAAACTATTGACACAGTGGATTGCACCCTTGACAGGAGACTGAGCTCCTACCTTCCACATGTCATAGTGGAAACTCCCCTCTTGCCTATGGGCCTAGCAAAACTTGGGGGAGAGTATCTAGATAAGGGCTAGCTCCCTTTGATGTATCTCTGAGGTTATGGATTTCTTACTACTAATAATGGGGGGGAGTGAAAAGGGAGAAAGATTACTAAAAATAGAACCTAAAATAAATGGTGATACACCAAAAAAGTTTGATCTACTTAGCTTGAACCTACACTTTACACTAAGAATAAGCTAGCATACACTTCATTTGATATAGGAAACTCTTTTGCATCAATGAGCTAAGGGTCTTCTGGAGGTATAGGGAGGAAGAACTACCAGAAGTGATCTCAGACACTCTATGGTAGCCTATTCACATGCACCTATATTCTGCTGTAGACACTTCTAGCCAACCTACAAAAGAAGAAACTTCACAATGCACTAGACATGCTGGAATCATTTTGTTAAAGCATAAAAGAAAATGAATTAACAAAAAATGAAAACATAGACATATATGTGAGTGCAAGTTCAAATGGAGGTTAAAATTTTCTATGTCTTCATTCAAGGTAAAATCTGGCAGAGTTCTACCTTACAAACCAAGAGATTTTTGGGCAGAGCTTTGCCTTGCAGGCTAAGAGATATCTCCTCAAATGAGAAGTTTACAATATATATAGAGAAGAGGAAAAGACTCTGGCACTTTCTAGAAAAGACTTTGGCACCTTTTTTACAAGCGGCCCATGTGCGTTTGAGAGCATCGAGAAGAGGAAGTCATTGTTGTTGATATCATCCTTCTAGAAGAGGCCTGCTAGAACCATGTTGTGTAATCACCGATCTTGACTTTGGCATTCAAACATTAATGTGAAAGCACATGCCACGCTTCTTTTTTTATAAACAAGACTGCTCCTTTCAAATATTCATGTAATTTGTCTGCTTATCAATGCAAAGTGGAGAAAATAAGGCATGCCATTCACTATTCGTGCCTCTTGATGACCGCTTGGCAGGCACTGTTCCAACTGCAAGAGTAAATCATTGAGTTGACACCTCCTTTTACCACCTAGATTATTTTGTCCATTTCTGCACTTTATCTCTTCTTAGTTTTGTCTTCTCTATCTCCTTCAGCCCTTAGGGGCTATCTTCTTGGATGGTCACTGAGTTCACTCGTGGCCTGTCCTTACACTTTTCAAAATCAATGGCTATTTCACCACCTTAAATTTGACTTCTATGCACCCATCACTGGGCGTTTGAACCTTCAATGGCTAGTTTGCTGTGCTCAATTTTGACGTCTTCGGGCCCATCACCCCTTGAAATTTCTTCAGTCTTTTCCTTTCCTTTGGATTTTTTTTTTTGCTCTGGTTAGGCTTTTGTCTTAGTCAGGTCCTCATTGTTTTGGCAGCCAAATTTCTTCAAATTTTTGTCCAAAGGAAATCCTTCAGACAAAAAGTCCAAAGGATATCTTTCCTTGTGTTTTGCCTTTATTCAGGCTTTTCTCCCAGCTATTTTTCTCAAATTTCTTTAGACTTTTTGTCCAAAGGAATTCCTTCGGACATAAGTTCGAAAGAAATCATTTTATGCCTTTTGCCTTAGTCTTTTTTACTTCTACGAGATTTTCTTCTAAAATATTTCTTCAGACAAAATGTCTGATAGAATTCCTTCAGACATTTTTTTTGAAGAAATTCTCATCCTTTACCTTAAACAAATCTCTAAATAAAACTTACCCTTTCGGCCTTGTTCACTTTTTGATCTTTTTTCAAGTGTTTTTTGCCCTCCGCAAGGGCACTTGTCCTTCGGGAGACTCTCTTGAACCTTTTGATTGAACCATTCCTTTGAACCAACCTATTGAACTGACCGTTGAACCAACACTTTGAATTGATTGTTGAACCGAGCTGATGAACCAAAATGTTGAACTGAGCCGTTGAACTGACTGAGTGAACCAAGACATTGAACCAAGGCATTAAACCAACTAAGTGAACCAAGACAGTGAACCAACCCATTGAACCAACTGCTTGAACTGACTTCTTGAACCAAAACAATTGAACCAAAAATGGTTCAAAGTTCAAGTTCAAAGTTCTTGGAAAGCTCATGGCATTGGACCCCAACAAACCACTTTTCCAACCTTTAATGAAAAGTGTCTTTAATCATTTTTCACTCTCTTTCCTTGTGAATTTCCTCAAACAAGAGTCTGAAGAAGCTTTGTAAATGCCCTTTCATTGTTTGAACTGGTTCATCTTCTGTCGAAAGACTTGTGCAACCCAAATTCAACTGGCTCAGAACAATAAGGGAAGAAGGGGACTGATTTTGGCCTACTGGACCAAAAAATGGTCAACAACTATCTTGAAAAAAATTGGTATAAATCTCTTGATGAAATTTATTTTGCCAAAGAAGCTTTGCAGACCCTTCTTATGCTTAGGCAAGGACAATGCCAAGATGGCATGAACTCTTTCTAGATCAGTGGTCAAGCCCTCTTTTGAAACAACATGGCCAAGGAGTTTACCTTCATGGACAGCAAAACGTATTTCTTTGGGTTGAGAGAGATACCAAACTCTCAACACCTCTCAAACATTTGCCTAAGGTGTTTCAAATGTTGGCCTGCTTCCTTAGAAAATACTGTCACATCATCAAGATAGACTAGTATAACATTATTTATCAGGTCTTGAAAAGCCATGTCCATGGCTCGTTGAAAAGTGGATCCAGCATTGGAGAGTCCAAATGGCATTTTTTGGTAAGAAAATGTTCCCCACTTGGTAGTGAAGGCTATCTTGTATTGATCACAGTCTTTCACTAAGATCTGATTATACCCTAAATACCCATCCAAGAGGGAAAAATGTTCACTGCCTGTCACCATTTGGAAGATCTATGCCATACTTGGGAGAGGATAGTGGTCTTTCAACAAGACTCTATTGAGGTCTCTGAAATCTACACATAATATAATCTCCCCATTCTTTTTTTGGATAGGGACAAGGTTGGCCAACCATGAAGAATGTTTGATCAGAAATATGATTCTCAACTCAATCAGCTTGGTGAGTTCCTTTCGCATGAGAGGCTCAATCTTTGGGTTGATAGGCCTTTGTTTCTATTTGATGGGCTTGGCACCTTCCTCCAGCTCAATGGTATGTTGGGCCAAACTTGGGTCAAAACCCTTCAAGTCGTTATACTCCCAAACAAAGACATCAACAAATTCTTGGCACAATAAGATGAAAGCTTGCCTTTCATGATTTGTACATACCTTCCCAAGTATAAACAGCCTGTTCTTGAATATATCAACCTTTTCATAATTTTTATTCTTCATTTTGATGATTGCTTTGTCATTTTTCAATTGGTCATCTTCATTGAAGATACTTTCAAGAGTGACTAAGCCTTTGGGAAGTTTGTTGTTCTTCAGCTAAACAATCTGGTTGCCATACTACTGTTGTAGCTTGGCTTGATTTTTAGAGGCAAACTCAACCTCCTCTTACAAGAAGAATGCTATCTACTGATCACTATCAAACACTTGCTAGTTGGTGATGTTATTAGACATGAAGGGTCTGATTGCCACTTTTAAATGGCACAGACTGCTATCTCAACCTATCTCCTTGGGGATGTCAAATTGAGCACCAAATACTACTAGTCTGTCCACTTGCTTATTCTGCTCTCTTGGTATGGAAATAACATTGAAAGCAAGGAAACTCTCTACTAATTCCTATACTCTATGCTTGTAAGACTTTATCAAGGAATTCTTGGTTAGATTTTGGCCTCTCACTTGATTTATGATGAACTCACTATCCCCAAAAATTTGCAGCTCTTTAATTCCTCTTTTCCTTGCCCATTCCAAACCATGGATGAAAGATTCATACTCTGTGACATTGTAGGTACAAGAAAATTGGAACTTGAAAGTTGAAAAGTATTTCTCCTTTGAGGGGGAAATTAACACCACTCCACCACCAATGCCCAACTTGCTTCTTGAACTATCAAAGAAGAGTTGCCATAAACCTGAGCTCTCTTGGTTTGTTTTCATCAAATTTAGTAGAAGAACACCCTCTTCATGCATGTAATAAAATCCAAGCCCTGTTTCTCCTATAAATTTGTATGGGTCATGTTTGAAGTTGTCATTTCCCCATTCATCTAAGATTAGGTCAATAACTCCTTCAAGGGTAGAGGGTGGAGATTGATCCACTTGGAATTTTTTTCATCAATAATGGCGTAGCTGACATTCACTGCTTTGAGTGAGTGCGGTTCAAAATGATCCATATGGATTAGCTCTAACTCAATCTTGACCTTAGTCCCATATTTGGTTCTAAAAACTATGTAGGACTAGTTTGTTGCTAGGTACCTATTAACGTAGCGGATTGCACCCTTGTCAGGAGGCTGAGCTCCTGTCTTCCACGTGTCACAATGGAACCTCCCCTCTTTTCTTGGGCCTGGCAAAACTGGGGGGAGAGTCTCTAAATAAGGGCTAGCTCCCTTTGATGTATCTTTTAGGTCCTATATTTCTTAATGCTAATAAATAAATGGACAAAGGGGGGGTTGAAAAGGGAGAAGGATGCTGAAAACAAAACCTAAACCTAAACTAAAAGGTGATACACCAAAAAAGTTGATCTACTTAGCTCGAACCTACACTTTTCACCAAGGACAAGATAACATACACTTCATTTGATATGGGAAACTCTTCTATATTAGTGAGTCAGGGGTTTGTGGAGATATAGGGAGGAAGAACTACCAGAGGTGTTCTGAGACACTCTATGATAGCCTATTCACAAGCACCTATATTCCTACTATAGACACTTCTGGCAGACCTACAGAAGAAAAAACTTCACAATGCACTAGACATGCTGGCATCATTTTGTGAAAGCATAAAATAAAATGAATTAACACAAAAAGAAAACATACACATATGCATGAGTGCAAGTTCAAATGGAGGTAAAAATTACTAAGTCTTGATTCAAGGTGAAATCTGGCAGAGCTCTGCCTTACAAGCCCGATAGATTTTTTGGGTAGAGCTTTGCCTTATAGGCTAAGAAGATCCCTTCTCAAAATGAGAAGTTTACAATATATATAGAGAGAGAGGAAGTAAAGGCACCCCTTTAGAAAAGACTTTGGTGCCTTTTTACAAGTTGGCCCATGTGCATTGAGAGCATCGAGAAGAGGAAGTTGCTAAAAAAAGGATGTTGTATCGGTTGCCAATTTTGATTTTGGCATTCAAACATTAATGTGAAAGCATGGGCCATGCCTCTTTTCCTACAAACAAGACTGATCCTTCCAGATATTTACATGGTTTGTCTGATTATAAATGCAAAGTAGAGAAAATAGGGCACGCCATTCACTATTCACACCTCTTGATGGCCGCTTGGCAGGCACTGTGTCAACCACTAAAATAACTCACCTCCCTTTGCCACCTGGGTTTTTTTGTCCATTTCTATGCTTGGCTCTTTTGTCTCTTCCTAGTTTTGTCTTTTCTATCTCCTTTGGCTCTCGATGTCTATCTTCTTAGTGGGTCACTGAATTCACTCACAGCCTATCCTTAAGCCTTTCAAAATCAGAGGCTATTTCACCGCCTTAAAATTGACATCTATGCACCCATCATTGGACGTTTAAACTTCTAACGTTTAGTTCACCATGCTCGATTTTGATGTCTTTAGACCCGTCACCCCTTGGAATTTCTTTGGCATTTTCCCTTGGTTCGGCCTTTTCTAGTGGGTCACGCTTTTGTCCTAGTCGGGTCCTCATTGCTTTGGCGGCCAAATTTCTTCAGACTTTTGTCTGAAGGAAATCCTTCAGATAAAATTTTTGAAGGATATATTTCCTTGTGTTTTGCCTTCGTTCGGGCTTTTCTCCCAGTTATTTTTCTTGAATTTCTTCAAACTTTTTGTCTGAAGGAATTCCTTTAGACAAAAGTCTGAAAGAAACTATTTTATGCCTTTGCCTTCATCTGTTCATTTATGCAAGATTTTATTCCAAAGGATTTATTTAGAAAAAATGTCTGAAGGAATTCCTTCAGACATTTTGTCTTAATAAATTCTCTTGTTCACTTTTTCGAAGGAATTCCAACATGCCTTGTGCATTTTTTTCAAGGAATTCCAACCCTTTCGGCCTTCTCTTTGGTCCCTTTGAAAGTGTTCCTTACCCTTCGCAAGGGAACTTGGAATGGTCCATTTTGCACATAAGTGTTGAGAACTTGTTTCTTGCTTGTAGAGTCCATAGAAATTAGGTCTGTAGAGTCTATAGAAATAGGCCTATAGAGTCTGTAGAAATATGACTATGGAGTTCATAGAAATTAGACTTGTGCAAAATTCAAAAAATGAACTAGCTCAAAACAACAGGGATAGAAGGGGACCAATTTTGGTCTATCAGACCAAAAATGGTCAACAAATTGGTGACTCCTAAGGGAAGCATGCCTGTTATGCTTTAGAAACTAGTTGCCTTAAAGTCCATTGGACACGGAGTCAGAACACAGCTTGAAAAAGTTAGCAACAACCCTGATAGATCTAAGAATCAATCATGAAGCGTTTACCCTAGACACAAGGGAAAACACACACAAGGATAAAAACACTACTTGTGTAAACATCACTTAGGTAAAATAGGGAAAGAAAATTGAAAGAAAACTACTATATACAGCTAACCAGGTAAATTTGCCTCTCTCCTGGATCGAAGGGAAATTTTCTTTAAGTCTCCTTCCTGGCAAAAAAACTTATGATGCTAGACAAGTGGCTGAATGGAATGGAGATTTGGTGACCTGCTTCTCTTACCTACCACCTTGATTGGCTTGCATCTGAGTGGATCAAAATCAAACATGCTTCCAACATATATGTACTCTTCTTGTTCTTGGAAGCTTTTTGAATACTGGTCCTGCATGCTGGTGTGTTTCACCAAGATATCAATGGTTGTTGGCTCATCACCATAAGCCCCTTGATCTGCATAGCTCCTTTGTAGTGCATCATGGTTTTCTTGAAGAAGGGTGACTATTGTGATGTCTGAAATGGAATCACAAATTGATTGCTCATCCCACAGAACATCACTTTTTTGTTCAAAGATCTCTTCTTCAAGGCTTTCCTCAAGATGAACTAGCCTCTCCTTTTCTTTCTCAAGGACCGAAGTTTCTAGATGTTCAAAGGCATCCTCCTGATCCTCCTCCAACTCATGCTCCTTAGCATAGTCATTCTCCTCATTGAAGCAACAAGGAAGCTCATCAAACAAGGGAGGAGAGAGGTCACCATGCTTACGTTCCTCTTCATATTGCTGGAACATCTGCATGTATGCATGACTTACATCTTCTCCATTATCGATGATGTCTTCAATAAGAGTATCCATGATGATTTCCTCCTCATTGTTGCCCATGATAGCCTCTTGAGAAGCTGTACATTGGATCTTCTCTTCCTCACTCACCTCCTACAAAATAGGTTCCTCCTTGAGAAAGGATGAAGTGGAAGGCTGGCGATTAAAACCATGTGGAAGAGGAGGCAGTGCCTGAGCTAGAATCAAATGATTCTCCTCATTCCATTTGGTTAACACTTCATCTATATTATGCGTGCCCTGATAGCTCTCTTGGAGGTGTGTAGATGGGGTGTGTTCAGACATATAAACTGCTACGTCCATCACACGTTGGTTCTCCTAGCTAGATCTTCTTGGAAGAGACTTTCTTAGAGGTTATAGGAATCATCATGATGAGTAGGAGTAGGTTCATCCTTTTTAAGGTTTTGAGCAAAACCTTTCTCCTCCTTCCTGCCCCATGATTCCACTATTTGCTTCTAAGTTAGGATCTTGCCATCATGTTGAGAGACTTGAGGAAGTTGAGGAAGACTAGGAAGGGTCTAATGATGCACAAGAAGAGCTACTTCAATTGAAAATGTATTTAGTGTGTATAATCCCATTGCTCAGAACCATGGACCTTGTTTTCTTTCATGTAGTTTTGATCAAGCTCAGGCTGTTCATGGAATCACCTCAAATAACTCTCTTGGCTACCCTTCAACAATGAGGGAAGTAACGCTAGAGTTTGAGGTGGTTCCATGACAACCTAAGCTTCACCAAAGTTATATAAAAATGTGATTTCTTGATGGCACCAGGACTACTTAACCAGCTAATTCAACTCAGAGTCACCATTGGTGTTGATGAAAAAGCCTCCAAAGGTTGGTTGGTTGAAGAACACACTAAAATTCTTCAACTCTTTAGACAAAACTTGTCCTAGTTGGTCCCACTGGGCGTGCCAAAAATTGTTGACGTAGTGGATTGCACCCTTAACAGGAGGCTGAGCTTCTATTTTCCATGTGTCACAATGGAAACTCCCCTCTTGTCTGTGGGCCTAGCAAAACTGGGGGGAGAGTCTCACATAAGGGCTAGTTCCCTTTGATGTATCTTTTAGGTCCTGGATTTCTTACTGCTAACAAATAAATGGAAAAAGGGGGGGTTGAAAAAGGAGAAGGATGCTAAAAATAGAACCTAAACCTAAACTAAAAGGTGATACACCAAAAAAGTTGATCTACTTAGCTCAAACCTACACTTTTCACCAAGGACAAGCTAACATACACTTCATTTGATATGGGAAACTCTTCTATATCAGTGAGTCAGGGGTCTGTGGAGATACAGGAAGGAAGAACTACCAGAGGTGTTTTGAGACACTCTATGGTAGCCTATTCACATGTGCCTATATTACTACTGTAGACACTTCTGGTAGACCTACAAAAGAAGAAACTTCACAATGTACTAGACATGCTGGAATCATTCTATGAAAGCATAAAAGAAAATGACTTAACACAAAAATAAAATAGGGTTCTATGGAGATACAGGGAGTAAGAAATATCAGAGGTGTTCTGAGACACTCTATGGTAGCGTGTTCACATACGCCTATATTCCTGCTGTAGACACTTGTGGCAGACCTACAGAAGAAGAAACTTCACAATGCACTAAACATGCTGGAATCATCTTGTGAAAGCATAAAGGAAAATGAATTAATAAAAAAAAGGCATAGACACATATGAAAGTGCAAACTCAGAATGGAGGTAAAAATGCTATCTTGATTCAAGGTAAAATCTGATAGAGTTTTGCCTTACAAACCAAGAGATTTTTTTGGGTAGAGCTTTGCCTGACAGGCTAAGAGATCCCTTCTCAAAATGAGAAGTTTACTCTATATATATGAAGTAAAGGCACCCCTTTGGAAAATACTTTGGTGCCTTTTACAAGTTGGCCCATGTGCGTTGAGAGCATCGAGAAGAGGAAGTTGCTGAAAAAAGGATGCTATGTCAGCTGCCAATTTTGATTTTGGAATTCAAACATTAATGTGAAAGCATGGGCCGTGCCTCTTTTCTTGCAAGCAAGACTGCTCCTTCTAGATATTTACGTGGTTTGTCTACTCATAAATGTAAAGTAGATAAAATAGGGTGCGTTGTTCACTGTTTGCACCTCTTGATGACCGCTTGGCAGGCACTATGTCAACCGCTAAAATAACTCACCTCCCCTTTGCAACTTGGGCTATTTTGTCCATTTTTTTGCTTGGCTCTTTTGTCTCTTCTTGGCTTTGTCTTTTCTATCTCCTTCAACTCTTGAGGGCTATCTTCTCGGTGGGTCACTAAGTTCACTCGTGGCCTATCCTTAAGCCTTTCAAAATCAATGGCTATTTCACCACCTTAAAATTGATGTCTATGCACCCATCACTAGGCATTTGAACTTCTAATGACTAGTTTTCCATGCTTGATTTTGACGTCTTTAGACTTGTCACCCCTTGGAATTTCTTTGGCCTTTTCCCTTGGTTCAGACTTTTCTGGTGGGTTGCGCTTTTGTCCTAGTAGGGCATTGCTTTGGTGGCCAAATTTCTTCAGACTTTTGTTCGAAGGAAATCCTTCAGACAAAAAGTCTGAAGGTTATCTTTCCTTGTGTTTTGCCTTCGTTCGGGCTTTTCTCCCAACTATTTTTCCCAACTTTCTTCAGACTTTTTGTCCAAAGGAATTCCTTCAAATAAAAGTCTAAAAAAAACCATTTTATGCCTTTGCCTTCATTTGTTCATTTCTGCAAGATTTTCTTTTGAAGGATTTCTTTGGACAAAATGTCTGAAGGAATTTCTCCAGACATTTTGTCTGAAGAAATTCTCTTGTTCACTTTTCTGAAGGAATTCCAACTTGCCTTCTGCATTTTTTTGAAGGAATTCCAACCCTTTCGGCCTTCTCTTTGGTCCCTTTGAAAGTCTTCCCTACCCTCTGCAAGGGCACTTGGAATGGTTTATTTTGCACCTTAGTGTTGAGAACTTGTTTTTTTCTTGTAGAGTCTATAGAAATTAGGCCTGCAGAGTTCGTAGAACTAGGCCTGCAGATGTAGAAATAGGCCTGCAGAGTCTGTAGAAATCAGACTTGTGAAAAATTCAAAAAATGAACTGGCTCAAAATAGTAGGGAAAGAAGGGGACTAATTTTGGCTTGCCAGACCAAAAATGGTCAATAGTACCCACCTATTTTTAAGGTGAAATCCCTGGACAAGCAAATGGCAAAATAGGGAGGAACATCCGCCACCACCATGTCATGGGGAACTAAGAAAGTTGGACACGCATGAAACATCAAATTTAAGCCTCTCACCACTCCTACTATCTTAGTTGGTGATCCATCTAACTGTAGAACTCCCTTGGTCATTTGTTTGTATTTGAGTCCCAATTTATCTGCTATACATTTTGGCATCACTGAGGTGCTTGCCCCACTGTCAATAATGCAATTGTGCACTAAGAAATATCCTATGACTAAGGATAGATAGAAAGGGGGGCCCTTTTATTCTTTCTTTACTTGGCTTTCTATGGAGGGGTGCCCATTCATGATCAAAATGTTATCCACTTTTGTTGGGATAGCTGGTTCATATAGCTTGTGCAACTCCTTCTAGAGTATGTCTTTTTATCCTAGTATTTCCAATGAATCCCACAAAGAAATATTCATGTGTAGCTTCTTCATCTAGTCTACCACATTGATCTGAGGATTACTTCCCTTTAAATTTTCTTTGGGGTTGCTTACAGCCTGAGGTGTAGGTCGAGGAGCTAAGGGCATAATCGACGGCCGATAATTTGGAAATTTTTGGTTCTCATGTGATGACAAAGGTGCTATGGATGTTTGGGAAACTACTTGAGCTTCCTCCATAGCTCTTTTTTTGGACCTTGTGTTGGCTGCAACATAATCACCTTATTTGTTCATACTACCCATGTAGTTGACTGCATAAAATTCCCCTTCCATGTGATTCATGAGAGTGGAATTAGGTTGAGCATGATTGCTACCCATGCCAGGTTGTACTAACATCTCAAATCTTGTGAATTTGGTAGCCTGGTTGTCTTGTGCATTCATATATTTACTCAGCATCATTTGTATAAGCAGGTTGATCTTGACCATATCCTAGGGGTGACCAATTTTGTTGTTCCTGTACCAAATTATTTTGAGTAGGCACAAGAACCTTGGATGATGAAGGAGCCCCTAGATTATACCCTTGATATGGTCTGGCTTGTGCAAACTGACCCTATCCTTGATTATAATTCTAAAAAGGGGGTCTATTTGCTTGTCTAAATTGATTATATCCCTAATTTCGTTGATATTTCTAAGCTTATTGCCTTTCCAGAGCCACTAATTCATTGGTCACACTTTGCAGCAAGCTCTTAACTTCATGAAGGTTATTAGTTGAAGTAGCAGTCAGCTTTTCTATGCCAGGTAGAAGAGCTAAGGTGGGTACAACAGTCTAGACTGGAGGCATCAATTCAAGGAAGAGCAACATATGAGGTCTAGGGGCTATCTTTCTCGCTTGCACTAGGTAATTTTTAGCTACTATGGCTATTTCATAGGCAGCTGGCATCACTTGTCCTCCCATGGATTGTATCATGACAACAATGTCACTGTTCAAAGCTCTTAAATAATAAAGGAAGGCATAACTTGGGGTCGGTCTCACCAACATGGGGATTCTGTCCTAGGTCTTTTGAAACCTGGTATTGAAAGCTTGCATGAATTAATGTGGAGCTCTTTTCATGGTGGTTAGCTACTTAGCAAGCAAGAGGTGGTCACTCTTCTCCCTGAATCTGTTTGTCAAGAGAGTTCTTAGTTCATTCTATGTGCTGATTAAATTTATAAGAAAAGTTCCATACCAGTCCAAAACCTTACCCTTGAAGGACAATGCTAGCAGCTTGATAACAATGTTCTCTTTAGTAACATTGTGAATATTACAGAGGTTGGAAATATTTCTAATGTGCTCAATGATAGTAATAGGCTCCTCCTTATTAAAAGGAGGAATGCTCTTAAGAGCTATCCTTGGGATTGGGTCATAATGTAGAAGGTTTCATGGGATTTGACCATGAAAGGCTATGAAAGGTAAAGCCATGGTGATAATAGGGTTCTATCGGGGTCTTCTTGCATAAGTATATTTTATAACAAGTCTGGGAATATGACTCATTGTATAGGGATGAGTTCTTGCAAACCTCAGTCACCTTGCTGAGTTCAATGGTAGTTCAATGAATTTGAAAGGGACACCCTTGGCAGTAGATCATGTGGTGACCTTAAGCATAGGATGTTAGGGTGATCTCTGATTAGAGACTGATGTTCTTGAAAATGGAGTCACCAAATGCTGAATTAGTGGTTCTTCTTGCTGTAATAGGATCAACACCAATCCTATAATGTTTTTGATCATTAAAAGTTGGTCCCACTGGGTGTGCCAAAAACTGTTGATGTTGTGGATTGCACCCTTGAAAGAAGGCTAGGCTTCTCTCTTCCACATGGCACAATGGAGACTCCCCTCTTGCTGTGGGTTTAGAAAAACTAAGGGGAGAATCTCTAGATAAGGGCTAGCTCCCTTTGATGCATCTCTATTGTCTTTTACTACTACTGCTAATATTGGGGGGGGGATGAAAAGGGAGGAGGATAACCAAAACATAAACTAAACTAAGTGGTGATGCACCAAATGATTTTGATCTACTCAATTATTCACACTTCAAACTAGAAGAGGTCAAACATACATTTTATTTGATGAAAAGGCCAGACTGTAGGGAGCTTTAACAATAGGCTTAATGAAGACACACATAAAAAATTAACTTACCATAGGCATTGTAGAAAACACATTGTCTGATAACCCTTTTCTATCTCTATGTTCTAGATGTAGCACTTCCTGTTAACCTGAAGAAATGGTGCTTTGTCTACACTAGGTGTGTTGGTGTCAATTTGTGAAAAGCTTCAAGCAAAAAAGACTGAACATAGAATTAATACATAGACACACTCAAGAGTATAACTAGTCAGATAGAGGTAAAACACATTCTTATTGATCAAGGTGAACTTTTGGCAGGGCTTCATCGTAGAAAAATGAGAGATCCTTTTTTCTCTTGGAGGTTACAATATATATAGCATTTTGAGAAAGAGTTTGGTGATTTCCAAAAAAGGGTGACCCATATTGCATTAAATGCCTAGGAAGGAGGAAGTTTGCTATTTGAATCATGGTGTGGCTGTCATAAGTCTTTAATTTGTTGCCTGGGCATATTAAACACTCCTACAAAAGTATGTGTCATTGCTCTCCACAATTGACAAACACAACCATTTATGAAAGTTTGCGCAGCTGTCCACCTATTAATGCCAAACAAAGAAAAAATGGGCTGCCCTCTTGAATTTTCATGTTCTTTGATGACCACTTGGTGGAGACTATTTCATCCACAACAATAACTCCTTATGCTGACACCTTATTTTGCCACTTGGGCTGATCTAGTTCATGTCTGTGCTTGGCTTATGTGTGCATGGTCACACTTTCACTATTTTTGGCTCTTTCTTGGCAAGTCAACTCTCAAGCTATCTTTTTGTCTTTTGCTGGCTCTTTGGGCTCCTTTCTTTGTGGGTCACTGAGTTTTCCTCAGGTCTTATGCCCCTTTGAATTTCATTGGGCCTACACCATTCAAGCTCTTTCAGGCCACTTGTCATGAAGGCATTAGTCCTTATTGGTCGATGCATCCCATCAACATTGATGTTTATGGGCCTGTCACCATTGGAAAGCCAATGGCTAGTTTGTTGCCTTGAAATTGACATTCTTGGGCCCATCACCCCTTTGGCAATTTATTCAGCCTTTTGTATTTGAATCTTCCCAAAGGGAAGGTGTCCCTTCAGAAGAGAGGAGAGGGTCCCTTTTTGGTAGTTGAGAGTCCCCCACAAGGTCACTTGCCCTTCAGGTTCCTTCAGGCTGCCTTGGTCTTCTTAATTACTTTGGACAAAATGTCTGAAGGAATTCCTTTAGACATTTTGTCTAAAGGAAATATTTCTTCATGCCTTAGTATTTTTCTTTAGAGTCTCGGCCCTTTCTCTTCTTGAATTCCTTCAGACAAAATGTTTGAAGGAATTCCTTCAAACATTTTGCCTGAGGGAAATGTGCCTTTGGATTTTTCCTTGTGTATTCATTCACTTTGACCTTTGACCTTTGCCTTGGATTTCCTTGTGAATTTCTTCAAACAAAATGTCTGAAGGAATTCCTTCAGGCATTTTGTTTGAAGGAATTCATCCATTGATTCCACATGGATTTTATTGTCTTTTTAATTGGATTTCCTCCGAAGGAAGACTTACCTTTCGACTTTCTTCTTTAATTTTTTTTTGAGGGAAAACTCTGCCCTCCACAAAGGTATTTTAGGTCCACATTTGCCCTTTGGATCTTGTTGAAAGGTCTGATTTTTTCCCCTACCTGCCCTCCGCAAGGGCACTTAACCTTCATAATCTTGTAAAATACTTGTGTTCTTTGAACTGACCCATCCTTTTGCCAAAAGTCTTGTCTAAGGCAATTTGCTGAAGTGAAATGAGCCTCTGTATCAACCCAAAAACTTGTAGGACTCAAATCACTTGACTCTTTCATGGAACATGCCTACGACAAAGGGAAAAAACCATGTTTGTAGCAAGGTGATGGCATTAAAGACTTGGACAACAAGGAAAGAAAGGGAGACCCATATTTTGCCCTGCAAGACCAAAAAATGGTCAACAGAAACCACATTGGTTGAGAAGAGCAAAGTGGTTGAGGAGTTGCACGATACCCTTTTCACATTGAGGGGTGAGATGGAGCTTCATAAAAAATGTATTAATCTAGAAGCTGCAAATACATACACAAAATCACTCCATGATTTTAGGGGTGATATCACCAAGGCCATGCAAATGAAGTAGGAAAGAATGATTGACATATATGAACATAAGTTGTAGTTTTTTAGGGTGGAGTAAAAGATCATGTTTGATCAAGTTCATGAGATAAGTGAAAATACCTAATATAAGGAAAAGTAATCATAACAAAATCTACACAACTACTTGTGCAAAATCTGTATTATGTTATTATCTCTTTGTATATTTAGTCATTATAACAACATTGAAGGTAGAATGAAATACATTTAATCTATGAGTTTTATATCTATTGGTTACTGACTAAACTCTATGGTAAATATACAAAAAATTATCATAAAATAAATAATTTATATTTAAATGTATATAAAACATATTCAAGCATATTAAGTTTGGAATTTATAATCTCTATTTTTGTTCATGTCATATCGTCGAGTAATTTAAGATTCAATTTGAATTTGAACAATATTTTTAGTCTCATATATTTTTGAATATTATTACATTCATTGCTTTTTATTGCTGTTTATATTTATGGATATCCAATCAGTATTTATGGATGTTTGAAGACACCTAGGAGATAAAATCAATTCAACTATGTATATAGGCTATTTTAAAATCTATGTAGACACCGAAATCATGTCTACCCCTTGGTCACCCTCCCCCCTTGGTCCCTTTGGTCCATATTCCTAACACTTGTCCTAAGCCCCCTCATTTATCAAATTAAAATAATCAAATATTTTAATTTGGTAGCCCCTTTGCCACTTCACCCATGCCACCTCGGATTCCTTCCCTTGGATCCCCTCACCTCATGCCATGCCTTAATGACCCAAATCCCACCTTAGCCCTTCCTCTCGCGTCCATTTAAGCCCCTCTCGACCATTTTCCCATGACCATTTTGACCCTAACAGCGTGTAAGAATAGACGGAGGCTAATTTTAGCCTCTGTCCCCATTCTTCTGCTGTTGACGTCGGTCAGTATTAGGCCAACGTTGGCAGTTCTATCAGCGTCGACGACCATTAAAATGCATTTTTGCATCCGTTGCTGCCCCCCATGAACGTGAACTCTTTTGCACTTGGCATTCTATCTCTCTCTCTCTCCCTCTCACACAACAAACTTCACCATCTATAGGTACTCTACAAGAACAACTCTAGATTGTGAGATAAAAGGCATTTGCAGGTCCATCAACAGCTTCAGCAACAGGTTTCCTTCACTCCTCCTCTAGCAAGCAGGAGATAAGTATTCCTTTATTTTTCATTTCAATTCTTATTTGAATTCATCTATTAAGCAAAACCACTGCCCAGACCCAACTTGCCCTTCCCTGAGAGGCTGAAAGGCCTTCTCTAATCCCTGTCTCCCTATCTCCCCCTTTTTCCTTTGTTACTCAGCTAGTCCCTTTCTAGACTATACTCTCAGTCCAATCAGCCCTACACAGACCTCCAGGCAGTCCCTCTGACCCCCAAATAGACGCTCTGACCCTCAAATGGAATCTAAGACCACTTTGTGGACTAAAAACCAGACCTGAAACTTGTCCCTGGCCATTACCCCAATCGACCTCGATCATTTCCCCTACCAACGTCAGTAGACTAACCGACGTCGGTGACCTTCTTCATCGACGCTGACAGAACCACCGACGTTGGCGACTGTGCAAGGCAGATTGCTACATAACAAGTATGCATTTCCTTTCTTTTCTTTCATTTTGTCTTTATCATTTCTATTTCTGATTATATTCTATTTTTTATTAGTGGACTGTCATCCTCCAAGAAGTCCTTGCGCTTCTAGGATCAAGCTTTCGCTTGGCAGTCCACTTTCTAGCCTTCTAACAATTTTCGTGTTTTAGTCTCTTTCTTCTACAGGTGTCATCCTCCACAACCAAAGAGGAGTTCCTGCTATCGTCTGAATTTGGTGCGCAAGACTTCATCCAAGTACATACAAGCCGTAGACCATTTATCTTAGTTTCTCATTTTCCTTTCTGAATGTGAAAAGTGAAATCTTGTTTAGAAACATTCTGGCACCCCCGGTGGGACCCTAGGGTCTTCCTTGGGTTCTTTTCTTTCTGTTCATATAGGTGCATTAGGTTTCTCCTTTTCACCTCTTTCTTCTATCTTCCAAAAGACACCATTAGCAAAAATTAAAAAGAATCATTCTTGTTCTTTCTTTTCTTGCATCTTAGACTAGTCAAACTCATACTCTTCAACCCTTTCTCAACTTGTTTTCATCCGAACTCACACTTCAATTTGGGCTTAAAACACATTGCATTTCATTTCTTCTTGACTGCATACTTAGTCCACATCTAGTAATTAAGAACCGCATCATGAATTAGTCGTAGTCCACTTTATGTTACATAACCAAATCACTTGCACAAATCAAACATCAAAACTCACCTGAGACAAGGCCTGACTGGAATTTCATCACCTAGCGGATACCTTACCCATCCCGGCAATCTAACTTGGATTTCATCACCAAGGGGAAAGCCCACTCTGTTCTCTGGCAGAGGATAATCTCTAGGGAAAGTATATTTTGGCTAAGCGAGACTATCTTATCACTGGGCTCGTGAAGTGAGGGGAGCTTTCTCCTTAGCACCAGGCCAAGTACGAAACCTAGCACAGACTCTTGAGTGCCTAAACAAACTTGAAACCATCCATAGATTACTTCTTCTAGGGCCCGTCTCAAAAGCCAATCTTCTTAAACACATTTTAAGGCATAAGCCAACATGATCCTAATAATTTATTCCTAAGGATTTAACGCTTAGGATCTACTTGTGTTCTTCATCTTTTCTGTTCTTATCTGCTTGTTTGAGCTAGTGAGGATGTTTTCTTCTTTCCAAAAACTGTCAAATCTTCTAAGTTTCTGGAAAACACAGTAACTGACATCAGTTTTTCCACTGACATCAGTAATTTTCTTTGCTGGCATCGGTCATCTGACCAACATCGGTAGCCTATATCACCGACCTCAGTTTTTAAACAGACGTCGGTCTCTATCCAAAACTTTTTTCCCAAAACAACAGTGTTAAAACCCACCCCTTTTTCTGCCAAAACCCCATTCTGGTTTTCTGAGACTAAAAAACATAGTTTCTGGAACCTGAACCTGTTTGCCTTGAATGGTTTTGACACGCAGTCAAACCAAGGCTCTTCTTGACCACGCGAGACATCGACCACTTCTACCTTCCCCATCCATAACCAATCCTATAATGGAGTTCCACTCAGAGACCAAAAGAACTCCTACTCGATTGACCCCGACTCAGACTCCCATAGTCCCTGAAGGGGACCAAGATTTCGAAAGATTCTTGGACCTCAATGTCAAAGCCTTGCAACATTATCTCGCGCGAAGCCAAACGTGAGACTCCTTAGGCAACCCAATTTATGGGATGCCGACTTCCTTAGTCGAGACAATGATCACATCAACAACATCCACAATTCAACCTATAGACAATCAAGCCAACACCTCGACTAATAACCCGACCGTGTCCTATCTTCAAAGTTTAGCCTCTCCTTCTAGACCTACCTCCATGGGGGTTTTGGCACCCCCTCAACCTCAAACTACTCAACCAAATTCCACACCTTTCTAAAACCTGGTGGTCTCTATCCCCCTACTCTTGCACATATCAACACAAGAGTAACTACCTACCCTTCAACAAGTGTGGCCACCCCTCAACCACCTTTGACGGCCCCTATCCAATTTGTGTCCACCAACCCCATAGCACAAGTGCCCTTGGCTTCAACTTTTGCCTCGATAACTAGCTACCCATATGTTGCACCTACACAAGCACAACCAACCACGTCATACACCCCTCTCAATACCTTCCAAGTGCCTTATAATCTGGGGGGTGCTCCACCCGCCAATCTGTCAGCAGACATAATCAAAATGCTGATGGACAAAATGTTTAGTCTCGAGACCTCTGTTTCTGGTTCACGCAATGCCCTTTCATATGAGAAAATTTGCAATGAACCCATCCATCCCTCCATCCCGATTAGGCCGTATCCTAATCAGTGGGAGCTTCCTAAATTTTCTCATTTCCAGAGTAAGGAAGACCCACAACAGCACCTATGAGCATTCAGCCATGCTTGTTATCTCATAGTCCATGATGATGCATTACTTCTACGCACGTTCCCCATGTCTCTTTCTAGTGCTACTCTTGACTGGTACAACTCTCTCGCTAGCCATTCCCTTTTCACATTCACCCAGCTAGCCCAACTCTTCCTCGATCACTTCACTATCAATATCACCAAAAAGGTCTCAATCATAGATCTGTAATCTATTTGGTAGTTTGAGGATGAATCCATAGCCAATTTTGTTGCTCACTGGAGAGGCCTCATCAATCAGCTCTCCTTTTCTCTACCCTAACCTAAGCTTATCAAACTTTTCTCTTAGGCCTGTGCCAAGCATATTTCCTCTACCTTACGGGTTCAGACATTCCACACCTTTGATGAAGCCTTCACAATGGCCCGAAAGCTTGAATTACGTGCCATCGAGGAGAACAAAGTCAAGTTACGAAGTAAAAACCCCAACACCAAGTCTAATGACTCTTCTTCTAAACCTTCTTCATCTAATCCTAAATCTAAGGCATCAACAAATGTTGTAGTCGTTAGACCTTCATCCTCTTCAACAACCAATCAGCTTGAACCTCTACATCCCAAAGCATCACTCGGCAATTCCAACAATGATATGTGCAGTGACAGTATACTCCACTAGGAGAGTCATACGCATCTGTGCTGGACAAACTTATCAAACATGGGGTTCTCAATCTTCCCCAAATCCGACTGCCTCCATAATTTGATCCCTCACGTGCCATCCCTGCATGGTATAGGGAAAACAATTTCTGTAACTATCACTTCATTAAAGGCCATGACACGAGCAACTGCAAGACTCTTAAAAACATCATCCAAGACATGTTTGAAAAAGGTGACCTCGTCCTCGACAATCCAAATGTGCCATCCAATCAAGGCATAGACATCTTCAAGCAAACATTTCCAAATCATCCTCCTACCCAAAACAATGTCCAGACCATGACTGATGACACTCAAGAACATAACATACACACAATCAATATGGTCTTGCCCTTCATCTCCGACCAACCTCTCTCACAGACTCAAGAGGTTAGTCAACCCATTAGTCCATCACACGTGGATGAACTTTTGTCTCCTATTAGTTCTCCATCAACTTCCCTTATATTGGAGGATGCCTTGACCATACCGGCACCACCAGTCTCACCATCCTCCTTCTTGCTAATTATGGAGGACCCTACCCTTCTGACTCCTCAACCGTAAGTGGAGGGCGCAATCATCCCTGCCCTCTACCCTCTTGAGGAGCCTCATTCTCTAGCTCCTTCTCCACCCAGGGAAGAACCTATCTCTCTGCCTTCTCTGACCAAAGATGAACTTGTTATGACTTTATCATGCCTTGGGTCTGAGATTGCTACACCTACCTCACTTTCGGCCCCACAACCGTCTACCTCTTCTGAAGGATTGAAGCCTCATCTGACATCTTCCCAACCATTTTCTCGATTAGTGGAGAAACTAGGAATTCTCCCTTCATGGAAAGTGGAGCATCAGGCATTATGGGAGTGACTCACAGCTCTTCAGCATGCCCGTGCTATCTCATCTCATGCCACCAACCCACCCATGGCAAAATCTCCCAAGACTTCTAACAAGGACCAGACTTCCACTTCTAGACCTTCCAAACCTCAACCAACCACATCAGGACTGAAACCCTCATCTACCCCATCAAAACCAATCAAGTCACTCGACATTCACCTCGTCTCTAACCTTACTCACCCGTAAGTGAAGGTAGACCTAGACCAGGCCTCGACCAATAGTAGTCTTCAAACCAAATCAAATAAGACTGCTAAACCATAGCAGCGAACTCCTCCTCCTCCATCACCATTTCTCTCTATTTTGGGCCCTCATCCTTTGACCATAATCAGAGTCCTCCCCACTCCAACCTCTAATCAAAACAAGTTGCCTCCTCTGTTTCCTTTGCCTACCACCAGTCTACCCTCTCTAAAAAATTTGGCACCTCTCACAAAGAAAGTGTCGTCTCCACATGTCACTGCACCATCAACCCAAAAGGTGGTACGGAAGCCTCCTTCAACACCGCCCAAGCAAAAGTCACCAGCATCTCAAGCATCAACAAGCACAGACCCTTTAGTGGGCTCATACACTTTGATATTGCATAAACTTTTGTAGACCTCTAGCATAACCCTTCCACCCATCAGACCCTTCCAACCTCTCGGTTCAAAGCCTCCCTGGTTTGACGATACTAAGATTTGCCTATATCATCATACGCTAGGACATGACACCGAGAATTTTTGTGCCCTCAATGCTGTCATTCGCTGCTACATGGAGAAAGACACTCTCCTTCTTGAGGACACTGTCGACTGACCCCTGACACCTTCTCATATCCCTCTAACCTCTTCAACCACATCAACATCTCATCAACATGCCATGACCCCTTCATCTCCTTCACCCCCTATCTTCAAAATCAATGCCATCCACATAACCACTAGGTCACAAAAGGATAAGGTAAAAGAAAAAGCCACCATTCCTTAGACCTATCCCTTTGTCAAGCCGCCTCAACTGCCAAAACCTAAAATCTCTATCCTTGGCGCATCTCAACCCTCTTCTTCAGGGGCAATCCATGACTCTATGTTAAAACAACTTCACCAGACACCTGTGAAGATGACCTTGTATGACCTTATCCAAACTTCACCCTAGCATCATCAAGCCCTCATTAGAGCCTTGCAGGTAGTGGAGGTTTAACTCGAGGACCCCCAACCACTAGCTACCCTGGTCCACTCATTATCCCCAGTTGCCTCTATCACTTTCAGTGATTTTGAAATTCTTACATCTAACTCAGAAGATCAAGACGCCGCTCTCTTCATCACTACCTATGTTGATCAAACCCACATCAAGCAAGTTATGATTGATGGAGGTGCCAACATTAACATCATCTCCACCCATGCCTTTGATCAATTGGCCCTCCCCAAGAATTGCGTATCCAAAACTGATGCAATCTTGCGATCCTTCAATGACACCACTGCCACAACCATTGGCACCATCATCCTCCACATTCGCATTGGCCCGCGCACAGTCTTGGAGCTCTTCTATATCATCGAAGGAGAGTTTCAATATAACATGTTGCTAGGTTGACCCTAGATTCGTGCCATGGCTTGTGTTCCCTCTACCCTGCACTGTTGTGTAAAATTTGAACACGACGGGCAAGTCCACATCATTCTTACCGACCCATCACCTTTCAAAACTTGTAACACGACCTATCGACCAAATGATGTTCTTATTCCTCTCAAGCCATCAATCCTGATGCTGCCTCCATTTGTAGAAGCTTTGACCAGTTTGCAATTGGCGGTCGCCCTCACACCACCTCTTCAAGCGACAACCAAAGACCCCATGGAAGACATCTTCCAACGAATTTCACTTGGATAATATCGCTTTCTTGTCTTAGACATGTTCCAAACTCTGAAAGAGTATGGACAGCTTCACCACAGCCCCAGTTATGACCATCAGATCGGGATAGTCGTGTCTTATGGTCCTCCTCATCTTCGAACCAATCTCATCTATGGGGGGCTCAATCAAGCTCCTACTGATAGGAACCCTCTTTCCTCACCTCAGCCATTCACATTAGACTTCTCATTTCTTGGCAACCCCGCCTTTGCACACACCTACCTTTACAAGTGTGCATGGAAGGGTTTTGGCTTTGGGTGCTATGAGCAAGGCTCCCATCAGCCTATCGAACCTCTCAATGATGACAATGCCAAGAAATGATATGGCCTGGGTTTTCAAGACCCTACTCGGGCTTCTGCAGACCTTTGCCTCGAACCCACTATCTACCAATCTCCTCCAAGCTCGCTTATTCTTCCCTCTTCACCTATGGAGTCGGTGGTTTCCATCCCTCCTAGCTTTTTCAATGCCTAAACACCATTTGCTTGGAATCCCTAACCTATCAACTAGGTGGGGTACCCAGGTCTCTCCTCCTCATCTTCTCTCCATCTCATTTATCTAACCCATTAATCATCTGCACTGGGTGTTAGACATTCTTCCCACCACAAAATGACTGGGGGGAGTTTGAATTTATACTGACTATCTTCACCTCAACCAACCATTGATCAGACTTTGACCAAACATTCAATCGACCTCGACCAAATATCTGACCAAGCATTGACCAAACATCAACCAACCAAACAATGACCAAACATCAACCAGTCAAACAATCAACATGTGACCAATATGGAGCGAAGTAAACAAGGCAAGTTCACCCCTAATTGGCTCAAACCTTTCATCATCACACACAAGTATGGGTCAGAGACTTATCATCTGTCCTCTCTCAATGGACAACTAGAACCTGAGCCTCTTAATGCCTTGCATCTGTGACCATTTTACTGGTAGTTGAGTACTCATCCACTTGACATTTAACTTGAGCTCGTCCCTTGAGAAATTCTCCATCCTCTTAATCCTCATTCCTTTCAACCCTATTCCCCTAAACAAATCCTCTATAACCCTTTTATATAGTATGGATGCTTTGTCCTAATAAAAGGGAGCCCTTGAACTTCTATAGTCTTGTCCATGACTCAAAATTCTGTCAAAAAAAAAAATCAAGATGTCAAAATATCCAAGGTCACAAACTCTAAAAGACAGACTACTCTCTCGAAAGATAGTTGTACTATCATTGTTGTAGCTAATAGACTGCTCCCTCGAAGGACAACTATTCAAAGCCCTTAAATATATAAAGCAAAAATATAGACCACTCCCTCGAAGGATGGCTATGACTAAATCTTGCTACAAATAGCACTTTCTTATAAGCTTCCCGCATCGATCAGGTTCACAAATGACCACAAAGAAAAATGACATCTTTATGTAGACTTCTCGCATTGATCAGTCTGTGCCAAAAAAAAAAAAGGGTCATAGACTTGGCTTATACTTGTCTTAGGGTCTCCTATAAAAAAGGACAAAGTTATCTCTGCTCTAAAATGGGTTACCCTATCCTCACCTATCATAACACCTGATCAAGGGACTTCGAGCTCACTTTAATGTCAAAGTGATTCGATTACCACTCTAACACAACCCATGGTCAATGACGTAATGCATGAATGGGGCTATTGGTTCTAACAACCCCTATCTATGCTATCATTTTGGTCCTTGTCAATGAAAGGGTGAATATGCCTTTCACTTCCTTTACACTTTGGTCACATTCGAACTTCATCATTTGTCAAACCCAATCAACTCGACTCTTTTCAGACCACTCACATAGCCTATTCACACTAGTTTCTATGGACACCAATACACATGGAGACTATGAACTACACAATTTATGTCTGGCATAAACCATTACTTGCTGGTGCATAAATAGACTCAATTCATTTTTAGCATACATCCATCACGAATATGGAAAATTGCTAGGGATAAAAGACCCCTCAACCCATGTTGCAGAATACACCATCACACAATATGGAAAAGGCTGTAACATCATCTTATCTTCATCATTTCAACACATGATCGAACCAACCTATCGATCACTTTGACCTCCTCACTCGAACTACATTGGTCTGAGGCCCTTCCAACCAGGGCTATGTAGGCAGCACTCAGATGACATGACGTCTCCTGGGGTTAGCTCAACTACCCTCATTTATTTGTCTACCTGATGGACAAACCCTATCTTCTTTCTTTGACCATGACTTAACCTCGTCCAAGACCATCGACCACTTTGATCCTTCCTCCCTTTAGGGAGAACTACATTGGCCTGAGGCCCTTAGGATAGGGGCTATGTAGACAACACTCAATTGACATGGGGTCTTCTGGGGTTAGCTCGGCCATTCTTTCATCACATTTCTTCCATCACATTCTTTCGTCATCTGCTAATCACATCACAAATAATCACATATTTTCATAATCATTAACAAAATCAAAGCACCATCATCATAATCATAAAACATCATCACATTAATCATTAAGTATCATCATAATCAACATCATCACATTAGGCATATATCATTAAAATATATGAAAAATGCTAAAAACATCCATAACATCCATAACACATCAATAAACCAAAATCTCATCATATATATCTATCCATCAAAGTTTACAATGGTACAATCTGTCTCTCTCTCTCAAAAAATCAAGTACATCTCGCATCAATAGCTCGCAGGCCGGTATATATATCATATCAAAATCTGCCCTCAAGGCTGTGGCTGTGGTGGTGGTGGTGGTGGCCGAGAAGATGCTATATCATCTCCACCCTTTGATCTGCATCGCCTACGAGACCCTAAAGCCGTTGCTCACGACATAGACCGCTGTCAGCTCAGCTCTGCCCTCATCTCTAAGTATCACTGTATTTGAGGAAACCCCCTAATGGCTCCCTCATAATATGCGATCTCATCCAATGCATTATTGTATCTAACTATAGATACAGTTTGTGGTGGACCCATCAGACCTACTGCCGTGCCCTGCACTAAACGCTGTGGCTGTGAAAACCCTAGCTGCACTGACACTGACTGTATGGGCTGCTAAACTGGCTACTGAGATGGATGCTGCATCAAGCCCTATCCTCTAAAACCCTATCCTGCCAATGCATGTGCCTGGGATGCAACCAACTGACCCTACAAAATGGTCACCTGTCCTCGTGCTGCACCCCTCTCTTGGATGGCAACATCTCTCTCTTATCTGGCAGCATCCCTCTCTTACCTCGCCATATCCCTGTCCCTGATCATGGTCTGTAGATCAAGTTGTCATCTTGCTTGAATCCCTATGTACTCTCCTACCCACCATGTCGAGTAGGCCTTTGTGCATCCTAGATCTGCTATCCCAGGGCCTGTTGGTAACTCCTCAAAATCTGGCCCCTTTGTCTCCTCTGACAATGGGAGCAGTGCCTCAATGTCATCCCATCTATACAGTGGAAAGGCAGGCAGCACATCTTGAAGTAGCCCAAACTGGTACCGCACTCTCTCCATTGGCACCCTCTCGAGCTCGCCAGCTCGCCTGCCCCTGACCCATCTCAGGCTCTGTACCCCGACTAACTACTCTCCCTAATCTCTGAATGCTGGATACACCAAGTACAGTCTCCAGATGATATCTACTGGGATCAAGGCCTCTAGTGCCCCTCTATAGTAGTCGATATCTCTGACTACCCCATCCATCTGAGTTTATGCCATGACCTCGTGCCATCACTTGAAGCCAACCCTAAAGCCAACCTGAATCACCATTAGTAGAGTGAGAGGTCGAGTGACCACAATATGCTCATATGCCCAATAGTGCAGGAGGTGGCCCACACACAGACTATACCGCCGCTGCCGACCGATGCCCCATAGCTCTCTATATACCTAGGCCAAAAAGATGGGTACCCAGGCAAACATTATCTACTGTTCCAACAAGTTTGTCAAAACTCTAATCATAATGATTAGAAACCTACCTCCCTCTACATTTGGTAGCGCATAAACTGTGATGCCTATCATCATCAAGATCGCTAGCCGATGCGCATCCTTATTTTCTGCATACAATGGCTCATATGCAAAACTCGCTGAATGGTAGCTCATATTAGTGATGTGCTCTCCAAACAATGTCACCATGTGTATATCATGCACCTCTCTTGAGCATGCATATAGGTCTACTTTGTGTACCAGTAGTCATAAAATTTGGTACACATCCTTGACTGTCACTGTCATCTCCCCTGTTGGTAAGTGGAAGGTATTGGTGGAATGATCCCACTACTCGATCAAAGCCACCATCAGGCTCACATCCCTCACCACCCGACAATATCGTCGCAACCCACCAAGTCCCACTACACTCATCTGTGCCCACTCCTCTCCTGTGATGTCTCGATGCATCTGCGTCAGTAATGGCGATAGTCAATCTTGTAGCATCAACATCTACCTCACCTGCACCCAACAATCAAACTCATGTCAATGTGACTAGCAATCCCCATGACTCTTTTTCCCTTTGGAGACCTAGCTCACCCATTTGCCCTTTCATCTATCTACTTGACCATCTCCCTGACCGTCTATGGCTATCCTGACACTCGGGAAGCCCTGGGCGCAGCTTGACCCCTTGACTTGGCAATTTTCTAAACTCTCTCAGACCAGGCAGCCACCGACATCAGTTTTCATGCCGACAACGACACTTACCTAACTGACATTGGTCACATAGTAACCGACGCCGGTAGGAAAGTGACTGACACCGATCACTAGTCAGTTGATGCCAGTGAATCCACTGACGCTTTTGATTGGTTCAGCCCTAGAGCCGAATGGGGCAAACTCTAAAAATTAGGGCTTCCCCATTTGACCACCCTTTACCCCCCAAATGCTCCTAAATCACCCTAGCATGACCTACCTGCCCTTCCCACCCTCCTAGCTACCCCTCCCCCTCAATTTCTAGCTAAAAACATGCAAAATTTCAAAAACAAAAACAAAATTCAAAATAAACCAAATGAGCTCACAACACCTCCTACCTCATCCTGTCATCACCGCCATGGTGGCACAATGGGTGCCGCTAGTGGTGGACCTCACGTGGGTCCTCCTCTGCCCTCTGCCATCTCCTCCATCTCAATTTGTTTGCAAGCTCCACCTGGCCTACCACCGCCTCTGTAACCTCCAATCCCCATCCAAATCACTCTCTCTCTTCGCCAATTTCCCTCTGCTACCTCACACTGCTCAACCGGTCAACTTGGAGTCACTTTCACTCAGTCACTCCAGAGCTCACTTTTCTCACTTGGTCAACAAATCACAAATGACTTTTGGTGGGCTGCCAATCCAGTTTTGTCAGATTTGGCAGGCTGCCAATGTTGGCAAAAGCGTGCCCTAAGCCACCGACATCAATCGATTTTAGCTGACATCGGTCCCTTTGGGACACTGACATTGGTTCTATCACCGATGTCGACAGACCTCAACTCTCTGACTTCTTCACATTGCCCAAAATCATGCCCCCAATCAACCTGCCTTCACAGTAGAAATCATCTTAGCCTCTTGGGGCACACTTGAGATCACTTTTACTTCCTACCTTGACCACTGACCTTAAAGATCACGACTATCTCCTCCGACCACTTTAGAGACACCTTTACCTTGGATGTTTCGATTGCCTTTGCTACCTCATGCCTAGTTAGCAAGTTGTCACCGACCCTCACAAGTATTGGATCATGAGCATGTTGATCCCTACTGCTTGTGATTTTTTTTTTGTTTTTTAGGAGCGCTTCCTAAGCCCAAGATACATGGAACACGACAACCCATTGGAGCTATAGCTTAGATTGAATAACCCAATCAGCTACGACTAAATGCTAGGGCCTAATTATTTCAATTTTGGCACTCCTCGACCTTTGACCATGACAATTTGACTTACCTATCGTGTGGTGTGGTACACGTGCAATCTCACCCTTTACAGCGTCCACACTCGATCTTCACCCTCTCTATCCATCTCTTTGTCAAATCAACACTCGATCTCAGGTTCCCTTCCTTTGACTCCTGCTTTGAGGGGGGAACACCTCATCCCATACCTGGGGCAACCAACTCTTATTTTTGTCTTGCAGTTCGTCAAGAACAACCAACAAGATAAAAAGGGGCAAATGTAGACACCGAAATCGTGTCTACCCTTTGGTCACCCTCCCCCCTTGGTCCCTTTGGTCCATATTCCTAACACTTGTCCTAAACCCCCTCATTTATCAAATTAAAATAATCAAATATTTTAATTTGGTAGCTCTTTTGCCACTTCACCCATGCCACCTCAGATTCCTTCCCTTAGATCCCCTCACCTCATGCCATGCCTTAATGACCCAAATCCCACCTTAGCCCTTCCTCTCATGTCCATTTAAGCCCCTCTCGACCATTTTCCCATGACCATTTTAACCCTGGCAGCGTGTAAGAATGGATGAAGGCTAATTTTAGCCTCTATCCCCATTCTTTTGCCGCTGACGTCGGTCAGTATTAGGCCGACGTCGGCGGTTCTACCAGCGTCGGTGACCATTAAAATGCATTTTTGCATCCATTGCTGCCACCCGCGAATGTGAACTCTATTGCACTTAGCATTATGTCTCTCTCTCTCTCCCTCTCGCACAACAAACTTCACCAGCTACAGGTACTTTGTAGGAAGAGCTCCAGATTGTGAGATAAAAGGCATTTGCAAGTCCGTCAACAGCTTCAGCAATAGGTTTCCTTCACTCCTCCTCCAACAAGCAGGAGATAAGTATTCCTTTGTTTTTCATTTTAGTTCTTATTTGAATTCATCTATTAAGCAAAACCACTGCCCAAACCCAACCTGCCCTTCCTTGAGAGGCTGAAAGGCCTTCTCTAATCCCTGTCTCCCTATCTCCCCCTTTTTCCTCTGTTACTCAGCTAGTCCCTTTCCAGACCATACTCTCAGTCCAATCAGCCCTACACAGACCTCCAAGTAGTCCCTCTGACCCCCAGATAGATGCTCTGACCCTCAAACAAAATCTAAGACCACTTTGCAGACTAAAAACCAGACTTGAAACTTGTCCCTGGCCATTACCCTGACCGACCTCGACCATTTCCCCTACCGACCTCGACAGACTAACTGACGTCGGTGACCTTCTTGACTGACGCCGACAGAACCACTGACGTCGATGACTATGTAAGGAAGATTTCTGCATAACATGTATGCATTTCCTTTCTTTTCTTTCATTCTATCTTTATCATTTCTATTTTTGATTATATTCTATTTTTTATCAGTGGACTGTCATCCTCCAAGAAGTCCTTGCGCTTCTAGGATCAAGCTTTCACTTGGCAGTCCACTTTCTAGCCTTCTAACAATTTTCATGTTTTAGTCTCTTTCTTCTACAGGTGTCATCCTTCACAACCAAAGAGGAGTTCTTGCTATCGTCTGAATTTGGTGCGCAAGACTTCATCCAGGTACATACAAGCCTTAGACCATTTATCTTAGTTTCTCATTTTCCTTTCTGAATGTGAAAAGCGAAATCTTGTTTGGAAACATTCTAATTAAAATATTTTAGATTTTTTAAGTGGTTATTTACAAAGTTAGAGCATTGTTTGTGTGAAAATCCTATTCTAGGGTTTAAGCCCTATTTTAGTACCCGAAAAAAACAAAAAGCCAAATCTTTGAATTTTGAGACTTTAAAGACCTCTTTCCTATTTGAACATGTGACACATACATTCTCCTTTTTATTTTCAATGGTTTCTAACTTAGATAATCAAAAATCATGTCTAACTTCTTCCATTTTGCTAGCTGTGTATATAAAAAGGGATTTTCTTGAACTAGTAGACCTAAAACTTGACTTCGTGAGATCAAATTACAATCACAAACTAAGATTAAATTTTTTAAAGTCTATGAAAACATATCACCTTAAATATCAATCAAATTTTATTCATAAATACATTCACAAAGTCATTACATAGTTCACAAGATGTGTTAGAACAATAATCCAACCTCAATAATCGAAGAAGTGATCCTTTTTGACTTCTCCTTGCCTCTATCTTGGCTCCTAATGATATGGTTTTAGGTAACCATCCCTAGATTATTTTAAACAAGATTATTTTTACCACTAGACTCTCTCAACTTCCATAGGTTATCTTTAGACAAGACCAATCCTAAACTTCTCCTACATAGCTAAGACTTTCCAAGGCAATATAGATAAGTACAAGCATTTATGAAAAGTACATAGATTAATTATACCTTTACATAAGTATTTTGACCCATATGATCCTTCAAATAAAGACCCTGCCCCTTAAACCATATCAAAACCCTTCAAACTATGCATAAACAATTCAATTTTTTGAATTGACACTTTTGGTAGGAAAACCAAGAAGGGACTCCTAATGACATAGTATGTCCCTATGAAGCTAAATTGAAGCCTCTTATTGACTCTTATACACTCTAACAACTTCTTGTAAGACCTATTTCACACAATTTACAAGTTTTCATGATGCACTTGCATCAATAGGGCTATGGATGAAAGTATGTTAGACTATATGTAAAGTCTTAAAACACTGTGTTTTTAGGGCTCAAATAGAATCAAGTATCTTTCATAGAAGAAAGTAGGTCATTGAGACAAGAACAAGATAGATGAAAGGTGAAGCTATATAATAGGTGTAAGGTGTCTAAAGGTATGTTGATGCAAGAATATTACTACTGTCTCCCATGATCTCTCTCAAAAGATTTTCTTTTGGTTAGTTTTGATTTCAATTAGCCCTCTGCATGGGTCTTAGACTAGATTTCAATCAAAAAAGTTTTCTTATAGGTTTGCAAACACTTACTTCTAGTCTAACATCTCTATTATAGTTCTATCACTCACTTTCTTCAATTGGATTACCTTCTTCTATTGATCTTTAGACCAATGAGACTATTATTCTTGATCTCTTAGACTTAATCTCTTATTCTTGATACAACATTATTATAACCAAACAACTTAGACCTGACTCACTATCACTCAGTTCTCCATTTAACTCTTATGGTCTGAATTTTGATTCATTACTCAAAATAACCTTAATTTTGTAGTGACATAGAACTCTATCCTAACAAACTTTACTCATTCGATCTATCCTTACATGGCTTTAGTTTAAGCATTCCTCCTTCAATGATAAGATTCCTAGGGTTCAAAAGGACTCTCATAGGCTTACCTATAAAATCTAAACTAAATATTTAAAATAGTGAATAAAATTTATAAAAATAAACTATGTAATAATTTTTTTCTTAGTTAAAACAACTATATTAAAAAATATAAATAACCACCTTAAAATTATATATAAAGCTATATTAAACACATAATACTAAAAATATACAAAATACTCTATAAATATTTTTGTATTATTTGCATGTTTTTATAGAGGATCTTTTGTAGGTACAATTTTGATAGAGGATGTGTAAGATCCAAATTGACAGTTTACAAGGATGTAATGCATGGTTGGGTGTCTTCACGAGTCTAATAACTTGATGATAGTTCTTGGAAAGATGCACATAAAGGAATAGTTTTCTAATACCAAATATTAAATTTGGTCTAAGCTTATTAATGGTCAAAGGTTGTTTTTAATTGCAAAAATATCTACACTTATTCCTCTATCTCTATTAGTCACCTTACAAGTATCATATTACAAAAGGTATGTAGAAATTTGTTTCTTTTCAAGATTGTATAACCATAACCATGCATTTCATTTTTACATACCGGAATATTATTCCATAAAGCATAAAACACATAAATTTTCATATTAAAGAGCATGGAGATCAATGATGATCACAAACATAACATGAATTCATTCATTAATTTGTCTTTTGTTGCACATAAACTGAGCAAATGCACAAAGTTGGGGGACAAAAAGGGTGACACAATGAAAAACACAAAACTTTTTCTGTAAAGGGTGTATGCCCTTTTTAAAAAAAATCAATGTAAATATCATAGGGGCTGGTCCCGAGCCTAAAGGGCATATGATATTTTTAGAAAAGAGAATAAGACCTTTGAAGTCCATAGGGTGTGCACCCTTTGGATGTATGCCCTTTGACTTGTATTTTTTGTGTGTTGTGTTTTTTTGTTTATGTGTGCGCTTTGAGCTGTATTTTTTTTGTGTTGTTTTTTTTGTTTGTGTGTGCAAGGATATATTTATTATAAGTTTACATTTAATTTTATATTCTTATACTTTAAATTTATTTTACTAAATATAAAAAATTAGGGCCACTTTGCATCTTTTGAAATTGATTACATAGATGTAGGAGTTACCATTTAGAAGTTAGTTTTTCAAAATCCATTCTGGTCAATACTTAATTTTCAAAATTTTAAGATTGGAAGATAGAATGATAAAAAAAGTTTTGAATCATGTTACATATGTAATAGATCTATACCATTGAGGATTACATGCCTACTTTACATACTTGAGTATTCCCTCCCTACTTTAGCTACTTGAATATGCCCTATCTGATTGAATAACCATGCCATATCTTGATCTCAATGAGTATGCCCTACCTAAATACACAATCCATATCTTGATATTTACTATTATGTTTTGGTGTAAAAGTAAGTTCTCCACTTACTCAACATGGTCTACTTCAAGGTCTTCTAGAAACTTGCTTATAATTAAGTCTCTTCCTAACCATCAACTATCTCTTGGTTTATCACAAAAGGTCTTCTGAGTATTGGTATTGAAAGACCTATAACCTTATTCTTTAGTATTATCTCTTGAATTCTTAGCCTTTGTATTCAGATCAAAAGAAACTTTCAATGACTTAAAATAGGGTAATTAGTCCCAGGACAATAATATACCTTCAATGAAAACCCTTCTTTGAATCCTAAAGCACTCAATTGTACATCCTCAACTCTTTAAAAAAGACTATGAGGGTTTCAGCAATGATTCGACTCAATATTATTAATGCATGAATAAATTTAATTCAACACTCATATGATAACAACTCTAACCTGTATATGCCTATTAGGCGAAATTCTACCTCTTAAGGACTTGATACAAAGAGGTCTATAATTACCTTATTTTGTGGAATCATTCACTTCACAAACTCAATGAAAATGTCAAGATAATGATACAAGACTAATAAGCGTATTTACATAAGCTCAAAATACCAATTAGATCACCAAAGTGGCCAAAAAGTTGACTCGTCCCTAATAATTATTAGGATACTATATATAGGTCTGTTTGGTCATGAAAAGGTGTTCTTAATCTAAGCTCATCAAATCATTCTTATATAGCTTTCTTAAGATGTTTGGAGACTATCTTTGAGGATGAGGAACTAATTTCCTTTATTGGTTTCTTAAGAATTGGTCTTCAATGGCAACTCTTCTCTTTAGGTTTGGATGGGCTAATCTGCCTACTTAGAACTTTGAGGATGAGAAACCAATTTCTTTTATTGGTTTCTTAAGAATTAGACTTCAATGGCAAATTTGCTCTTTAGGTTCCGATGGCCTAATCTACTTACTTGGAAGGTTATTGAATTGGCTTAACTGTCAAATGCTTTGAATCATTTTAACTACTACAATGTTTACATAATAACACTAGACTTTCATAAGAGGTTTAGACTCAATCAACAAAGTAAACCACTTGAATTTTTTCTTGACTGATCTTTCCTATGACTATCTACATGCATATTAACACATAGTCCTTTGTATTTATAATCACAAGGTGAGTTTGAGCATGCTACCTATTATAATACCTTATAAAACTTATCTAACAATTTCCCTATGAGTTTGAGGATATTCCACTAGTTTAGATGGAAGTTATGGTTTTTCTTGTATCGAAAACCCCATTCTAGGGTTTGACTATGCACACAAATCCTAATAGATTCAAATTTATTGTTCATACAACTTAAATACTATTTTCAATAACTAACACTTCAAACAAATTCTTGACTACCTCACTTAACTTCTCCAATATTCTAAAAAAACTCATGCAACTTTATCTACGTGATACAAGAGACTGCAAATATATATAAAATAGGGTTTAGAAAATTTCAATGATATGAACCTTGGATCAAGTATAAATTATATTCAAATGAAGTTTGATTTAATTTACACATGCAAGAAATTTGTGAATAAAACAAATTAAGTAAAAACACACCTTTTATTCACAAGAAAATGATTCTTTTGATTACTCAGACCCTTGTTTTGTCTTAGCAGACTATCAACTATGATTGTAATAATGAAGTTATTCACTTTTTAAGCTTGTTATAACCTTCATTTCCTTCTTTTTTTAAGATTCAAATTTGATCAAGTTGTTTGAGATTTAATCTACTTAGATTTTTCTATCTTTGCCTTAGAATCTTCTTAACAACCTTGTTCTTAACTTAGAAAATGAACTTTAATTAATGGGTCTATCAATATGCATAAATTAACATTTTGTAGCATGAAATATATAACATATGTATATTAATGATACATTCATTCATAGATTACATATATCATATACTAGCACTACATGTATGTATGTGGTCACTCATACATGACATCTTCCTATGGTCATGATACAATCACTCATACTAGACATAAATGTAGTTAATCACCCTAGTACACTCTATTTCAAACTAAATCGTTAAACCTAAAACCCAAACCCCAAACCCTAAACTCTAAACCTTAAACCCTAAACATTGAAACCTAAACCCTAAACCCCAAACCTTAAGCCATAAACCCTAAACCATGAACACTAAATAATATACCTAAACCCTGATCCTTAAACATTGAACCCTTAACCCTTATACATTATCCTTAAACCCAAAATAATTATCCCTAAACCCTAAACCCTAGACCATAAACATAGAACCTTAAAAAATTAAACCCTAGACTATATACCTTAGACCCTAAACCCTAAAACCTAAATCATAAGCCCTTATCCCTAAACCCCAAACCACAAACCTAAAATCCTAAATCCTAAACACTAAACCATTAACCCTTAACCTTATACCCTCAATTTCAAACATTAAACCCTAAAAACAATTCAAAATCATGAACCTTAAACCCTAAACTTTGACCCCTAAACTCTTAACCCTAAACCACAAACCCATAACCATAAAAACTCAAACTCAAAATCATAAACCATAAATCCTAAAACTATAAACCCTAACCTTAAAACCTAAATGTCAAAACCCAAACAACCAACCCTAAACACTAAAATATAAACCTTGAATCATAAAGCCTTCACCTCAAACCCTAAAAAATGAACCCTAAACCATAAACACTAACCCAAAACCCTAAATATTAAACCTTAAAACCTATATCCCAAATCCTAAACTCTAATCCCCAATCCATTAAAACCTAAACACTAAAACTTGACACCAAACCCTAAATCACAAGATGTAAACCCTAAGCCCTGAATAATAAACCCTAAATTAAAAAACTAGGTCTTACACCCTAAACCCTAATCTCCAAACCCTAAACCCTAAATCCATAACTTTAAACCCAAAACCCCAATAAATAATCCCTAAAACTTTAACCCATAACCCTAAATGTAAAAACACAAGCCCTAAACTCTAAATCCTATATCCTAAACTCCAAACCTAAACCCAAACCCTTACACTTAATCCCTAAACTCTTAATGTCAAGCCTAAAACCATAAACTAGAAGCCATAAAACCTAAACATTAACTCATAAACCCAAGATTATAAACCCCAACCCAAAACCCAAAACCCAAAACCTTAAACACTAAACCTAAATACCTAAACCCTAAACCCTTAACCTTAAACCCTAAACCTAAAACCATAAACCCCAAACTGTGAACTCTAAATTAAAAAACACTAAATCCCAAATCCTAAACCCTAATACCCAAACACTAAATCCTAAAACCTAAATACTAAACTCTATGTTCCAAACCCCAAACCCTTAACCATAACCCTTAAGACCAAAACCCTAAACCTTAGACCTTAAACCCTAAACCCTAAGTGTGAAACTAGAAACCCAAAACCTAAACCCTAAACCATAAAAGCTAAACCCTTGAATTTGAGCCACAAACTATACATCACAAAGCTTTAAGAATAAAATTTAAATTATAAGCCTTAAATTTTAATCCCTAATCCATAACAATAGAACTTGAACCCTAAATGTTAATCCCTCTACCCTAAACCCTAAGCTATGAATTTTGAACCATCAACCATAATCCTTAAACCCTAAATTTCTAAATCATAAACCATAATATTGAATTATCACCTATATAGATAAAGGAGAGGGGGCATTGGTAGATCCATATCTTGAAAGGAGAGGGGGCATTCTCACCTATGTAGAGAAAAGAGTGACTAAGGATGTTTACGTAAAAGGCTTAAAGGTGTATTTACGCTGAATTCATAAATAATTTGTGAGTTTTTAAATCAATGGGTCTATCAATATGCATAAATGGCTAGCCTGTAGCATGAAAACTATAACATATATAGTAATGATACAATCATTCATACATTACATCTACCCCATACCTAATACTACATGTAGGTATGTTATCACTCATACACGAAATAATAGTATAGTCATGATACAATCACTCATACCATACATGAATGTAACTAATCACCCTAGTAAACTTCATTTCCACCTTAGACATTAACCCCAAACTCCAAACCCCAAAGTCTAAATACTAAACCTTAAACCCTAAACCCTAAGCCATAAACCCTAAACCATGAACATTAAATCATATACCTAAACCCTAAATTACCTAAACCTTGAATACTTAACCCTAATACATTAGCCCTAAACCTAAAATAATAATACCTAAATCCTAAACCCTAAACCTTTAACATAGAACCTTAAACCTTAAACCCTGGACTTTATATTGTATACCCTAAACCCTAAAACCTAAACTTTAAGCCCTTAACCCTAAAGCCCAAACTGTAAGCCTAAAATCCTAAATCCTAAACACTAAATTATAAACCCTTAACCCTATACCCTTAATCTTAAACACTAAACCCTAAATAAAAAATTCAAAATCATGAACATTAAACCCTAAGCCCTAAACCCCAAACCTAAAACCTTGACCCCTAAACTCTTAACCCTAAACCCTAATCTTAAAACCCTAAGCATTAAACCCTAAACCTTGAAAATTTAACCTTGAACCACAAAACTAGAACCATAAAACCTTAATCTCAAAACCATAAACCCTAAAGCCTAAACCACAAACCCTAAACCTTAAAATCTAAATGTTAAAACCCAAACAATCAACCCCAAACACTAAAATATAAACTTTGAACCCTAAACCCTTGACCCAAACCCTAAAAATGAAACCTAAATGATGAACATTAAACCTAAACATTAAAACCTACACCCTAAATACCAAACCTCAAACCCTAAATCCTAAACCCTAAACTCTAAGCCCTAATCCATATAACCCTAAACCCCATACTTTAAACACTATAGCTTGAAAACAAACCCAAAACTCTAAATTATAAGATGTAAACCCTAAAACTTGAATATAAGTCCTAAATTATAAAACTTAGGCCCTACACCCCAAACCCTAATCTCTAAACCCTAAAAATCTAAACCCCCAACCCAAACCCCAAAAACTAAGGCCTAAACATGAACACATGGTACAAAGGTTTCAACCTCTAGACATGAATTGCTTAACCATCCCTTTCAAGGCCACCTTCTATTTCAAGGCCATGCCCTCAACTAGAATTCTCATTTCCATAACCCACTCCCATTCACTCCTCCACTATGACCATTTCAAGAACTTTAAGACAAATAACATACATTGTGGAGACCACACCACAGAGGAATGATGCAAGCATTAACAATTCTAATCAACCCCCTCTCCACTTTCCTATCATAATTCCCACACAAGTAAAAAATTTCTAATGCAAAGAGAAAACATACCATAGCAAAGTTAGTGGATAAAATGCTAATGATTTATACTCATGACCCACATCATTCTTTAAGAATAACTCACAAACATGATAAGATCCAAAATGCTCCAGTCCTTTCAATCAATGTTTGTAACTCAAATAGAAAATAATATAGAAGAAGGATTTCACCTCCTTCTCATCAAAATATGAATACCAATGAAGAACTGACATAAACACTATACTCATCAACATCTATAGAGTAGAGGTGACAAGGGGGTGAGATCTAACAGTTCTAAAGGTCAAATCTAGGAACCATAAGGAAATATTAAAATATATGTCATCAAGTATATTAATAGGTGGGTGAGTTGGAAATAGGGTATCGATCAACCTTACAGTGGCTTGAGGCCTAAACTTAGACTGACTTGAAAGACCCAAACATCAACCTGCCACTCTTCATAGAGTAATAAGAGATCCAAGATAAAATAAATCATGATACATAAATCTAAGGTAAAATAAACTTCAAGCTAATATTTGATCTTGAATTAAAAAGGAAACATAGTTTCCTTCATACATTTACTATTTATTTATAAACCCAAGTATACAGAGTATTCTAACATTGATTTTAGATCAGGGGGAATTATAAAGTTTCATTTGTTGTAACTTGTTTTACCACATAGGAATTCAAAGAACATCCTCCCCCCATAGTAGTTATAAGTTAAAATCCATATCATGATTCTCATAAGCATCCCATGATAATTGCCCTCATTTTTAAAAACACATCATTAGCAATGAAACTCATTCTCCCAATGCAACTTGGGCTTCCAATTCACTTTGGGCTCCCAATGTAACTCGAGTTGGCAATGCAACTTGGGCATGCAATGCAACTCAAGCTCCCAATGCAAATCAAGATCCTAATGCAACTTGGGATGGAAATGCAACATGAACTCCCAATGCAAATCAGGTTTAAAATGTAACTCGAGCTAGAAATAGGATCGTAATGCAACGTGAGATCATAATACAACATAAGATTGTAATGAAATTTGGACATGAAATGCAACCTAGGCTCATAATGCATCTCATTTTCACTTACCAACATCATATCAATTTAAAACTGATGAGGAATATAGTTTTCATCATATTAACTCATTTTCTAATCCACACATACATCCCCACATCAAAAGAGCATACCAACATCATTCTTTTGCACTGAGGAGGAAACATCATTTCCTTTTTTATAAGACATATTCTAAATTAGAGTATATGAAACAAGCGTAAGAGGTAATTTTTGATCTATCATCATTTGTCTTTATCCCTCATCATTAAAAATGAATTTACACCATGCAAGTGCAAAGCATATATTATCTTATTTCTACCATGGAAATAATTCAACAATCTCACTAAATTAACCCATCATGTCCCTACCTAATATATCAGACATGAATGAGATTAATCATCTTAGTACACTCTAAGTGGAATAAAATAAATTGAAACACCATTCAAGATTCATCTAAAAAAGATATTGTTCAGTTTGAAATAAATTTCTGCTGACTACTAGATTGGAACACACTCTTATAGATGAGAGAGTGACTATGGATGATGAGGGAGTGATTAGGTATGATGAGGGATAATAAGGGAATGGTTATGGATAATGAGGGATGTGAAATAATGAGGAGGGCATGATTATGGATGATGAGGGTTGATGAGGGAGTGATTATGGATGATGAGGGATAATGAAAGATGATGAACGGTTGACTAGGGATAATGAAAAAAGATGATAGTTGATGAGGGAGTTATTAGGGATGATGAGGGCTGATGAGAGTGTGACTAGAGATGATGAGGGATGATGATGGATCATGATATAGTTATTATGTATGATTAGGGATGGTGAGGGTTGATGAGAGAGTGTTTAGGGATGGTAGGGACAATGAGGGATGATCAAAGATGATAAGGAAGTGACTAGGGGTGATGAGGGTTGATGAGGGAGTGATTAAAGACAATGAAAGATGATGATATCTAATGAAGGAGTGATTATGAATGATGAGGTTTGATGAGGGAGTGTATTATGTGAATTTAGAATGCTAGAATATGACTTTATTCTATGTGACTTTGGAATAATGCATGAGATTGGAATTGAAGAATGCATGGATTGACCCATCTATCTGACATTTATTTTAGAGTGAATGATATATTTTTAGGATGAATTTTGAATGGTGTTTTAATTCATTCTATTTTTAATGGAGTGTATTAAGGTGACTAGCTACATTCATGTCTGGTATAAGTTATCATATCATGACTACATGTAGATGTCATGTATGAGTGACTGCATACATACATGTTGTAATAGGTATGCAATAGATGTCATGTATGAGTGATTGTATCATGACTTTAGGTATGTTACAAGTTACATTCTATAGGGTAGTCATTTATGCATATTGATAGACCCATGGATTGAAAATCCCAAAAATTATTTACGAATTTGCCTTCAAGCTCAAGTATTCAATTGTGCAAGGTATATTCAAGTAGGTAAAGTAGGTAGGGCATACTCAATTAGGTAAAATAGGGGGCATAATCAATGGTATAGATATATTACATGGGTAACATGATTTAAAACTTTGTTTATCATTCTATCTTCCAATCGTAAAATTTTGAAAACTAAGTATTGACCAGATTGGATTTTGAAAAACTAACTTCTAAATGGTAACTCCTACAACTTTGAAATCAATTTCATAAGATGTAGAGTGGCCCTAATATGTTAAATTTAGTAAAATAAATATAAATTGTATGAATATAAAATGTAATATAAATTAAATTTAAAATTTACATTTACTTTATTAAATATATCCTTGCACACATAAACAAAAAAATAACATAGAAAAATAATATAGGTCAAAGGGCATACACCTTTTAAACTGCAAAGGGTGTATACCCTTTGGATTGAAAAGGGAATGTGCCCTTTGGATTGCAAAGGGAAAATTTAATTTACTAAATATATCTTTACACACACAAAAAAAAAACTAACAAAAAAAAATACAGGTCACAAAAAATATATAGGTCAAAGGGCATATGCCCTTTCAACAGTTTAGTCTTTTAATTTCTAACTTTCCCTCCAAAATTGCTTTGGATATAGGTTTGGGGAGGTATGAACCTAGATTTAAATTAGACATGGAGTAGCCCACATGGTTTTAAGGAAATTTAGGAATAACTTTTGTCTTTGTCAACACATCTGATCAAGAGGATTTTATTAGTTAAAAAAAAATTATATGGATTTGTAGAGGGGAAAGCATAGTTTTTGAATATGTAACTTTTTTTAATTTTAAACTATTTTTTATAATTATTACTTAATTTATACACAACATACCTCATTATGGACTATATACATATTGTTACAAATAATTTTATAACTTTTTGACTGTTAATCAAAATTTTATAAAACTCATACCTGACCAATCTACGCATTGTTAGCTATGATTTTTTTTTTTAAATTTGATTTTCAAGAAGTTAATATCAAAAAAATGTGTTCGTACACTTGCAATTCCAAATTTCTAGTTGTCTTGACTTGTAAAATTATTAAAAAAATATATTTATTAAAAAAATAATAAAAAATATCTTGACCGATCTTCAATATTTCATTTATGCATATATGAAATTTCATACATCAATTCATTCATTTACACAAAAAAAGTGTACCCATACACAATTAGTCTCCTTATATTTTCACAAAAAGGGTCAAACCATTGTCATAAATGCATCTATTTCACACACTTTTATCATCTAGGTATTAAAAACAATTATATATTTAGAAACTACATTCAAAATGACATAATTCATATTCTTATGTCATTGTCATTTTTTTTTCCAGGTGTCTCTAACGTTCTCTCCAAGTTCAACTACTATAATTTATAAAAAAAGTGTCTTTTTATACCCCCTTTTGTCCCCCATTATCCTGCATCTGCCCGACCTCTATAACCTATATAGCATCACAAGTGAAATTTCAAAGGCAAGATAACAAATGTCAATATTATGTCTGATTTATATTATTTGTAGGTATCTAATAATAATCGTGTTACAAAGAAAGAACCTTCAAATATGTAGTTCTAAATATGCACAAAATAGAATGATCCTAATATTCAGAAAACATGAAATCATAGGTAAGATACAAAATAAACATCATAAGATTTAATGTTTTGGAGATAATGTTCATGATTTACACAAATGTTAGAGATATGTTGATCTATTGAAATATGAACAAAATAGGTGCTTCCAAAACAAGTTCCATGACCATATCCTAATCGTTGTCCATGTCCTCAAAGCCACCCGATGGAGATTAATTATTGTCATTATTAGAGCCTTCAACAGGTGTGCGAGTTATAAAAGTGGAGTCTCATAGAATCATTTGTCCTAGATGGATAAGCAAGAAATCCACATCATGGGAAATGGTGAACCATTTCCACAATGCTCTGTTGTATTGAGCTGGACACATTCTTGCTGCATCACAATGATTATTCCAAACACTGAATGCTTTTATCTACACCCTGAATGGAATCTTCATTCTGATAAATATATTTTTCACTTGATTAAGGCGTACATGAACATCAAGATTTTTGGATAGCTTGGTGGGCATGAATTTATGTAAGAATGGACTTATGTAAGGTAGTATGGCCCTAACAATGTTCCATAAGTCAGGAAACACTACATCCTCCTTGAGCCATTCATAAGACCATTGCATGAAAAATTCCACTCCATGACTTTCTACCAATGTGATAAAATCAAACATTGATAAAACCAAAGTTGTAAATAGATGAACACTCAAAGACTAATTAAAAACATTGATAATATTATTTCTCACACTCTAATATAAAACCATACATGACATTACATATTTATAGGAACATCATTCCTATATTCATGGAGATTATCTCTCCATCAATATCTCACTCCAAATCCCTCTAATTATGCAATCTCCTATATATGATATATTGTTTTTACTCACAACAATATATCTAAACAAATAATATATTTGAATCTATATTCGTAATATTGTTGTAAAAATATTACATTAACTAATTATATCTAACAACCTAACTATCCATAATAGTGAATTATTACCCTCATAATTATTCACATTATGATATACAAATTAATTTGAGGGCTAACTATTCCCTAACATTCCCCCCTTAGGCCTTAAATGGTAATTTGTGTTTCATAGGACTTAATGAAAGTAATGGAGGAACACATCAACTTCTTATCAACCATTCACTGCCAAGAACACATCAATCAAATCAGTGTGGGAAATTCAAATAGGACATCTGCCATCAACCATTAACTGATGGAACACATCAACCTAAAGAGTGTGGGAAACATGACAAGAACCATCTATTCAAATTTCCCTCTTGTCTCCAAGAACTAGCATGAACAAAATTGTATGCCACCACATACTGGTAGCTCTACATACTACTGTTTAGATCTTGTTGCACATGACCAATACCATGTAAAGGAATACATCTTGCATTTACTCCATGTGATCGTAATAAATGTGTTACTAGTTGATCATATCCATAAAGAAGTAAGGCAGTCATATGATCTCTACAGTAGCTACTCTCCTAACTGTTGCCACATTCATGTTTCTTCTAAACAACTTTTTTGTGCTATGTACTATGTGAGAAACTAAGAAATACACCTTTTATTTGTCACACATACAAATAAGAGCTGAATATATATATATATATATATATATATATGAATGCACCACTATATCAAGAAGCACACCTTCATTAGTGGCTAATGAGAACAATACAAAGCTTCCATTATTCAACATCCTCCAACCTCTAGTAGGTTGTTGCCTACTCATTTGATGATGTCATGAATCTCAAATGCATGATTTTACTGAGGAGAATCCCCCCATAGTTTGGACAAATTTAACATTTGATGAATTTTGACTTAGGATGTAATGTACAAGTGATAGTGCATCTTTGTACAAACAATTAACTTTGATTTTGACATAAAAATAACACTATTACAAAAAATACTATAAATGAATAAATTCTAAAAAATGATTAAACAAACTAATCAATCTAAATAGGAAAATAGATATGGATTTAAAAGAACCTTGATGTATGGATTGCTTTGATGAAAATGTCAGGTACTTACAAGGACAAGTTTGATGTGCACATCAAATCTACGTAATGAATGAAGACATGCCTAATATAATTTGGATTGGGCCTAATTGACATATCAACTAGATCTAATTATAAACAATTGATGTAGATGTGAGTTTAAATGTTTTATGAATCATGCTTCTCAAGGAGGATCATGTTTAAGCTCCTTTCTTGTGTCAAATATGCACAAGATTTGAATGCACAAAACTATTAATAATTACACACAAAATCTGCCAATGAAATTACCCAATCTTTATTGATTCATACAACTTTCTATAGAAAATGTCAGACTAAGCATAAGGATACTTGACAACTTGATAGACATGCAAATTATTCAGGAGAACAAACAATAGGATGATTTATCTGCATGGGTAGAATGATGAACTGAGCATTGATGATATAATGACCAATTTTATTTGATCTTACTCAGGTCTTTCATGACTCTCGAAACATATAGTGGTAGTCTGTATCATAAAAATAATATAAACTATGGCCGGATCAAATGCCTATCTTATCACAATCTATAGTAGTCAATAAATCTAATGAAAATTATTAAATACATAGATCTTATCACTTTGAAATTGGTTGTCTTTCATTAGATGTTGGCTTGATAGAAAGAAAATGCCTAGTGTGCAAGAAATTTCCAACATAGAACACATGGTAAGCAAGGAGATAATAGAAGGCCGAATGGATGCAAGGAATGTTAACCTGTTAAACTACACGAGATCTAAGATACATCATCGATAAATAATTTGAGAATAGTATTTGGGCTACATGTAATGCAATGCATGGTCACACTACTAATAGAAATCTACATACACCTTAACACTCATAAAATGCCAACAACAAAACCTCTCGTCCATAGGGATAAAGCACCAAGCAACTGCCCCTCACCATATTTAGGATTCTATTGCTATGATACCAAATATTTATAAAACTAGAGTTGCAGAGAGTTGAACACTCAAATAATAATTGAAAGCACTGATAATATTATTTATCACACTCTAATATAAAACCATATGAAACATTACATATTTATAGGAACACCATTCCTACTATATTCATGGAGATTATCTCTCAATCAATCTCTCACCCCAAATCCCTTTGATTATGCAATCTCCTATATATGTTATATTATTGTAACTCATAAAAATATATCTAAACAAATAATAAATTTTAATCTATATTCATAATATTAATGCAACAATACTATGTTAACTAATAATATCTAACAAACTAACTATCCATAATCGTGAATTAGTACTCTCATAATTATTCACATTACGATATACAAATTATTATGAGGGCTAACTATTCCATAACAAATAATGGTACATGTTATTATGGATAGTTGAGAATATAACAAAAGAGAACATTTGACCATCTCATACCACTTGGTTTTACAAAGTCAACTGCACATGCAAGACCTTGTCAGATAAGGACACTGGCCATTATAATTGAGTTGTTGCTCATTAGATTCTGTTCAACAATGAATATATCAAGAATATATGACTTCTTCCAAATGTGGCAATGTAATCAATCTAATGTATATATCACTCTCTCTATAAGGAACATACCTACCATCTAATAGAAAAAAATGTTAGTGATGACTGCCAAAATTAACATGTGTTGCTATAAAAACTATTTCTCAAAGCAATTTCATAAAACAATAGAATTCAATTGCACCTTTGGAATTAAAAAAGACCAATGGTAATTACTCTTCCCTCATTTTTTAGTTACTACAACTCAAAGTAACATTTTAAAATGTAAAAAAGACTATAATAAGTTATATAACATCATATGGAAATTAAAATAACATCATAATTTATATAGCTCATATGGAAATTGAAATAACATCATAAGTCGTATAACAACATATTCAAATAGAACCTTGATATTTAACTTGTATAACAATTTATTAAACAATATGGAGCATTAAAATAATTGAAAAAACTAACATGTCTGAAATTTAAACTTCTATTTCCATATTGTGATACTTTCATTCTCACATGACATGTAGTTGGTCATACATATCTAACAAAAAACCATGAAGGTCCAAATGTCTGTTAAGAGTATGTAGAGGAGTACATGTAAACTTATAAGTATTTTATGAATAAGGAAGATTTGTATTGATTTTTAATACATACTATGACTCTATTGAGTATGTAAGTATGAGTTATTGTTATTTATTTGATCTAATTTCACATTGATGATGTGTTTCAAACTAATATGGTTTGCAATTCTGATTTGAGAAACACACTCTAGCATATTAGCTCAATGTTATGTATTTTTTTATCATACAAGGATTGTAAAGTGTCTGTAAGAGTTGAGGTAAATTATATAGGTCTTGTTAAAAATGAAAATAACCTTTAAAGTTCATGTAAATTTGATATTTTGCCAAATTTATACTCTTGGGTCTGTTATGACAGGGTCTATAACAATGAGAAGTTAAGTTGGATTTTTGATTTTTGGTTATTTCATAAGTTAAGTTTTGACTCCATTAAAGTACAAAAATACTATTTAGTATGTGTTTTAAAGAAATGAATGTTTTTGATTAAGTAAGGTGGCAAACCAAGGGCCAAACCCTATATAGTCAAAAAAGACAAGAAGGCAAGCAAATAAAAAATGCCTTCAGAGAGACGACGGCACAGCTAAGAACAACAGACAGAAACAAAACACAAGCCATAGGAAGACCAGAGTCAGAGAGGTCTCCCCTTACATAACTATTGATTTGATAAGATCATTGAGTTTCTCATTCTCCGCATTTTCAGCATACCTAGTATTACCCACCACTTCTAGCATAGACATGTTCAGCAAAATTGTATTATGAAGCCCTTTGGCGAAGACCTTCTCCAGCTTCTGAATGCGGTTTTTTAGGGCCCCAATTTCAGTTTTCCAATCAATCTCATTCTCAGTGCCCTCACTAGCTTCCTCGACATACATTTTCCCCTTATTGTCAGCAGTTCCCATAGTGTCAACACCCTGCTCCTCAGTAACCTCAAAATCTCTAGTAGCCTGCTTCCCTCCAGCATCCTCTAAAATTTCTTGGATTTCTAGCTCCTTAGACTCTTCCTCCTAGGTTGCTTCTTTCGAAGCACTTTTTGAATAATCAATCAGTTTGGCCTTCGGGGCTGGTTTACCAGCAATTCGCCCTGACCTTCGCACTTTGGAGGGGAATCCTTCCTTATTAATTTTGGAAGGCTTGTGAGATTTGCCACCTTGGCCTCCTATGGCCTTGCCCAGATTCCTATGGGTCCCTTCCTTAGTCTCTTTAATATTTTCTTCCTCTTCATCAACCTTTCTCTTCTTTCCCTTCTTGCTTGCAAAGGAGCTGGGGGTATCAACAGGGGTCTTTTTAGGGTCATCAATACGCCTCATTCCTGACAAGTCATCTCCTTTTGAATGATCTCCCTAATGTTTAAGGGAATATGAACACCTTTTCGCCACACCCTCCAACCTAAAAATTGTTGCCCAAGGTTGGCACAAGCATCAGCGACCCTGTTGCCTTCTCTGTAGGTATGGGAAATATCAACTTCATAAAACTTTTGTAAAAGAAATTGGATATCAGTAATGATGTCTTTTAGCTTGATTCCCACATTTGAAGCTTTATTAACGGCATCTATGACCATCTTAGAGTCTCCTTTTATATTAAAGTTCCTTATTCCTAGGGATATAGCTAACTTTAATCCCCATAGTAAAGCCATTGCTTCAACATAGTTGTTGCTCTAGCATCCAATTCCACCGGCATAGACAACAGACATCCATCCTTTATCATTCCTTATAATTCCTCCTCCATTAGCTTTACCATCCAACTTGGATGCCCCATCAAAGTTGAGTTTCATCTAGTTAGGTTTAGGGGGGATCCATTTAGTATTAAGTCTCTGTAGTATTTTGGAGTTATTATACCCAGGGATCTGGTTTAAAACCTTCCATTTGGCTGCAATTTGGCTTTCAATTTGAGATAGGGGTTTCTCTAAAATATGAAAATAAATGAATGTTATTTGATCTTTTTTTCATGTTTTTAAGCTCATTCAATTTACAGGGTATAAAAATAGGGTCTCCTCAATTCACAGTTTGATATATTGACATTATTTTACATATTTTTGCTAATAGGGAGACTACAATATTTGAATGACATCATATATATCACAATACAAGTTTAAATTATATTTGAACACCTTTAGGTTGAAAAATATCTCTAATTTTATGCTCTCAGGGCCTGTAGCCTACCAAAACCCTAAGGTGAGGATTAAAGACACTGAAATCCCTTTTTCACGAGATTGATTGATTCCTAACCTTTGAAATTTGGTTAATAGGTTACAAGGGATAAGATTAAAGTTTAAATTTTTTTTTGGGGCTTTTAAACTTTTTATATAGAGAGGTATAATGGATTGTGTATATCAGACATGTAGTTGTAGATTTTAGACAGGGTTTAAGAATTAAAAAAGTGTGATTTATTGAGATTGTCTCATCAAGAACCCATAAAAGTTTGTATACACATGATATAATACCTTTTAAATGTGATACAAGTGGTTTCATGGGTTAAGTGTTCTTAGATCAAAATATATGGCATACTAAGTTTTACTGACCTCATTGGTTAAGCCTAGAACAAGGTAAGAAAGAGAATAATCAATTTTTCTGGACTTTGGTGTTGGTAAAGGTTCCTGATATAGGGGATAAATTGTCATAATATTGTTGAGATCATGAATATTCACATTGGTCTTTAAAATACTAATAAAAGAGGATATAAACCACTGCAAGTTAAAAGTCAAGACAAACCTGTAAGTGAAGGAGACCTAGTTTGAGACCTAGAAGAGGTTTATGCAAGTTAGAATTGTTTAAAGATAGAGCTTATAAGAGATATCATGGAATAAATTATTAATCTACTTGCATCAGAAAGCATTAGTTGTATAAGAAAAACCTTATCACCATTATAAAATTTATGAACAAAGAGGAGGTTAGTTATGATGGAAGTTTGTTTAGGTGTGTTGACAAGTTGAGAAAGTGATTAATAATTTTAGACAATAAAGGATTAAAGAGACCTAGAAGACGTAGTAGTGTATAAGACAAATAAGAGGTTAGATGTTTGAATAAGCTAGTAACCCCTATTTAAAATCACGGTTACTCTCATTAGTATTGAAAAGACCAATCTAAAAAGGTTATAACCCCATTGAAAAGGACAATTGAGGGAAATCTTATGAGAAGATTTGTATATTTATAAGAGGGCACTTCAAAAGAATAGAGTGATCAAAGTATTCACCAAACATGAAAATAGTTGGTTGATTTGGTGAATCAGTTTTCAACCATTCACTATAAACCCAAATTATTTTAGATGTAGGCATATTAAATATTTCAAAAGGATCTAACACAAGTAAGATACAACACAATTATCATATTTGGAGATAGATTTATAGCAAAAACTAATAATTATCACAATGTACAAAAAATATGAGAGGAGGTTACATCATAAAATAATTTCACTCAAGAATGAAAAATTTGTGCAACATTTGTAAGCATTCTATTCATAGAAGTTGTTTAAAACAATAAGGAGCATTATCATATTTGTAAAAGCTGACATGGTTAAATGTCAAACTTGTATTTATATTTATGTTAATTTCATTTTCACATGAAATGATACAGTATATGGCCACAAAAACTAAAACAAAAATGAGGTGGTTGAACACCATTCAAAAGATGACTTTTGATATATAGGTTCCTTAACACAAGTCTCAACTTGGAGTTATTTACCAAACACCCTAGGCCTTAGACCCTTCCTACTAGCCCTTTTTACTCTAATTTCTTGATTATATGAAAAAATTACAAGGAATTTTTATAAACCAAAAGTATTTTTATCTACCCTCTATTGAGACCCATATGTGTACCAATTTTCACGGTTTAATTCCACTTGTAGACTCTCTTTATAACTACTCACCTTTCCCAATTAGGCATTCTCAAGCCTAAGCACAACTCAATTCACAAAAGTACATACCAAAGAGTCCATATAATAATTAAACCTTGTTATTCAATTCAATCACATTTAATAGGATTAGAATATAAAATTTTGTGAAATTTTGACATTTCATATTTGAATATGTAAGAAACCCTAGTTTAGGGCTTTTAGGTGCCTGTCACCACCCGAGAGGAAAAAAAAATTGTAAATGTTTGAGTGTGTTTCAAATATATGTAAAAGGTTTGACAGGTATATCTTGTGAAACTTATCCAATCAATGGTTTTTACCTTTCAATCCTTTGCTAGGGTTTTCTAGTCCCAAACATTGTTGACTGTGCAAGAAAATGATGTATCTACAGGTCTGTGTTCTTATATAGATGAATATCACACTTTGAAATGAAATAAAAGTTTCCAATAAGCTTAAAAAACATAAAAATAAATTACCTTAGCATATAAAGGCTCAATATAATTGATTCCAAATCTATTCCTTTCCTTAGAACAAACACACAGTCCAATCTTCCAAGGCATACTATAGGAAACAAGGTCTATCTTATGGATGCATGTGAAAAAAGGGTTTATTTATTGTTTATGAATATTTTAACCTCAAAAAACACTCAATAAACCTTTAGGAACATGTGATACAATATTCTAACTTCATTTATTGGCAACCTTGATAAATACAATTAGTGACAAACAACATTGAATGTCAAAACATGGGTTTATTTCTCCAAGTCATTCAACAGGGTATGAAACCACAAATTTATCTTAAAATTTATTCAAATTTATAATTTCAAATAGTAACAAATAATATTAAAAAACACTTAGATGAATTTTTTAAATCCTTTATTCCATAGTCATGATATACATAGTCTGTAAATAAAGAAAATCACACCAAAATAGGGTCTGTATCTTAAAAAATTGTACACAAGGGTTTATTGCCTTCTTTCCTTTGAACCTTGATTGTTAAAAAACATTCATTAACCCTCTACAACTCAAAAATATCACCTTTTTTATCAAATAAACTGATGTAACTACCTAACTCACCTTTTTAATGGTCAACAAGGTGAGTTCAAAACATGAAGTGTGGTTAACATGAGAATTTTGTACAAATGAGCCCTTAGACCCTTAAAATGGGTTCAAGACACCCATAATTGTGTTTATAACTTGTTTAAATACATAGATAATCCATTATGTTACACCTGCAAGTCCTACAATAAGCCAAAATTCAAATTTTGAATACAACTAGTTTTGGCAGGAAAACCTTAAATTTGAAATTTAGACTACCTACTTGCAAACCTAAGCTACCAATTTGAATTATAAGAATTATTGGGGACTTTTAAATCCATAAAAATCATAATCAAACCTAATTAAATGAAAACAAGCCAAAATTAGACAAAAATGCTCCCTAAGAATGATGCTCTTACATCATACTCCCAGGGAAAGGAAAAAGAACTCATGGAGCTTCCAGAATACTACCATACTTATGTTTGTCATGATTAGTCATTCACATGTCATATTATACTATATGATTCTTTCATTTGACTAGGTACTTAAATTACTACTTGTCTCTAGTCCTCTTGATCACCTGCTTATCCAATATGCATTCCATCTTTTCTATCTTGGCTTTAGGCAACCGTGTTGCCCAATCTTGGCCTACTATAAATGCATCCTATGCTATTTTTCCTCCTTCATTCCCTTATTTTTAATGGTAAAAGTTTGAAACATTGAAGATAAGTAAAATTCCTACCCCACTAGGCAACTTCAATTCATATGCATTATTTGTAAACTTCTTGATAATCTTGAAAGGATCTATCTTTTTCATCTTCAAATTGTTGTATTCACCCCTTGGGTACCTTTCCTTAATGAGATGAGCTAAAAATAATTCTCCAACCTAAAAATTCACTTCTCTTCTACTCAACTTTGCCTATTTATTGTACTTATCAACACTAGATTCCAAGTGCTTCCTTACTTGTTCATGCACCAAATGATGTAGAGGTTCCTTAACACAAGTCTCAACTTGGAGTTATTTCCCAAACACCCTAGGCATTAGACCCTTCCTACTAGCCCTTTTTACCTTGATTTATTGATTGTACAAAAAAATTATGAGGAATTTGGAGAAACCAATTTTTTTTTAGCTACCCTCTACTGAGACCCATATGTGTACCAATTTTTATGGCTTAATTCCACTCGTAGACCCTCTTTCTAGCTACTAGCCTTTCCTAATTAAGCCTCCTCAAGCCTAAGCAAATATTAGTTCATAAAAAAAATTAAACCTTGTTATTCACTTAAATCACTTTGAATAGGATCAGAATACAAAATTTTGTGAAATTTTGACAGTTAGAATTTGAGATATGCAAGAAACCCTAGTTTAGGGCTTTTAGGTGCCTATCACCACTTGAGAGCCAAAAAAATTCAATTGTAAAAGTTTGAGTGTGTTTAAAAGATATATAAAAGGTTTGATATGTTTGTCTTGACCTTTTGAAACTTATCTAAGTAACAATTTTTACCTTCCAATCCTTTGTTAGTGTTTTTTAGTCCCAAACATTGTTGATTGTGCAAGAAAATGGTGTTAGGATCTTAGAGTACAATTGATTACTTTTGTATAAGCAACTAAACACGGAATTGAAACTAGAAGTAATAAGTAACTAGAAATCAAAAACGTATAAAAAACACACTCAGATTGCAGATCTTGCTCAAATTACAATACTGCCCCATGGGTCTCTTAAATAGAATTGAAAGCAAACAATAATTAAAAAAACAAACTCAAGACTAATTTTAGTCTTTACATGCAAACTAACTATTCTCCTAAAAATAACAATTTTGGAAATGCATAGAAGTCTATGTCAGTCTGAAGATGACCGATGCCAACTGACCCCTAACTGATGTCGATTGGTTATGGCCGATGCCGATCGACCCCTAACTGATGTCGATTGGTTCTGACTGATACCGATTACTGTGTAAGCCCAACAACCTCAACATTAGCTCATTAGTGAATCTTTTAGCTCCACAACTCAACAATCTCCCACTTGGAGATAAATAGTTACACCTGTACCTGTACAACAACATCCTCTAAACATCTCTGGCTTGTTTCTCCCTCTTCAAGTTCAATCTTGAAGACCAACAAAAGTTGAATGAAGATTCAACTTCTCCTTTATTACCGACTTTGTTAACATATCAGCAGGGTTCTTATCTGTATAGATTTTTTCCAGCTTCAACTGTCCATCCTCCAATACCTGTCTAATGAAGTGGTACCTAAGTTGTATATGTTTGATTCTTGAATGAAAGGCTGAATTCTTTGCCAAATGAATTGCACTTTGACTATCATTGTACAATCTGCAACTCTCTTGCTCCTTTCCCAACTCTTCCATGAACTGAGTCATCCAAATCATTTCCTTGCTAGCCTCTGTAACTACAATGTATTCTATCTCTGTAGTAGACAAGGCAACAACCTTCTACAACTTTGAAATCCAGCTAACCACTGTTCCACCAACAGTGAACACATATCCTATGGTGCTTCTCCTACCATCCAAGTCACCTGCCATATCCGAATCTACATACCCATGTAGAGAAGTGTTTGACCCTCCATAGCATAAATGCCTACTACTGGTCCCTCTCAGATATATGAGAATCCACTGAACTGCTTTTCAGTGTTTTTTTCCTAGATTGGCCATAAACTTGCTGACAACTCCCACTACTTGGGCAATATCTGGTCTAGTACATACCATTGCATACATCAAGCTCCCAACTACTGAAGCATATGGAGCTCTACTCATGTACTCAACCTCAGCACGTGATTTAGGACACTATTCTTTGCTCAACTTGAAGTGTCCAGCCATAGGTGTGCTTACCGGTTTTGCATCCTACATATTGAACCTCTCCAACACCTTATTCACATAATCCTCTTGAGAGAAAATCAAACTGTGATTTTTCCTGTCTCTCTTAATACTCATGCCAATGATTTTCTTTGCTGCTCCTAAATCTTTCATGGCAAATGTGTAAGCTAATTTTACCTTAAGGTTAGTAATTTCTTGCATGTGTGAACCTACAACAAGCATATCATCTACATACAACAACAGGATAATATAACTACCATTATCTAATCTGTTAAAATAAACACAATGGTCAGATTGACATTTACTAAACCCATGCTCTGTCAAACCTCAAATACCATTGTCTTGGAGCTTGCTTAAGACCATATAAGCTTTTTTTCAACCTGCACACAAGTTTCTCCTTACCTTTGACCTCAAAACCTTCTGACTGATCCATATATATCTCTTCATCCAAATCTCCATGAAAAAATGTTGTCTTAACATCAAGCTACTCAAGATGCAAATCCTCAATAGCAACTAAAGACAATAAAGTCTGAATAGAAGTCATCTTTACTACAGAAGAAAAAATTTCACCAAAATCAATACCTGGTTTCTATGCAAATCTCTTTACTACCAACCTGGCCTTATGTCTCATTTGTCCATGTTCTCCTTTTAACTTGTATACCCATTTGTTTTTCAGTGCTTTCTTTTCGGCTGGCAACTCAACCAAATCCCACGTATGGTTCTCTTCCAAGGAATTAATTTCTTCATTCATGCCATGCTCCCACTATTTCTTGGATTCTACCTGCATTGCCTCATCAAAACTTTCTAGTTCTCCACCATCAGTGAGCAACAAGTAGTATAAAGAAGGAGAATAATGAATTGGAGGTTTACTTGCCCTTTTAGACCTCCTTATGGGCATTTGAGACTCATTTACAACTTGCTGTCCACCCAAATTTTCTTCTGACAGTGACCGATCCTAGTCATCTCTAATCGATGTCAGTCTGCACCCGACCAATGTCGATTCCTCCTGATCGATGCCGATTTTCACCTGACCGATGTCAATTTCCACCTGACTGACGTCGATTTCCACCTGACCGACATCGATCTCTATGTTTTTTTGTGAGTGATGATTTTTACCCGTGAGCTCATTTTGGATCATAACCTCTTCCAAATCAAGATTGCCCTGCTCAAAATTATTCAGCCTCTTGAGCTAATCACTATAGATCACCTTCTCATTGAAAACTACATCATGACTTCTAATAATTTTGTTAGTTTCTAAATTCCACAATCGAAATTCAAAATCTCTAAAACCATAACCAATGAAAATGCACCACATAGATTTAGCATCCAGCTTCTTTCTATTTTCTTTATCAATGTGCACAAAAGCTTCAGAACCAAAAACTCTGAGAAATAAAAGATCTACCTTTTTACCTATCCAAGCCTCCTTTGGAATTCCACCATCCAGTGCAGTAGAAGGTCCTCTGTTAATCAGGTAAACTGTAGTATCTATAGCTTCTGCCTAAAATTGCAAGGGCAAACTAGCATGCAACCTCATACTCCGTGCACACTCTATTATTGTTCTATTCATCCTTTCAACAACTCTATTTTGCTAACGTGTCCTTGGAACCATCCTTTCCCTGCATATTCCACTCATAGAATAGTAACTGTTGAATTTATTGTTGCAGTACTCACCACCATTGTCAGATCTAAGGCACTTCAATCTCAAACCTGTTTCATTCTCAACCAAAACTTTCCATTTCTTAAATGTGTCAAAAACATAAGATTTCTTCTTTATGCAATAAACCCATACCTTTCTTGTAGCATCATCAATGAAAGAAACATAATACTATGATCCTCCAATAGAAGCTACCTGAGCTGGTCCCCACATGTCTATGTGAACAAGCTCTAACTTGTGCTTCTTGTTTGTTGACCCAATTTTGAGAAACCTCACTTTCTTCTATTTCCCAAAAATACAATGCTCACAGAAACTAGATCTATGCTTTTCAAATCTAAAAGCTTACATTTTGACTTAAGAACATTCATTCCCTTCTCACTCATGTGACCAAGCCTACAGTGCCACAACTTTGCATCTACATCTGAAGTAGATAAAATAGGAGAATAATCAGTAATATAAGTAGATAGATAAAGTGTACCTACTCTCTTACCTTTTGTTAATACAAGTGCTCCCTTGGAAACTTTCCAAGATTCAGTTGTGAGAGTTACTATGCACCCCTCATCACCTAACTTTCCTATAGAAATTAGATTCCTCTTCAGGATGGGTACATGCATGACATCCTTCAACACCCATGTGTTGCCATTCTGTAATTTCAGCTGCACTTTTCCTTTGCCAACAATTTTACAAGGCTCATCATCCCCTAAATAAACTTTTTCAAAATATCCATAGACATAATCATTGAAAAATTCTCTATTTGGGGTTTCATGGCAAGAGGCACCAGAATATAAAACCCATGATTCTACTTTATTATCCAAAGAAAATATAAGATCATCCTATGCAACAATACCTGCAACTTTTGCTTCTTTATTACCTTCATGCTGATTTTCTTTGTTATCCTTCAACCAACAATCTTTCTTTTCATGCCCTTTCTTTCCTCAATTCCAATGGTTATTCTTCTATTTTTGGATTTGGATCTACTTTCCATCTTTGACCTTGATTTTCCTTGCTTGCCCTTCTCTCTTTGTCTTCCCCTGCTTTCAACACTTAAAGCATTACCTGATGTTTTCCCTGTGCTTTTCTTGCAAATTTCTTCATTTAAGATTACACTAACAACATCAACTTTCAAGATATTTGAAGTAGATGTAGTATTACTAATTGCCATTACCAAACTATGCCAACTTTCATGTAAAGAGCATAAGATTAAGAGAGCCTTAATTTCATCAACAAAAACTATTTTGACTGAATTTAACTGATTTACTATTTTATGGAAATCATTAAGATGACTAGATACAGATCCACCTTCCTGCATTTACAAATTAAATAATTGCTTCATAAGATATACCTTATTCAAAGCTGAGGGTTTTTCATATAAATTTGCCAAAGTATCCATTAACTTTACCGTTGTCTTTGCCTGTGATAAGTTGGAAAACACAGAAGCTGCCAGGCTCAACCTTATAGATCCAAGATCCTTTTTATCAAGAACATTCCATTCTTCATCTTCCATATATGTGGGCTTCCTTGAAACCCCACCCAACGATAAATATAGATCTTTTTGATATAGATAATCTTCAATCTACATCCTCTATAATTGATAATTCTTGCCATTGAATTTCTTCATTCTTAGTTTACTTTCTTCTTCCATTGCTTTACTCCCACTCAATCAGAAACCCTTGTGAGTGAATTTTGTAATCAACAAACACTACCACGCTTTGATACTAGTTGTTAGGATCTTAGAGTACAATTGATTAGTTTTGTATAAGCAACTAAACATAGAATTGAAACCAAAAGTAATACGTAACTAGAAATCAGAAACATATAAAAAACACACTCAGATTGCTACAACAATCATGGAACAAGATTTTTTAATAATCTTATTAATTCTTGCAAATCTTGCTCAAATTACAATACTTCCCCATGGGTCTCTTAAATAGAATTGAAAGCAAACAATAATTAGAAAAACAAACTCAAGACTAATTTTAGTCTTCACATGCAAACTAACTGTTCTCCTAAAAATAACAATTCTAGAAACACACAGAAGTTAGTGTTGGTCTAAAAATGACCGATGCTAGCTGACCCCTAACCGATGTCGATTGGTTCTGACCGATACCGGTCGACCTCTAACTGATGTTGGTTAGTTCTGACTGATGCCAGTTACTGTGTAAGCCCAGCAACCTCAACATTAGCTCATTAGTGAAGCTTTTAGCTCCACGACTCAACAAATGGTGTATCTATAGGTCTGTGTTCCTGTATAGATGAATATCACACTTTTTTATGAAATAAAAGTTTAAAATAAGCTTCAAATGCATAAAAATAAATTACCTTAGTGTTGGGAAATATGGAAGCACACAATTGATTACCAAATACAAGCAACTTACATACGGAATTAAACCAGAATCACAAGTAACTAGAATTCAAAAATAACACAGAATATGAAAGACAATACACAACTTGTATTAAAACTCTTCAGAAGGAAATACAACAAAGAAGATTGCCATAATTCTTCTTCCTTACACACCTCTAGGGCTCCCACACCTCTAGGGCATAAACAGTAAATCTTTCCTCAAAGCTCTCTCTCTTACGGTCCCAACACACAACTCAAACATAGAGTTGGTGTTCACCTCCAACCAGTCAGTATCCACTACTGCCAGTACACAAGTTCTCCACGCACTCCAAGTACACAATTGTACTTCAAGTAGATCTTCCATGAACTGCTACAACCTATAACCCAAATGATCTTATTTATGGAAGGAACTACCTTGCCTTCCTCTTTGCTCTCTTTCTGAGTACACACCGTACTCCAAGTAGATCTCTCCTGATCTTGCTACCTTTTGTGTTGTTGTCCTCCCTGATCTTGCACACCTACAAATCAATCTGGTTTTGCACACCTACAAACCTAGATCATGCACACACATACACCTGCAGATCAATGATCTTACTTACCATGTAGATCTCCTAACATAACCATGCACACCTGCTGACCAAGATCCTACACACCTGAAGAACCCTTCTAATTCTCCAAAACCAACACCCACACTTGGCACTACTGTGGAACTAGGAGGAACACCCTTGCTCACCTCACACACAGAAAGAGCTAACTTTACTCAACTCAAACTAGCACAAATTACAATACAACCCATGAGTCTATTATATAGATCTCATGCAAACAATAATTAGACACCTAATTACAATAATTAGATCTACAGCTTTTAGTCTAAAATTAGCTCTTAACATGAAAACACTCGGTTCGTTAACTATTTGTCTATGAAACTAGTAGTTTTGAACCGCACAAGCGACCAACGTCAGTCCTTATCTGCCTGGAGGTGACCGATGCCGGCCGATCCTTGACCGACATCGGTTGCTCTTCCTATCTAATCCTACCGACATCGGTTGGCCTAACTGACATTGGTGTCTGTGACACTTTAGCAACCTCCTCCAGCAACCTCCTTCCCTATTTGCATTAGTGAAGCTTTTAGCTCCACAACCTAACAATCTCCCACTTAGAGATAAATAGTTGCACTGTACTTATACCTGTACCCTGTCTAATCTATTTCCTAGCTTGTATCCCTCTTCAAGATCAATCCTAAAGACCAACCACCACACAACTTATGGTGCACCTCCTGTCATCCGAGTACCCTGCCACATCCAAACCTACAAACCCATGTAGTGAAGTCTTGACCTTGCATAGCATGAATCCCTGCTGCTGGTCCCTCTCAAATACCCGAGAACCCACTTCCCTGAATTGGCTCCTAACTCTCTGACAACACCCACTGCTTGAGCAAACTCAGGTCTATACCAGACCTCATGTGATTTTGGACACTGAACTGTCCAGCCCTTAGTGTGCTCTGGTTCTGCATCCTGTGTAATGAACCTCAACAACACCTGATTCACATCAACTCCCACTAGAGACAAAAATCAACCTATGATCTTCCATGTCTCTCATGCCAAAGAATTTTGCTACTCCTAAATTCTTAATGGCAAACCACTGAACTAACCTTACCCTTAGCTCAACAAAACCCTGTATGTACAAACCTGCTAGCTAGCATACCATCCACATACAGTAACAAGATAATGTCATGACCATCATCCACCTAATAAGACAAACACAATGGTTATAATGACACTGACTAAAGCCCTGCTTTGTCATCCACCTATCAAACCCTGTACCACTGTCCTGCAGCTTCCTCAAAATCATATGACCTAGCCTTCCATCTCACGTGTCCATTCTCTCTATTCTTTAACTAAGGTATCCATTCATCTCTTAGTGCTTTCTTCCAGCTGGCAATGCTACCAAATCTTCTATTTGGTTCTACATCATATTCCTGCCATGCTCCCACTATTTCCTGGATCCTTCCTACTCTGCAGTCAGCAATGAGTATAAAGAAGAGGAATAACAAATTTGAGGATTACTTACCCCTTCAGTCCTCCATATAGGCATTTGAGACTCCTTGACAGTGTGCTATCCACCCAAAATCCATTACAGTGACCGACCTCAGTCACCACACAGTCTGCATCTGACCGACATTGATTCCATGCGCTTGTCCTGACTGTCGACCCCACTGACATCAGTTTCTACCTACTACCAACGTCAGTCCTCCTAACCGACATCGGTCTTACTGTCACCAATGTTAGTCCTCATGATCGACATCGGTCTTACCCTACTCGACACCACCGGCTCTAGTCTGCACATGACCGACATCGGTGGCTATCTGTTCGATGTCAGTTCTCCTTAACCGATGCCGGTACCTGTGTTCACCTATGAGTGATGACTTTTTACTCGTGAGCTTTCTTTGAATCAAATCCCTATCCAAATTGATCTACTCAGAGTTACTCAGCCTTCTCCACTGATCTCTTTCTGCCATCTCCTCCATAAACACCAAGGCTTTCCAGTTCTTAAGCCTGTCAAACACATCTGACTTCTTGTTAAGAACATGCATCTCCTTCTTGCTCATGTGATCAAGCTTACAAAGTCACGTCTCTGCAATAGAAAAAGAATCAGTAATATAAGTAAGTAGATAAAGAGTACCTACTTTCTTACCACCAGCTAATTCAAGTGCATCCGCTCTGAGAGTTCTTGTGCATCTCTCATCACCCAACTTCCCTAAAGAAATTAGCCACAAATTCAAGACTAGGACCTGCATGACCTCCTTTAACACCCATGTGTTGGCCGCCTGCAATTTCAGCTTCACTTCCCCTTTGCCAATTCTTTGGCAAGGCACACCAGTTGCTAAATAAATCTTTCCAAAGTCTCCAAAGACCTTACCATGGAAAAATACTCTATTTCAGACTGCATGGAAAGAGGAAATAGAATCTATAAAACAAGATTCTACTTTATCCAAGAAACATACCAGAGCATCCTGTGCAACATCACCTGCAACATCTACTTCTTCAGTTCCTTCATGCTGATCTTCTGCCAACCAACAATCTTTCTTTACCTGCTCTTTCTTTCCATAACACCGTAAGTGATCATCTATGCTTTTCGATTCCTCCATTCTTAGTGTACTTTTTTTTGCTATTGCTCTACTCCCACTCAATCAAAAACCCCTGAGAGTGACTTGTAATCAAACACAAAACTACTCCCTGTAACCTTAGCTTTGATACCACTTGTTGGGAAATACGGAAGCACACAATTGATTACCAAATACAAGCAACTTACATGCAGAATTAAACTAGAATCACAAGTAACTAGAATTTAGAAATAACATAGAATATGAGAGACAATACACAACTTGTATTAAAACTCTTTAGAAGGAAATACAACAAAGAAGATTGCCACTATTTTTCTTCCTTACACACCTCTAGGGCTCCCACACCTCTGGGGCATAAATAGTAAATCTTCCCTCAAATCTCTCTCTTATGGTCTCAACACACAACTCAAACACAGAGTTGGTGTTCACCTCCAACCAGTCAGTATCCACTACTACTAGTACACCAGTGCTCCACGCACTCCAAGTACACAATCGCACTTCAAGTAGATCTCCCTTAAACTGCTACAACCTGCAACCCAAATGATCTTACTTATGGAAGGAACTACCTTGCCTTTCTCTTTGATCTCTTTCTGAGTACACACCATACTCCAAGTAGATCTCTCCTGATCTTGCTACTTGTTGTGTTGTTATCCTCCCTGATCTTGCACACCTGCAAATCAATCTGGTTATGTACACTTGCAATCTTGGATCATGCACACACATACACCTACAGATCAATGATCTTAATTACCATGTAGATCTCCTAACATAGCCATGCACACCTGTTGAACAAGATCCTACACACCTGAAGAACCCTTCTGATTCTCCAAAACCAGCACCCACACTTGGCACTACTATGGAACTAGGAGGAACACCCTTGCTCACCTCACACACAGAAGGAGCTAACTTCGCTCAACTCAAACTAGCACAAATTACAATACAGCCCATGAGTCTATTAAATAGATCTAATGCAAACAATAATTAGACACCTAATTACAATAATTAGATCCATAGTTTCTAGTATAAAATTGGCTCTTAACATGCAAACACTCAGTTTGTTAACTAACTGTCTGTGAAACTAGCAATTTTGAACCCCACAAGTGACTGACGTCGGTCCCTGTCTGCCTGGAGGTGACCGATGCCAGCCGATCCTTGATCGACGTTAGTTGCTCTTCCTATCTAATCCTGTCGACGTCAGTTGGCCTGACCGACACTAGTGTCTGTGACACTTCAACAACCTCCTCCAGCAACCTCCTTCCCTATTTGCATTAGTGAAGCTTTTAGCTCCACAACCTAACACTTAGCATATCAAGGCTCATGAGAATCGATTCCAGGTCTATTCCTTTCCTTAGAACAAACACATAGTCTAATCTTCCAAGGCATACTACAAGAAATAGGGGTTTTCTTATGGATGCCTATGAAAAAATTGGTTTATTTATTGTTTATGAATATTTTAACCTCAAAAAACACACAATCCAACTTCAAGAACATGTGATATAGTTTGCTAACTTCATTTACTGACAACCTTGATAATTAGTGACAAACAACATTGAATGCTCAAACATGGGTCTATTTCTCCAAGTCCTTCAATAGGGTCTAAAAATACATATTTATCTTGAAATTTAAAATTAAAAATAGTAAAAAATAATCTTCAAAAACACTCAAATGAATTTTTTAATTCCTTTATTCCATAGTCATGATATACACAGTCTACAAATAAAGAAAATCACACCAAAACAGGGTTTGTAACTTGAAATATTATACACAAGGGCTTGTTTCCTTATTTCCTTTAAACCTTGATTCTTAAAAAACATTAATTAACCATCTAAAACTCAAACATATCACCTTTTGTATCAAAACAACTAATGGAACTACCTAACTCACCTTTCCAATGGTCAACAAGGTGAGTTCAAAACATAAAGTATGGTTAACATGAGACTTACGTACAAATGAGCCTTTAGACCCTTGACATGGGTTCAAGAGGACCTTATGGTGTTTATAACTAATTCAAATACCTGTAAAATCCATTCCATTACCCTTGCAAGTGCTACACCAAGCTAAAATTCAAATTTTGAATACAACTAGTTTTAGTGGGAAAACCTTAAATTTGAAATTTAGACTACCTACTTGTAAACCTAAGCTACCAATTTAAATTATAAGAATTATTGGGGAATTTTAAATCCATCCAAAGCATCATAAAACCTAATCAAATGCAAATAAGCCAAAATTAGACAAAAAAACTCCCTAAGAAATGATGTTCCTGCTTCAACTTCTTTAGTATATGATAAAACATATATGGCATTCAAATATGGAGTGTATCATATACAAGATGTACGACCATGAAAAAACTTGTCACTAGAGCCAACAAAGGTGGACAATGAAGATGCATTATCTCATTTTTGTATGTCTATATCTCACTTTGCTACCCTATTAGGATCTTAGTTCTTGGCTTCTCATTTTTGATTCTTTAGAGGAGGTTTTGCAAAAAGAAATATCTTGTGACATGATATTGTGTCTTATTTTGTGCATTATTTATATGAGGACTCTCTCTATGAAGGGAAGTTCCATACCCATCATGCACTTGTTGGAATGGATGGGTTATCAGGGGTTATGAGCTTAGTATCGACCTACTTTGGACCTTATTGAAAACATCTTGCATATAAGTTTTGAAGAATGATGATGTTTAAATTGTGCAAATAGTTGTGACACACTTGTTAAAAATTTCATGCACTTCACATATCAGGGAATTGTTTGCATCAGATTTAATATTAACAATGATCTACTCAAATAATGAAACATATCCTATTATAAATATCAATAAATATAAACTGAAATGAGTACAAAAAGAGACATGTCTTACATTATCTACATCCCTCAACTACTTTTTAGTATCATCTACCAAATCTATTGCTTCACGTATATCAAATTGATTTTATTCTTGCATATCCACTCATGGTTTAAATTCATATTCATGGTTCATTTATTCAATATCCATACCTGCTTCACCTTCAACATAATCTCTTGTTGTACTATCTATGCAGCGTGCATTGGAAATGTTATACATGAAATTGAGATTTTCCAAAAAAATGTAAAAAAAACACCTTCAAGTGGAAATAATCCTTACATTATGATGTATATGAATGTAGATGATGCAATCATATCCATCATCCCCCATGTGATGCATAACTGCCTCTCTTCTAGAAGCTCTCAATAGTTCCACCTTAATCACAAGTTTTCAAGTGTAGCCTTGGAGTGAAAACAAGTAATTACACATCGACATAGAAGACATTACAATGTATACATGATAATACAAAGTCTCATTTTTCTGACTCTACACCCCTGCTATATGAGGATTTTTATTATGGAATGTGACATGGTAGTCTAGGATATGCAAATCCCTAACCCATGAAACATTTTAAAGTCTCTCCAATTTTAATTTCCTATAGAATCCACTATCCTTGCATATTTATAGCCACCAATAGTATATATAAACCCTTGTGGTTAATTCAGCCCTATGATGTGACAATGTGTGTATTATGCTCAAGAAACACTTATTCAAATGGGAATGGTAACTATCTATGGTTTAATTTGTTTATTTCATAGCATGTGAAAGCGTGCAATAACATTGTGACTATATTCCTACATGATGAAGCCAATATTGCTTCCACTAATTGACAAAGTCTACCTATGTGAAGAGATACTTGTCTAAAAAAAATTTAGACTCCTTATTTACCATGTCTTCATCGATGTAGCTATGCATTATGTCACCTAGTTCACTAAACATCACATGTCATACATCATCTTCTTACACCTCTACTATCAAATTCTTTATCCCTACACGATGCACATGATAATTGTAAAAATAGAACTCATAATTGAATGTTTCCCTGCATATCCTGATTGATTTATAATACTTCATAATTTAGCCTGACCATGATATGTATGAAATTCAACATATGAACAACATATTATGCATAAAAATATAAAATAATCACACAATAGATTTTATCTCCACAACAACATCATCCACCATGAAAGCATTACATTTCCACTCTGTCTTTCATATGTACTCTTTGTAGAAGTATTTTCATCTATTGGCTAATGTCCACAATACACATGCATGACATAATCACTTAAGCAACATACAATCCTTGGTGTTGAGAATCAAAGACCATTAATGTGTACAATTAGAACTATATGCAGATGAAAAAATAATTGAGCTTCTAAGTTACAAAATATCTATATTATCAACTACTATTACAATCATTGAAAACATATCATCATTGCATTTATGCTGGAGGTTGAGTCCATCTCCAATAAGATGGACTTCCCAAATCTCAACAATCATTCTAGTTATTGTGGGAGTTAGATGTCTAGTATGAAGGGAATTTACCCATCCCCATTTATGCCCACACTATTGTATTCGTGATAGATAAACCACTTGTCAGGATTTTCTAGTGCCTATTATTTCAACATCATTAGGACTATATACATATTTAGCCTCCTTAATCTATCATTCTCTATTATATATATCATCCCTACTAAGGAAATCATCCCACTTTGTTTGAGCATTAAACATCACAAGTTTTTCATGCACCATCTCATGGTGTTTAAGATGGATAGAATCAACATACATTCCCAACAAGAGTAGCCTATGAACCCATTCATTCACTTGGGGGCTGTTATAAGGCACATAAAAAGATTTTTTCCCCTTGAACTGTTCATATTATTGGCCATGATAGTGATTGCATTGACTGTGTATTCTACATGATTGTATGCGACCAACACATCATTAGGTCTAATGGCCATTTGACGTGTGTTAAAATGACACTGAGAGTCACATATTATATGTTTTTGGCTTGATCAACTACCTTTTCCCATCTTTGACACTGCTGACATGTCCTTTGGTAGAGCATCAAATTCCCAAAAATCTTTGAGCCCATACAAACACTAATATATGTATGTTAATGGTAGACATGTGAAACATAATGAAATTAAATACCAACTACATAAATTAAGTACAAGTGGAGCACAACATCATTTGAATACACCCATACTTACAATATATAATAACATGTCATGTACATGACATATTCGAAGGTAGTAGTGACCCTATTGTGCTTGCTAGGTAGAAGTGAATTTTTCCTATATGGGAGATAAGAAAATGTGTAGGGAATGATTTATTTATTGATTCTCATTTCAAAAAAGACTTCACCTTATCAACATCCATTTAATCAATCCACATGTCTTCCTCATTACTGTTAGGAAAATTTACCACTTGATATTGCTACTGTCAAATGGACCATCGATTGCCTTCTATACTGGAAGGTGCACAATTACATCCCACCTATCCACCATCTATTCCAACATATATAAAAAACATTTCATTTCATCAATACATAATGAACACCATGAATGATCAAATGTTGAAATATATGAACAAAAATATGTTTTCAAAGTGTACAATAGTGTTTAACACTTATTTTCATTGAACAACTTCAAATAATGATTGAAAATTGATTCCTATGTTTCCATGTGGTAATTGTATTTAAAACCATTATAATAATAAAATGAAGTATGTAACATATATTGAACACAACAAACATGCATGGCTATGGTATAGATGCAATTATGAAGTTAGTAAATTTATCCCTATAGTCAACATTTTAATCATAGTTACATGCATTTTTTTTATGAACTACATAGAAGCACAAAAGGGTTTCAGGCATGTACGTTAGTGAATCAAGTAAGAGTTTATTATAAATAATGGAAAAACACCTCATATACATAAAATAAATATAATTTATAGTTCTAAATTTATTCATATGTAGTTATTATTCATACATATTAGAATGAGGCAATACGACAACACTCCTCCCCTTGGTTTTTGTATCTATCTTTGAACTACTAAATTTCCATGTGTTGATTGTATTTAAACCCATAGAATACTGGAATGAATTATGTAACATAGATTGAGCATGATAAACATATATGGCTATGACACATAAACAATTATGAAGTCAGTAAATTTATCTATACAATCAATATTTTGACTGTAGTTACATGCATCTATTTTTGATACGAACTACATAGAAGCACAAAAGGGTTTTAGGTTTATATGCTAGTGAATAATCTAAGGATATATTATGAATAATGGTGAAGCACCTCAAAATCATCCAAGGAATATGATTTATAGTGATACATTTATTCAAATGCTTACTCAATAGGTGGGAGATAAGGGCATGCTTACCTCAATAGAAGTTGGCTGCATACTCTTCTATGATGGTTGCATATGAAGAAAGTAGGGTCCAAGAAACCCTTTGGATTATTACCACATGTTTCAAATGGGTATATCATGCAATTAAAATTTAAGAACAACAATACATTACTAACACATACAATAATTTTAAACACACATTTTATGTAAACATATTCAAACATGTTTTAGATAGGGAGTATTTTAAAATGTTAAAATATGCTACAAATTCATATTTATAATATAGTACAAACATCATTATAACATGTACTCATTGCTTCATAATTGGAATGTATGTCATGATAGTTAATGGTAGATTGTAAGCAAATTTTGTCATCATTGCATAATAACATGGTAATTAAGAGATCACATATTTACACAATCAAATATAAGTTTGTTATATTTTGACTAATATATAACACATCCAAATATAATGTTTACCACATTCAATCATTTTTACATTGCCTCACCAAAAATAATTGAGAGTACAACTATAAATGTATGTTGCTTCCCTAAAAATAATCAAGAGTATGAATGTAAAAAGGAGCATAAACATTGTAATACGCATAAATGGGTAGTGGTACACATCGGTGCTAATGTCATCCACTCCAAAAATAGACACAACATCATAATATTATTCTACAGGCATGTCTTTTAACACAAGAAAGTCAAACTCAACCAAACTTGTTTTCCTTGTTTTCTTTCATTCCTCCATTGTTGCTCCTTGTTTGATACATTCATTTCCGCAATGAATGTCAATATCATAAAATAAATGATGAAAAATGGTGGAATATTCATGCAATCTACTCAAAATAACTCCTCGAACATCCTTTTCCCCTTTCATCTTTGCAATAACAACTTTTAAATCGACATCCATATAAACACCTCTTTCCTCGTGCAAGTAAAAACATAAGCTAAGCCCATCTATCAAGGTAAGGTAATGAGCATAATGTATACTAGAATAATCTTATATCAACCTACCATGAAACCTTATCAAGATGTTTTTAGGACTCAAATTTATGCTCTTGATATCAATATTCCTCCCTTTTTGTCAAGCAGTAACCAATACATGCATATTTTGATCAGCCATACTAAAAATATTGGCAAAGCACTATGAGAAAATCACATTATTAGTATTTAAACTACCTAATTTATACATATGCACTGCTTATTCATAGACATGAAAATTAAGAAACATGATCATAAAAACAATCAAGTTATTGACAAAGTAAGAGGTAAGCCTGTCAAAAAAAAATATTTTTAGCTTTATGGTCATTTTAGTGATTATACATGATTTAAATGTATTTATAATAATTATAAGATAACGGGATAGAATCTAATCAATTCAATTAAAAAATAAGATTCAATGTGTGTGTAAAACAAGCTAACAAATAGAATGAAAAATTATTCTGAATGTGAGATTTAGTGTTCCATATTTCAACTTTATTGCAAAATTCAATGATGATTTGCAAAGAGGAATGATTAAAATTTCAAAATTTTATAACTCTATACCAAGAGAGATCCCTCATTTCATTGCTTCTACATACAATATTTTTCTCCTTCCTACTCCCTATGGAATGCACTAATATGATACACATAATACATATAAGGGAAATACTACAAATAAAGAAAAATAATTACCATAAGCCAACATGTATGCCCTCTCGATTCCACCTATACTCTAAAATAGAATTACATGTTTGGTGTCTAATATCATTGGTAACATGTCATCGTTGTAGTGCAAATGATGATGCATGTTGCCGATCATTTGTATTCAATTCTAACTCCATATGTGGCAAACGAGACTCATTCATGGTGTCTTGTAACTACATAATTGGTGAGACCCCACAATTGACACTAGATGAAATGCCACCATTTCTTGGTGTACCCCACCTCACCATTGCTCTCACATCCCCTACATCTTACACATATTTGGTCTTCACATTAAGAAACTACCACACAAGTATCATTACCTGACTATGAAGTGCAGTCAAATTCTCATCTCCTACACAAATCCTTCTAGATATTTGGTCACAAAATATTTTAGAATTGATTTCAATAACCACATTATGTACATTCTCATCATAAAGAGGCATAATACCATTAATGAGAGCTATATAGTATGAACAATTCAATTTACTACCATCAGTAATTATAATAGAATTAAAGGTTATCACTTAATTCCTTAGACCATAAACAATATATGCATATTTGAAATCCTTTATGGTTGTATCATATTAGAGAACTATACACAAGACATATATGTTGTCCATAATCCTATACAAAAAATTAAAACATTATTTTTCAATCTGTATCATAGCAGGCCTAATTAAGGGGTGCCTAATTTATCAGTGAAACATCAAATTTATACAACAAAACATGGGGGATATAGAAGAGGTTGTTCATTATCTTGTATTATCATTTGAATATGATATCTAAGTAATTAATGTCACCCGCACTATAATAGTGTGGTTTTCCTAATCTTATATTAGGTTAAGGCTTGTATTTATCTATAATTTCATAGTGCCAGCTAAGATAACATACTATGACCCAAAAATTTCATGGTGACTGGATTAATTTCACATTACCGAGATATAAATTTATAGTAGAAAGTAACATTAAAAAATATGTATTATATAATCTTTTAAATTTATTCCACTATGTTTATGATATGTTATCCATAATAGGATCTAGATCTCAGTTTGGAGTTTATACATGGTTATCTTGTTGCAATTGCTTCCTGTGTTTCCATTTCATTGGGCTAATTTTTCCCCTTATCTTCCATATTAGGGTGATAGTTTGAGGAAATGGGTAATTATTAATTCTGATTGGGAGGTGAATCTTGTAGAGGATTAGAAGCTTCTCTTTATTTTCCATACATTTGTGTAAAAAAATGTGCTTGTTTATGACTTTATTGTGAAATTTTTAGGTTAATGTTGTTTGCTCCCTCAAATGAAGATTGTTTTTTTGTTAATCATAAGTGAATACAATAAATTATAGTAAAATTTTATAAGTGTTGTCCTTAATAAGTTTATAAGTGCAAGTTCACATTTTTGTTGTAAATCTTGAGAATCTTAGTTCCCTAAATTTCTATTTGGTCTCTTGGTGCTTAACCAATCTTAACCCAAGATTCTTGTTATTTTTTCAAATATTTTAGATATTTTGTATTATTATAGAAACAAAACCAAAATATTTTAACCTTTGGATCTTAATCCAATGGAACTAGACTTATTTGACATATTTTGCTCAAACATCTACAAGCTCTGACAGTCAACCTAGAGTAAACTTGCTAATGACCACACCAAAAACTCTAAAATTTGGTGTAGAATTTTAAAATGACCTCCTACATGCAATTCAATTGGTTTTAGGCTTTAAATATCCATCATATGACCTACATAAGTGACTATGTACGTAAGACCTATAAGGTGCAAGGAAAACTTAGTGTTTTGAATCTAGAAACCCAAATACCTCACTAAGTATTATCTCAAATTATTTTAGACTTTGTGTAAATGTTCTAAGGGGTGGATTAAAGAAGAAAAAATTGTCTTTAGAGTTTTAAATTCTAAATCAAATAAAATATATAGGATTATGTCTAAAATAGACCCCAAATTAGGCCTATAATAGGCCTAATAAAACAAACCCATTGTTATTGCACGAAATATTAAGGTTAGAAAGTGTAGAAAAACTATCATATGGTCTGATTGATAGTGTTTTGAATGATTAGATAATAATATCCATAAAATTTTATACCCTAGTACCTTTCATTCACATATACCTAGCTATTGAAAAGGGTTTTAGGTCTGTTTAAAGAAGTTGGTCTTATGGTATATTAACCCCAAGGATTCCTTTGCATCAAGTATATTTCAAAAGGGTTTTTGGGTTAATTAGAAGGAATCAAATGGAATAATTAATTTAAATATCCCAATATTAATAACATATGAAATACTACTTTCAATGCTATGGACCATAATATATTAGATAAATGATGCCATCGTATGGGGCAACAAAATAATTGGGAATGCCCCATTACTAATAAAGGGTTTTATATAACAAATTGGTGTAGTGTTGGAGTAACCTTAATGTACCGTTTATATTAATGATATTGAGCATTTTAAAGCTGATTTATCTCCATTAGAGGATGGTGTTTTATCCCACATATTATCTCCATTAGAGGATGATGTTCTATCCCAGGGATGTAAATTGTGATCTTTAAATGTGTATAAAGTAAGACAAAATTATTTAAAATGATGTTTAATTTGGAACTTCAATAAGATGAAATTGTAGTGTTTTATTCATATGGAAACTATTTTAAATTATCTAAATGTATAATTCTTCTTTTTACAATTTGAAATGCTCTTAATCCATATAAAACCATTTTCAAATATTGTAAAATAATTATTCCACCATTTGGATTCCCTAGTAATATGTATGGCAAACAATAGATAATGGGTAAAATACCAATACATTGAAAACACATTTTTGTGGTTCTAGGGGAAAATGGTTTCAAATTTCTATGATTAATGTAAGTTCTTGAGCATTTTATTGGTCTCATAAATTATATAACATATAATAGAATAAAATGTTCATGGATACATACAACTTATCCAAGAAATACCTAGATCGATAGCTCATCAACTCAGAAGAACCCACCACCTAAATTAGTGATAAAAGTACAAAGGATGGAATCACAAGGAGTGTAACTTATGACCAATAGGTTTAAGTCAATCTTCACTTCCATATTTTGACATATATGCTATAAATACATAAACTAGGTTTAAAAATAAGTTAAACATTTTCTCTTCAAGTAGAGTTGGTGTGTTTAGTCAGTGGAGTCATGCAATCAGATTCCTAGTTGATCAAGATGTCACCTCCTCTTATTTAACTAGAATGAAATGTTGGTGTGTTTGGTTAGTGGAGTGTTGCATTCATATTCCTATTGGTTAAGATGTTATCTCCTCTTCTTTAACTAGATCAAAATGTTCAAATGCATGATGGCTAAGAAATATAGGGGAGGCAATGTGGAACAAAATTTTCAAATGCATGGTGGTTAAGAAATGTAAGGGAAGTTGGGGGGGGGACATGGTGAGAGATGAATTTATGGCTGCCCACTACTATGACTAGTAGTGAGGTGATGATGATGGTTTGTAGTGGGGCTGGCAATGACTTAGCGATCATGGTGAAGGCATGGGTGATGGTTAGCAATGCATAGTGGATGGGTTAAGTGGTGGTTAGGTTAGCCTATAGTGGAGGGTTGGTTAGTATAAAATTTGGTAGGGGGGTTGAGTTAGAGATGAGCACCAAGGGGGGAGGTTGACTATGGTGGGCCCATTAGGGATGACACACACACTACATCAGTAATGTGTGCCAATTAAGCTCATCTAAATGAGTATCAAAATTAAATAAATCAAATGATTTTTTAATTAGTAAAAGAGGTTTGAGGGGACCCTCACCCCTTTCATTAATCAAAATAATTTTTACAACAAGATCTAATATCATAAACTAGTAAGACAACAAACCTCGATTTGCCACAAAGGCAAACTCCAAAAAGAACTAAAGATTCCAAAGACTCTCAAAGGAAAATAAAATATGAATCAAAATAGAAAAAATAAAGCATCAAATAGATTCTATAAGGAAATCAGGGACAACCAAGTGCAAATCAAGTTTCATAATAGAAAATTGTTACATGAAATCATATTTCTCCAATAAGTATCCTCCACATAAAAATCTTAGCTAGTCATCAGTTCACAAAAAACTACCCAAACTCCCAAAAATCAAAGGAAAAGGGAACTAGTGTGCCAAAAATAAATCAAAATATTCCATTGGATATTTACAAAAGAGTATGAAACAATAAGATTTAATATTGTGGAAAAAAATTTAACAAACCCAATGTTTTAGAAGTATGACATCTTTTGTAGCCATTATTCACTATCCCTATAGAATCTCCACATATGGGATGAAAGAAACCATCACCTTATTAATTTTTAAAAGAGATAAAACCCATTTCACTCACATAAAACCATCTTCAATCATATTTAAAAAATAAATGTCAAGGAAAAATAAATTGCCTTATTCGAGAGACAACTTGTCCCCATCTTCCATAGTTTATGCTAAAAGAATTGACATGGGTACTTGAAATATTCCTCTCCACCCTTATAAACTTCATATATTTTCCTTGTGTCTTTTCATAAAAGTTCCCATTCCATGATAGCTATCTTTTCCACAACAACAGACTTCTAGGCCCTCATATCAAAAGTGACAATGCATGCTAACCCATCCTCTCTTAGAAAATCCACTAAATATTTCATCAAAAAAGCCCTACTGATCTTATATTCAACCAAGAATTAGGTAAATCTAGTAAAAGGTGAAAGAAAGGTATAAAGAATCTAAGATAAAGTGTAATAATAACTAGGTTCATTGAAAGATAAAATGAATGATACACCACCAAGAGCATACAACTAGGTTCCAAAATTATTTCTCTTATCACTTCTAACATCAAATATAATGTCTAGATACCTTACATTTTTTTACTAGCCAAAATAAAATAAAACTAACATATCCCGATCAGTCAACCCAAATAATTTATTCTTATAAAGTTTCATATTATTCTCTAAGTATTTAATCATCTTCCTACTTACCAAGACCTCATTCAAAATTTATAAAGCATTTAGATTTGATTTTAATTGGCCCTCCATCATCCTCTAGTCTTAAAATGATTATATTTACATGTGATAAAAATAAAGCGATTTCTCTTTCCTTTTAATTATAAGAAAAGAATATTTAAAAACTTTCAATCTGAATCCAAATGCCTTTTTAGATTATCCATTGTAATGTCACTCTCAAATTCACTCAAAATGCTTCCATCAAAAGACTCAAAACTATAATAATTCGTATCACTTAAGATCACATTAAACAACATATTTAAACCTTCTAAAAAACATAGGATATTAAGAGGCTTGTAGTCATATTTATCACTCATCTCCACCACCATACCATGGTTAGATAGGTAATCAAATCTATTCAAAATCTTAGCATAAAAATGTTGAAGCAATAAAATCATAGCCATGTTGTATAATGCATCCATTATTTCAATGGCACCAATTTTTTCAAATTTGATCAAACATTCCTTTTGAATATATTTATGCACGTATTTTGACACAACTTGAGAAGAATAAAATTGATTAGCATTTTCATTTGCATTTGTGAATAAATCTAGTTTCACAATCTTTGTACCAAACCATTTAATGTTATCTTGTAGAGCATCCTTTGGATAAGAATTAAATGAAATATGATAGATCCTTCAATTAAATGGATGAAACCAATTAAAAATTTCCATAATATAACAAACTATTCCACTCATTGTTTCCAAGGTCCAACCTCAAACAATATTACCTTGTGAAGGCAAACCCTCCATAGAAATTTACTTATTTATTAGCTCATCAAAAGTAATAAATATATATTTAGAAGATGAAATATATTTGATATAATTATTGGGAAATTTGGTGAAAAAAAATAAAATTTCCATAATATATGTTTAATCCACCTGAGCTCTAGGAAGACCAAAGGCAACCAAAACACTGAGGCATGAAATAATAACCATAGATTTTGAGTTAAAATTAGGAAATATGATCATATCCAAGAATAGATAAGGATACTAATTAATGTCAAAAAATATTTAAACCACTCCATAATGCATATGTGGATCCATAGATCTTGGAATATTATAAATCTCCTCCAAAATCGAGCCCAAGTGAATAATGACTCCATTCCCCTCTTCGAAAACCTCTTCCTCAAAATAAGATAACATTCCTCCTTCAAGATCCATATGTAACATATCTTCATTCTTATCTATTTCATCATTAATTCACTCTATCACCTTGTTGACCATTTTTTGGTCCAATAGGCCAAAAATCGGTCCTCTTCTTCCCCTGCTGTTCTAGGCCAATTCATTTTTTTATTTTGCACAAGTCCAGGAATTTCTATGGACTTTGCAAGTCTATTTCTATGGACTCTACATGTCTATTTCTATAGACTCTATAGAGCTTGGGTTTCTACAGACTCAACAGTGAAGTTTTCTACGAACTCTGTAGGTGCTTTTCTACCATTTTTGTAGGGATGGATTTTCTACGGACTCTGCAGTTGAAGTTTCTAAAAATTCTGCAAGGAATATTTTTTCTACGAACTCCACAGGCGAGTCTTTCGGCACATGAAGAACTAGTTCAAAGAATGTAGGGTTTTGTAAAGCTCCTTCAGACTCTGTCTAAAAATTCACAAGGAAGATTAGCATTTTTGAACCATTGAACTAGTTCAATGCCTTGGTTCAACACATTGGTTCAATCACTTGGTTCAATAGCTTGGTTCAATGTGTTGGTGTAATCACTCAGTTCAATGACTTGGTTCAACATTTCAGTTCAATGCCTTAGCTCATTGGCAAAGTTCAATCAAATGGTTCGATGCCTTGGTTCAACAATTATTTGAACCATTGAATCGATTCAATCAATTGGTTCAATGGTTCATTTAAAGGAGCGGTTCAATGCAAAAGTTCAAGCCTCTCAAAGGACAAGTGCCCTTGCGAAGGGAAATTTTGGGTTCAAGAGCCCTTGCGGAGGGCAGGGAACACTTCAAAGAGGCCACAAAGAAAGCCACAAAGGCAAGATCTTTTAGAATTTTGTTAAGGCAAAGGCATAATTCCTTCAGACTTTTTGTCCAAAGGAATTCCTTTAGACAAAAAGTCTGAAGGAATTCAAAAAGCTGCGAGCTCAAAAAAGGGACTTGGGGAAAATTTTGAAGGCAAAGCGGCCAGACAATTTTCACGGACTTTTTGTCTGTGGGAAAATTGTTCGTAGAAAAAGCCTGAGGGGAAGAAATCTGAAGGAGAATGTCTGCGCAAAAAGGCCTGATGGAAAATAAGCCCATAGAAAATGTTGTGGGGAAAAAATCCAAAGTAGGAAGCTGATGGAAAGTTCAAGGGGAATGGGCTTGAGGATGTTAAAGTTAAAAAATGGCAAACTAGCCGTTGGGTATTCAAACGTAGTGATGGGCCCGCAAACATCATTTTTATGGCAGAGAAATAGTTGTTTGACCTTTGAATTCTTGAGCACCAATAAAGAGCCCAGAGAATGAAGAGAACAAAGAGATGAAAGCCAAAAAAAAGGACAAAACCAAGAAAATGACACTGAAAAAAAGACAAAGGTTGAGAATGAACTCAGTGACCTGCTAAGAAAAGAACCCAAGGAGCCAGCAAGGATGAGAAGATAGCCTCTGAGGCTCCAAGCAGCTAGAAGAGTCAAGGCAGGGAAAAGACAAAAGTGCCAAGTGTAGAAATAGACAAAATAGTCCAAGTGGTGAAGGGAGGCGTCTACTCAAGGAGTTATTCCAGCGGTTGGAATAGTGCTCACCAAGTGGTCATAAATGGGATGCAAAAAATGAATGGTGCACCCCATTTTTTCTCCATTTTACATTTATGAGCAGACAAATTGTGTGAGTGCCTTCAAGGATCATTCTTGGTTAATGGGGAAATAATGCAGCCTATGTTTTAAAATGCCTAAAGTCAGAATCAGAACCGACACAACATTTATATTTTAGCAGCTTCCTCTTCCCAATGCCCTTAGGACACGCATGGGCCATTTGTAAAAAGGGCACCAAAAGGCCTCCTTACTTGCTCTATATATTGTAGATTTCTCATTTGGAAAATTATCTTTTACATTTTTAAGGCAAAGCCCTGGCAAATTTTCACCTAAAATCAATAAATGCATTTTTACCTCTATTCTAGTTAGATATCTCTATGTGTGTCTGAGTGTTAGTTTTGTGTTTAGTCATTGCTTCTTAATGCTTTCATAGGTTTAACACCAACACACCTAGTGTCTATAAGGTGCCATTCTTATAGGTGACAAGAAGATCTATACTTGGAAGTGTAGAGATAGAAAGAAGCTACTATACAGTGTGCCCCTTCCATAGCACCTATGGTGAGTCCCTATTTTCTATGTGTTCCATTAAAGCCTCCCTGTTAAACTTCCTACAGCCCGGTCCTTTTACCAGTTAAAGTGTACATATGTGTTTGTATGGTTCAGAGTGTGAGTGTGAGAAGGTCAATTCTTTTGGTGCATCACCTCTTTTAGAGTAGTTTTGTTTTCTTGTAATCCTTCTTCCTTTTCATCCCCCCATTATATATATATATATATATACATATATATATATATATATATATATATATATATATATATATATATATATATATATATATATACATATATATATATATACATATATATATATATATATATATATATATATATATATATATATATATATATATATATATATATATTAGAACTCATTGGAACAACTCAGATGCATCAAAGGGAGCTAGCCCTTACCTAGAGACTCTCCCCTCTAGGTTCGCCAGTCCCACAGGTGAGAGGGGAGTTTCCATTTTGACGTGTGGAAGGCAGGAGTTCGGCCCCCTGCCAAGGGTACAATCTTCTGCGTCAACAGTTTTGGCATGCTCGGTGGGATTCAGTTTTTTACACTTAGTAAAATTTCAAGATTGATGCTGGTCCTGTTACAGCAAAATTAGCTATTTTTAGCATCTAGCGACTCCACTGGTAAGAGCTTTAGTTTCTAATAAAAGACCAGTTTGACTTCCTATGCCTAAAGTCACCATACGGTCTGCTTCTAAGGGTGTCTCTTTAAAATTCATTGAATTGCCTTTAACTCAACAAAGCAACTAAGGTTTGAGAGGACCCATCCTTATTTAATAAACCACTTTTCCAAACCTACTATAAAGAACACCTACACAAGAAGGCCGCGGTTACAACCCATCATAGCTATGGCATTACCCTTTGTGACTTTTCATGGTCAGAGTCACTTGAATCTCCACTATTATGACCCAATTCCAGGAGCCATCCTCAAAAGTGTGCCTCCCTTTGATGGAGAGGGGCCCATTATAGTTATCGAACACATTAAAAACATTGCTAACCTCTGTAATATTCAAAATGTCATTGAGGAGAATACTGCAATCAGATTGCTGGCATTGTCTCTCAAGGGCAAAGCTCTGGACTGGTATGGGACTTTGACTGTAAATTCAATCAGTTCCTAAAATGAATTGGGCACTCACTTGACAAACTATTTTGGGGAAAAGAGTGACCACCTCTCACTTGCCGAGCAGCTAACTACCATGAAAAGAGCCCCACATGAATACATGCAAGATTTCAACACTCAGTTTCAGAAGACATGGGATAGAATCCCCATTCTGGTAAGACCAACTTCTAGCTATGCTTTCCTATATTACTTAAGAGCATTGAAAAATGATATTACTATTATGATACAGTCCATGGGAGGATATGTGCTGTCTGCCACCTATGACATAGCTATAGTAGCTAAAAATTGCCTAGTGCAAGCTGGGAAAATAGCTCCTAGACCCCATATGCCATTTTTCTGTGAAATGTTGCCTCTAATTTAGACTGTTGCTCCCACCTTAGCTCTTCTACATAGCATAGAAAATCCAATTGTTACTCCATCTAATGAACTTCATGAAGTCAAGAGGTTGTTACAAAATATGTCAAATGAACTTATTGCTATTAAAAGGCACCAAGCTCAAAACAACAGACTAAACCAAGAATACCAGTAGTATGGTCAAGCTCCTAAACCCCCTTTCCAAAATTATAATCAAGGATAGGGTCAGCTTACTTAGACTAGACCCTTTCAAGGCTACAATCTAGGCACCCCTTCATCATCCAAGGTTATGGTACCTATTTAAACAATCTGGTGCAAGAACAACCAAGTTGTTCAACCATGGGATATGGTCAGGAGCAGGTTGTTTATACAAATGAAATGATAGGCTATTACCCAAATGTATAAGACAATTAGGCATCCACCCATTCCCAAGGTTTTGAGGCTCCAATGTAACCCATCATGAGTAGCAATTAGACCCATCCTAATTCTACCCTCATAAATCATCTGGAAGGTGAATTCTATTTAGTCAATTATGTGGTGCTACAAAAAATTAGGTTGACTATGTTGCAGCCAACACAAGATTCAAAAAGAGAGTAATGGAAGAAGCTCAAGCTACTACCCAAATGTTAGCAATACCTTCTTCATCACATGTAGATCAAAAGGTCCCAAGTTTTAGACTGCCAGTTGTACCTCCAGCTCCTCGGCCTACACCTCAAGCTGTTAATAATTCTAAAGAAAATTTGAAGGAAGGCAACCCTCTAGTCAATGTGGTTGACTAGATGAGGAAGCTACACATGAACATCTCCTTGTGGGATTCACTGTCAATATTGGGGCAAAAGGATATGTTGTAAAAGGAATTGCATGAGCTAAATGAACAAGCTATCCCAACAAAGGCCGATAATGTCTTGATGATGAATGGGCAGCCTTCCACCTTAGGTCAGGTCAGGAAAGAAGAAAAAATCCCTCCTTTTTATGTATCCTTGGTCATAGGAGATTTCTTGGTGCATAATTGCATCATTGATAGTAGAGCAAGCACCTCGGTAATGCCCAAATGCATAGCCGACAAGCTAGGTTTGAAATACGAAGAAATGACCAAGGGAGTCCTGCAGCTGGATGGAAACTTAGAAAAGACAATTGGGGTGGTGAGAGGTTTGAGCTTGATTCTACATGCCTGCCCAACTTTCTCAGCTCCTCATGATGTGGTAGTGGTGGATGTTCCTCCTTACTTTGCCATCTGCTTATCCAGGGATTTTACATCCAAGATAGGTGGCTACTTAGCAACGAATTGGTCTTATCTAGTTTTTAAAACCAAGTATGGGACTAAAGTCAAGATTGAATCTGAGTCACTCCATAGAGATCATTTGGAGCCTTACTCGCTCAAGGCAGCAAATGTCAACTATGCCATCATTGACCAAGAAGAGTTCTAAGTAGACCAATCTCCATCCTCTGCCCTTGAAGGAGTTGCAGACCTGCTCTTAGATGAATGGGGAAGTGACAAATTTGAGCATGATCCTTACAAATTCATAGAGGAGGTGGGCCTCAAAATTTATTGCATGCATCTAGAAGGTACTTTTGTACCAAATCTGATGAAAGCTAGCCAAGAAAGCTCAGGTCTATAGCAACTGTTCTTTGATGGTTCAAGAAGTAAGTTGGGAGCTAGTCATGGAATGGTGTTGATTTCCTCTTCAAAGGAGAGGTAATTTTTAGCTTTTAAGTTCCAATTTTCTTGTACATGTAATGTTGTGGAATATGAATCCCTCATCCACAGTTTGGAGTGGGTGAGGAAAAGAGGAATTAAAGAGCTACAAGTTTTTGGTGACAGTGAGTTGATTGTAAATCAGGTAAGAGGCCAGAATTTGACAAAGAATTCTTTACTGAAGTCTTAAAAACATAGGGTATGGGATTTAGTGGAAAATTTCTTTGCTTTCAATATTTTCTCCATTCTTAGAGAGCGAAACAAGCAAGTAGATAGGCTGGTAGCAATGGGTGCCCAGTTCGATATCCCTCAAGAAATAGGCTGAGCCCATAACGCACGCCACTTGAAAGTAGTGATCTAGCCCTCTATACCTGACAACATCACCAATTGGTAGGTCTTTAACAACAACCAACAAATAGTTCTTTTCTCACAAGAAGAAGTGGAATTTGCTACTAAAAACTAGGCAAAGCTATAGCAGCAATATGGCAGCCAAATTGTTCAGCTAAAGAACAATAAGCTCCCTAAAGGTTTGGTCACTCTAGAGAGTATCTTCAATGGAGATGACAAATTGAGAAGCAACAAGGCATGCATTAAAATGAAGTAGGAGCACCATGAGAAGGTGGAAATAGTCAAGGATAAGCTAGTTGCACTTGGGAATGTGTGCACAAACCGTGAAAGATAGGCCTTTAGCTTGTTGTGCCAAGAATTTGCCGATATCTTCACTTGGGAGTATAGTGATATGAAGGGTTTTGACCCAAGCTTGGCCTAGCATAACATTGAGTTAGAATAAGGCACTAAGCCAATCAAGCAAAATCAGAGGCTTGTCAACCCAATGATTGAACCTCTCATGTAGAAGGAACTCAATAAGTTGATTGAGTCCAAGATAATATTTCCAATCAAACACTCTTCTTGGCTTGCCAATCTTGTTCCTATTTGGAAAAAGAATGGGGAGATTAGACTATGCATTGATTTCAGAGACCTCAATAGAGTCTCTTTGAAAGACCATTATCCTCTCCCAAGCATGGAGTAGATCCTTCAAATGGTGATAGGTAGCGAGCATTTCTCCCTCCTGGATGGGTATTGAGGATATAACTAGATTTTGGTGTAAGACTATGACTAGCACAAGACAACCTTCACTACCAAGTGGGGAATGTTTGCTTATAGGAAAATGCCTTTTAGACTATCTAATGTTGGTGCCACCTTCCAACAAGCTATGGACATGGCCTTTCAAGGCTTGATAAATAATACTGTGCTGGTATATCTTGATGATGTGATAGTTTTCTCTAAGGAAGCGAGCCAACACATGAAACACCTCAGATAAATCTTTGAGAGGTGTAGAGAGTTTGGTATCTCTCTCAATCTAAGGAAATGCATGTTTGCTATCTATGAGGGGAAGCTCCTTGGTCACATTGTTTCTTCAGAAGGCCTGACTATTAATCCAGAGAGAGTTCACTCCATCCTAGAGCTATCCTTGCCTAAGCACAAGAAAGGCCTACAAAGCTTCTTTGGTAAGATAAATTTTATCTAGAGATTTATCCCAAATTTTGTGGAGGTGGTCAAGCCATTGACCTCTATGCTAAGGAAGGGTGAAGAGTTTACATGGACAGTGCAAAGAAAATACAATTTGGAAGAAATCAAGTAGGTCATAGCCTGGGATCCCACTTTGATCAACCCTGACTTCACCAAAGTTTTCAACCTCTACACCTTTGGAAATGAAGAGGTAATCTCTGCCATGCTTACCCAAGCAAGTGATGATAACCTTGAGCAACCAATCACATTTTTTAGCCAAGGCCTAGAAGGTTTTGAAGTCAGATAAACATATGTGGAAAAGCAAGTCCTAGCGGTCATACGGAGTCTAAAGAAATTCAGACATATGCTATCCAATAGCAGGATCCATCTCATGGTTCCACATCCTGGCATCAAGGATTTATTGATCAACTAAGACCTGAATGAGAAGAGAGTAGGGTGGATCACTAAGGTGATGGAATATGATGTGGATATCAAGATCATCAAACTGGTAAGAGGGAGGGGCCTATGTGAACACCTCACTGCAGAATTTAAGTAACAAAAAGGGGATAGTTTGCTAATCTATGATGTAGCTACAATAGAAGAACCAACTATCTTGAAGGATTGGACATTAGACATGAGGCATTTGCTTCTCACTAGTGATTGCCTGCACTCACTTGACAGGACCAAGAGAAGGTATTTTAGACTCCAGTGTCTCCCTTATGCCCTGATTGATGGAGTGTTGTTCAGAAGGGATCTCTCAAGAGTATTTTAAAGTTGCCTAGACTCAAGTCAGGTTGATAGGGTGCTGTTTGAGTTCCATGATGGGCCAGTCAGTGGTCATTTTGCTCCTAGGGCTATAACAGCAAGAATAATGAGAGCTAGCTATTTCTAACCTACTCTTTTCAAGGACACCCATGCCTGGGTATGAAAGTGCCAGAAGTGCATGCTTTTTAATGGGAAGCAATGGTTGGCTACCATGCCTTTACAACCTATTTAGGTGGAGTAGCCATTCATGCAATGGGGCCTTGACTTCATAGGGATGATTAATCCTCCCTCCAATGCTAGGCACAAGTGGGTCTTGACCGCCATAGATTATTTCACAAGATGGGTAGAGGCTGTTGCTCTGAAGGAGGCTAATGAAAGTGTAGTCCTAGATTTTTATGAGTATTTGGTGGCAAGGTTTGGGGTTTCAGCAACCATAATTTGAGATAATGTGTTAGCTTTTTTGGGAACTAAAACAAGTGAATGGGCGCTGAGATATGGTATCTATCTCAGTACTTCATCCAATTACTACCCATAGGGGAATGGGTTGGCTAAATCTATAAATAAGAACCTAATCAAGATCATCAAGTGAACCATGGAGGAGAATAAGAGGACTTGGCATGCCAAGTTGAAAACAGCCCCGTGGGCAAATAAGGTCACCCCAAAGAGGGCAATTGGTAACTTGCCATACACACTCGCCTATGGAAGAAAAGCTAAGCTCCCCATTTCATTTGAGTTGCCAGCCTTGGACCTCGCTCGCCAACTACAATTAGAAAAGGGAAATAGCATGGAGGTTAGGCTATGTGAGGTGATGGAGCTCCAAGAGATAAGAGATCAGGCTGTGGCTTCTATGATCAGCCACCAATAGCAAACGAGGAGACACTTTGATAAGAAATCTTCATCAAAAGGTTTCTCTGAAGGAGACATTATCTTAAAATGGGATGAGGACCGAGTTAAGCCTGGAAAGCACATGAAGTTCGATGCCCTATGGAGTGGCCCATACGTAATCACTCAGTGCAAGCAACACAATGCATTTTAACTCTCCAGGTTGGATGGTGAAGAACTGTATATCCTAGTTAATGGGATACATCTTAAGCATTACCACTAAACCCCTTTTCCATCATATATATATTTCCCTTGCTTTTCTTCTATTTTCCCTAAGTGCCTTTTGCACATGTTAGTAGTTTTCTTAGTTTTGTGTGTTTTCATTTCCTTTTGGGGTAAGTCTTCATGATTTGGTTCTTGAATCTATCGAGGATATTGATAATATTTAAGTTACATTCTGACTTCATGCCCAATGGACTTTAAGGCAACTAGTTTTTAAGCATAACAAGCATGCTTCCCCTAGGAGTCACCAATTTGTTAACCATTTTTTGGTCCAACAGGCCAAAAATCAGTCCCCTTCTTCCCCTACTGTTCTAGGCCAATTCATTTTTTGATTTCACACAAGTCCAAGAATTTCTATAGACTCTACAAGTCTATTTCTACGGACTCTACAGGTCTATTTCTACGGACTCTACAGGTCTATTTCTACGGACTCTGTAGAGTTTGGGTTTCTACAGACTTAGCAGTGAGGTTTTCTACGAACTCTATAGGTCCATTTTTACAGACTCTGTAGGTGCTTTTCTACCATTTCTACAGGGATGGATTTTCTACAAAATCTATAGTTGTTGTTTCTACAAATTTTGCAAGGAATATTTTTTTTACAAACTCTGCAAGCGAGTCTTTCAGCACATGAAGAACCAGTTCAAAGAGTGTAGGGTTTTGTAAAGCTCCTTCAGACTCTGTCTAAAAATTCACAAGGAAGGTTAGCATTTTTGAACCATTGAACCAGTTCAATGCCTTAGTTCAATGCGTTAGTTTAATCACTCGATTCAATAGCTTGGTTCAATGCATTGGTTCAATCACTCGGTTTAACGACTTGGTTCAATGTTTTAGTTCAATGCCTTAGTTCATCAGCAAAGTTCAATCAAATGGTTTGATGCCTTGGTTCAACAACTGTTTGAACCATTGAACCGGTTCAATCAATTGGTTCAACAGTTGGTTCAAAGGAGTGGTTTAATGCAAAAGTTTGAGCCTCCCAAAGGACAAATACCCTTGTGAAGGGCAGTTCTGGGTTTAAGAGCCCTTGCGGAGGGCAGGGAACACTTCAAAGAGGCCACAAAGAAAGCCGCAAAGGTAAGATCTTTCAAAATTTTGTTAAGGCAAAGGCATAATTCCTTCAGACTTTTTGTCTGAAGGAATTCCTTCAGACAAAAAGTCTGAAAGAATTCAGAAAGCTAAGAGCTCAAAAAAGGGACTTAGGAAAATTTTGAAGGCAAAGTGGCCAGACAATTTTTGTGAACTTTTTATCCGCGGGAAAATTATTCGTAGAAAAAGCCCGTGGGGAAGAAATCTGAAGGAAAATGTCTGTGCAAAAAAGCCCAATGGAAAATAAGCCCATAGAAAAGGCCGTGGGGAAAAAAGTCGAAGTAGGAAGCTGACGAAAAGTCTAAGGGGGACGGGCCCGAGGACGTCAAACTTAAAAAATGGCAAACTAGTTGTTGGGTATTCAAATGCAGTGATATGCCCGTGAACATCATTTTTACGGTAGAGAAATAGCCGTTTGACCTTTGAATTCTTGAGCACCAACAAAGAGCCCAGAGAATGAAGAGAACAAAGTGATAGAAGCCAGTAAAAAGGATAAAACCAAGAAAACAACCCTAAAAAAAAGACAAAGGTTGAGAATGAACTCAGTGACTTGCTAAGAAAAGAACCCAAGGAGCCAGCAAGGATGAGAAGATAGCCTCCGAGGGTCTAAGGAGATAGAAGAGTCAAGGCAGGGAAAAGACAAAAGTGCTGAGTGTAGAAATAGACAAAATAGTCCAAGTGGCGAAGGGAGGTGTCTACTCAAAGAGTTATTCTAGTGATTGGAATAGTGCTCGCCAAGTGGTCATAAATGGGATGCAAATAGTGAACGGCATGCCCCATTTTTTCTCCATTTACATTTATGAGTAGACAAACCACGTGAGTGCCTTCAAGGAGCATTCTTGGTTAATGGGGAAATGACATGGCCTATGTTTTAAAATGCCTGAAGTCAGAATCTGAACTGACACAACATTTATATTTTAGCGGCTTCCTCTTCCCAATGATCTTGGGACGCACATGGGCCATTTTTAAAAAGGGTGCCAAAAGGCCTCCTTGCTTCATCTATATATTGTAGACTTCTCATTTGGAAAATTATCTTTTACATTTTTAAGGCGAAGCCTTGGCAAATTTTCACCTGAAATCAATAAATGCATTTTTACCTCTATTCTGGTTAGATATCTCTATGTGTGTCTGAGTGTTAGTTTTATGTTTAGTCATTGCTTCCTAATGATTTCATAGGCTTAACACCAACACACTTGGTGTCTATAAGGTGCCATTCTTGTAGGTGACAAGAAGAGCTGTACCTAGAAGCGTAGAGACAGAAAGAAGCTACTATACAATGTGCCCCTTCCACAGCACCTATGTCGAGTCCTTGTTTTTTGTGTGTTCCATTAAAGCCTCCCTATTAAACTTCCTGTAGCCTGGTCCTTTTAGTGTACGTATGTGTTTATATGGTTCAGAGTGTGAGTGTGAGTAGGTTGAATCTTTTGGTGCATCACCTCTTTTAGAGTAGTTTTGTTTTCCTGTAATCCTTCTCCCTTTTCATCCCCCCATATATATATATATATATATATATATATATATATATATATATATATATATATATATATATATATATATATATATATATGTATTAGAACTCATTGGAACAACTCAGATGCATCAAAGGGAGCTAGCCCTTACCTAGAGACTCTCCCCTCCAGCTTCGCCAGTCCCACAGGTGAGATGGGAGTTTTCATTTTGACGTGCGGAAGGCAGGAGCTCGGCCTCCTGCCAAGGGTGCAATCTTTTGCATCAACACACCTCACTATCCCCTTCCATCTCTTCATTTGTGAATAAAAAATATTAATATGGGCCAAATAAATGGGCCAACAAAGTGCTAGACCTCTCCTCAAAATTTGAGACTAAGTATGAAGAGCATGAACCACCAAAGAAACCATTCTTTTCCATTGTGTATTTCACCTTTGAAACCAATCATATGGACCCATACATATTTTAAATCATCTCAATGTGTTCATTAGAAAATGCTTTTAGAAAATATAGATCCACGTTCTTCCCTAAAAATCTTTCTCATTCTTCAAAGAGGAATGCTAAATTCATAAATTTTCCTTGAGATCCATAAGAAACCATACAAGCACATGTTTTCTCTTTTCCAAAAAAAATAGTGTCTTCATGTTCATATTTCATAATTTCCAAGACTATATCTTATACAACATATTTCCTTTGTGACATATCTTATCCTATCAAAGGATCCCTTAAATGTTTACCCTCCCTCGTAGTTAAAGGCAAACGAGGAGAAGAATTGTTATAAAATTTTATTTTAAGTGCCAAAATTTGGATTTGAAATTTGATAGATCTCAGGACCTCAAAAACTTCCTCCAAGATATAACCCAAGTCAACAACACATTCATCTTCCTCTTCTAAATCCTCCTCCTCAAAATCTATCTCACCTTCCACTTCTATATCCACATCTGACGTATATCCCTCCTTGTCTATGTCACCCTCGACATATTCACTATCAAAACCTTTAGCATTTGTATGAGAACTATTGTCATCCTTCTCCTAATTCAAAGCCATTATCTGTGACAAAACCCAATTTGGGTATATTTTTGGTTGATCTAGAGCTTTATCATCACCCTAAGGTTTGTATTTCCACTATGTTATGCACATGGAAGAAATCCTCCCAAAAATACAAAAAAATTAAATGTTAGTGTGATAAGCTAATTAAAAAATGTCCATATGTAGTTGGTTATGGATCCCCTAGTTCAAAAATATATAGACATTTAAGTAGTAGAAACTCTAAGGCCTTAGGATTATAGTTGAACATATATTCATCTCTTGCATTGAATGGATATGTAGTGATTGGATTCTATCATATGTGGCTACCATGGAAGGGTGTAGGAATCATATTTATATCAAAAAAGAGCCAAAGATGAAGTATGTCATAAATGGGTATAACTAGAAGAATGAAAAATTTAAAGTATTAATAATGGAGGGTAAGTGCATGAAGTTGGGGGGAAAAAGTGGACACTTTTTGCATTTAAATTGATTTCAACATGTTTGCATACATAGTTTATAAAGTGCATACACGGTCTTGGACCCTAGGCTTGGTGATTACTGAGCCAAGATCACCCACACGGTTTTAATTTTAAGAATCACATACACAATTTTAGTTATAATAACAACATATGTGATTTTAGTTTTTAAAATTGCCTACACAATATTTCTTTTGTAAATAAAAAATGTCAATGCCTTTCATTTGGTATCAACACAAATCATGAGTGGACAATTAAAAATCTCAACTCCCATTTTGGAAATACAAGAAAAGAACTCAAAATAAACAATGGCACATAAGAGGAAAGGTATGCAAACATATTTGATTCCAATTTAGTGAATTTTCTTAAATTTAAATTATTATTATTATTATTTTTAATTTTAATTTTAATTTTTTTTCCCTTTTTTAGTGCATAATACACCTTCACATGTAGTGGGGAATGTATAAAGTGCAAATGAACCTAACCCTCCTAACCCACAAAACCCTCCCAACCCTCATATAGTTCTTAAATCCCCCCAAGTCAGTTAGGAGAAATTGGTATCCCACATAATAGAAATCAAAATAGAAATTGAGAATTTAATTAAGGTAATAAGGGATCTTCCTTCAAGCAAAGCCCACTAAACTTCTCTAGAAAATACATTATAAACATTAATAGGTGAAGTATACTTGTTAACGAGCCAAATTGATAGGTGGGATAATCATAGATATAGATGCGGGGCATACTATTCTAACAAATTATTTATGGCTGCTATGAGAGATAAAAAAATAACCAAAGCCCAAAATTTTGCACTATTCAATGATGGGAAAAGTGATGCACTACTAGATGTGAGAACCAAACATATTCCAATCCACTTGTGCACCAACAAGTTAATCAAATAATTTTTTTTAGACTAGTGGTGGATGGTCTTTGATCACCTACCTTGAAATAATATTGAGGTCCCCATGTATTTTTTTAGAAAAATATATTATGAGTTTGTCCTTAATGAAGTTCTAAATTAATTTGATTTCTCAAAGTTTAGGGTAGATGAAAAGGTTTTATGCAGGTTAGGTTAGGTGCACATCATGCCCCTAATAAGCATGTGAAATCACCTATCCAAAAACCACATCCCCCTGAGACAATACCACCTTTAGTCAAATAGACTATAGATATTGATACTTTTCATGAATGCGGTGCTTATTGACACCCTCATTCAACATATGAGCTAGGTTTTTGATAATATTGTTGGCAAGGCTAGACATAGAGAGGATTCATCTAACATTACTGTCTAAACTCACCATTATAGATCATGTGGTGTTATATGCACTAGACTTGAGGAGGATGAGGAATATTTCATGCAACACACTCATGGTAGTCTTTCTGAGGGCCTAGATGATATTGATCTCGTTGATGTGTTTTAATTGTCTACATTTGGTATGGACACATTGGCTACAACTTCCTATGTATCTTATATATTTTACATGTTGTAAATATTTTTTCAGACCTGTTGAATTTCAAATATTTGTACAATTTAAAAGGTAATAATTTTTTTCATAGAAAGATCAATAATGTATATCTAATTTATTATGTTGTA